>CM054126.1:2440950-3640950 GCA_028751855.1 Ambrosia trifida | reverse complement strand
TAAATCATAAATGGATAAAAACTAAGAAAATGATAAAAACTTGTTCTCAAATTTTACTAAAATGTCATAATTAACATTCTTATGTTTGTAACCTGAACTTGAAGGAAATTGTTTTCAACATTAATAGAGGGAACTTGCTCTCAAAACTTATTAAAAAAAAGTGGTTAAAAAAGATGAAGAGGAAACTTACTAACCGTGCCCCTGCACACCATCACACCTTGGCGCTTGTGCGGGCATGGGGCTGCAACCGGATGGCTAGTCACGATGTGGGTGGGATGGGAAGTAATTAATGTGGCCTGTGAATGTTTGACCTCTGCAGAAAACCAGCAAGTGAGGTTTGAACTCGGGACCTATCATTTATAAAGTGGAAGCTTTTACCATTGAGCCACTCATGAAATTTGTCTATGGGTTTATTCCCATTTTTTCTTATGGGTTCATAGTCTATTTTTCATATATATTTCTACTAAAAATTGAAAACTGAGTGGATTCGCCTGAACCCGTTCCTCTCTTACTAAATCAGCCCCTGTATACGGATTTGATATATCCACATTGTTTCATCGGCAAGTAGTTTCCTAGCGGTGTAAATCTTTGACGGGGTTTAAGCTGGTAAGCTAAAAATGTAACTTTAAATGGGATTGGGTGAACTTAGACCCTTTCCATCGCTAAGGGCGTTCATCCTGGATCGGCTTCCACATCTGCTGCTCAAGCTCTAAGTGAATTATTTTGATCACGTATAAGACCACATCGATTACACAGTTGAGTTGAACTCTTATTCTTTGTCATAGCTACTCTAAAACATTTCATGATTGTATGCTTTTCGGGTCAACATCTAACTGGACAGATGCTTAACAGTACTACAGTGAACACAAGTATAATGTATGTTTGCAATAAAGATCGAAAACTATGCAAACAGTGTTACTTACATAAAGATATCCGATTTGTCGAATTTCATGACAGCTCTCCCATTTATTTCGATAATGCCAACTGATCCCACTAGTCTCGCTAACTATTAATGTGTATAAATTATAATATACACAATATTTATATATTTGTAGGAAAGCGTGCGAGCCAAACTTCAACAACAAATGAGGTATAGCAGCAGAATGGCAGGATTGAAGTATATACTGTGATTGAGTATTATTAGTGTATATGTGCATGTGCATGGGTGGGGTCAGAAAACAACAAATCAGGAACGTTTATTACAACCCAACAAGATTGAATATGAATATGAATATATTTATACCATCTTAATTAATTAATGGCAGAACATGCCCTTTGTCTCTCTTGTGCATCATCTAGTACTATTAGTGGTCCAACTGTTCGGAAAAAATTCATAAAATTATTTATAGACTTATAGTTATAATTTTAGCCAAGAATATTTAAAATTGAATATCGTTTTGGTTACGATCTATGGAAAAAAAAAATAATGTCAATAGCTAGGATTGCAATTTAACATGAACAAAGGCTGCAACATCAGTAGATTGTTTAGGTTTTTATAACCATGTAGTCGTGGTCAGTAAGAAGACCAAATAGCTCATTAAATGCCAAAGGATTTGGCTAAGCTAGAACATTTGCTCTAAGACTATTGCATTCATCGCGCAAGCCATTGCGCAGGACCAAATCTTTGTCTTTTACTGGTTCACATATGTTAGCAAGCAGAGCCGGTCATAAGGATTTATGTGCCTTATACGAGTCAGAAAAAAAGGCCCTTAGACCCTAACGAATTATATAAACTAATTTGTTTTAAACAAACAAAATTAAACACTCACACACATACACATACACATACACATACACACATTGACAGAACTAAAAGATTTAAACAAGAGGGTAAAAACAATTTTTACACTCAATACTATAAACCAATTACCTTCTTTAGCAATCTATATATCAACCAACAACTGTAATCTATACGTACTCATATATTGAAACTATGAAAATTATTTCATTTTCAAAACTTCAAAAAACATATTGGATTTAGTTGTTTCTGTCATGTATAACTAAAAAAACTTTTTTATGTAATGAAAAATAGTCACCTATATTCATTTTTACACCACCACATTTATGCATGAAGTCAACTTTAAATACAACTTCGGTTTTAGTCGAACTTATATCGGAATAAAGTTGTGTATTCATTCTTGTTAACGAAAATAAATGTGTAAAAACGTTCAAAACGACTTCAAAATCAAAGTTACGGTACTAGTATTGTAATGGCATTCGAAGAACAAAAAAGGTTTTATATGTCTTATGAAAATTGTTTATTTATAAAAGACTTAAATGAATATTTAAAAGTATTATTCATGAGTTATAGAGTAAAGTACCAAAATTGTCCCTGTTGTTTGGCCTAATTTGCCACTTTAACGCAATTGTTTGAAAATTGCTTGAACAGTCCCTAACTTTTAATAAAATAGGCCAAAACAGTCCAACGACTTAACCCAGTTAAGTTTTTGACGTTAATTCGGGGGGGGGGGGGGGGCAAAAAAGGCAAGAAAGAGGTCTGTAGAAGAAATGGCAGAGGCTAGTCAAGCAAGCCAGGTTGATCATACTTCTCCGTCTACAGGGTCAATCATTCCAGACATGGGTAAACTGTCAAGAAAAGGTCAGACAGTGACTTGTGTTATCTGCAAGCAGAAGGGGCATAACAAGAGATCATGCAAGCTGAAGAAGACAACCCAGGTTGGAAATGGCAGTGGCAGTTGTGATGGTGGTGGCAATGGCACTCGGGATAGTGGATCACAAGTGGTTGATTAGTAAGGTCTGTTGCTTGTGTCTTGACTTTTGAACAATATTATGTTTATGTATTTAGTTATGTGTTTACTTTGGTTGTGTGTTGACTATTGAATCTTGTGGGTCTTTGTTGACTTGTTTATGATCATTATGGTCAAAATTTGAGTAAGTATGAATGTCTTATGTTGTTTTCTGTTGTTTTATGTTGTTGGCAGTAAAAGTATTTTGTTCAGTAGATTTGAGCATAACATGTTGACTTTTGTAGCTGAGCCATGACCCATTTGAAAAACTTAACTTTCAAAACTGCTGCATATTTGCAACTGAACCATGACCCTTTTGCAGTTGACCCATAAAATTTGGTTTGATCAATATTGCATATTGCATATTACCCATTTGGGTTGATTAATATGACAACTGCATGACCCATTTGTGCACAACCACATAGGCTGTTGCACTGTGCATGACCCATGTGCATGACCTAAATGTTTGCAAACCTGCATATTTCATGACCTATTTGAACAATACTACAAAACTGCATGACCCATTTGTTCAACTTCATAGTCTGCATTATCAACCATTTATCATAGTTCAGACACATTTCCATAACAATTAGCTAAAAACAATTGTATTGAAACGACAATCATTGATTCATTAATCCATTCTTGAAAGTGATACATGAGAAATTCAAAAGAAATAGAAGCACAACTACATATTATTTGAACCAGTTGAATTTTCTGACCCAAATAACACACAATACAATATGATTAACACCCAAGTTCCACCCAAATACATCTTCAATCGTCTGTTGCACTGTGTCAATCTTGAATTTTCAGTAGATAAGTTTGAAAGGGCCACCTCATGCACACAGTGATGATCCACCTAAGCAACAAAGCCACAACCACCTCCCTATCAGCACGCATTGGTTAGAAATTGAAAAGTTAACACCTTTAAGTTTTCAATTGGAAAAATTACCTTTCGATTACAACAATAGAATGGTCGGCCAGGGATTACTGATGTCCACGAAGTCTTGATAACAGTGTTAGCACCACATGAGCAAACAACCATCTTGATTAAAGATCGAATTGGGATTAAAGTTTGAGTTGGGTCATTGGGTTTGAATTTAGGGTTTACAATGGTTTGGGGGAAATGACAGGGTTTATAAAGGGGAGAAGGAATTGTCTGATTTAAAATTGTTAAGTGAGTTGACCATTTTGCCCCTGACTTAACGACACATACTTAAATGGGTTAAGTCTTTGGACTGTTTTGCCCTATTTCTTCAAAAGTCAGGGACTGTTCAAGCAATTTTTAAAGGTTTGGACTAGAGTGGCATATTGCCCCAAATCACAGGGACGGTTTTAGTAATTAACTCATAAATAAATATATCAAAGGTGAAAAAAAACCCTCACAGGACTCAACTTGGGTTCTCGCAGAATAGAAATTTTGGAGCATGTAGATTTTCTTTATCCATTAATCTATTAAATATAAAGTTGATTAACAAAAAAGAAATCAAAGGTGGAAAAAAAGAAACTAAGTAAGAACTGGACTCGAACTTGGGTTCTTGCGAATTGGGATTTGGGATGGGGATTCCTCTTACTAACTAAGCTGACATATATGTTGTTAACAATTTCCGTTTCTGCAAATATATACACAAACATATAAAATATACTATAAACATTTAGTGCCCTCGAAAAAAACGGGCCTCGGCTCGCCTATCCCTACCCCTGGGGCCGGCCCTGTTGGCAAGAGCAGATGCAATCTCTTATGCATGAGTGGGATAAGCAAGTGGTGTTTCATCCCCTTCCGTTTTCAGCTTAAAAATTTGTGTCTTAAGCATATATTCCCTACAGGCAGAATGTGGAGCATAAGCTCGAGAAATGGAGTCCTATAGTTCTTGAGCAGTAAATCCTTGAACATTGGAAAACGATGCTAAACATGTGCAGGACTGGCAGTTTGAATTGGTTATGACCGTAGATGACAATTCTGATGTTGCAACAACAATGGGATCTAGGCAAGGAATAGAACCATTTATATAGCCAACTAAATAGTTTATGATATGAAATCGTTCAATAATGGTCTTCTAGTAGCCATAGTTTGTCAATGAGAGAGTGAAAGCAAGTTTGTGGGTGTTGTGAGATCTTGTTCAATTGAGGTAAAAGTGGTAATTGTTGTCATTATTAAAAGATCTTGTTTACATCGTTAGTAAATGGAGAGTATCAACCGAGAATTAAAAGGAATTTAGCTTGCAGAGTGTTGTCTAAGAGATGTCCCCTAGAAAGTTTCACCTGATTATCAAACAAGGCTGTTGATTTGCTTACTTTAGTAAGTTAAAATATATATTAATTGTGATCTTTTACCAAAACGTGATCGAGTTTTTATTTATAGTAAATGATAATTACCATCAACTAAAACAACACAATAGACAAATGTACCTATTGTATATAGGGCTGTTCACGAGCCGAGCCGATCCGAACGTAGCTTTGCTCATGCTTGGCTCGTTTACAAACCGAACCGAGCAGAGCGGCTCGTTTACAATCGAGCCAAAAACCGAACGAGCATTCTTCGAGCGCAAATTTTTCGAGCGAGCGCCGAGCGAGAATCGAGCGGAGAGTAATATGGACGATCATAAAATTGCGATGTTTCCTTCGATGTTTTCATTGTCGGGTGATAACTAAGGT
Source organism: Ambrosia trifida (assembly GCA_028751855.1). Lineage (NCBI taxonomy): Eukaryota > Viridiplantae > Streptophyta > Magnoliopsida > Asterales > Asteraceae > Ambrosia > Ambrosia trifida. The sequence goes on along the minus strand of CM054126.1, from coordinate 3,635,548 downwards.
CGAAATGTCCGATGATAACACTAATATTGAGATCCTAGTGTCCAAGGATGAGGTTTAGATTAAGGTTGGTGAGGTGATGAGCATACGTCAGAGAACATTTGTTGTATTATGACGTAGGTGTGATATCAATCGACAATTAGCAATAGACGACTAACAACATAAAGAAGTCAAGACTGTCACCTCATGACTTATTGTTTTACAATTAAATCTAGTGTTAAATTTTTTTTATTGAGTTAAGTGGGCTATTATATTTTGTTTGCATATACTAAGTCAAATCCAATAAAATGTTATATATAAAGCCATAAATTTATCTGTAAATTGTGTGTATATCTATTATGAAATAAATAAAAAATTATTCAAACCGAACCGAGCCGATCGGCTCATATACAACCGAGCGGAAGATCGAGCGAGCATTTTCCGAGCAAATTCCGAACGAGCGGCGAGCGATCGGCGAGCGCCGAGCCTTTTGAACAGCCCTAATTGTATATAGTATAGTTTCTTGTAAGTACCAAGTATCGAACCCAAAGGATATGACTTCAAATATTGCTAAATTTTAAGTTACCAAACAGATGTTCAGTTAATTTTAGAGAGTAGTTAAGTAACTTAAAAATGCAAGAAAAGTAAACAGTAATAGCTAACTGAGTTTAGAGAAAATATAAATTCAAAACAAAGTGTTGCTTTGGGATCTAAAACCACTTGAGACGAATTTATAGTAAATAACAAGCTAAAATGAGGCGAATATAAATCACGCGTTCCACTTAACTTAGAGACGATTTATGTTTTTGAGGGCATTTTGAGGGCTCGGATCGCTCACCTCTCAACCTTGAGAGACATTCAACTCAAGCTTGCGTTATGGACATCAATCTACTCTTTTCTTTTATGATAAACTTGCTAACAAGTAACAAGCTACTAGTGATACGGAAACGATCGTCGTCCTTCTTTAGATCGCTCAACCCTTGCTTGAAAAATTTATTACCAGATATTGATTAATCTTTATTAAGTAAGCGGCAATATAATAATAGGAAATAAATATAAATCACATTTGCGTGTTGACTTTTTTTTTTTTTTTCTAAATTACATAGTTAGAGATGATATTTTATTTGTTAGTCTTTGAATAGTTAATGATCATGGGCCTATTAATGTTGTTTTTGGAATCTTTTAAGTTCTGATGATAATATATATGAGAATTAGACATCCAATTACAGGATTGCTAGTTGTAACTTGAGTTTAAGATGACATCCAATCATTACTCAGATTTGTTTCATGTGAGAAGGGACATACCATCGGAGATGATGTGGATGAGCACCTGATTAGGGTTCCGTTTGTAGGAGATTTAGGGTATGTTTGGCAAGGAGCTTTTAAGAGCTTTTAAGAGCTTTTAGGAGCTTCAAGCTTCAAGCTTTTAAGAAAAAGCTCCTACTTAATAAAAAGCCTTGTTTGGTTGAAGGGGCTGGAAGCTTTTAGATTAGAGAAAAAGCTCTACAGTGAAAAGCTACTAGTAGTAGCTTTCAAGAAAAAGCTCTACTAGCTACAAGCTTTTAGTTAGTAAATGACACAAATACCCATTCTATTTTAAAAATAAAATAAAAACCTTCTTTACAATCTTTTAATTATGACCATTTTGGTCATTTTATACATTTTATTAAAAGCTCCAGCTACTCTGCCAAACACCAAAATATATTTAAAAAGCTTTCAGCTAACAGCTTTCAGCTACCAGCTTGCAGCTACCAGCTTGCAGCTTCCAGCTACCACCCTCCAGCTAATTTTGCCAAACATACCCTTAGTGGAGAGAACATGAAGGCCCTCGGGGCCCTATTCCTCCTAAAACTAAACTCATAAGTAAAAAATAGTAATAGAATGACAATTGTGAATGTGAAAACAATAAACAACAGTATACTATCATAAGAAAAATGTGTTATCATTTATGCACCCTTATGTTTTTTTAATAGCACTACTAGAAAAATACCCCTTTCTTGACGCGCATTGCGCGTCATAAAAGGGTGTTTATGACACACAAAAAAGTGTCAAGGAAGAACATGTCAAGAAAGGTTTATGACATGCAGGCGCGTGTCATCTTTTAATGACACGCGTTTATGACACTCCTTTATGACATGCTTTTTTGACACGCATTTATGACACGCTTTCATGACATACATTCTTGACATGCATTTATGACACACCTTTATGACACTCATTTTGCGTGTCATGGTTTTTTTTACCTAAATTTTTTTTTCTGCAAAATGACTAATATCCCTGGATTTATATTTATATTTATAATTACAAAATCAATAAATTTGATAATAAAACTGCATATATTATATATACCACAAAAAAAAACCCATTACAATCATTTGTCGAATCCTACCACAAATATTAACGGTTACAAAAAAATTGTGTCAATACATTATGTTAGTCAATCTAGACCTAAACATACGGGTCACTTGAAAATGAAGGTCGCGGCATAACTTGACCATTCTTCATGGATAAAATCAATATCCGCATCCCTGTAAACATCCACTCCTCCCTCAACCTGAGACACAATTAAATTAATAAGATTAAAGGTTAAGGTTCGCGCACTTTGTGTATCACACATCAGAATTCATGTTCTACAAGCAGCCTAAATAAATCATCGTATAGTTCCATTTGTGTTTAAATAGTTAGGATAATTAAGTGCTCACCTTGGTGTTGACCCATTTCAGTTTATCATCCTACCAGCATATAGACCCCTCCAAGTTTAAGAACCCTCAAATAACCTTCATTTGCATGTCTTCGCTCCATTCTTTCTACCTGAGCAAATCAATCCAAAGTAAACGAAAATTCAATACAAATTAAACGAATCTCATATAAGCAGGCAATGGCTTGAAAAAATAAATCGCCTAACCGTGTAAAACCTGTGAGCATCCCAAATCTTCGTCCACAAAAAACTTGTTGCCTGCCAAACCGCATTAGCTGTTGCACATTGGACCAGAGTGTGATCAGGTATCACGTCTACAGCAACACAAACCACACATGCTATCGATTTGTCAAAAGCAACTCTTTTCTGTAGTGGACCAAAAATGACTTTCTTATTATTTGAAGTAGTGCTTTCAATTTTATCAACAATAGTGGTTTTTTAAACATGCCTCTTTGACCGGAAAGAAATGAAATCAAGCATATCTAGGAAGCTAAAAGTTGTTATTTTGTACCTGCAATGCAAAAGTGATGTCTGCTTCATCTACCAGCAAAGTCACTCTCCTTAACTTATCATCTCTGGATTGACCAAGTTTTAGAATATGCTACAAAATGACACCAATTTATAAGCATTTTGCAACAAAAATACAACTTTTTTGAATCTATAATAAGATAAAAAGTCAACTAATAGGTGCAGGTTGTTACCTAATACCTGATCACCTAGCACTCTACACATTGTGACATCCGTCACTTTTCTTTTCATTTTATTTTATAATAATAATAATAATAATAATAATAATAATAATAATAATAATGTTGGTTTAGTCATTATACTAAACAAACCAACCATTAACACCATCCAACTCTATCTACCTATTTTCCAACCCAAACAAAACCCTACCCTTATACAATTTTCGGAGCCCAAAACTCCACTGCAGCCCATAATCCACGAGAGCCCAACAGACCAAGCCCACCTTTTCCCCTCCCTTTTGCTGCATTTAAAAAGAAAAAAAAAAATGCTCCACCCAGGTATCGAACCTGTGCAGCAGCGAGCCTCAATACACACACCAAACCATTTAGTCTACACCTCACATTTGATATAATCCTAACTTTAATTATATTTAACCCCAGCCTACCACTCCTCCTTTCCCTTATCAGTTAAGAAAAAAAAAATAATAATAACGCTGACCACGGGACTCGAACCCGGGTCTGCGTCCTGAACAACCACACGCCACAACCACCTGAGCCAAGGGCTCACATCTGATGAATCCCAATCCTTATTATACTTAAACCCAAATTACAAACCTCATCTCTTTCCCTTTCCTTTCCTGTTAGCGCGCAGCAGCAACAAGTTCCTTTTTTATCTCCGTTTGACTAATTAAATGGACTTAATCACGACTATAGACCCGAGAATTTAGCACCCTAATGATTTCCCTTTCCTAATACATCATTACACGTGATTGAAGGTGTTGTAATGCGGGTCAAACACCATTAATAAACCTTCCAAATAAGCCGATCGAAATCCTTATAAATACCCGTTTTTGATTCAATTAAACTTGCACACACACACACACCTATATGCGATTAAGAAAACCTCACTATCAATTTCTGTTAAAACAAGCTGAGATCGTGATTCTTAGTCGTGGTTGACTTTTCGATTGACCAAGCTATAAACGCGAATCACCATTGTAAGTTTTGATTTTTCTGTTGGGATATGTTAATCGGCAATCATTCAACAAAATCCCTATGATCAAACTGATTATAAGGATCGAATTGTTTGATATTAGAAACTAGGGTTCTTATAATATTAAATTGGGGAAGATGACTCTATTACATATCGTTTAAGTTTATTACGAATCAGAACCCTTAACAAAATGAATCATAGACCAGTTGGTTGACCACCCTTTCACCAAAACATGAACCGGCCTAGGGCCCAGGTTCAAGTCCCACCTTAAACATTTTTTTTTGTGATTATTCTTTTATACTTATACTTTCTTAATTCTTTTAAAAATCGTTTTAAAATACTAAAACTATTTTATAAATTCTACAAAAATTATCATATGATCTCCTAATGATAAAGTTCATTACCCAATTTTTAGTTTTTCAAAAATAATTTATTTAATATATATTATTAATAATACAAGTTTATTCATTTATAATTATTAAATTTTATAAAAATATCTAAACGATTTTATTAAATCTCACAAAAATTATCCTAAGTTTCTATAACATTAAGCTATTCAGAAATGATTTTTATTTCTGTAAAAACATTTATTTTATATTTTTAATCAATTTTTGTTAGATTTAATCATAATTAAATCATAATAAATTCAATTTTCATTATTTTTGCATCAAAATTTTATAGAAATTATTTCTGATTATTTGGAACAGAAATATAAATTTTAAACTTCTAATTCTTTGAGTTTAATATTTTTAAATATTAAAGTTAAGATTTTGACAATTTGTAATAAATAGATTTAATAATCTATTTTAAAGAAAATAATTTTATAAAAATTATTTTTACACTTTAAACACATTCTTGTAACCATCTTAAGTTTAAATTTCATAAAAAGGTTTTTGGTTATTTATTTACTAAATTTCTCCCAATTGGCGAACATTTTTAATATTAATCAAACGAGCAATTATCCCCAATTCGAAGCCCTAGAAATACATGTATCCTAGAGTTATTTCACTTACACATTATCAATTACTTTAGGTTGATACTTTGAGATAGTTCCAACACATATTTCGTTGTCCAAGTTCAATTTCAAGTTACTACGTGAACAGTGAGTATTCCTACCCCTTTTTGCTTTTATACATTTTTGGGGTGTTACATGTACACTATTACAATTTCAAATACAAGTTTACATTTTTACAATACAATTCTAGTACTATGTGCATTGCTTACAACGTGCTTTATGCTTAGACATTACATGTGGATTACATTTGTACTTAGTGAAATCATTAACATGGTACAAGCCGACCTTAACATTGGATAGCGCTATTTGGATTGACAACCCGCCTAGGTTGATTCTCCCCCTTTTTCATCGGAGAATCCGTGGCCATTGTTAAGTTATTATCCACTTGTTGGATAAGTACACTACAGTTCATACAGTACATTATACAGTCACAGGGTTGATTTCGCTCATTTGTTTGATACATGGTTTACATATCCACACTGTAGCTTGCACTTGAATTGTATAACTTTTTAACCTACTATATATATCAAATCTAGGAATGCTCACCAACATTTCATATGTTGACCAAATCTATTTTGTACATGTTTCAGGTGCAGTTTGATCTAGTGCTTTAACAAGAGATACTTAGTGCATTATTTTAATCAGTTATTTCTTTATTTACATTTCATTTAAGACTTTGTATTTTTCATTTCCATGTAAGACAATTTTGGATTATTCAATAATATTTACATTTTAGTACCATGAGCTTTTGAACAATCGTCACTACGTGGCACCTCGATGATTCCGCCATCGGTTGGGGTGTTACAGATTGGTATCAGAGCCATGGTTATAGGGAACTAGGTTATTAGATAAAATGGCCTAGACTATAACCGAACTTTAACTTGCATGCATAATATTTCCTGAATTACCTTACCCCTCATTTCCCTCTACTTTCCTTCTTCTATCTTTCCCTTTTTCTCTCTCTCCATTCTTTTCATCCTTCATCATGGTGCATAGAGATGGTGTTCTACAGGGAGTGAAAAGTCTACATCATCATGGAACAGGGACATTACCTTTCATGAAGACACTCTTAGGCATAATGCCTACTCTTACTTTTGTTCCTTCAAAGTTGTTGAACTTTAATGAGTGTGATAAGGACACATGCAATCTGGAAGGGTGGACGCCTGTACACTGGGTTTTCTGGCATAGGCAAGCATAGCGCATAAATCCATTTACGGACCTGTTATGCTTACCTGGGGATTCCTGGAGTGAGTGTCCACTTATAGGCTAAAGCATGTCTTCTTTGATCACCGTTGGGTTCAAACTCCTTGAAAAGTCAACGTTCTTGTTGGGCTTTACAGCTAGACGAGGGCACTCCAAGCATCTTATGTAAGTTTTTCAATAATACTCTCTCGGTTCATATACAATATTTTGTATTTCATGATTTTCATATATTGCTTACAAGTTCATACTTTCATAACCATCTATGGATTTCACAATCACACTTCACCTTACCCTCTTAGCCACTTTTTAAATATTCAACACCCTACCCAAATCATATTATTTCTTTTCTCCACATATTATTTAAACTATAACCTCATACTTTAGCACAAACTAAAGATTTTTAAAACTAGTTGTATTACCTAGCAACTTTACAAAGTACATATTTTCCTCGAACTTAAATTCAATTGATTATTTATTGACGTAACAAACGATTTTGTATATAATGTTTTAAACTATTACAAAGCCTACTTAGCTTGTACTATTTAACAACTTTTGCCTTATGTACAAAACCAAATTTTGAAAATATTTATTTGGAATAATATCTAATCTTTAGATTTTCCATCAACACTCACCCATTTTCAACCTGTTCAAATTTTTACAATATTTTGCATATACCACAATCATGTTTTCTTATACACTTGATTATAACCTTTGATCCAAACCCCAAAATTTACACTGCTATATAATCCCCTTACTATAAAATAAACTCTTTATCAACTACCTTCACATTCACCATCTCTCACAACCTTGATTCTGCTTCAAAAAAAAAAAATTTTCATCATCCTCTCAAGAACTAAATTCATGTCCTTCACCTTCTCACACATGAGCTAGTTACCCATGCTAATCAAACTACTAAAAACCTGATACTTGATTCTACAGGATTTTTCCAAAACATCATTGTTTATGAAACTTGATTTTCCCTTAATTTGACTATTCACTGTACATTTAATTATTCATGATACTCGTGTTTTCATTTTCTTGATCTTATTATCATTTTGTACCCAATTAAGACATACTCATAGGCATATAACATCTAGAGATTTCCTTGCATGCTATTATGTACGAACACAAATTGGTAATCTATCATATTGGTTACGTTATCGTACACTTACATTTATTTGAAACGTTTAGACTTGATACTTGATTTTACAGAGCTTTTCTAAGAAAACATCATTGCTTATTATATGAAACTTGATTTTTCCTTTAACTTGACTATTCATTGAACATCTAATTATTCATGATACTCGTACAACATTTAATTATTCATGATAACACTTACACTTAATGGTTGTAGTACTTACAAACTTGCTTGCACAAACATACTATCAATTTGCAATCTATGTGAATAATAATTGTTGCACCTAATAGAAGTCATCATGCCTTTTTCAACAGTCGGGAGAGGCCCTACAACCTGCTCCACGACTGGTGGAGGCTATCGAACATACTCAACGATTGGTAGGGGTCACTAAGCCTTTTCAAACAGTCGGGAGGGGCCCTACAACCTACTCCACGGCTGGTGGAGGCTATAGAACCTGCTCAACAATCGGTGGGGTCATAGAAGTACGCAAAACTTTAATGTAAGGTAAATTGATGATTCCGGTCCGGAACGTAATCATGAATTTACAGGTACATTAGGGTAGTGTGAAATTCTATTAGAGTTTTTGGTAGGCATCCAGTACGGTTTCAAGGTATCAAAGGTGTGGTGGGTTAGCTGCGGTACACCCTGTATACAAACACTAATGATGCATTGAAGGTGAGACTAGAAGTCGGACCAGGAACAAACTCTGTTTACTTAGTAGTTCATCTAGTCTTTTTATAGTCAATCAACTCATGCATTTATTTTAGGAGTCCTAAAACTTGAAGTAGTGATTTACTAGATTCTTACTCTCTTTACCCTTTCGAAACGAACCTAATCCAATCCTTAACTCACACCTAACAAACCTCATCATTCGAATTTTTTTCAAACCACAGTTATCTTAATTTTTACCCAAACATCCATAACCCTATGTTTCTAATAACTTCGGGACGAAGTTTCTAAAAGTAGGGGATGCTGTGACATCCGTCACTTTTCTTTTCATTTTATTTTATAATAATAATAATAATAATAATAATAATAATGTTGGTTTAGTCATTATACTAAACAAACCAACCATTAACACCATCCAACTCTATCTACCTATTTTCCAACCCAAACAAAACCCTACCCTTATACAATTTTCGGAGCCCAAAACTCCACTGCAGCCCATAATCCACGAGAGCCCAACAGACCAAGCCCACCTTTTCCCCTCCCTTTTGCTGCATTTAAAAAGAAAAAAAAAAAAAATGCTCCACCCAGGTATCGAACCTGTGCAGCAGCGAGCCTCAATACACACACCAAACCATTTAGTCTACACCTCACATTTGATATAATCCTAACTTTAATTATATTTAACCCCAGCCTACCACTCCTCCTTTCCCTTATCAGTTAAGAAAAAAAAAATAATAATAACGCTGACCACGGGACTCGAACCCGGGTCTGCGTCCTGAACAACCACACGCCACAACCACCTGAGCCAAGGGCTCACATCTGATGAATCCCAATCCTTATTATACTTAAACCCAAATTACAAACCTCATCTCTTTCCCTTTCCTTTCCTGTTAGCGCGCAGCAGCAACAAGTTCCTTTTTTATCTCCGTTTGACTAATTAAATGGACTTAATCACGACTATAGACCCGAGAATTTAGCACCCTAATGATTTCCCTTTCCTAATACATCATTACACGTGATTGAAGGTGTTGTAATGCGGGTCAAACACCATTAATAAACCTTCCAAATAAGCCGATCGAAATCCTTATAAATACCCGTTTTTGATTCAATTAAACTTGCACACACACACACACCTATATGCGATTAAGAAAACCTCACTATCAATTTCTGTTAAAACAAGCTGAGATCGTGATTCTTAGTCGTGGTTGACTTTTCGATTGACCAAGCTATAAACGCGAATCACCATTGTAAGTTTTGATTTTTCTGTTGGGATATGTTAATCGGCAATCATTCAACAAAATCCCTATGATCAAACTGATTATAAGGATCGAATTGTTTGATATTAGAAACTAGGGTTCTTATAATATTAAATTGGGGAAGATGACTCTATTACATATCGTTTAAGTTTATTACGAATCAGAACCCTTAACAAAATGAATCATAGACCAGTTGGTTGACCACCCTTTCACCAAAACATGAACCGGCCTAGGGCCCAGGTTCAAGTCCCACCTTAAACATTTTTTTTTGTGATTATTCTTTTATACTTATACTTTCTTAATTCTTTTAAAAATCGTTTTAAAATACTAAAACTATTTTATAAATTCTACAAAAATTATCATATGATCTCCTAATGATAAAGTTCATTACCCAATTTTTAGTTTTTCAAAAATAATTTATTTAATATATATTATTAATAATACAAGTTTATTCATTTATAATTATTAAATTTTATAAAAATATCTAAACGATTTTATTAAATCTCACAAAAATTATCCTAAGTTTCTATAACATTAAGCTATTCAGAAATGATTTTTATTTCTGTAAAAACATTTATTTTATATTTTTAATCAATTTTTGTTAGATTTAATCATAATTAAATCATAATAAATTCAATTTTCATTATTTTTGCATCAAAATTTTATAGAAATTATTTCTGATTATTTGGAACAGAAATATAAATTTTAAACTTCTAATTCTTTGAGTTTAATATTTTTAAATATTAAAGTTAAGATTTTGACAATTTGTAATAAATAGATTTAATAATCTATTTTAAAGAAAATAATTTTATAAAAATTATTTTTACACTTTAAACACATTCTTGTAACCATCTTAAGTTTAAATTTCATAAAAAGGTTTTTGGTTATTTATTTACTAAATTTCTCCCAATTGGCGAACATTTTTAATATTAATCAAACGAGCAATTATCCCCAATTCGAAGCCCTAGAAATACATGTATCCTAGAGTTATTTCACTTACACATTATCAATTACTTTAGGTTGATACTTTGAGATAGTTCCAACACATATTTCGTTGTCCAAGTTCAATTTCAAGTTACTACGTGAACAGTGAGTATTCCTACCCCTTTTTGCTTTTATACATTTTTGGGGTGTTACATGTACACTATTACAATTTCAAATACAAGTTTACATTTTTACAATACAATTCTAGTACTATGTGCATTGCTTACAACGTGCTTTATGCTTAGACATTACATGTGGATTACATTTGTACTTAGTGAAATCATTAACATGGTACAAGCCGACCTTAACATTGGATAGCGCTATTTGGATTGACAACCCGCCTAGGTTGATTCTCCCCCTTTTTCATCGGAGAATCCGTGGCCATTGTTAAGTTATTATCCACTTGTTGGATAAGTACACTACAGTTCATACAGTACATTATACAGTCACAGGGTTGATTTCGCTCATTTGTTTGATACATGGTTTACATATCCACACTGTAGCTTGCACTTGAATTGTATAACTTTTTAACCTACTATATATATCAAATCTAGGAATGCTCACCAACATTTCATATGTTGACCAAATCTATTTTGTACATGTTTCAGGTGCAGTTTGATCTAGTGCTTTAACAAGAGATACTTAGTGCATTATTTTAATCAGTTATTTCTTTATTTACATTTCATTTAAGACTTTGTATTTTTCATTTCCATGTAAGACAATTTTGGATTATTCAATAATATTTACATTTTAGTACCATGAGCTTTTGAACAATCGTCACTACGTGGCACCTCGATGATTCCGCCATCGGTTGGGGTGTTACACACATGCATGTTTTTTTTTTTTTTTTTTTTTGATGAACGGCAAAACGCACTATATATATATAAATTCTAACCATTTTTCCCAACACGGGGGAGACACTTTGGACCTATACGACAACCAAAAGAAAGCGTCTTCCTTGATCATCTCCAACGTCTTGCTAACCGGGATAAACTTGCCTTCAAAAACTTTCCTATTTCTCGCGTTCCAAAGTCTCCAAACAGTTGCCACAGCGATCATATGGACTGTTTTCTTCCAGATTCTGCAGCCTGGGTTGTCCTCCAAAAAACGCAGCAGACCAGCCAAAGAAGAGAAGTCGCTAGGCACTTGAACACGGATCCAGTGGAAAACGCTCCACCAAATGTTGCGCGCAAAAAGGCAAGGCGCAAAACAATGATTGACCTCTTCCACCCCAATACCACATCTGTCACAAACCACACTCGGAATGTAAACGCCCCTGCTCGAAAGCTCCAGTTTTGTGCCGATTTTGTACTTTGTTCACCTGGTAAGCAAATCATCGTTCCCTGTTGGCGTTCAAAATTGACTTGTATTCAAGCAACGTATGCGTTATGCGCTGTCATCGTCAAGCAACGTATGCAGCGGGGAGCCCGGAAAATCACAAGTGAAACACGTTTATCCACATTTCACGGGGTAAGTTAAATTTAAATTCACCATGAACATGCAAGTCGCCTTTCAATCTATTGCTATCAGGTCTCTTAAGCCAATACTCGTGGATTCAAAACTTGTGCTAAAATCATACATTAATATTTTATTTAACTAATGAAACCCACTATTTTTCAAACTTACAATCGGTAGGATTCATTAAGGTTTCCAATGAACAATTTTCCTTACTAGTGATAATACGGCAACATGAACACTTATAAAGTCAAAATATTAGGTCAAAAACAAACCTCTTCTTGAAGATATAATATTGGCTTGAAAAAAGCTTTCGGGAACAGGGGTAGTCTTGTGTGTAAGCATGCACCATACCTGCAATTAAGCATGGGACTCATATAATGCAGCAATTGGAGAGACACCTGCCCTCGTTTATCCACTACAGCACCGGTCGTTGACATACGCTTTTGGGCAGGAATGTAATGCTGCATCTGTACACCCGTGTATACCTAACTATATTCCACCAAAATACGTAATCAGCGTGAAAAAAAAAATTAATTAAAAATGTGCATCGAAACATGAATATTATATACAGGTGGCAGAATTAGTGGGTCCTTCATCTGGGTAATGGATGAAAACGCGTTCATGTCATAACGGGTTTTTCTTTAGTACAGGTTGGGTGGCCATTTTAACTCATCATATTTAGTTATACCATTGCCCAAATCGACCAGCTTCGAAAGTTAATGGGTCAATTGCCACCTATAATATTTTTAGGGAAACAGAATTTGCAGGCCTCATGATCTTTATATCTGGATCATCATGCGACTCTCACCACTGTGACATATAGCCTGCCATTCGAGGTATGGCAAACTTATTAGACATTATAAACTCAACTAGTGTGTTAATTTATATGTATGTACAAACTTGATTACCAGAATCATATCAAACATTAATCATAGGACATGTGTTGGTTGGTTCTTTTCAGTTAAATACAAATGTACACCAATCTGACCATGACAAGGACTTAAGGCTAGAGCGGCTTCTAAACCAAAGGAAACCAAGGGCTTTAACTTCGCTAATGACCTCTTCCATCCGAGCCGTTTTACCGTCAAACTTGAGGCTGTTCTTAGCTCGCCAAATGTACCAGCAGCTGAGAATAATTAACCCTTGAAACACCATCTTTGCTTTCCCTGATAAACCCACATGGTTGTGCAGCTCCACAAGGTCTCTAAACGAAAAAACAAAGAACCGTTGCACCCTCGTCCACGAGCTGATATGATCCCAAAGAATAGAGGCAAACCGTCATGAGGTGAACAGATGATCCACTGATTCTTCGCCACAGCCGCACAGAGGACAAGAATAATCTGCCAGAGTTATATTCCTGCTCCTTAGCGCCACCGCCGTTGGAATTTTGAACATATCCGCACGCCACGCAAAGATGTTGCATTTAGAAAGCAACCACTTACACCAGGACAGAACATATTTATCTCATAATGTTATGTAAAGCAAAACTACTAATAATAATAACAAGGTTAATATCATAGATAAGAAATTAGAAAGGTTAATATCTTAGATAAGAAGGTGACATTTTAAAGAGAAAAAAGAAGCATAAGCAATTGTGTACAGATTGGTTCACTACTATAGACCCTAACCGTCGTTAGTTGACCATCCCTTTGTCACTTAAATTGGTTCACAAAACTACTCTAAGAATCCAACATCATTGAAGACCAAAAAATGTAGCAGCACAAAAAAAATTAGGAAAAAAAATAAAATAAAAATAATAGGCGAAATCAGAGATGAATTTTGACCTCAAAGTCAAGTATACTACAATGTCCAGCAACTGGGAGACCAATTTCGGAAGTAATATTCATATATTTATGAGGATTTAATCTTTTACCAACTAACTCAAATAGGTGATTGTAGTGAACAACTTTAATTAGCACATTATTTCCCCAATTTGCATGACCTAGAAATACCTTTTGCACAATACAATTAGAGTCTTATAAACGCTTAATCAAACACTAAATTCACAAAATAGCTTGAATAAATAAAGTGAAACTTACATATTGCCTTGATTTTGAACCATGTTTCCGCACATTGTTTATGAGCAGCACACTACGAACCGTCTATCCCACAACCACCAAACACCGCTACAATCAGTCTCCGGCAGACGGTTTGGACACACCGACCATGAAGTCACAACCAACACCATACAACCGGTACCTAGGGTTTCGGAAACCCAGCAACAAAACCACCACCGTACGCCTCCCCCTTCACCAGAAATCACCACCGTACGCCTCCCCCTTCACCAGAAACCACCACCGTACACCTAACCCTCTCCAAACCACCAACCTACACCACCAAAAAACTGATCTGCATAACCCTTAAAACACCAAAGAAATTATTGTGTTTGGTTTTGCTGAATAAAAAGAGGGGAAGAATGAGAGAGACTTGTAATGTTTTGTAATGTTGAGGAGGGTTTTGGTGGAGAGAGAGAATGAAAATATATGGGCGGGAATGTTAAAATTTTTAGGAAATTAAATCATGACAGGAAAAGATGACACACAATTGTTTATACCGTCATGTTCTCTATTTCGTGACACTAAATTCTTGACACGCAAAAATGCATGTCATTAATTAACTAAATTTTACAAATCATGACAATTTTTTTATGACACACCCTTTTGAGTGTCATAAATGAGAGCGTGTCATAAAATGTGTGTCAAAATATGTGTTTTTTCTAGTAGTGTAGGTTGAATGAATGGTTGGTGTGAATGACTAGTCAGGGGCCTAAAGATGTTGGGTTTTAGTATTTTTATAAATTCTAAATGGGCCTAAAAACACTAATGGGTCTTTTTTTTACTTATCATTTATTTAGGTTGTAACCTAATTAAGTTAATACATTTTTTATCATATATAACATTTTTTTTATATGTGGGCCCCACTCATGTGTGTCACTTTCACAAGGTTGGAGCCGGTCATGGTGGATAGTGGTGGTAGATGGTGAGAGGAGATGGTTGGGTGAAGAAGATGAATAGAGGTAGGGCCTGACTATTTTAAATAATCATTTTTTTAATATTATAAATATAATCAGATATTTTGTATTATATAAACTATTTGTTTGTTTTTGTTTTTAAATACTAGGGGGTAGTTTGGTCACTTCACACAAATTTAACTGAAATTTTTGACAACGTTAGTTAGTAAGGACTATCAGTGTTACGAAAGTCAATAATAGGGAACACGTAAGTAATAAAATTACAATCATGTGCAAGATTTGCAAAGCACAATGACCAACCAAGTAGCACTTAACTCTTTTAAAAAGAATCAAACCACAGGAACCAACCGTGTAATCTACTCCCTGTGATTCTCTCAATAAGAGAGAGTCGTATTGTAGGTTCTTGTGGTTTGTTTCTTTTTAAAAGAGTTAAGTGTTTGGTTGGTCCTTGTAGTTTGTTTTAATTTATCACATGGAATTGATTACATGTAAAACATAGAAAATAATAAGTAAGTCAATCTAGGACCTGTACGTTGCGACAAAGATGTTAAACTAGAAAAATAGACTTAAAAAGTTGAACCACATATGCACGTTACGGTGTGTTAACTCGCTAAATTCAGACCAAAACATAAAGCGAAAAATTTATAAAAAATGAAAAAGTGTATGGAACAAAAGTTAAAAGTGAAAAAGTATTTGGGTTAAATTATAAAGATGAAGAAGTATTTGGTTTAAATTAAACAAACAAAAAACAAAAGTGGGTACTAAACCTTAATGGCAAGGTTAGAATATTAGATTCACAAAGCACTCTTAAAGCCAAATGTACAAGCTTTGATGCACCAAGCACTTACAAATTAGTCTACACTAGTGATATATCCTCAAAATAACCAAACGATTCAAATAAGAAAATCGAATTCGAATAAATTCGATTTAGTTCAAATTCACCATAAATAATAAATTGTTTTACTTTTAGTTTTAAAACGAATACAAACTCATTATTTTTAACATATAAAATACAAATCTACAAAATTGATAAACAATAATATGTCAAATACGGGAATAGTAAAAATAATGGAGAGTATAGTTTGTTAGAGTCTTGTGATGTATAAGGTAAATATATAAAATATGGTTATGGTAAAAGTTGTAGAGACTGTGTTTTTAGAGTTTGACCAAATTTATAAATTCTTTTTTTTCTATGTGTATATTTATGTATATAATAATGTGTATGTGTGTATATATTTAAAAATATACATGTAGAGTTTTTATTTAAATTTCGAATCGAATCGAATCGAATTTAAAATCATAAATTCGTATTTGATTCAGATTCGATTTACTGGACTCGAATTCGAATTGGATCGAATTTGAATTCTTAATAATCGAATCGAATTCTTGGTAATCGAATCGAACTAAGTCGAATTTTGATTTTTTTGAATCCGAATAGAATTATGAATACCCCTACATAAAACTAAAGAAATAAAAATCAAAAAATAAATAGACATGAACAAAAGTAGACGTAAAATTGTTGAACAATGTATGCCTGTTGCGGTATGTTAATGCGCAAAAAGTAGACCGAAAGATAACACAATCCGGCTGTAAAAAAGGAATAAATAGAGGTAAAACTGTTCCACATTAATTACGAGCAACCACAATAAGCAAAAAAATATCTACTAAGGATGATGTACAATACCACAATACACAAATCACTCGTATACACATTTTGTTGAAGTTTGTTTTAAATGAAAATTTTACATGGATTTAACAAATAAAGTTAACCACGTAGTGAGTTGTACTACAATGCAAAATACAATATCTTAAAGGACGGCTAATGATAATAGAAATTAAAAAAAAAAAAAACCTTCAAAATTTGACTTAAACCTTAGGACCAATAGGGCTGTCCAAAAAGCTCGTGGCTCGGAGCTCGCTCGAAGCTCGCTCGGATTTAGCTCGAAAAAAGCTCGCTCGATATGGCTCGGTTTGAAACTGAGCCGAGCCGGCTCGGATCGGTTAGAAAGTGAGCCTAGCTCGGCTCGGTTCGTAACGAGCCGAGCTGGCTCGGTTTGGCTCGAATAATTCTAATTTTTAATATATATATATTTTTATATACATATAATATACTATCAAAATGTAAAAAAATGATGGAGAACATGTTATATATTTAATATTTGGTAACACTAGCATGGAGATTCTTTGCTTGGGATTGAAGTTATAGCTAATCAAGTTATTTAAATAAATTCAATAATGCTTTTGATCCAAGTACTCAAGTTAATTCGTATGTTGATGAACTTATACGGTATTCCGTTAAAATTTGAGACTTATTTTGTACTTGCTTGAACTTGATTTTAGCGTGTAATGTATAAGGTTGAATTATTTTAAATGTGTTATTTTTAACTATTAAATAATATTTTAAACTATTGAATTTTGAAAGCCATTTTTCTTTTTAAATTCGAGCTAAACCAAGCCGAGCCGAGTCGGCTCGGTTTAAAACCAAGCCGAGCTCGAGCTTTGATTTTTCTTTATCGGAGAGTGAATTTAGGGTTAACTATTTGAAAAAGGAAAGACAGATGTCCCACATAATTTGCAAGTTGCAGAAGATATATGGGAGGGCAAGGCGCCACTTTAGTGTATCCTAACACTCATCAATCACGTAAAGTCATTTTATGCTTGATCCATTTTGAGTTTTTAATAACCCAATCTCAAATAACTTACGACTTACGAGTTACAAGCGGGTCGGCTCGTTCCGTATTCGAACACTTGAGTGATGGAGGGCCAATTTGGTCAATATTGAGAGGAAGGGAAAGGGATGGTTTCGAAAGTTGGGGTATATCCCGACAATAGCACGCATAACCAGGTTGGTGGGTGAGGGTATTATTGTAAAACAAATACCAGCATTTACTTCGGGTTGTCAACTTGTCACACTGACATATTACACATACCCTCTGCACACTCTTTCTAGTGGTTATTGCGAATTTTAAACCTTTTGGTACTAAACAGTTTGTAGAGTATTATTTCAAAATTGGTGCATCAATATATTGCCGATGAGTGTTGGAGCAGTTGGGGAAAGAGTTGGTGTTTTTGTCAGGGACGAAGGTTTCTTTGGGCCAGGGGTGGCCCTGGCCCCTCTGTTTTTGCGCAGTAGTGGAAATTTGCGATTTTCGTAGGTAAATTGTGTTCCGGTTGAGTCTGGCCCCCGCTGATTTGCCACTACCGATCGAAAAAAATTGAGTTCGACCTCCCCCGATTCGAGAACCAAGCTTCGCCCCTGTTTCTTGTAACCTAGGTTTTATTCTCGTTCTCCTTATTATTTTCTACGTCATCTATGTGAAGAGCAAATACGTGTGGCGCTAGTTTGACTTGGATAGGCGAAGTTTTACTGATTATTCCACGGTCGTGCATTCGGGCGGGTGAAGGTCGAGTTTCCGCATATCTGGGAGAGCCAAGGAGCTGGCGGCGGTCAAGTAGTCGACCTTGATCACAGTGCCCAGTGTCACTGTGGTTGGCACGTCGTTCCTTGCCGTTAAAAAAAAGTTTCATGAATCTGTCAAGTTTAATCTACATGGTGTGCATTTTGTAATGGATCCACATAAACCTCCTATCATTTATCAATCTCATGCCCTTGTGTTTAGTGACGGAGCTTGAAAAGAATTTCAATGTCCGGTGTCACTGTGGTTGACACGTCGTTCCTTGCTGTTAAAAAAAAGTTGCATCAATCTGTCAAGTTTAATCTACATGATGTGCATTTTGTAATGGATCCACATAAACCTCCTATCATTTATCAGTCCCATGCCCTTGTGTGTTAGTGACAGAGCTTGAAAAGAATTTCGAGGGATCAAAAGTCATAAGACCCTTAAACTGCGAGGGGCTGAAAGCCATAGGTATAAAATATTCAAGAGAAAACACGAAAATTTACACTATGAGAAAAAAACGGTGGGATACCGGTGCTCTGCCCATGCTTGTGCTATGGCTATATGGTAGGGATGAGCTCGGGACGGTATCGGTACCGAACCGATACCGATCTCGACAATACCGATACCGAATGTCAAAAAACCCAATATCGATATCGATACCGAACACATACGGTGCGGTATCGGTTTGGTATCGGTACGGTACCGGTATGGTATCGGTATTTTGCCTTAAAATACCGATCCCGTACCGATAATACCGAAACCGAAAATCCATAAATATGGGTACCGATACCGATCCTGAAACCCCTCGGTTCGGTATCGGTTCGGTACGGTATCGGGATCAGGACGGAACGGGACGGGATCGGTATTCGGCCTTGTATGCTCATCCCTACTATATGTTATAAAACTGAAGTATGGTGTGAACTACCATCTTCAATGGCTGGATCCACAATCCAAACAGTAGCGGTGGCATTTATTTGGTTTGCAGCGACAGCTAAGATCGAGAGTATTTTTAGCAATAATCATGTTTCCCTAAACAAAGTTGTAGAGGAGATAAAAGCTAGCGTTTTTTATGGATCAATAATACGGGTGAAGCCCCATCTATTAGATTGGAAACATTAGTGTAAGATTAGTGTACGTTCAATAATTGTTTCTAGTTGTATCATTTTGCTAGCTTTGTTTTTTTTTTTTTAACTGTATTGCTAGCTTTGTTATACTACGTACCGTCGTTAAAAAAAAAATCAGTGAATCAAGTATAAGGTAAATACACAAATAAAAAAAATTAAAGAGAAAATTGCAATTTTCGTCTCTATGGTTTGCCTAAACTAACAAGTTCAGCACACATATAACACCCTGAGTACATGAGGTTTGTGTTTCTAACACTTAACGTCCCTCGTTTTAACGATCGTTAGGTTTTCTGTTAGTTTGTGATGAAATGACTATTATACCCGTCAGTTTTTGAGTGAAATGACTTTTATACCTTTCCATCCTTCTTTTCCACCCACCCACCACCACCACCGCCACCGCCACCGCCACCCTCTCCTCCCATTCTGTTGTGGGTTTGTTTAATCTTTCCAAAGAACTAAAGGTTCCCCTCATACCCAACTTAGCAATCAGGTTAATAACTTACTTTTTTAGTGTGTGATGAATTAGACCCAGATGAGAAAAACACTAATGTGAGAAATATTACTTGATTTGTTGTTGAAAGATGAAATGCTCGATGAAATGTTACCGGAGAAACAGAGGATCATTGATAGTCACTAGAGCTGGACCATCGGGAAGGGGATGATGTATTAATATTAATAATTTATAAAAAACCAATTATATAATATAAAAAAAACTTGTTGATCGGAGGAGCGTGAGGACATAGACACTGACGTTCGTGACGACGTTTTACCGGAGAAGAAGATAAATTACCGTCACCCTTCTTAAAAGATTTGTCATTATCCAATTGATGTGTCTTCTCCGCCGCCGGCGGTAGTGGTGGTACCTGAGATATGTGTTTGTGTTGTTGATAGGTGTTTGTGTGTGAGGAATAATACTATGGAGAGAGTAAAGGTAGTGAAGGGAAGGAGACAGGGAGGGATAGGAGTCTTGGAATGAAAAGAACAGACCAGACGTCGCGATTATCACCGAGGAAGTTTGGTAAAAGAAAAGAAGATAGCCACAAAGAGACAACATACCAAAGAATAAGCTTCACCGAAAGCAACACTTCTAAAAAAACAAAAGAGTTTGAAAAATAAGTCGAAAAGCTCCACAATAAACGGGCTTAAAGAAGACAACTCTAGTTGAAGATTGATTTCTAGGACATTCCTAGCGGGGTCGATTAGGTGGAGGACCGAACAGTTCGCAAAGTAGGGACGTCAGAGCAATGAGTCTTCGGGGGAGGAGTTTCACAAGCCCACTATTCAGAGTTCGACATCTTCCCATCATGCCTCAGCTGCTATCCGATCCAGACATGACAATAGACACACATCTTACCCATTTATCACTTTACCATCTTCACTCGAAAGAAGACCTTGTGATTCACATTTTCTCACCTGTATACAACGGTGGAGATTTGATTTGCACACAAGCCTATGATCTGTGCATACCTTGGGTTGAATCTGAGTGATCACCCCCAAATAACACCCGAGTGACAAAATCGAAAAGGTGAGGAATATATGAAGTAAGATACTTGTGGGACGTTTGATTAGGCGCGCCAAGGCTATCCGAAACATCTACCAAGGATGTATTTAGTAGGTGGGACTCTTAGGAGGTGGGTTGTTCGTAGCTTGTCATACTACACACACTTATTTTTTAGTCTACCGTCTTTGCCTAGGTTTGGTCTGCTTGGGGACAAGCAAACGTCTAAGTGTGTGGTGATATGATGTGTCATTATTTTTGCATGTTTTATACACGTATTTCCCACTTTTTTTGTATATTATTATGCCTTTATCCTTGCAAAACAGGGCTAAATCGTTCCTTTGAGTTAATTGCAGGTATTTGGAGGCAAACAAGCGAAAAGAAGCGGAAACCGACACAATGGGAAGGAATTTGAAGACTTTGAAGACTGTGCACGGCCGTGCATGACCGTGCCCCTACCCAAAGTCAACCAGTCAACGCTTTTAGCCATCTAGATGAGTTTTTCAAGGTGCACGGGTAGGCACACCCTAGTGCACGGCCGTGCCAGCTGATACGTGCTCCCCGAGACTTCAACAGACCAAGACCGACACACATTCGTGCAACAATGGCAAGCACGAGCTTGCCCCACATAATGGCACGGGCGTGCAGGGGACCAAACCTGATCAAAAGGACTTCCATTACCAATGGACAGTACCCGACTATTGAGCACGGGCGTGCCCTATCTAAAGCACGGGAGTGCACACCCTGGAAGATCTATAAAAGGAGACCACCACTCAATGACAACAAGAACACAAGAAAATCATAAGGAAATCATACATTCATTCATAGGTTTTTTTGACATACTCGTCTCATAGTTTGCCTGGACACAAAATAATTAGGCATAATGCCTTACAAGTTTTCAAAAGACCTTAAATAAAGTACAAATATCATAATCCTACGGGGGTGGGAATGGGAATGCAGTAACCAAGACGCCGATGGAAGCTCTCAACCTCTGCTCCAAATCCTCTAACTGCTGCTCAAGCGTTGCAACCCTGCTCTCTGCATCCTCACGCTGCTCTGCCTCGTGCATGCGAGCTGTCAAGTCTGCAATAGTGCAAAGTACGGGATCCTTGGGCGAAGCACAACATTTGCCAAGGTTTGGTTACGGGCTCATGACAATCACATAATTATTATTGCCTTAGCTAGGCAATGGTTTACATAGATTCCAAAACCCGTGACCTCACCAACTTAATTGTTGACATATTTTATTTGTATGTTTTTCAGGTAATTAATTGATCACCATGGAACTTGAAGTCGCGCATGAGCATCTTGGGGATATTATGAACCTTCTTTTGATTAAATGATTTATACAATATCATTCTGAATGTGGTTCTTAAGATAATGTTTTTAGTTATTATGTTAAACAATGACGTCTTTTAATATATCTCTTAACTTATGAATTTGATGCTTGCGTGACTTTTATGCTTGAGAACCTTTCGAAGTTACATATCGTGTTTTCGCCTAGGCGGGGTGTGACAGTACCATTACATTTTGGGTTATATGACATGGGTTCCGAATTTAAATATGGAATAACTATTTG
Source organism: Ambrosia trifida (assembly GCA_028751855.1). Lineage (NCBI taxonomy): Eukaryota > Viridiplantae > Streptophyta > Magnoliopsida > Asterales > Asteraceae > Ambrosia > Ambrosia trifida. The sequence goes on along the minus strand of CM054126.1, from coordinate 3,612,898 downwards.
ATATAATGATTTATTATCGTATTATGGTATTGTTATGCTACACTTATCAATTTACATATTTGATACCCGTATTGCATTGGTACTCGACAAGGCAAGAGAAGATGATCAAAGATTATTATATTTTTTTAGGACAGTTGTAATTGGAAGAATAACGAACAACACAGAAGCTCTAAAACAGATAGAGAGGAACTGAAGGGGAGGAAGGCACGGGTTTAAGATTGAAGTTCCCTTCTTCTTCTTCTTCTTCTTCTTCTTCTGCTTCTGCTTCTTCTTCTTCTTCTTCTTGTGCTTCTGCTTCTGCTTCTTCTGCTGCTTCTTCTTCTTCTTCTTGCTTCTTCTTCTTCCTCTTCCGCTTCCTCCTCCTCTTCCCCCTCCTCTTCCTCCTCCTCCTCTTCCTCTTCTTCCACTTCTTCTTCCTCCTCTTCTTCTTCCTCTTCCTCTTCTTCTTCTTCTTCTTCTTCTTCTTCCTCTTCTTCTTCTTCTTCTTCTTCTTCTTCTTCCTCTTCTGCTTCTTCTGCTTCCTCTTCCTCTTCTTCTTCTTCTTCTTCTTCTTCTTCTTCTTCTTCCTCTTTTTCCTCTTCTTCCTCTTCTGCTTCCTCTTCCTCTGCCTCTGCCTCTTCCTCTTCCTCTGCTTCTTCTGCTTCTGCTCCTTCTTCTGCTCCTTCTGCTGCTTCTGCTCCTTCTTCTGCTCCTTTCTTCTGCTCCTTCTTCTGCTCCTTCTCCGGCTCCTTCTCCTTCTTCTCCTTCTTCACCTTCTTCTTCACAAATATATAAAGCATCTCATTATTTTCAACCCTAGAACAACAACAAACAACTTTCATCTTGGTTGTTCCACCTTAACGCTGTCGTCGTCACCACCAACATCTCGTAAGTGCAACTGCTCTATTCGGTCATCTATGGCCTTATTTTTCCGTCAGAATAGTCGTTGTCGGAGAAATGGTTAGTTCATTCTTCATCTTGACCATCTGTTTTTTTTTTCTTTTTCAATTGCTATTACTTTATTAACAATTTGAAATTGATTGATTTTTGAAGCATGGTGATTAGGATCTGCTAGAGGATTCCAAGGCTCTTGAGTTGTTGTAGGTACTTATCCTAACGACCAACAAGAACCACAGAGGCTCAGGAATTGGTGCGGACCCTTTGCCTTCAATGTCTTGAGGTTATACAAAACCCTCTGTTTTTCTTTATGTTGTTGGTTTTTTAGATTTTGAATCCTCTGTTTGATGGTTTCTAAGTAATGTTTTTGAGATTTTGTAGGTTTTAAAGCCTCTGTTTTTTAATCTCTGAATAATACTGTTGATTTTCTAGATTTTGAGTTCTCTGTTTGTTAATTTTTTAATATTGTTATTGATATTTTAGGTTTTGAATCCTCTGTTCTTTTTTTTTTTCTTAATTTTCTTAATCTTCTTGATTTTTTAATCTTTTGTTTCATCTATAAACATCTGAATAATGTTTGTTGATTTTCTAGATTTTGAGTTCTCTTTTTGTTAGTTTGTTTTTAGCCTACATCCACCCTCCCCGGACCCTACTAATAGCTTTGCTATTTGTGGGATTTACTGGGCTTGGTTGTTGTTGTTTTTGTTAGTTTGTTTGTTTCCCTGGAATTAAAGATGGAAACGTGGGTTACTTTATATATGTAGGTTAGGTAGTGAATATTGATATTAGAGTTATGCATTTTTTAGCCTTTATAATAGGTGTTAATATTAGAGTTATACATTGTTTTAGGTTATGTATTAAATATTGATATTAGAGTTATGCATTTATTTAGCCTTTATGATAGGCGTTAATATTAGAGTTATACATTGTTTTAAGTTAGGTATCACTATTAGTATTTTACAGTTGTACATTTTTTTAGTCTTTGGAATATGTGTTAATTTTAGAGTTACGTTGGAGTTATACATTGTTTTAGGTTAGGTGTTAGCATTGGAGTTATACATTATTTTAGGTTATCTATTAATATTAGAGTTATACATTATTTTTAGGTTAGATGTTAACATTAGAATTATACATTGTTTAAGAGTAAATGTTAGCAACGGAGTTGTACACTATTTTAGGTGTTTGGCTCTCCTTATTTTCACATACTTATAACTTATAACTTTTATAAAAAGTCATAAGTTGTTTTAAAAGTGTTTGGATGGTGGGTTGAAAAGGACTTTTTAGGTTTAAATAAAGGGAAAAGGAGGTGAAAAATGATTTTTTTTTTAAAAGTTAGTAATGTGTAACTTTTTTTAAAAAAAATAAGGAAGTGGAAAAGTAGATAAGTTATAAGTTATAAGTTTATCCAAACATGCCCTAGATGTTAACATTTAAGTTATACAATGTTAATTGTTTTAGGTTAAATGCTACCAGCGTTGTTTGCGACCGCAGGTATATAGGTCATCTTTTACCATTAGGTCACCTTGGATAGTTGAGATTTTATTTATTGCTGGTAAAAAAAAAAAAAAAATTTGTAGTTGGGTTTCAATGTTTTAATCATGCTAAATTATCCCGCAACAACTAAAACATAAATTAGGAATGTTACAACTTCATAGACTTTGATAAAGCGGAGCGCATTAAAAACACCTTTAGTTTAGTGAGATGGTATATGTAGGGTATGTTTGGATAAACTTATTTGAGGCCTAAAGGACTTTTGGTGAAAATGACTTGTTAACTTATAACTTTTTGAAAAAGAGTTTTTTAAAAAGTGTTAAAAGCTTCTAATTCTGCGAATTGTGTGTTGACGGTGATTTTCAAATCTCCTTAGATTAGCTTTTAAAAAAAGGAGTTTTTAGAAAAGTTTTTAAAAAAAAAATTTGGATTAGATTTTCAAGTAAAATGACCAAAAAGGATATAAGAAGTGTATGTATAAGAATATAAGGAGGGCATATTGGTAAATATCCATCAATAAGTTAAAAGGGGAAGACATAAGTCACAAATTCTTACTTTTCCAAAACAATCGAAGACCAAATAAAAAGCTAAAACCATAAGTCCTTTTGATTTGCCAAACACTTTTTACCAACTTATTAACTTATCCTTTAAGTAATAAGTCATAAGGAGGCATGCAAACGGAGAGCCAAACATGCACGTAATATGTAATGCTTTGGTGACGTGTTTCTCTATTCTTACGTGATATGGTAATACATTAATTTGCTTTCATTACGGGTTTCTCTAATTTTTTATCTGTAATTCTTTGCTTCATGGGTTTTGTTCATGCAATGATTAAATATTATTAGTCTTGATTTGTCTTTAAATCAAAATATTTATTTATTCTAAAAGACTAAAACTTTGATAAAGCTAGCCTCTTTATTATCATACAATATTATATTTTATGTGAACTTCTCCGCTTAAATTTGGAATTATTCTAAATTCACTTTTAAAGTAAAGGCATGAAACAACAATGATACATGTGTTACCTCCAACATTTTGCCAATACTTTCACATCCTAACAATATGGAACAACAACAATCAAGTAATAGGAAAAATCTGTCTCATTGGCTAAAATACCTTGCAAAAAAATGGAATTTTTTTACGTCCATTCTTCTTCTAAAATCAAAATCCATAAGAGAACATCAACGATTACCGCACGATACAACGATTTCAATAGACACTCAATTACCCGAAGATACAATGATTTCAATCGACACTCAATTACCGGAGGAAACAACGTTATCAATCGACGCTGAATTAATCCCCGAAGATATAATCTTAGAAATTCTCTCCAGACTCCCCGTCAAATCCATACTCCGATTCACATCAGTCTCTAAACCATGGCACTCACTCATCTCCGAACCATCATTCCACAAGTTCCAATTCACTCAAGCCACTACAGCCCATCGTACCGCTCTATTCATCTCCGCTTACGACACATCCACTCGCAAACGCTACTTGCTCTCCGCCCCTCCTGATGGTGGGCCCGTTACTCATCTCATGACACTTGACGCTCGGACCATTACTAGCAGAGAAACCACAGAAGTCGAGTATCTCAACGGGTTAATCTTATTTTCTTCAGGAAATGGGTACATCCAACACAATTTCGCCTTTGTTCTTAACCCTAGCACCCATAAGATCATCAAACTCCCTGGTCCAGCTTCCGAGCCGAATTTCTTGTCATATGGGGACGCGCATATTTGTTACTTTTTTGGGTTTCATGAGTCTCTAAATGATCATAAGGTTTTGACTATCAGGATGTTTGTTGATCCACTTTGGACATACTCATTCAGACCGAAGACAATCGAGATTATGATTTTCTCTATGTCAAATCAATCATGGAGGAAGATCGATCAGGATCTTCCTCCTAATATCATTAGGGATTGGAATGTTGGCACCAAACATAGTGTTTGTGTCAATAGTACAATACATGTTATCCTTCAAAACCGGAATAAAATCTTGGCGTTTGATTTGCGAACGGAGAAGTTTTCACTAATAAACGTTCCTGCTGATGCTATTCGAGATGCAACTTATAGGGACAAATGTAAGAAGGGGTTGAATACAATAATATCCAACCAGCCTTTCCTCATGAAAATCAATGGCTTCTTAGGAGTAATGTGTCATAGTCCTGTGGCGGGTCGCGATGAGATGGATATATGGATGCTACTAGACTATGAATATTGTTTATGGCTAAAAGAAAGTGTTAGTTTCATGAGATCTTGGTTCCTGCTAGATGGTCCATTCGCGTTGAATCCTTTTGTAAGGAATAATTATATGGTTACCAATAGGGGTACTACGAGTATGCGTATGCATATGATCAATGTTCCTATGTATGACATGAGGAGTAGACGTTTGAAGTCCATAGGATTCACACTGGGTTATCAATTTCTCCATCATAGAACCGTTCGGTTTGATCATGTTAGGAGCTATATTGAAAGCATGTTGCCTTTACCAAGTATTTGATGGTGTATGTGTATGTTGATTTAGAGCTAATTATGATGTTAAGTTGTGCTCTAGTAACGAAATTAAATGTTGTAAATATGATCTATTAAATATTATTGTTGTATATATTGGATGAATGCAGAACATGTTTCAAGAAATTTCATGAATTATAATGATATAACTAGTATTCGCCCTGCAGGTGTTGCCCAGCAGACACGTATCTAACCTGGTAAGAATAAATATGATTGTTGAAAAAAAGTCCATCCGTAGGACCCTAACCCACGAACACGTGATTAAAAGGTATGCGCTCTACCAATTGAGCTACAACGAACGGTGGTCGACACACGATTCGTAAACAATGCATAAAAAAGTTCGTACCTAAGAAGAAGCACGTAAGGAAATCGTTTTTTAGTAAAAGAATTAAAATTATTATTTCTAAGCAGACTAATTTTCGAGAGCATTATGTCGAGTGTGAATTTAAACTGTCTACGTCGCAAAACCTAATATTGTACCGACACCTACACAAAAATAAGCATGTAGCAAAATCTTTATTTTAGTTAAAGAATTAAAATACGGTGCGAACGTTAAACGTTTGAAACTAAAGGGTGTAAACGACATTTTATAAAGTTGTTATAAACTAAAGGGGTTAAAACTGTAAAATTTTGTTTTTTATTTGTGGTGGCGAAGTCCACCAATCACATGCACCGACTTTCTCCTTTAATATGTACTAGGTTAGAGCCCCGCGTGTACACGCGGTACATATCCATGTCAAATGAAAAAAATTCTATAAAGATTGTAGTATGCAAATTTATTTATTGAAAATTACGTAATACAATTCGTGTGAATTTTGGTTGATTGTATATTATCCAAAGAAAAGGTCCAAAACTTCCAGCAGCAGTGAAGAATAAGCAGAAGAATTCAGGCTATGATGATTCAAAGATTAGGGGAGTGATTGTTGGAATATAATCTTTGAATATCATAGTTATCCTAAGTCTAGTATTATGTTAATTATTATTGTGACAATTGTATAGTTTAAATAAGTCACATGGGTAAGTTAGGCTGCAGTTATCATCGGTTATAATGCACCGATTAATGTGGCAGTTATTAGGAAGTTAAGTGTCAAGCAGTTGTGTTGTTTCATACACACAACGGTTAGTGTGTATATATAGGTCAATCATGTATCAGATTTCATTATCGATTTCTGTTAATTATCTTTCCAAAACTCTCTCTATTATTCTGCACATTATTATTAAGTTTGCATATTGTCTATAACTGCCAACAAGATCAGTTTCTATCAGGGAATTCCATGGAGTTCATGGTTAGTAACTTAGTACTAAATATTATTTCATGCTTTTATAGTTCAGTTCAGGGGAATGTTTGGTGATGAACTCCATGGAGTTCACGTTTACTTGAAATGTTATTTTGTACGTTTGTAGTATCTACATATAGATTAATATTAATGTTGAAAGGTTTACTTAAAATGTTTTAAATAAAAATCATGTCGTTTTAACCATGCACCGTTGTACTGGTTGGATGATAATGCTGCTGATATATTAATCTGTAGTCAAAGTTATTTGGATGATAATGCTGCTAATATATTGATCTTTGGGGTGTGTTGGCTTATAATTGTAAAATTTTAGGAAAAATGCTAAGTTGTTGTAAAACAAAGTCAACGGCTCGTCAAGGATTACAAGGAGTAACTGTAGTGGGCTACAAAAGTGGATCCGACTTATGTTTCTTAATTTATATTTGCCAATGTTTATGTTAAACTGGATACTTGGACGTCCTCGACTAATGTATTAATTTAATTGTTGTCTCGGGTTGGGAGAGAAATGATTCTTATGAGGATGACGATAAGGATGGAATTCGCGAAGAATGGTCAAATTATGTCCTGACATTTATTATCAAGTGATCGAAATTGTTTTTAAGGCGAAAAATACAATGCACGTCAATATTTTGTAACTATTATATATTTGAATACTACATGTTACATTAACAATAACTAACCGTATATCAGAATTTCTGTTTTAAATTGTAGTGGTAGCAAACCAAAAGTAAAAAGTGTAATGGTCATATGTTTTTTTATATAATTTTGCTGTACTATCCGTCCAACGGACGGGTATAAAATTAGTTTATAGTGACTTACAACAAAAGAAAACCAAATAGATATCATGCATAAGAAACATACGAAGAAAGTCAGAAACAGTTATTTCAACACCAAAAGCTACAACATGACTTTTACATACAAACTCATGAGTCAGAAACAATTATTAAAACACAAGCTAGGTAAAATAATTAGTTCAAGTGTTCAACTAAAATTAAGCAGGTCTTGTTAATCATTTATCTCGTGACTTGATCTCACAGTAAGTCTGCACAAAACTAGTGAGCAGAATAGCAGTAGCCACCAACACACCCACCGCCTTCCATGGACTACCAAAGTAGTCCGTAATCAGCTCCGCCACCCACGTCTTATATCTGCTTTCGTTCAGCTTTTCGATCCCTAACCGCAGCTGATTAAACATGTAACAATTAACCCCCGGGACTTCAATCTCATCGTACATCTTCACCACATCTTCATCACTACCTAGAGTATGAAGCAATATATTATTACGTCGCAACTCCTTCACATCATCACGGTGAAGGATTAGCGCTTTTATTACTCGAATGTAAGTCGAAACCCGCAAGTCATTTGGGGTATGCGGGCACATCTCATACGCAATCATGTTCAGGTATATTGCTTTTGTATTCGAGCACACCGCTCTACATGCAAGCTTAAACTCACCATAGCAACTATACGAGTTAAATTCCATGTCACTCATAGACGCATCCGAGTTACATGTACATCTCAAGAAAATCCATCTAGCTTTTAGTTCCGTCACTGAAACAAACCCTCGATTTCGTTTTACATAATTAAAATCTCCATCCCACACCTTCCCTTCTTTAGTCGCGTTAGAATTAGTCGAAAGAAGACTAGGGGAAGTCGGAAGCGAGATGAAATAAGACCTGTAAAGCTCGAGCAGATGAAGGGGCTTCTTGTATTCCAGCACCTTTTTATCCTTCCTTATCATCACCTCGCCATAATTCAAGTAGTTAAAGAATTTGTTCAGGATATCTTCGCCTTTATCGTCAGGAAACTTCAACTCTAACAAAACTTCGAGTACTACAAAAGGGACCTGGTTCTCCAGCAACAAAAGATCACGCATTAGGTTTGCAAACCCTATTGACCCCAAATACTCGTCATTTAAAAGCATACTTGGGGATGCACACGCCAAGCCTTCAATATAGAACACAATGAAGCAAGCATCGCGCAACATCATTTGATTAAACTCTTGATCGCTGTAAGCATCTGTAGAACCATCAATATAGCACTTTCGCGCCTCTTGTACCACCTCAAACACCATGTTGTACAATGCATCCACAGATTTTCCAGTGCCCGAACGATAGAGTTCTAGTGTAATGCCTTTGTACTTCTCAGCCCGAGCAAGGGCGGGTTGGTTATGGTGGTACGGGCCAAGTGAAACCACTACAGGCTCGTAGCACTCACTGTTTCTACGACCTTTATCGCCTTTTAAGAGTAACGGTGGTACTTTCTCCATATGGCGTTCACGTTCGTACCTTTGGGTAGTCTCCTTGCCTTTAAGGCAGTCAACTCACTCTGTGGCCGCGATCATAATGTTGTCGTAGACCGGTTGATTGCAGGAGATTTCAACTGTTGCATACTCACTTTCAGTCATCTCCATCTCTAATATTGGGTTTGAGCTGCTTAAACAGATGTAGTTATAGCTTATAAGTAGCTAAACATACCAACACACACACATGAAAAGTATATTAAGGCTTATTAATAGTTTATTCTAAATATTTGTGGTCAAGTACTTGTAATAACTGAGGGTTCTTTTGTACTTGAGTGTTGTGTTCATTTTCTCAAAGGTGCTGTGTACTTGAGTGGCATGTGTTTCGTATTCTTCAAAGCACAAATACCTCTGATCAAGAGGTGTGATTCGCTTTATTTATGCAAAGTTAAGGGTCCATGTTAGTCATCTCATTAGTCCGATCGAGTTCCTTGGTGGATTTTATGTTAAGACAACATTCCCGATTGAAGGGTGTATGAACCAAAATTCCTGCTGTTAAGTTTATGTCCACTAATAAATTATCCTCTCGGCCCACAAGTAGAATATGATACACCAATGTGATCCTTCTTTCAAAAGTTTAAGAAAATCAAAAGCAATAAAGATTGAAGAATAGTATGGATCAATGCTTATCCTCTTCTCAGACCGGGTATAGTGAAGCGTTAAGTGGGCGTGAAAAGGCAACATAGTGCCCCCACACCGTTACATGGGGGCGCTATGTGTTAAAAATTTGTCCCAGCGTTGTGTTAATAACGCCATGCACCAAATGAACCACCCAATGATGTTGTGCTACGTGTCCTCAACGGTAAACAAAAAAAAAAACAAACGGTCAAATTTTTTGAAGGGGCAATGGTCAATTTTTTTTTAGTGGCAACGGTTTTTTTTTTTTAAGTATATATATATGTATTAGGTTATGTACTCGTGTGATACACGGGTGAAACAATTTAAATTTTATATATATATATATATATATATATATATATAGGCCAATTATAATTTGCAAACCAACTTGAGTTGAGCAAACTCAAGACACCCCATCTCATGGCCCTTGTTTATCCACGTATACCTTGGTCAAGACATGAAGAAGGGCACTTTGGTACATTATAAAAATCTGATTCTCTCTGCTTCACCTACATCTTTTGTCCTTTCCCCTCTTTCTCTCTCATATTTTAGATTTCATTATCATATCCTCTCTCCACTTTATCTATTCATACCTTCTATATTTTCTTTAAAAAAAAAAAAAACAAACCTTCAAAGAAACTTCAAACTACTTGAGATGAATGACGGTGACTGTGACCACCGTCGAACTCAATACAGCAGCCATAACTCAATACTCCTTTCACCCGTCGGATCTGTAACTCCTTCAACAGTCGGACTCGTCAAGTATGTAAAGCAACAACTACAAGACTCCTCACCCGTCGGATCTGTAACTCCGTCACCTATCAGATCTGTAACTCCTTTAACATCAGACATGTTGCTAGTGATGGTTATTTCAGGAGGATGGTGGTGGTTTAATAGGTTGATCGATGGTTACAAGGTGTTTTCAAAGTTTGTTTGTTCATGTATTTTATTTGTTAGTGGTTGTGGTTAAAGATTGTTCTTATCTTTTTTGTGTATGTATTTTTATTTTGTTAGTGGTGGTGGTTCAAGATTGTTTATATCTTTTTTTATGTATTTATTTTTTTTGTTAGGGATTTGCTTTGATTTGGATACATTTGATCTGTTGATAAATTTCAAAGTTTGTTTGTTTTATTATTATTTTTTCTATTGAAGTTTGTTTCATCTAAAAAATATATATGTTTTATTGTTTGGGTTATAATTTATAACATATTTTTGTGTTTGGATTATAAATCATCACATGTTTCCGTTGTTTGGGTTTATAACTTATTACATTTTTTTAGTGAGATGAGTCGTGAAAACATATGTTTTTGTTGTTGGTTTATAATTTATTACATGTTTTTAGTGAGATAAGTAGTGAAAACCGGTGTTTTTGTTGTTTTGTGTTATAATTCTACATGTTTTTGTTGTTGGGTTATAATTTATCATATGTTTTTAGTGAGATAAGTCGTAAAAACATATGTTTTTGTTGTTGGTTTATAATTTTTACATGTTTTTAGTGAGATAAGTCGTAAAAACACATGTTTTTGTTGTGGGTTTATATTTTTTACATGTTTTTAGTGAAATAAGTCATGAAAACATATGTTTTTGTTATTGGTATATAATTTTTACATGTTTTTAGTGAAATAAGTCATGAAAAAGTAAAACCAAACCTTGAATGCTTTTATTATTTTAGTCTCTCTCTCTTCAATTATTTGAAGTTTTTTGAACATTGTAACATGAAACTGGAGTTTTAGTTTTGGAAAAGAAATAATTTAGGTTTTATCTTTTCTCTCTCCTTTTTCTTTTGTATGCAGAAGTTGTGTAAGGGAAAAGATGACTAGATGTTTCTGAATAAATGTCAGCACATTATTTGAGGAGAGAAGTTATATTTTGTGTTGGACGATTTTACCCCAACGTCCTTTTTGTTAACATCTTTATACATTTAAATATTCAAATAATTTCACAACCATTGATCTCATAGAATGAATGGATATGATGGGGGTTTAATGGGTTTTCTCAACTGGGAGAGGTTTTCATTTTATCCTTCCCCTATATATATATATATATATATATATAGATAAGGGTTCCCGTACAAAAGGTTAATTTTGTGAGAAGGGTAAGAAAAGCTCTTACAGTGACACATGGCACTAGTATAAAGGATACAAATGTAATTTTAACCAAATAATTAAATCATTAAATTTAATTCTTTTATTAATGGTGGAGTGATTATAGGGATTGTGTTATTTGAAATTTTCTTTTATTTTTTTTATTACCGATTGTCAAACATATTTTTTTAATTTTGGATTGATCATATGGATATTGTTTTCAAAATTTCATCCGAAAATACACATATTATCTTTCTAAAATTCAGCTAATTAGTTGTGTTCATTGAGTCTATTTTATTCGAACTTATTAGAAGATAACCAGACAATAGCATTGTGTTTTATGTTCATCGTCGATCAACATGAATAATACCATGGCTGACAATATCGAAGGTCATTTTTATCATTTGTGTTATGTGTTTTTTTTTATCTATTAGACGACACATAATTTGACTCGACGTTGTGTTTTATTACCATCAGGAATAAGTTTGTGTGTTTATTATCATCAGGAATACGTTTGTGTTTTATCACTATCATATAACCATAGAACACAACCAAAACACATAAGGAACAAAAAAAAAAAGAGTGATTTTTAACGTGGACAATGTGTTTTAACACTTTCTCTTAAACATCGTTCAGAATAACTGTGTTTTAACACTATAATATAAACATAAACACATTAAACACAATAAAAAACTAAACTAAAGTTAAAAATACAACTAAATAATAAAACACTACTCAAAGTAATTAAAACACACATCTATCATCCCTGAAAACCGAGTTCATGAGAATCTTGTTCATGTTGTTTTTTTTTTTTTTTTTTTGAAAGTTAATCATGTTCACGTTAATAAAATGAATTTGAAGTTTAAATATATTTTATAGGAACTGATTTTTGTGGATTGTGTTTCCATTTTTGGTGGGATGGAAGTTATTTATTTTGCTAAAATTAAGGATATTTTTTACGGTTTATGGATGAATTAAAGAGTTGTTTTTAATTTAGATAGTGTGTTATTACATAAATACCCTCACATCACAAAATTATATAATAATATTAGAACACAATTTACAAAAATGTCACTCCTTTAATCTCATCCATTCATCTAGTTGATCCAATGGCTATTTTTATTTCTTACCCTTCTTAAAAAACACATCCTTTGTATCCTAACCTCACCCTATATATATATATATATATATATATATATATATATATATATATATATATATATATATATATATAGGATTTGGATCATTTGAGAACCACCATTTAGAGAGAGAACCAAAGAACTAGTGTGAACAGGCGACATTTTTGTAAATATGAAGGTGTCTACAAAAACCCCTCCATAAAAAAAATAAAAAATAATAAAAAAATTATATAACCTAAATAAATAAAAAAATAAAAAAAAGTAAAAACACCAAAACAACGTTATCAATCGACGCTGAATTAATCCCCGAAGATATAATCTTAGAAATTCTCTCCAGACTCCCCGTCAAATCCATACTCCGATTCACATCAGTCTCTAAACCATGGCACTCACTCATCTCCGAACCATCATTCCACAAGTTCCAATTCACTCAAGCCACTGCAGCCCACCGTAGCGCTCTATTCATCTCCGCTTACGACACATCCACTCGCAAACGCTACTTGCTCTCCGCCCCTCCTGATGGTGGGCCCGTTACTCATCTCATGACACTTGACGCTCGGACCATTACTAGCAGAGAAACCACAGAAGTCGAGTATCTCAATGGGTTAATCTTATTTTCTTCAGGAAATGGGTACATCCAACACAATTTCGCCTTTGTTCTTAACCCTAGCACCCATAAGATCATCAAACTCCCTGGTCCAGCTTCCGAGCCGGATCTCTTGTCATATGGGGACGCGCATATTTGTTACTTTTTTGGGTTTCATGAGTCTCTAAATGATCATAAGGTTTTGACTATCAGGATGTTTGTTGATCCACTTTGGACATACTCATTCAGACCGAAGACAATCGAGATTATGATTTTCTCTATGTCAAATCAATCATGGAGGAAGATTAATTAGGATCTTCCTTCTAATATCATTAGGGATTGGAATGTTGGTACCAAACATAGTGTTTGTGTCAATAGTACAATACATGTTATCCTTCAAAACCGGAATAAAATCTTGGCGTTTGATTTGCGAACGGAGAAGTTTTCACTAATAAACGTTCCTGCTGATGCTATTCGAGATGCAACTTATAGGGACACATGTAAGAAGGGGTTGAATACAATAATATCCAACCAGCCTTTCCTCATGAAAATCAATGGCTTTTTAGGAGTAATGTGTCATAGTCCTGTGGCGGGTCGCGATGAGATGGATATATGGATGCTACTAGACTATGAATATTGTTTGTGGCTAAAAGAAAGTGTTAGTTTCATGAGATCTTGGTTCCTGCTAGATGGTCCATTCGCGCTGAATCCTTTTGTAAGGAATAATTATATGGTTACCAATAGGGGTACTACGAGTATGCGTATGCATATGATCAATGTTCCTATGTATGACATGGAGAGTAGACGTTTGAAGTCCATAGGATTCACATTGGGTTATCAATTTCTACATCATAGAACCGTTCGGTTTGATCATGTTAGGAGCTATATTGAAAGCATGTTGCCTTTACCAAGTATTTGATGGTGTATGTGTATGTTGATTTAGAGCTAATTATAATGTTAAGTTGTGCTCTAGTAATGAAATTAAATGTTGTAAATATGCTCCATGAAATATTATTGTTGTATATATTGGATGAATGCATAACATTTTGGTACTTTTCCCTATGGATAAGAGCATTTACTAGGTTATTTTTCTTTATCCGTATAATTTAATAAAACCATCATTCCATAAATAAAATATATTCATTTTCTAAAAGCCTCCTACATCTCATTCATTAACCTTATAATTTCATGGAAATGATAAGAAATTGGTATATTAAAGGTTCTACTTTTTATTTCCATTTAACTTTATAGATAACGACTTAAGTGGCACTCTTTTAACTCGCACCTTATTTTTTTTTTCCCCATATTATATAACTTAAAGGATATGGTATACATACCTACTAGGTTATCTCTCGAGAGCGTCCCGAGATAGACAAATCCAATATGATGTGATAAAATATGTGTACTATAAAAGTAATAGACTGTTTTATTCAGAAAAAAGTTGTAAATAATTTGGTATCAAATGATATGTCGTGATGATGATGATAGGCAATTCTAATGTGTAAAGTGAGCATTTGTTAAAGAATGGCACACATGTTCAATCTTTATTATGGATACACAATCAATCATCTTTTCATGTTTCCCGACTGTTTCTTCACTCATACATAATTTAAGTATCTATTTCAATAATCACCACATAAAAAGTCATTTTCTTGTTTCGCTTTTTGCATAGCACTATGGTACTCGTTTGAATGATAATAAAATGCTCGTTAACTTGGTGTAATTGTTTTTTCAAAACAATGTCATATAAAAAAGTTATTAGCGTTTGAAAAACATGAAGGAAAGTGCATGTGATATACACATGAGAGAGAAATATTTTTTTTTTAATTTTAAATAACTAATGACATGGCATGTAACATGGCACACTCAAAAGAGGGGTTGTCTTATTTGAGTGTCATGTGAGATTTTAGGCTTTGGTTTATTATAATAGATAGATCCTGATGCGGATGCCCTAATAATGTAAAATTGCCGGTAAAACCTTAAGGCTTGAGGATCATTAAAACGTTTCCTGGATATCGCACGTTGGATTTAATCTTCTATACACATAGATTATAAGCTAGAATATTCGATACATACGCAACTTGAAAAACGTAGAATCCGGTTATCCGAAAACAAACACAATTTCTTTTGGTTTTAATATGAAAATAGTATTTGTACCCGCGCTATGTGGTGGGGATAACATCCTATAGGAGTAATACGTATATACATCGCAAAATGTACGTTGTTCCTTCGATAATATTTTGGTT
The DNA here is from genome assembly GCA_028751855.1 of Ambrosia trifida. Classification (NCBI taxonomy): domain Eukaryota; kingdom Viridiplantae; phylum Streptophyta; class Magnoliopsida; order Asterales; family Asteraceae; genus Ambrosia; species Ambrosia trifida. The sequence goes on along the minus strand of CM054126.1, from coordinate 3,597,748 downwards.
ACAATGGCAACATAGTAATGCTTAAGTACATATTTAAATGGAGTTACGGGGTGTTTTTACCCTCTTAATAAACCTCTTAATCATTCAACTCTTAATCATTTAGCATTAAATGTGTTTTTTCAACTAAAAAAACATCTGAATGGTTCCATTAAGTTCTTAACCATTCAGCTAATAAGGGATGCTGAACCATTCGGACTCTCTTAATGATTCAACACTTAATCAGACAAATCCTATCAAACAACCCCTTAGCAAAAGTTTGATTGTTATAAGCATGGCTTTCTGCGTAATTTTCTTTCGTACCTCGGCCTAAAAAATGCATGTCGCCCAACGTTGATTGTAGGTTAGCGTATTGATGGTAAGGATTGGGCTAGTAAGTTGGGTCCGATTTGGTATAATTTGGATAAAGGATTTAAGGGTTTGGTGCACAAAAGACGAGCGCGTATTTTCACTCATTGTTGAACATACATGCGATTGTTGCAGCATATGCGCATTACGGTTGCATGCTTGATCTTTTTGGCTAGGTCGTGCTATTTCAAGAAGCAAAACAGTTCATTAATGATATATCAAGTTAGCCCCGATGCATATAGGTGGCCTTCTGGGTAAACTGGGTATTGAAAATTGGGCTGCAAACTCTTGACATGAATTGGAGATGAAGAACAATGCAAGTTATGTATTAAGGAGGCAGGTTGCTAAAAGGCAGCTAGGGCGATCCACCCTAAGGCCAGCGGATGTCCTTGTGTTCGGTTGGGCGCAGGCAAACACGCGTGCGTTGATCTCACAGGGGTGTCTCCTTTGGTGGGACTTCGAGATTCGGGGTTTGTAGCTGGGCAGGCAGTCTTAAAAGCTGAATCCAAGAAAATTAACAAACATGAAGCTGCTTGCCTGGAAAACCAACACGTCTTTGTGCCCTTTGCTTTTGACACATTTGGGGGCCTTGCTCCTGAAGCAACCCGGTTTTTAGATCTAGTGCAAAGAGTGGTGCAGAGTAACTCTCTTGCGGCCAAGGACACATGTTAGTACATGATGTCCCTAGGCTAGTATATCAGTTGTTTGGACGAGTTTCGGGGTGTTTGGAGACGTTTGTACGCGTTTTGGAGTGTTCGGGATGCTGCTCGCGAGTAGCAAATAGTGACACGCGATTAGGGCCCTAATCGCGTCACTATTCATGCGACTGGGCCTTGGCTATAGGCGATTAGCACTGATCGCTAGACATGCTCTGGCTGATCGCGTATATACGGCTGTACGTACCCGGGAGGTATAAATAGGCCCAATCATTGCCCTAATCATCAGTTCTTGCCTCACACACTCTCCAAACACCCTCCCAAGGTCTGTAAGGTCTGATTTGATCTCTGTAAACACTCGTGCTCTGTTTTTAGTGATTAATCGATAATCTTTTGACCCGTGTGTGTGTTGTGATTACTCGTTTGTCTTAGTTTCATTCTCGTATCTGTTGTTAAAGCATATTAGAGGGATTCCGCACCTCTAGTATAAACCCCGTGATTGTTGGATTAAGCGTTATTCGATCCTACAACACAAGCTTTATTTTTAATAGAGTATGCTTTACTATTCAAAAAGGGGTAGCAGCGCAGCTTGTTGCTCGCTTACCCACCGCTAACTTGTAATTCTTGTTGGTCTTTCTTCTAATATTATTGAAGTAAACTATTGAAAAAAAAAAAAATGAAACATCAAGATACAAGAAAAGAATAATTTTTAAAATAACACTGATTGAAAATTTTACCCTTTATTCATTGAACACCTTGTTAGTTGCATATTTTGGCGCATTTTATAGCACTTTACCAACCATTTATTACCAACATATCAATAATATCATACATTTATCATATAATTCACTAATTATGTTGTTTAACACTTGAGTTGGTGGAGCGGGATCTACTTTGGTTCGTATTTGTTGTTTTTGTAGGTACGGAGATGTCGCAATGGATAATTGACGAAATGTGGAACTCAAAACCATGATTTTCATCTTGTGGAAAATTTTGGACAAAAGTAACAACCATCGAGTTCTACATAGATTGGAAAATGCTTCAAAATGCCATCATATTGCTTAAATGGTATAAGGCATCATGCAGTCAGTGACGGAGGCAAGCAGTTTTTCATATGGTGTCAAATTCTTTTATTAGTCGGATCTATAATAATCTGTTGTCAAATTTCAGGTTGGGTCTTTTCGTCATGACTTCAGTCAATTGGTCTTACGAGTTACGACAAAATTGACTCCTGGACCTCTCTTCTCTCAATTTCGAGTTTGATTTTTTTAAATTTATTTAAGAGAAATAACTGGGTAATTGATATTACACGTTCTATATGATACATAAAATATATTGGTGTTGGGTGACACTCTTTATCTTAATGTTGCTCCGCCCAGTAGTTGAATTAATCCGTGGACTTCAACGAATGAAAAAAAAAAAACAAAGAAGTTTTAAATTAATTGAGCCTATAATAATAGTATTGGTCTATAGCTAAATAGGTTGAGTTGAATAGGTTTGGGCCCATAATTGTTACGAAGGGAATTGGAAGTGGCAAAAAAATTGGGAGGTATTTAATTCATTGTCTTTGAAGTTTCATTGTCTTTGAGAACTTTAGGGGTGGATTCGACGGCTGCAAACAGTTCGAAGGCAAGGAACCACTTGGATTATTCTGTGTGAAGTTGATTTGAAGATAATTCAATTTTAGTTTTGTAAGATATCAATTTCTATGCTTTGTTTCGTATTTGTATTGATTGATCTAGCCATCATGTCCGGCTAAAACCTTTAATTTCCGGACACTTAAGTATATTTACTTGGATTTGATTAGTAAACTTATGTGTAACTTTGATGGGATCCAATTTTTCTGAATGGGTTGCATGTTTGTTTGATTCTTGATCTTGAATCTTTCAATATATATAGTGAAGTGTTCAAATTAGAAGAAATTGTCTTCTAATAAGAAAAAAAAAAGTTAAACCAATATAAATCTTCCAATTAATAGTTGTATTTAATGTAAAATAAATTGTTAATTTTTTTATAACCACCCTAAACAAATTAAATAAATGAAATTTATAATTCATTTATAAAACGGTAAAATGCCAAAATTGTCCATGTGGTTTGGTGAAAGATGCTACCTGCGTACAAACTTTTGGTTTTTTGTCAAAATCGTCCTAAGGTTTCAATTATTGGTCACTCTCGTCCCTGGCACTAACGTCATCCAGTTAGTCCCAGTTAAGTCATTGGTAAATTTGTCAACTCATGTTTTAAACTTTTTGTTGTTGTAATCGTCCCTCCCACAATTATTGAAAATTTAAAATTGAAAAAATAAAAGAAATATAATTAATATTTAAAAATTTAAGTGAGTCTCACCCCCTATCCCACCCATTTTATCTTCTCCACCCTACCCCTACCCTACCACCACCACCACCCACCATCAACATCGCCAACTCATCGAGGAATTGCCTAATTACGATTACTATAAACATGATCACACCGTATTTGGTCTACTCGATGGCACCATTAGTGTGTAAGCAGAGATTGAATATCGGCTATCGTGATTTTTAAATATTATTTATAAAAATCTTCCAACTAACTGCTTCCTCCAACTCCTTCTCCATCTCCTTATACATCACAGACGTAACATTCAACTCCTTCGTCGCCTTCCTTCTCTTGCGCCACCGCTTTCTGAGCATGTTCAAGTTTCTCAGCAACCTGCTCATATTTCACCTCTATTAAATCCTCTTCTTCTTGTTCATTATGCTTAACACTGACTCCACCGTCTCCGAATTAGTAACTGCCTTGGTTACCTCGATCTGTCCTTTGAGATCTTCGGTTTCCACAACCATTTCTTTTGCTACAGCCGACTCAGCCCTTATTTCGGCATCCATAACGATCCGATTCGGCTCATTTGCGAAATCATTAACACTGAACAACCTGAATTTAACAATGGATAGCGCTATTTGGGATAGACACCTGCCTATGTTGATTCTCCTTTTACATCAGAGAATCTTGACCATTGTTACATGCTCGATATGCCATATAGCGAGGCTTGGTTTTGCCATTTGTATTCCGTACATGTTTTACATAATTGCATTGGTCACATAGCACATGAATTGTGCATTTTTTTTTCTAACTTATATTATGTGTAAGCAAAAAGGGCTATGCCTACCAACATTATTTATATTGACAAAATTATTTTCATACATGTTTCAAGTTGATTATTGGGATGCTACATATAGAAATATTGGACCTAGTAAGGACTTAATTCAGTCATCATGTTATGTTTGTATTTGCATTTTTTGTTCATTGTAATAACAATTTTAAATGAGTAAAAAATTACATTTCAGTACTATGAGCTATTGAACAATCGTCTAAACGTGACACCTTGATGTTTCCGCTATCAATTGGGGTGTTACATCCCCCAACAGGAAAACAGTAAAAGGGGTCATGAAATTCACTTGAGGTGGCGTGCTAAAATAATATCAGGGATGTTAACGAAAGGCGTCCCGACTACTGTTAACCTAACATACGATAGCCTATAAGTGTTTGTCCAAGTTCAATGTTTGTCAAGTTAACCGATTGTATCCAAACAATGACCTAGTTTGTGTTTAAAAAAATGTTTGACCAAGTTTGACTTAGTTTGGTTGAGTTTGACCCGATGACCCGTTGGCGACTCATTTAGTAATTTATGTTTGTTTATGTTGGAAAGGCCTAGAACTACAAGTTACACCCAAACATGTAATCCTAGTGTACTAACACATTGACTAAACACAAGATATGTTAACTTTGACACATATCCCAAGTTTGGGTTTTAAGCATAAAACTTATATCTAGCGTGTCATAACATTAAAAAGTCATACAACACTCCACATACAGTCCACAACTCTCGCAGCATGTAAACTTTCATTTTAAGTAACCTATGAATATGATGAATACATTGCATGCAAAATATTTCCTTTTTTAGTAAGTTGTGATTCTAGCTTTGTTGTTAACAAAACGAACGATTTAAAATGCTTAACTCATCATTGTTAAGTATATCCTAACATTGCATATTCCATAACATGCTTAGATTTCAATTTCAAAATTCAATTTCAATAAAGTTTCCTTTTTGGGCAGGTTATGAACAATAATCAAAATCACACCAAAACCACATCCATGCATGTTATCTGTCTTAGATAATCATAATCACATCATAATAATATATCATGCAAGTTCTAGCATCAAGATTCTAAGATCAAGGGTTTACAAGTTTTTAACAAATTCAAGGTTTGGCTATGACATGCATCTTATGGTTCCATATATTCAAATCACCATCAAAACCCATTATAACTACGCATTAATGTTTACAAATAATTATTGATCTATAAAAATACTTTTGATCATATCTGGAAATTAGTGTTTGGACAAAACTTTGATAAAAAAAATATTTTTAAAGAAGTATAAACCATCAAAATTTGAAAATGCCGATTTCCATTTTAGAAAATTTGATTGTTCTAGTGAATGTGTTGAGAAAATGATAAGTTCAAAACTCAAGTTTAGGGGAAACAAAGGAGCTGGTATAGGTTTTGTAGAAATTGCACCTACTTAAAATCACAACTACACCGGATTGCCTCTTTCAGGTGAGGAAATAGAAAATGAGAAAAATATGGAATATGGGAAGGGGTTGGTGGTTAAACCCGAAAAGAGTGTTCCCATAAAGATAACAGAACCAAAAGGGTTATTGGCAGAACCGGTTAAGTCTGTGCCAATTAAGATTGCTGAACCAGAAGGGCACAGGAAACAATCTAAGTATGTTGCTCCACTTAGTGATGGTCCTATCACTATGTTCGTTCAATCTGAAAGTAATGAAATGAGTAGTCATGTTAAGTCTGAAATTAACAGTTCTGACAACGTCAATGATGACACATCTTCAATAAAATCTAATTTTTTGATATGATTAATTGAATTGATGTTGTTTAAAAGTATCTCAAAATCTATCAAATATGACAGTTGCTCAAGCTCCTCTGGTGAGTCGGAAATTTCAAATGAATCTGACTCAGAAAATTTTGTTGATTCAAAAACTGTTGGAACATGATCAATAAAAGAAGTAACTACAAATTTTACATGTGTGAATAATTCTAATGCTTCTACTTCATGTGCAAAAATAGTTTTAGTTGAAGAGTGGACTGAAGAGGGTAATGAATGCAGTGATTCTATCGACGATGTCGCATGTTCAACTCCTTTTGATCGAAGATATGCTCACTACAACAAAAATAGCTTTTAAGGACCTTTTGTGTGGGACGCTTGTAAAATAGGGTCCTAAAAATTATTTTAATAGGACGAATGTACTTTTGGGGTTCTTTTATAATATGCGCTACCAAACCGGTGTCCTAAAAAGCTATTTGATAGGATGGATGTTTCTTTGGGGTCCTATTATCATATAACTTAATAAGACACTTAAAATGTAGATCCTAATAATGTAATTTATAAAATAATTAATAGGATGGATGTTTCTTTGGGCTCTTGTGATCGGTGTAGATGATGCATTCGGTACCATACAAGTAATGCTTCCAGATCTTGAGAGCAAAGACAATAACTCCCAATTCCAAATCATAAGTGATGTAGTTCTTCTCAGCATGAAGTAACTGAGCTGCAACTATTAGTTTGCTGAATTGAGAACCAGAAAAAAGAAGGCTTGCAATGAAATAATCGAGGAAGAAAGGGATTATAGGGCATTAGTATTGTTAATCGGTGATTGTCTTCTCTTCTATTCTCATCTCATTCTGTAATTTGATTCCCATCTTGTTCCATCTTTTATCTGTATTTCCATTTTAATAATATTTGCTTCATGTAATCAACCCTAATAATCATTGAATACTTATTCGTTTGCCCTAATTCAATTATTATTCTGTTTATCTAATTGAGATCACTCAGTTACTTTTGAGACTCGAACCCAAATCTTTGGCATTTTATACACGATAATATGTTTCTAACTACGCTACGAAAATTTTTATTAAGAATTTGTGAGCATTATATACAGATGATGATGAAAAATATGTTTAGATCCATATATAAACTTTTATAAATATTGTAGAAAAAGAAACATGTGTTCAAATAGTTGAAAATGGTACTCGACACAAGACATGTGCTTTTCTTTGTTCCCCCACATCACATGAATGGAATTATTATGTGCGATCTTATTTTTTTTATATATTATAGATATAATATTAGTAAAAAAAATTTAAATGACATATAAACTAAGAAGTTATATATGAGGTTGTACGTAAATTAAATAGCCCAAAGTCTAAGAGACATGGTTTGATGATAAGGTGCCTTCAACTTTTAGTGTTAAGGTGTCTTAAATTTATCTAGGAGTTGGATAGTTTAAACCATACAAGATACATAATTTTGGAGCGGTTGTCGAAGTTTTCCGAAATAGATTGTCTAAATGGAAAGCGTCATCTTTATCTATTGGAGGCCGGGTTGTGTTAATAAAGTCGGTCCTTCAAAGCCTACCAACATACTATTTTTTGCTCTTTAAAGCTCCAGTCAAAGTCGTCCAACTATTAAAATCCTTAATACGAAAGTTTCTATGGGGTAGTTCGGCGGAGACTAAAAAGCTTCATTGGGTGGCTTGGGAGAAGGTTACGCGACCGATTAAAAAAGGAGGTTTAGGTTTGTGTCGCCTTGAATGAATGGTGTAATAGTTCGCTTTTAACAAAATGGTTTTGGAGGTTTAAAAAGGATTATCAAGGTTTGTGGAGAAGAGTGACAATGGCGATTCAAGAATCCTCAAGAACATGGAAGCAATTTCCTTCGAAAAAGGTTCTGGCTAGTGGCTAGTCCATGGAATACTTTGGTTTGTTGGGAGAATTCATGGCGTCTAACAGGTAATCAGGTCAGCAGCTTTATTAAGGGGATAGTTGCAGGGCCGACTCTGAAAATTCAGGTGCCCGGTTCGAGCTGCAAAAGTTGTGCCTGTTAGGATCGTAGAACACACACGCACACACGAACACAAGATTTACGTGGTTCGGTCTAAACTGACCTACGTCCACGGGGCAACTGGGGTATTCTTTATTGAGTGATGCAAATATTACAAGTACAAGAGATATATTTATAGGCACTAATTAGGTTAAAACCCTATGCTAAACTTGATCACCAAGTTAATCATACTGGGCCGGGCCTATATGTGGGCTGACGAAGACAACATCTCCAACAATCTCCCACTTGGTGTCTTCAGACCACGAACTGCACCATCTCTTCTGTACTTCTGTAAATAAGATCTCCCCTGATCTTCAATGCACCTCCAGTTACCCCGATCTCCTCAACACTATTCCTGGAGACCAGCTGAAGCTCCCCGAGCTCCAACTCATCAGTCATGGTTATGTCTACAACTGACCCATTCTCTGTCTCTACCGGCTCCCACTGACACGAACTACCAGATACTGAAACATCCTGAGAATAAACACTCTCCATATTCAGCAAGTAATCTACTGGAGAGATTTTATCAGCTGGAATACTAGTTCTCCTGACCCAACGTTGTCTAGGAATTCCGACTGAAGCATAACCCGTGCTCCCACTGTCACGAAAACCTCTGACTGGTCTACCTGAACCTTTCCACGCTCGTTCATCCCGAATCTGACCTGTGACTCTAGGTTTCTCACTTGCAAAGACAACCTTCTTCTGCCCACGAGATTCTGTGAACCCGACTTTGTTTCTCCTCTGAACTGGGATGGTCACTCCCTCAGACGGTAAACTGACCATATAAACCGAACCTCGTTCTCTTCCTCGAGCTGTAAAAAGATTTCCCTTAACAACTTTCCACTGTCCATTCCCGAACTTAACCTCATGCCCCTGATCATCCAACTGCCCGATAGAAATCAATCTCTTCTTCAAACTTGGAATGACCCTGACATCTTTCAAAGTCCATGAACTGGATGAAGTCTTCAAATCTAAGTCGCCCATGCCCGTAACATCAAGAACCTCATCGTTCGCCAGTCTTACCTTACCAAAGTCACCTTTCTTCAAATTCTGCAATGCTTCACTGTCGTGGGTAGCGTGAAATGAAGCATCAGAATCCATGACCCAAGAGTCTCACTGCCTTCCACTGAGTCCCAATGCATCAAACCAGACACATTCCCAGAAGCAGAATTTCATATACATGACATCGACTCTAACAAATGTCAACACCTTCATACAACCCCAACAAGTCAGCTATGCCAAGCTCCCACTGTCCCTGTTATCCCAACCAGCTAACAAGCAAATGGTTATAACGCAGCAGAGCTTTCATGAAATCAAGCGGTACAAAGGGTTCTATGACCGTACACACGATCAGTAAACGCAAACCCTAACCGAAAGAACATCCAACTGGCAGTAGTTCACATGACTTGCCACTAACCTTTTTTTTTCACTTATGTCGTCAACAGCGTCTCTGCTAGTTCCATTATCTCCAGGTTTTACTAGTAAAAGAAAACAAAGCTACCAACTCGCCTATACTGTTTTCTTTCACCCCACGAAAAGAAACGAACCAAATCTAAAGCCACCTGCTCGATTTCCTTCTGTTCGTTTTTTTTTTCTGCAACCTGGTTAAACTTTACACCCCGGTTCACCAACTAAATTTCGTACCGTTAAACTTATCGATTTTTACCTTCTCGTCTTCTGCCATGATAACACAATAACACGACTAACAAAACTTAATCGAACAAGCAAGCCAACTAAGAGCAATAGCACCTGATTAATAATCACTGGTCTATAATCTTGTATCTCTTGTTTTCACAAACGGCTCTTCAAAACACGTTGGTCAAACTAATCCCCAAAACCTCATTTGTTAACCACAAAAAAAAAAAATTACACTTATGTTTTTTTATCTTGATCCAACGTAACCACAAAACAAAAAGAAAACACTTTTTGTTTTAAACTCCACCAACTCTTTTTAACCTCCATTCCTCCTTCACACTTCTCCACAAAACAAAGCCCTCAATATTCCGATCTTGTTTCTGCTCGAACACCCACTTCAAATAACTCTCTTTCTCCAATAAAAAACACCAGCAACAAAACAAGAAACAAAACCTTTTGGGTTGGTTTCAATTCAGCAAACACCACAACTAAACAACTTCACCTTTTCCTTGAAAGAAAATCACGTGAGCCAGCAAGCTGCTGGTAGGTGGCGGCGCAAGGTGTTGGGTTGGCTGGAGAAACTGCAGCGCGGCTGAACCCTAGTCGGAGGGTTGGACTGCCGGTGGCTGAAGTGGGGTTAACAACAGAAAACCCGAAGGTGGGTTTGCGGCGCAGGGGAGAACAGGGGTTAAGGGTGGTCACGGTGGGAGGTGATGGTGACGGCTGACGGGTGTTATACGGTCTGTGTGTTCTTTTTCCTCTTACGCCTGCCCTCCGCCGACCCGGCACACCTGCCGGCGGAGGCGATCTTCTTGAGCCCTAGGCTCTGATACCAGTTGTTAGGATCGTAGAACACACACGCACACACGAACACAAGATTTACGTGGTTCGGTCTAAACTGACCAACGTCCACGGGGCAACTGGGGTATTCTTTATTGAGTGATGCAAATATTACAAGTACAAGAGATATATTTATAGGCACTAATTAGGTTAAAACCCTATGCTAAACTTGATCACCAAGTTAATCATACTGGGCCGGGCCTATATGTGGGCTGACGAAGACAACATCTCCAACAGTGCCCATTAGCCTTAGCTTTAGGCCTTAACGATTTTGGGGCTCAAACATATAAAAATTCAACGAATTAAGGACATCACTGTTAAGAAAACTTGAATTGCCGAAGGGTCAGTGTACCCCGAAAAATTGGGCCCGGGCCGGGAGTCCTCCCCGCACCCCTTTAAGGGCCGGCCCTGGATAGTTGGGGATGGAAAGAACATACTTTTATGGTTAGACGCGTGGATAGCGGATAAGCCGCTTCAGTTCATTTTTTCGAGGTTATTCAGCCTGGAAAAAAAAGAAGAATTGTTGCGTTTGGGATAGATGTTCGAGTCTGCTGGACACAAGAAGCACACATTGGAATTGGTCTTCTAATCTAGTCGAGAATGAGGCGGCTTCTGAGCTAAATTTGTGCAACAGTATGATTCAAAATGTTACGTTAGCTGAGAGGGAGGACTTTTGGAAGTGCCTCGGAGATAATACGGGATCTTTTATGGTCAAGTCGGTTATGAAGATGAAAACGAAAGGTTTACCGGATGACTCGAATGACAACTATAGTTTCAAGTGGTGCAGGTGGTTATCTAGTAAGTGTAACATTTTCGCTTGGCGTTTAGTGTGACATCCGTCACTTTTACATTATATATATATATATATATATATATATTTATATAATAATAATAATAATAATAATAATAATAAATAATGATAATAATAATATTATTAATAATAAAAAAAAATCTGATTTGTTGGTTGTATTATCCTAAACAAGTTGTAGCCCAAACCAACCCACCTTTGTTATAATTTTCAGCCACTATGTAGCCCACAACCAGCCCACCAACTGATTCGGCCCATCACCCTTAGTCCGGCCCACTACCCTTCTCCTCTCATCCCTTATCTGTGAAAAAAAAAAAGTTTTGTCTCTCCCAGGATTCGAACCCGGGTAGACAACCGGGTCAACCAATGCACACCCACAAGCTTAACCAACTGAGCTACGAAGGTTTCCTGTTATGATCTCAACTCAAAATGTATAAATACCCTCTCTTCGCGTCCCTTTTCTTCTTCTTTTCCTTCCTGTACGTGAACCAGCAACATAGATATATATATATATATATATTAATTTTTTTCTTTTCTTTTTCTGACCATTTAATTAACTCCATTAACGCGTATTAACCACGTTTGACCATTGATTCGTGATTGCCGGCCTATCAACCATCATTACACGAGCAATTACAGTTTAATTCTTACCAATTTTAAACAAATTACGCGTCAATATTCAAGTCGTGGTCAAACGTTGCTAAATCCTTAAACCGAGCCTTACCTATAAATTGAACCTCATTTTACAACCTTTAGATGCCGAACAACAAACCCTCACTATCAATTTCTGTTAAAACAAGCTGAAAACGTGATTTTTAGTCGTGGTTGACTTTTCGATTGACCGAGCTATAAACGCGATTCATCATTGTAAGTCTTGATTTTTCTGTTAGGATATGTTAATCGGCAATCGTCTAACAAAATCCCTATGTTCAATCTGATTATAAGGATCAAATTGATACGATTAGAAAGCTAGGGCTCAAATCGTTTAAATTGGGGAAGATGGTTGCTTATGGTATTGTATAAATAAAATTCGAATTCAAAACAATCAACAAACACACACCCAGACCAGTTGGTCTGGGCGTGGACTCTCACATCACAGGTCACGGGTTCGAACCCAGCAGTGGCCGGGTTTTAGCATTTTTTTTCAGTTTTCCTTTTCAATTTCTTTATATTTATATATCTTATATAAATACATTTAATTATTAAAAATAGCAATCTTAGTTCAAAAACTTTATAAAAATTATCTCAGCTTTCCAAGACTCTGAAATTTATATTTATAAATTTATTTTTATGAAAAATATTTATTTATTATTTTTAATGTAATTATTTATTTTAAATAGTAATTAATTCATAAAAAAATCATTTTTAATCATTTTAATACCACAATTTTTGTGGAGATGTCCCTAACCATATAAAGAGTTTTGGTAATTTTATTTTCTGTAAAAATATTATTTTTACCCGATTTTATATTTTATTTATATTCAATTGATTAAATTCAATTAAATCCTATTTTAAATACAAATGATATGGAAAATATTTTATAAAAATTTTTCCAAGTTTATTAATCAGTAAACATTTCTGAAATAATTTTTATTTCAGAAAAATCATTTATTTAATATTTTTAATCAATTTTTGTTAGTTTTAATCATAAATAAATCATAATAAATTCATTTTTCAATATTTTTGCACCAAAATTTTATATAAATTATTTCTAACTATTTAGAACTGAAATACAATTTTTTATTCAGAAATTCTTTGATTTTAATAATTTTTAAATATTAAAGTCGTATTTTGACGATTTGAAATAATTAGATTAAATATTCTATTTTCAAGAAAATAATTTTATAAAAATTATTTTCATACTTAAAACCTTACGTTGTGAATATATTCAACTTAAAATTTTACTAAGAGACTTTTATTTATTTATTTATTAAATTTCTCATAATTAATAAACAAATAAACGTTTATCCCCAATTCGAAGTCCTAGAAATACATGTATCCTAGAGTTATTCCCTTACACATTATCAAATTCTTTAGGTTGATTCTTTGGGATAATTCCAACTCACATTTCGTTATCCAAGTTCAATTACAAGCTATTACGTAAACAGTGAGTATTCCTATCCCCTTTTTACTTTTATACATTTTTGGGGTGATTCATGTACACTATTACAAGTTCAAATTCAAATTTACATTTTTACAAATACAATTCTAGTACTATGTGCATTGCTTACAACGTGCTTTATGCTTAGACATTACATGTGGATTACATTTGTACTTAGTGAAATCATTAACATGGTACAAGCCGACCTTAACATTGGATAGCGCTATTTGGATTGACAACCCGCCTAGATTGATTCTCCCCCTTTTTCATCGGAGAATCCGTGGCCAGTGTTAAGTTATCATCCATTTATTGGTTGAGTACACTACAGTTCATACAGTACATTATACAGTCACAGGATTGATTTCGCTCATTTGTTTGATACATGGTTTACATATTTGCACTGTAGCTTGCACGTGAATTGTATAACTTTTTAACCTACTATATATATCAAATCTAGGAATGCTCACCAACATTTCATATGTTGACCAAACCTATTTTTTGTACATGTTTCAGGTGCAGTTTGATATAGTGCTTTAGCAAGGGATACTTAGTGCATTATTTTAATCAGTTATTTCATTATTTACATTTCATTTAAGTCTTTGTATTTCCATTTCCATGTAAGAAAATTTTGGTTATTCAATAATATTTACATTTTAGTACCATGAGCTTTTGAACAATCGTCACTACGTGGCACCTCGATGATTCCGCCATCGGTTGGGGTGTTACAGATTGGTATCAGAGCCATGGTTATAGGGAACTAGGTTATTAGATAAAAAAGGCCTAGACTATAACCGAACTACAACTTGCATGCATAATATTTCCTGAATTACCCTACTCCTCATTTCTCCCTACTTTCCTCCTTCTATCTTTCCCTTCTTCTCTCTCCCTATTCTTCTTATCTTTCATCATGGTGCATAGAGATGGTGTCCTACAGAGAGTGTAAAGTTTACATCATCATACGGGAACAGTACCTTTTATGAAGACATTCTTTGACATAATACCTACTCTTACTTTATTCCTTCGAAGTTGTTGAACTTTAATGAGTGTGATAAGGACACGTGCAATCTGGAAGGGTGGACGCCTGTACACTGGGTTTTCTGGCATAGGCAAGCATAGCGCATAAATCCATTTACGGACCTGTTATGCTTACCTGGGGATTCCTGGAGTGAGTGTCCACTTATAGGCTAAAGCATGTCTTCTTTGACCACCATTGGGTTCAATTCCTTTGAAAAGTCAACGTTCTTGTTGAGCTTTACAGCTAGACAAGGGCACTCCAAGCATTTTGTACAAGTTTTTCCAATAATACCCTCTCGTTTCATATACAATACTTTGCATATCATGATTGCTTACAAGATCACATCTTCATAATCATCTGTACGATTATACACTTACATTTTCTAATCTCATGATTATTCATTGACTACCTCATAGATGTCTGCTCGCCGCATGCTCCGTGATGCCAGCCAACGCCCTGTTCGTGCTTCTGGACGACGTTCTGATCGTCGCCTCGCATCTTTAGTCGCCGAGCAAATTGCTGCAGTGATCCCAAACCTTGTCAGTGAGATAACCCAGAATAGTAACAGTGCCAACACAGGGAGTACGACTCAATTTCGGTGCACTTTCAAACACTTTAACTCCTGCAACCCCACAAAATTCACTGGTGAGGAGGGTGCTACCGGCCTCCTCCAATGGTTTGAAAGCATGGAGAGTACTTTTGTGAACAGTGAATGTCCTGATGAACTCCGCGTTCGCTATGCTACCAGTGCCCTTCAAAAGGGAGCGTTAACCTGGTGGAATGGCGAAAAACGCAATCGAGGAGCTGATGTTGCTTTATCCTTATCTTGGGCTGAAGTTAAGGAACTCATGATCACCAAATTTTGCCCTAGGAACGAAATCAGGAAACTAGAGGAAGAGTTCTATGGGTTGAAACAAGACAGTGGTGAGAATCTTGCGTATAATACTCGATATCACGAACTTAGCATACTGGTTCCACACATGGTCACCCCAGTCCCTCGAACAATCGAAAAATATATCGAGGGATTACCTGACCTGATTCAAGACGTTGTCACTGGAGGCAAAGCCACTACGGTAGAAGAAGCCATCCAACTTGCAGCCACATTAACAGACAAACACGTAAGGAAAGGAAACTTGGTTAGGAAGGGCACCAAGACACCTACTGGGAAAACCACCAATACTGTTGAACAATCTAAGACTGTTTTTGTAAAGGCCGCCACTACTGCTTCGAACTCTAAGAAACGAATGGGCGATAACCTGAACCATACTGTTGTGGATCCTGTGACTCAGCCTCCTATCAAGAAAGCCTACACGGGAATCCATCCTCAATGCAACACTTGCAAATACCATCACCCTGCAAATCTTCCATGCCGTCAATGCACTAGATGTGGAAGGTTTGGACACTTTGTTACCACTTGTCGAGTAATGGTTGGGACACAGAGTAATCATCAAACAGCTGCCCAGGGACCACTACAGATTACTAACGGTCGGGCATGTTATCATTGTAGAGACCCTAACCACTTGCTACCCCAATGTCCCAAATTGAACAATATAAACCTGGTGGCACATGGACAAGCTTTCAATATCTATACCAACGAAACAACTGATCAGGATGACGTTAATCCCACTAGTTAAGTGTAACAACCGGCAAAAATAAGGTAATTCCGTACAGATTAATTAGTATATGATTAACGTAATTAAATGCAATTATGTGTGATTTAATTATCAAGGCCTTAGGAGATAGCAATTTCCAAATAGTGCATAGGAATGCATACGTTTAATGGTAAAACATGATTGGATCATGTGCGAATAAGCTATCCGGTATGGACGTTGGCAATTACCCGGTAATAATTAAATAAACGAAACGGATCCCGGACACCCAGGATATAAAATAAAGAGTATTTTCATGAGATATAATGAGTTTTGGAACTCCAAAACCATAAATGAAAACGTCTTGTACAAATCTCCCGGTAACGAATAAAGAGCGCGTATCGCACCCGATACGCGTATAACTCGTAATTTCACCCGGTAAAGGCCTAAATAACCAATCAACGCTTAAAATAGACTATATTTAAGTGTTATTAAAGGTATATTTAATGTCCGGATAACGCGTGATTAAAACCCGAAAAACACCCGAACGACACCCGAACGACGGGGGATTAAACATAACAACTAATGGGTTAATATTTGAAGTGGTGGACCCCACCAAACCCACCAAGGGGCCGGCCTAAGGGCCATAATATCTTACTTGCCTTGTGTTAATAATGATAATAGCCTATAAGCTAGTGTAAGGCATGCATGGACACAAAAGTTAAAGTGCATGATTACAAGTACAAAGCATGCTTGGTCTTGTCCCCTCCCTTGAATAATTTCGGCCCATGGCCATGAGAATCCAAGACCAAGGCTAGCCATCATAACACTAGGGTACACATGCAAGGTTAAGTCTTATATATAGATTATGATCATTCATAAGGATTTACCAAAGATTGCAAGCAACCTACCTATACATGCATACATATACACGGCTCACATGCATACACACATATCCTCTTATTCAAAATCTCCCAAGTACACTCATGATCTTCCATAAGATCTCTTAAATCTCTAGCATCATTACATGAGTTGGATATATAATAACACATGTTAGAAGGTTGAATCACCAAGCAAAACAAATCCATTTCTTCTTTCCCTTGTGGCCGTGAGTTTCCATCTCCCCACACACATTGTTCTTTCAAGTTTTTACATCTCCAAAATACTTAAAATCATCCATCATCCAAACCCCTTTTGTGTGTTTCAAGAGCTTGGAGCTAAACCACAAGGAAGAACACACTAAACCCCTCTCAAATCCAAGGTTTTTGTCTTCCCTAGCCTTGTGCTAGTAGTAAGCTTCTTAATCTTGTTTTTGATTGTTATTATTCATGTATGTGTTCCTAGTAGCAAGTTGTACATGAAGGGTTTAAAAACGGTTTTGAACATAATCTTTAATAGGCTTTCATGTGTAAAATGGAAGGTTAAAGATATAAGAATAAAACATGGATATGATGATGATGATATATTAGTCTTGAAAATATATGAAGTTTACATATAAGACTAAGTAGGATGATGTTTTGGTTAATATTTTGAGATGAACTTGAATATGTTAAAACTAACTTTAATTCATCTTATTATGATCATTTAAGTAATAATATGTGGTAAAACATGTTAGAAGTTCATAAATGAATAAGATGGAAAATTAAAGTTAACTCACTTGGATGAATGATATTTTGAGGAAATGGACAAATACATAAAACACACATATAATTAGTCTTTCATATGGAATATAAGACTAACCTAAGTGTTTTGATACAAAAATAACTTACCAATAAAAAGTTGATTCTTCAAAGTTAACTATTTTGAGTGAAAAATGCCAACTTTGAAAGTTAGAATAGAAAAATGCAACTTTTGTAAGTTAAGGGACTAAAGTTGTAACTTTGGAAGTTAAGGGACTAAAATGAACATTTTAGAAACTATTAGTCCAAAAATACAAGTATGGAAAGTCTGGTGTCAAAAATGTAAGTATTAAAGTCTAAGGATGATTTTTGTAAATACTAGTAGAAATACTTGGGTATTTTGTATAAAGGTGTATTTTTGAAAGTTATAAAAATATAAAGGGTTTTAACATAAGGATTTTTATAAAATAGAGATTTTATAAAAATATCAAACAAACTTGGGAAACTTATACAAAAATGAATACTTTTATATAAATGGGAATATAAAAGTGTTGGAAACATTTTTGTAGTTAAGTTAACAAGTTGGGTTAAAAATACATAAGTATTTTAACCATCCAAGTAACATGTGAAAATAGGAAGAAATATGGATAATATTTCTATAAAACACATGTTGGGGAAAAACTTGGAAGAATTAACTAATCGAGTTAAGATATCGAACTAAGACGCGTTAACGAACCGTACACGGACGAATCATGCGAAAAATGCCATTGCGGCAAGATGAGAAAATATATATTTTTGGAAGTAGAATATATATATATATACATTGGGTGAAAACTAATAAACACTTTCCTAAGTGTTAAGAGAATTATTCGTGGGAGAAAACACATGACATAAACAAATAAGACGTTAAAACAAACGTATATACTTAACAAGAAAAATTACACATTTATATGTATGTACGCTCGTCTCGGCAAAATTCTAGTATATCTACTTAATGGGAAAGTAGATATGTGGGAAGGAAAGCCGCGACGAGAAGACAAAGATATATATATGTGTATGCCGTATCAACGAGATCCTAGTATATTTATTTGAATGGGAAAATAAATACACGGTATGGTGAGTTGAATCGGGTGTTAAGAATATACAATCGAACGACAAGATCTTAGCATATTTGTTTGAATGGGAAAACAAATGTGCGGCAAAGTGAGTCGGGTCGGGTATTGAAATATATATTATATCGAGCGATGCGATCTTAAGTATAATTATTTAAATGGGAAAATAATTATATGTTAAGTGAAGTCGAGCCGATGATAATAAAATACAAGTTAAGGAAATATTAACAAGAGTAATATATAACTTGTAACACAAAGGGTAATGTAACGCCAACGAAACCTAGGATACGCGCTTAATTAAACGGGATTTGGAATAACTTGTGGTCGGGAGTTGGGTGTACAACTTGCCAAGGCACATGCACTATAGGAATAGTGGCTTATACGTCTAGGACGTTTGTAGGTGCGGGACCCTCTATGCTATCTACCTAGTGAGCCAGACAGTGATTCAGGTGAGTTTCACGGCCCCATTTTACTGTTTTAACTGGGGGAAAGATATGTTTGTCAAATATTGTCACATGTTGAAAAGGTTTTCAAAGGATAAAATGTGATAAGTGGTATGATGAGTACTTGAGCAGTGAACGCCACTCGGGGTTGAGTCCTCTCTTCCGTAATCATTAATTCAGGGAAATGAAACCGAAAGAATATCTGGATAGTACTATTGGTGCCTGACAAGGCCCACCCCTAATCGATAGCGTCGATTATGCATTAGGTTATGCCTGGGGTGCATATATTCTGAACTTAAGTCGTGGGAAAACCGAGTAACGACTTGGAGCGGGGCATTATTATTAGTCTTGGTTTGGTTATGGGGCTCAAGGGATTGCTCATCATTATAGTTTGTAGGAGCTAGCTACTCCTTACAAAGGCCACAAGTTGTGCAGGTTTCGCACATGTTGTAAAAACGGAATATCGATCGACAAGATCCTAGTATAATTACTTAATGGGAAAGTAATTATACGGTAAAGTGAGTCGAGTCGATGGTTGTGAAAATGTTATTGTTATGTAACTAAAACCTGTGAACTCACCAATATTTTATATATTGACGTCTTTTTAAACATATCTTTCAGGTAACTAAGTGCTGGATAGATATGGGGCTAGTGCGGTGGAATTCGGAATGTCGGGTGCTGGTCGGGGTTTCATTCCTTGTTACCATCGGGTTGGAACATAAACGGAAATACCTCACATTGAAACTTAATGTTTATCGTTTTATGTAATGCATTGTGCAATAATGGAACGAGATACTCATTTTCGACATTCTAATAAATTGATCTTTTCTAATTAAATATAGTTTGTGTTAATCTTGACTTTGATATGCTTTCGAGCGTTGCGCCACGTGTTTCCGCCATTGACGTGGTGTTACAGAAGTGGTATCAGAGCCAAGGTTATAGCGAACTAGTATTTTTGAAAAATCTAGACTATAACCGGTTTTGGCTCGAAAACGAAGTTTTCAAAAATAAAACACAACAAAATATTTTTAGAAAAGAAAGAAATTGTACATGGATTGTACAAGGGGAAATTCCGACCGACTAGCCATGTGTATTAGAAAATGCGGATAAGATGTTTGTGTTGCATAGGAATCCGGTTTTCTAAGATTAAGTTAATACATATACGTAGTACGGATATTTTGCCAGTAAGGTTGTTGTGTCACGCTTCACAATAGTCCGCGCTCTTGCATCGATCACCGGTACCAGCCAAGAGGAAGGATACTGTGGTCTACGAGGAGCCTACCTGCTTGCCTGTAGACGGAATGATCGGAAGGACTAATCTCTATCGCGTTAATGGATGTCGCCACGTCGTTTATGAATTGGAGGATCAAGTCTTGTTGTATGAAATCTCGGTTTTGGATCAGGAAGCTCGGAACTAGCGGGCAACAAGATTACCTGGCAACACAAATTATCATTACGGGTGCACACGTAATAATAGTTTGGGGTGCACGGTAACCTTGGTGGGCGCTAGGGCCGGGATTGGTGATCACTCCTTGTCTTAGTTGTTCTTGTTCTTTAGATTCAGTCTTAGTTTTGATCGGCCAATGGGTTAAATGAGAGGTCTCGCCGATGTTCCTTGATCTCGATCCTAGCAAACCTAATGAGCTTTCTTCGACATCGCCTTTAAGGTACGAGCACGGAAGAGCTCGAACGTCTACTCATTTGAGCAATCTGACGTAAATCTTCGCATCGGATAGAGACGGGAGACGAAAACTTCCTTGCATAGGAGTGAAATGCCTGGAACGATGCGAGGAATGCTAAACTTGAAACCCAGTGAAGACTTAGGGTGCGTCCCTGCTAGACTAGTGCGTCTAGAGAACGGGACCCTGCGTGGAGTAAATATGAGACTCGTGGCCGTGTGCTGCGGTGTTATCATGGTGAATAAGTCATGATCGACCTAACGCATGCCCAGGTTGTCTTCAAGGGTTGGATATTTTTTCTTCTCCAGTAGGAAGACAGAATCGAAGTTACGGGATTAGGAAGCTTGATCATTGTTACCCTGAAAGCTCGGTAGCCCTTGTCTGAAACAACAGTATTGGTTGTTTCCCTGCAGTCATGGACTACTGATGAAATCAGCATGCCGCATTACACAAGACATGAATGCTTTGTTAAACCTTGATGATGTCAGAATTTCGGCCACTAATCATGACCGCGACATCGTTTGCCAGTGTTAGGATGACGGCGTGTAATAGAACAGCAAGCCCCAGTCGGCGTTTGGCAATGGACTCACTCGGAAGTACATATGATTAACTCGTGGGAAGCCATTACTCGGTGTATTGAGTATTCAAGTATGGACTAACAACCTTTACAATAGCGCTGGATCATGTTCGGAAGATGAATTGTGATGGACTCGGCATGTTGGTACTTATGTCATACTACCTTCCTGAGGCGCAAAGGTTATTGTAAGACTCCTCTATATACCTCCTGTTTGTTTTTCAAGGATTGTGGGTGGTCTCGCTTCAGTCGAGGAACGCCAGAGTAGGCTCATTACATGTACTGTGCCTGAATCCGTCATAAATCCTAGAAAGTGGAACCACACCTTGGGAATCGTAATCGTAAGAGTGTTCTGTGATTGTCAGAATGTTGCAAGACGCTTTTTGCTGACATTAAAATCCCCTCGAAAATCAAGTGACGGACTACTAAATGTGGTCACGTTATTCTGTTAAACTAAACTTACCCATGGGACGACAATTCCATTGCTCTTGTTGCAATGTTGAATGTCCATCACCGTCGTCGCGATAACGAGACTAGTTATTTATTGGTCGACGATTGATGGAAGACGTTTTGTCAATCCCCGAGAATATTGAGACGTTGTGTCCCCTCGTCACGGTGATTTTTCAAAAAAAAAAAAAAAAAAAAAAAAGAGGCTAAGGTTGCAAGATCCATTCGTTATGGATACGGTGACCTGTCTAGTCTCTTGCCGTATTTCGATACTCTCACTACGTGGCCTATCGGGAAGAAAGTCATTGGTCTCGCTTAGGTGGCGGAGCGGCATTTTAGTTGAAGACTTCCGATGCTAAGGCCAAAATAATATGCAAGAGGACTCTAGTGAGAAGGATGACTCGGCTGGGTTGTCAGAGTCGGTATCGTTTTCATTTTATGAAGGTGTCTCGATAAATCGTGATCCTTCTACCTCTGCTTGCTATTCTCGTTGTGACCACTATCTTTGTTATGGGAAAAGATGTAGGTTGGTTTCCAGGTCCTATGGATACCAGTCACCACACATATAGTAGCTACGACGAGTCTAAGGCTCCAGTCGAGCCTGACATTGTTACTCCTGTTATTGTCCTATGGCTCGAGCAAGTCCTGTTGACGCTATTAAGTGTGTAGCTCTCGCTGAGTTTGTTGTTGTCAGTGGTTCGATAGCACTTATCGAGCTTGATGCCATCGTTTCTTTATTTGTTGTTGAGTTTATTGTTGTCGTTGTCTGTACGGTCCAGGTTGGGCTTGATGATGCTGTTCTATGGCTCTGCTCGGGTTGACGTTGTTGATATATTTGAGGCTCCTGCAGAAGTGAATGATATTAATGAAGACGTCTCTATGACCCTTTCCAGGCCGCTATGACCATCTACGTGTCCTTGTGGAGTGTGTTGTCATTAATTCCATTCTCTTTGAGGCTTTCATTGAACTACTAGTTATCATTCCTTGGGCTCTTAGGAAGCCTAACATTGTCAATGGTTCTCAGGCCTCAGTGGAAACTGCCGATGTTTCTGTTGCCATTGTTTGAGTGACTCATAACAAGCCTATGGTCGTTCTCTCCATGAACAATATCGGCTTGAGAAGTCAGCTAAATTATGTGGAACCCGTCGCTCCCATTCATGTTATGATGATTGGTGCGCCGGCCAACCCAACCAACCCTACCATTGGGCCTATGGAGGATAGACTCGAGGCTGCAGGTACGTATGCAAATCCCACCTCCACAAGTGATCTGAGACGCACGGGGATGCGTGCTCACTATAACAGAGCTTTATGGTAGTGTGGACTATGGGTTCTCCATGTTGAGCGTCTTATTGTCGCGTGCATTCGTGCTACTATGTTACCCCCCCCAGCCATTGTGCATGCTTGCAGTTGCATTATTTTTGCTAGTTGCGTATCCAGGTGGTTACGCTGCATTGTCAATGATGCATTCCTGTTGTTTACTGCTCCTGCAGTAGTGTAGCCTTGCCATCATATTTCTCGGTGTCGTACGGTTCCTATTGCGGTGTTGCCTTGTCGTCATACTTCTCTGTTGTCGTGTTGCTCCTGTGCGGTGTTCCCTAGTTGGTGTGCTTCGTGGATGTGTTGCTGTCATTGCCATGTTGTTTCTACTGACATGTTGCTCAGAGGGTGTATTGCTACGACTGTTGGATTACCTTGATGATGTGATGACTTGTAGGTTGCTTCACTCTTGGAAAGGAGACATCGTCTAAACCCCCCGTGCCGTCATTGTTCTATTTGTTGATTGTGTAGTGCCGACATTGATTATGTAGAATTTCAGGTGTCCAACGGACTTTCTAAGAGTCGTGCTTAGACACTCTAGCCTTAGTGATTACGTATGTATTCCCCTAAAGTCTGAATCTCGTGGTCGTCTGAGTAGGTGACCGCATCATGTGTCGACCCCTGTATATGCTCACGCATTTCGTGAGCGGTACATCTTCAGAATCTGAGGCACCAGTGACGCTATGTCCAGCCCTAACCTTTTACGTGCAATTTGGTCGTCCAACGATCGGTTATGCAAATCAATGTCGGGAAGAAACCCTGTGATCTACACGTGACAAGGCGAGACTTGCCTTCGTGATAAGGGATTTCGAATACGTCTCGAACCTGAAGGTATCGAGTAATTATGAGCGATATTATGATCTATACCTTTGGGACTAGCAAGAGTTGAAAGGTTCGATTCATTTATTGCTCACACCAGTGGATTCATTTGGAGTCATACGTACCATACTAATGGTTATGGGAATACCGTCGTGGACCCACCCATGGGCGTGCATTGGTGAAGTCCCTGGTACATGATTAAGAGGTTTTATGAACCCTGAATCCAGAAGGGCGTGCAGCATTATCTACTCTTTAAAGGTGCCACACTACTGGGTTGAGACGGTTGCTCGTCTCGACCCATCGATTAATGTTGTTATTCCCTTGATGAAAGGTTTATCCTACTTTGGTGTCGTGGCGTAGATTCTTGGAACAATGGAATACAATTTCGACCTTGAGTCGATAGTGGTGTTCCCAGTCATCTTTAAGTAGCATTGCTCACACTAGGGCAAAACCCCTTATCCTTGATAGACGCTGTTAGAGGCACCATAGTAATGTGAGCTGCCAGGTCAGGGCGTATGGCACCGGACTAAATCAGGACGAGCTTGAAGGCTTACATATTCCGCCCATATGTGTGACTACTGAGTCATTGAATGGGATGCCTTATGGGAAGGCTCAGGACTATTACCTGTGGTGCGATATCAGCCGCTCGCTTGTTTAAGTAACGACTTGAGCGCATGAAGCCGTCAAGCCAAATGTGAAATCTATGCTAAATGCATGCATCTATGACCCGATTTCACCATTTACATAAAAAGATTCCGAAAGGATGGAACCTTCGATGAATGAGGGTTTGGGTTTCAGGACTCCTTTCACTCAGATCTCTGCATAAGATCTGAAGGTCAATGTAAGGGCATGAGGCCTGTACTATTCGGAATTGATTTACTAGGTTGCTATGGACGATAGAACACTAGTGCCCATGAAGCACATATAACAGAACTGGTACTGGATACCCATGGTTTGGGTAGCTACCGGTGTTCTGTATACTTGTCGCAATGGGGGCCAACGTGTTGATATGTCATAATAAACCTTATACGCCGTTCATGGCGACAACAATTTATGATATTTCATATATCTCTTTTCGGTATAGACCTATGTGCTGGAAGCATCTTGTCGTTGGTGATGAGTCGACTAGTAATTCTCGAGGATTGTGAAATCGTACGGCCCGGGCGCCATGTATACACTGCTTAATGTAAGGGGACCGAGGGGTGAAAGCAACGCAAAAACTTTCGACCTCCATCAGTCCATAATAAGCGTCCTAGTACCATTAACCACAATTACTCAGGAGGAAAGCAGCAATTCAATACCCAGAGAATTCTACGGAAATAAAGTCCCATTTTGAATGTGATTTTTCGGTCAACAAGAACCTAGTATATTTATCTTAATGGGGAGGTAAATATACGGTAAAGTGAGTCGAGCCGAAGGATAAAAAAAAAAAAGGGATACCCGACGAGGTTTCCAAGGAGACTTTTATGAGGTGCGGTAAGATTGCCTGCTTGACATCACCATGACACCCGAGGTGTCCCGGGGTCAGATGTGACCCAAGTGATGATTGATTGTTGTTTGGAGCCCTCTCATTCCGTACTCATCTGTGGCTTCGAGATGAGGCATACGGACAGTTGCCTATACTCTCGGAGAGAGTTGTGGCTAGACACCGAATCGCCAACGTACGTTATATCGGATTGTAGTAGTCACTCTACCTCAAGTTCGACAAACTCTGTACACGAGCATGGGATACTCGATTGGAGACGAGTATGGTTTGTCATTCTCGGACAAATTGAATGTACTGGACGGAATCGTTCCGTGTTGACACGATTGATGTTCGTGGCAGATCGAATCCATGAGCTTCCTCACCAAAATTTCCTATGTGATAGGAATTAGCATTCCAGTGTTCGGGGTATACTACTCAAAGCCCTTGGAGGGCATACGTGTAAATCTCCAGTACGTCGATCGACAGACGGAGATAGATACATAACCTGGTTTAGGTTATTCGAGAGATGGCCAGTAGATCTTGCAGAATAAAGACTATTTGGATGAGATGCGAACCTATTAAGAAGTCATACAGACAAGGCGTAGGCCTTAAGGACTTCGGTCTAATAATGGGTTTTCACTGAGAGTCATACTCCGAGGAGGTGTCAATAAGCTTAGAGTTTGTAGTAGGCCAAGTTCCTAATACTTCGGTGGTACGGGGATATCAATCGAAATTGGTCTCGTAATGATTAAGCTCGGACTATCGTAAGAGCTTAGTGGGACTCTTAATGAATCCCGCAAGTCTGGCCTGGGGAAGTTTTGGTCGACTCCTCGATCGGCGGAAGTCCGGTTGGCGATAAGCTCTACTAATTCGGGAATCCGACAGATGGGTCAAGGTGGGATGACCAAGAGCTTAGTCGTAGTTGAACTATGACACTGTGTTTGATAGAGCACTAAGCGTGAGCCGAACATGAATCTGGGCTCACTAGGAAAGAGGAGATCTCATGAAGCGCAAACACCCCGCCCTGTTCAAGGATACTATTGTGATAGGTAACTTGAATTGAATTCCGGGACGGAATTCTCTTAACGGGGGGAGAATGTAACAACCGGCAAAAATAAGGTAATTCCGTACAGATTAATTAGTATATGATTAACGTAATTAAATGCAATTATGTGTGATTTAATTATCAAGGCCTTAGGAGATAGCAATTTCCAAATAGTGCATAGGAATGCATACGTTTAATGGTAAAACATGATTGGATCATGTGCGAATAAGCTATCCGGTATGGACGTTGGCAATTACCCGGTAATAATTAAATAAACGAAACGGATCCCGGACACCCAGGATATAAAATAAAGAGTATTTTCATGAGATATAATGAGTTTTGGAACTCCAAAACCATAAATGAAAACGTCTTGTACAAATCTCCCGGTAACGAATAAAGAGCGCGTATCGCACCCGATACGCGTATAACTCGTAATTTCACCCGGTAAAGGCCTAAATAACCAATCAACGCTTAAAATAGACTATATTTAAGTGTTATTAAAGGTATATTTAATGTCCGGATAACGCGTGATTAAAACCCGAAAAACACCCGAACGACACCCGAACGACGGGGGATTAAACATAACAACTAATGGGTTAATATTTGAAGTGGTGGACCCCACCAAACCCACCAAGGGGCCGGCCTAAGGGCCATAATATCTTACTTGCCTTGTGTTAATAATGATAATAGCCTATAAGCTAGTGTAAGGCATGCATGGACACAAAAGTTAAAGTGCATGATTACAAGTACAAAGCATGCTTGGTCTTGTCCCCTCCCTTGAATAATTTCGGCCCATGGCCATGAGAATCCAAGACCAAGGCTAGCCATCATAACACTAGGGTACACATGCAAGGTTAAGTCTTATATATAGATTATGATCATTCATAAGGATTTACCAAAGATTGCAAGCAACCTACCTATACATGCATACATATACACGGCTCACATGCATACACACATATCCTCTTATTCAAAATCTCCCAAGTACACTCATGATCTTCCATAAGATCTCTTAAATCTCTAGCATCATTACATGAGTTGGATATATAATAACACATGTTAGAAGGTTGAATCACCAAGCAAAACAAATCCATTTCTTCTTTCCCTTGTGGCCGTGAGTTTCCATCTCCCCACACACATTGTTCTTTCAAGTTTTTACATCTCCAAAATACTTAAAATCATCCATCATCCAAACCCCTTTTGTGTGTTTCAAGAGCTTGGAGCTAAACCACAAGGAAGAACACACTAAACCCCTCTCAAATCCAAGGTTTTTGTCTTCCCTAGCCTTGTGCTAGTAGTAAGCTTCTTAATCTTGTTTTTGATTGTTATTATTCATGTATGTGTTCCTAGTAGCAAGTTGTACATGAAGGGTTTAAAAACGGTTTTGAACATAATCTTTAATAGGCTTTCATGTGTAAAATGGAAGGTTAAAGATATAAGAATAAAACATGGATATGATGATGATGATATATTAGTCTTGAAAATATATGAAGTTTACATATAAGACTAAGTAGGATGATGTTTTGGTTAATATTTTGAGATGAACTTGAATATGTTAAAACTAACTTTAATTCATCTTATTATGATCATTTAAGTAATAATATGTGGTAAAACATGTTAGAAGTTCATAAATGAATAAGATGGAAAATTAAAGTTAACTCACTTGGATGAATGATATTTTGAGGAAATGGACAAATACATAAAACACACATATAATTAGTCTTTCATATGGAATATAAGACTAACCTAAGTGTTTTGATACAAAAATAACTTACCAATAAAAAGTTGATTCTTCAAAGTTAACTATTTTGAGTGAAAAATGCCAACTTTGAAAGTTAGAATAGAAAAATGCAACTTTTGTAAGTTAAGGGACTAAAGTTGTAACTTTGGAAGTTAAGGGACTAAAATGAACATTTTAGAAACTATTAGTCCAAAAATACAAGTATGGAAAGTCTGGTGTCAAAAATGTAAGTATTAAAGTC
Source organism: Ambrosia trifida (assembly GCA_028751855.1). Lineage (NCBI taxonomy): Eukaryota > Viridiplantae > Streptophyta > Magnoliopsida > Asterales > Asteraceae > Ambrosia > Ambrosia trifida. The sequence continues at coordinate 3,569,321 of CM054126.1, read as the reverse complement.
TAAGGATGATTTTTGTAAATACTAGTAGAAATACTTGGGTATTTTGTATAAAGGTGTATTTTTGAAAGTTATAAAAATATAAAGGGTTTTAACATAAGGATTTTTATAAAATAGAGATTTTATAAAAATATCAAACAAACTTGGGAAACTTATACAAAAATGAATACTTTTATATAAATGGGAATATAAAAGTGTTGGAAACATTTTTGTAGTTAAGTTAACAAGTTGGGTTAAAAATACATAAGTATTTTAACCATCCAAGTAACATGTGAAAATAGGAAGAAATATGGATAATATTTCTATAAAACACATGTTGGGGAAAAACTTGGAAGAATTAACTAATCGAGTTAAGATATCGAACTAAGACGCGTTAACGAACCGTACACGGACGAATCATGCGAAAAATGCCATTGCGGCAAGATGAGAAAATATATATTTTTGGAAGTAGAATATATATATATATACATTGGGTGAAAACTAATAAACACTTTCCTAAGTGTTAAGAGAATTATTCGTGGGAGAAAACACATGACATAAACAAATAAGACGTTAAAACAAACGTATATACTTAACAAGAAAAATTACACATTTATATGTATGTACGCTCGTCTCGGCAAAATTCTAGTATATCTACTTAATGGGAAAGTAGATATGTGGGAAGGAAAGCCGCGACGAGAAGACAAAGATATATATATGTGTATGCCGTATCAACGAGATCCTAGTATATTTATTTGAATGGGAAAATAAATACACGGTATGGTGAGTTGAATCGGGTGTTAAGAATATACAATCGAACGACAAGATCTTAGCATATTTGTTTGAATGGGAAAACAAATGTGCGGCAAAGTGAGTCGGGTCGGGTATTGAAATATATATTATATCGAGCGATGCGATCTTAAGTATAATTATTTAAATGGGAAAATAATTATATGTTAAGTGAAGTCGAGCCGATGATAATAAAATACAAGTTAAGGAAATATTAACAAGAGTAATATATAACTTGTAACACAAAGGGTAATGTAACGCCAACGAAACCTAGGATACGCGCTTAATTAAACGGGATTTGGAATAACTTGTGGTCGGGAGTTGGGTGTACAACTTGCCAAGGCACATGCACTATAGGAATAGTGGCTTATACGTCTAGGACGTTTGTAGGTGCGGGACCCTCTATGCTATCTACCTAGTGAGCCAGACAGTGATTCAGGTGAGTTTCACGGCCCCATTTTACTGTTTTAACTGGGGGAAAGATATGTTTGTCAAATATTGTCACATGTTGAAAAGGTTTTCAAAGGATAAAATGTGATAAGTGGTATGATGAGTACTTGAGCAGTGAACGCCACTCGGGGTTGAGTCCTCTCTTCCGTAATCATTAATTCAGGGAAATGAAACCGAAAGAATATCTGGATAGTACTATTGGTGCCTGACAAGGCCCACCCCTAATCGATAGCGTCGATTATGCATTAGGTTATGCCTGGGGTGCATATATTCTGAACTTAAGTCGTGGGAAAACCGAGTAACGACTTGGAGCGGGGCATTATTATTAGTCTTGGTTTGGTTATGGGGCTCAAGGGATTGCTCATCATTATAGTTTGTAGGAGCTAGCTACTCCTTACAAAGGCCACAAGTTGTGCAGGTTTCGCACATGTTGTAAAAACGGAATATCGATCGACAAGATCCTAGTATAATTACTTAATGGGAAAGTAATTATACGGTAAAGTGAGTCGAGTCGATGGTTGTGAAAATGTTATTGTTATGTAACTAAAACCTGTGAACTCACCAATATTTTATATATTGACGTCTTTTTAAACATATCTTTCAGGTAACTAAGTGCTGGATAGATATGGGGCTAGTGCGGTGGAATTCGGAATGTCGGGTGCTGGTCGGGGTTTCATTCCTTGTTACCATCGGGTTGGAACATAAACGGAAATACCTCACATTGAAACTTAATGTTTATCGTTTTATGTAATGCATTGTGCAATAATGGAACGAGATACTCATTTTCGACATTCTAATAAATTGATCTTTTCTAATTAAATATAGTTTGTGTTAATCTTGACTTTGATATGCTTTCGAGCGTTGCGCCACGTGTTTCCGCCATTGACGTGGTGTTACATTAAGCCATGGATGAAATCTTCCCAAGACTCAAGAAATCCAATACCCGTGTTTTCATTTTCTTGATTCTATTATCATTTTGTACCCAATTTTGTCGCACTCATTAGCACACAACATCTAGAAATTTCCTTGCGTATTATTGTGTATTAACACAGATTGGAAAGTTATTATATTGATTACGTTATTTTAATCATACAAGACTCTACCTTATTTGAAACGTTTGGACTTGATACTTGATCTTACAGATGCTTTTCTAAGAAAACATCATTGATTATTACATGAAACTAGATTTTTCCTTAATTTGACTACGCATTGAACATCTAATTATTCATGATACTCGTAAACATTTAATTTTTCATGATAACACTTACACTTAATGGTTGTAGTACTTACAAACTTGCTTGCATAAACATGCTATCAATTTGCAATCTATGTGAATAATAATTGCTGCACTTAATAGAGGTCATCATGCCTTTTTCAACAGTCGAGAGAGGCCCTACAACCTGCTCCACGACTGGTAGAGGCTATTGAACATACTCAACGATTGGTAGAGGTCGCTATGCCTTTTCAAACAGTCGGGAGAGGCCCTACAACCTATTCCATGGCTGGTGGAGGCTATCGAACCTGCTCAACAATCGGTGGGGTCATAGAAGGACACAAAACCCTAATGTAAGGTAAATTGATGATTCCGGTCCGGAACGTAATCATGAATTTACAGGTACATTAGGGTAGTGTGAAATTCTATTAGAGTTTTTGGTAGGCATCCAGTACGTTTTCGAGGTATCAAAGGTGTGGTGGGTTAGCTGCGGTACACCCTGTATACAAGCACTAATGATGCATTGAAAGTGAGATTGGAAGTCGGACCAGGAACAAACTCTGGTTATTTGGTAGTCTATTTAGTCTTTCTGTAGATAATCAACACGTGCATATATCTTAGGATTCCTAAAACTTGAAATTTATTGATTTACTAGATTCTTATTCTCTTTACTATTCGAGACGAACCTAATCCAATCAAACCTCATATCCAAATCATTCGAACTTTCCAAACCACAGTTATCTTAATTTTTACCCAAGCATCCATAACCCTATGTTTCTAATAACTTCGGGACGAAGTTTCTAAAAGTAGGGGATGCTGTGACATCCGTCACTTTTACATTATATATATATATATATTTATATAATAATAATAATAATAATAATAAATAATGATAATAATAATATTATTAATAATAAAAAAAAATCTGATTTGTTGGTTGTATTATCCTAAACAAGTTGTAGCCCAAACCAACCCACCTTTGTTATAATTTTCAGCCACTATGTAGCCCACAACCAGCCCACCAACTGATTCGGCCCATCACCCTTAGTCCGGCCCACTACCCTTCTCCTCTCATCCCTTATCTGTGAAAAAAAAAAAGTTTTGTCTCTCCCAGGATTCGAACCCGGGTAGACAACCGGGTCAACCAATGCACACCCACAAGCTTAACCAACTGAGCTACGAAGGTTTCCTGTTATGATCTCAACTCAAAATGTATAAATACCCTCTCTTCGCGTCCCTTTTCTTCTTCTTTTCCTTCCTGTACGTGAACCAGCAACATAGATATATATATATATATATTAATTTTTTTCTTTTCTTTTTCTGACCATTTAATTAACTCCATTAACGCGTATTAACCACGTTTGACCATTGATTCGTGATTGCCGGCCTATCAACCATCATTACACGAGCAATTACAGTTTAATTCTTACCAATTTTAAACAAATTACGCGTCAATATTCAAGTCGTGGTCAAACGTTGCTAAATCCTTAAACCGAGCCTTACCTATAAATTGAACCTCATTTTACAACCTTTAGATGCCGAACAACAAACCCTCACTATCAATTTCTGTTAAAACAAGCTGAAAACGTGATTTTTAGTCGTGGTTGACTTTTCGATTGACCGAGCTATAAACGCGATTCATCATTGTAAGTCTTGATTTTTCTGTTAGGATATGTTAATCGGCAATCGTCTAACAAAAGCCCTATGTTCAATCTGATTATAAGGATCAAATTGATACGATTAGAAAGCTAGGGCTCAAATCGTTTAAATTGGGGAAGATGGTTGCTTATGGTATTGTATAAATAAAATTCGAATTCAAAACAATCAACAAACACACACCCAGACCAGTTGGTCTGGGCGTGGACTCTCACATCACAGGTCACGGGTTCGAACCCAGCAGTGGCCGGGTTTTAGCATTTTTTTTCAGTTTTCCTTTTCAATTTCTTTATATTTATATATCTTATATAAATACATTTAATTATTAAAAATAGCAATCTTAGTTCAAAAACTTTATAAAAATTATCTCAGCTTTCCAAGACTCTGAAATTTATATTTATAAATTTATTTTTATGAAAAATATTTATTTATTATTTTTAATGTAATTATTTATTTTAAATAGTAATTAATTCATAAAAAAATCATTTTTAATCATTTTAATACCACAATTTTTGTGGAGATGTCCCTAACCATATAAAGAGTTTTGGTAATTTTATTTTCTGTAAAAATATTATTTTTACCCGATTTTATATTTTATTTATATTCAATTGATTAAATTCAATTAAATCCTATTTTAAATACAAATGATATGGAAAATATTTTATAAAAATTTTTCCAAGTTTATTAATCAGTAAACATTTCTGAAATAATTTTTATTTCAGAATAATCATTTATTTAATATTTTTAATCAATTTTTGTTAGTTTTAATCATAAATAAATCATAATAAATTCATTTTTCAATATTTTTGCACCAAAATTTTATATAAATTATTTCTAACTATTTAGAACTGAAATACAATTTTTTATTCAGAAATTCTTTGATTTTAATAATTTTTAAATATTAAAGTCGTATTTTGACGATTTGAAATAATTAGATTAAATATTCTATTTTCAAGAAAATAATTTTATAAAAATTATTTTCATACTTAAAACCTTACGTTGTGAATATATTCAACTTAAAATTTTACTAAGAGACTTTTATTTATTTATTTATTAAATTTCTCATAATTAATAAACAAATAAACGTTTATCCCCAATTCGAAGTCCTAGAAATACATGTATCCTAGAGTTATTCCCTTACACATTATCAAATTCTTTAGGTTGATTCTTTGGGATAATTCCAACTCACATTTCGTTATCCAAGTTCAATTACAAGCTATTACGTAAACAGTGAGTATTCCTATCCCCTTTTTACTTTTATACATTTTTGGGGTGATTCATGTACACTATTACAAGTTCAAATTCAAATTTACATTTTTACAAATACAATTCTAGTACTATGTGCATTGCTTACAACGTGCTTTATGCTTAGACATTACATGTGGATTACATTTGTACTTAGTGAAATCATTAACATGGTACAAGCCGACCTTAACATTGGATAGCGCTATTTGGATTGACAACCCGCCTAGATTGATTCTCCCCCTTTTTCATCGGAGAATCCGTGGCCAGTGTTAAGTTATCATCCATTTATTGGTTGAGTACACTACAGTTCATACAGTACATTATACAGTCACAGGATTGATTTCGCTCATTTGTTTGATACATGGTTTACATATTTGCACTGTAGCTTGCACGTGAATTGTATAACTTTTTAACCTACTATATATATCAAATCTAGGAATGCTCACCAACATTTCATATGTTGACCAAACCTATTTTTTGTACATGTTTCAGGTGCAGTTTGATATAGTGCTTTAGCAAGGGATACTTAGTGCATTATTTTAATCAGTTATTTCATTATTTACATTTCATTTAAGTCTTTGTATTTCCATTTCCATGTAAGAAAATTTTGGTTATTCAATAATATTTACATTTTAGTACCATGAGCTTTTGAACAATCGTCACTACGTGGCACCTCGATGATTCCGCCATCGGTTGGGGTGTTACATTTAGCATTAGACAGAATCCCGACGAAAACCGCACTAATGAAAAGAAACATTGATGTGGGTAATATGGAATGTGTTCTTTGTGGCGATTTGGAGGAAAATATCGAACATATTTTCACAGGATGTAGAATAGCGATGGGAGTTTGGCAAGGTATATCGGCTTGGCGCATAATTCCCGTGGTTTTTGCGTTCACAGCTAGCGACATGTTCGAGTTTCACAACACATGCGCATATTCGAACACGAGGAAGGAAGCCATTCGAGGAGTAATTATTATAGCGTGTTGATGGATTTGGCGCACAAGAAACCAAAGTTTGTTCGAGCACAAGAGTTTTAAGCTGGCGGATATAGTGCGAATATCAAGACAACGAGTTTTATTTTGTTTAAGCATAGGCAAAACAAAGTGGTTGTAGACTGGAATGATTGATGTAATTTTCGTTTGATGTAATTGTTCAATGCCCCTGCCGGCTAAGTTTTTCTTCGAAACTTAGTCAGGGTTTTTCTGGTTTTAATGAAGTTTAAGTTTTTAAATAAAAAATAGAGCATGTTAGGTTGTTATTAAAAAAAAATTAAAATCAAGCCTTTAATGAACCATTATATACTATATTAATATGTCATGCTAATGAATAGTAATTTCATTATTATCATTATTAATGTTATTTTAAATACTTATAATTTCAAATAATTTCATCATGTTTGGTAGTGGTGTGGTGGTTGGGTTTGTTGGTTTATATGATCATATATGATCATTATTCAAGTTCAATTCTTGCAACTATAATATGGGGTCTATTTTGGCCACATTTTTTTTGCTTTTCTTATTAACTTTTTTTTTCTCATTTTGACCACCAAAATTTTTTTAAAGTTTTTTTTCCTCATTTTGGCCACATAATGTTTTTTTACTTTTTGTTTAAGTTTTTTTTTCCCGTTTTGGCCACCAACTTTTTTATTAAGTTTTTTTTTCTCATTTTGGCCCCGACATAATGCGTTTTTTTACCCGATTTCACACGGGTTTTTTTATTTTATCGTATGTGAATATATTATTATACTATTACTATATGATATTATAATTAAACTAAAGGTGAGACTTAACAGTCACTTAATATTATCTTTTATGTCCACGAAACCCTCCACGCAACAGGAGCTCCCACAGCGACGCACAATCTTTAACGTCCACTAAACTCTCAACGCAACAGAAGCTCCAGCCGTGAAGCACGGGGTAATAGAATCTGCTATCGCGTCCCACGGCAACGCGTATGTATAAACCGCGCCCCGCGACAACGCGCGGGTAACTACCACTAGTTCAATAATAAGTTCGTGAAGGACATAAGGGCATGTGTAGTGGGCAAAGTTATGTGGCGTTTTAGGGCTCCATAGCGCCGGGAACACCGCCCCCTCCGGCGCTATGGAGCGTTTTCAGCTGAATTGGTTTTCTCCATAACGAGCGTTGTGTGGTATGTTATTCTTTATTATTATTATTATTATTATTATTATTATTATTATTATTATTATTATTATTATTATTATTAAGAAGAAGAAGATGAAGACATAGGATGGTGGGTGGTGGTGCTGTTGGGTGATGGTGGGTGATGGTGCTGTTGGGTGATGGTGGGTGGTTGGGTGATGCTGCGTTTGGGAGGTGAGAGGAAGAAGAAATGTGTGTTGTGTTTTATTGAATGTTGTGTGAGTGGGTGGATATTATTTATAATAATAATAATAATAATAATAATAATAATAATAATAATAATAATAATAATAATAATAAAAATACATAAAAAGCAATGATTACCCAATCATTTATAACCCCAACATAACCCTCCTTCCCACTACACCCTCTTTTTCCATAACCCCAACATAACACCTTTTCTATTACTTTTTAATATTTTAATCCTATAACCCCAACATAACCCTCTACCACTACACATACTCTAAATAGTATTTAGCTTCTCATTTAATAAACAACAAAAATGAACCCGGTACGTTTTATTTGTTATTTTTGTATGCTTACGTTATGTTTCTTTCATATTTATTTAATTCGTTAATGTATTAACGAACATGTTTTATTACGAAAACACTTAAATGCTTGTAAGTTTTTTTTCAGAATGCACTACAAGAAAATGTGTTTTTAGGGACCATTTTTTTTAGACGTTTAGGGACGACAAGTCGTCCCTATAGGTGTAACAAGCTTTTAGGGACGACATGTCCTCCCAACATAGTTTGTCTCTATAGGACCGTGCGTATAGGTCTCTTAGGTCGTCTCTATATGTGTTGTCTCTAAATGTTTACATTTAGGGACGACATATCGTCCCTATAGATTTAAAATAAAAAAAAATCATATTAACTCTTTGGGGACAACTTGTCGTCCCTAAAGGTGTAAAATATTTTTTTAAATAAAAAGAAATAGTTTACCTGTAGAGACGACATATCGTCCCTATAGATTTAAAATAAAAAAAATCATATTAACTCTTTGGGGACAACTTGTCGTCCCTAAAGGTGTAAAATATTTTTTAAATAAAAAGAAACAGTTTATCTATAGAGACGACCTAAGAGACCTATACGCACGTCGTCCCTAAAGGTGTACCTATAGAGACGACAAAAGTCGTCCCTATAGGTGTCGTCCCTATATGGTAATTTTCTTGTAGTGATGTGTATAACTCTAGTCTCTAGATACAGATTAATTTAAGTGAATTTAAATGGTTAAAAAAATGAAAGGAACGGTGGATTGGGTGTTCAATATAAAAAACCTATTAGTATTAGTATTATTATTATCTGATATTTGTGTTCATTTAGGGTATTAGACAAACATTTGAGGTCGGTGGCATGTTCATAGGGAAACACAAAATCCAAATCTAATATGAATATTTGTTCACTTGTTGCATGTATAACGACATTACTTAATGTAAGGAATATGTTCTAAAGGACGACAAACCTGTGTATTTAACTTTATTTTAAGTAATTTATAATTATAATACAATATAGATTATGAGTAGAAAGTAACCACATTCATATCATCGATTCATCGGTTATCATCAGGACAACATTTAAGAAAATCACATGAATACATTATGTGTAATAGTTAAATAGCATAAATGATTGATACGAAGCCAAAGTTGATATATAAGAAAAGTATTTAACCTCATTTCATCCGATGACATAACAAGTAATAAGTTACGGTTAATTTAAAAAGGGGTAGTGATATAGCTTATTACCAATCTTCCTGTCATTCTCTTATAAATTGTTATAATTCATTTTTTAATGAAATATGTTATTTTTTATTTTTTTTTATTTTTTTTAACATTAAGTTTAACCTTAAATTCCAAATAAGAAAACAAGTTACATTTAGATGGTGGGTAAGCGGGCAACAAGCTGCGCCGCTATCCCCTTTTGAATCGCACATCCTATTCTGCTAAAGACAAACTCTTGGTTCTTAGGGCTCTGCGAGTCACAGTGGACCACCTTCTGCACTCGTTTCAGGAACCGTACTGCCTCAGGAGCCAGAGAGCCAAATGTGTCAAAAGCAAACGGCAAGAACACATGTTGATTCTCTAAACATGCTGCTCCGTGCTTTGCGACCTTTTTAGCTTCTGCCCTCAAAACTGCCTGCCCGGTACAAAGCCGCTATCTCGCAAACCTATAAAAAAAGGGTTGTTTAATGTCAAATCAGTTTTTGAAAATGAAGTACGTAGTAACATAAATACACAAATATACGTAATGTACTATATATGGTTATTTAGTTTGTATAGTTCACAAATTTTCCTTTTTAGTGTTTCTTATTATATCTAGTTAGCACTATAGCATGTGATTATATGTAAATTTCTTACAAACAAAATTAAAAAGAAAATGAAAAAGAAAAAAAATAGAAAAAGTAGGAATATAAGGAGCACATGGAACAAGGAAGGGTTTACCTGCCACATTACATGTACACAACTGGAGGCAATAACACCATGTGGGATTTGTAGTTGCCCGCATCCACCGACACCTCTCACATTATTACATTCTAACTACTTTTTTTTTTTTTTTTTTAACTTATTATCGTGATTTTACAAGTAAACTTTATGATGGGAATAACTTTTATGTATACTTTTAGATTCTATACCTTTCATATTTTTTAACAATGAAAATCTATTCAAAATATGTTTGTTCATGTAAACGTAACAATATAAACCAGAGGCAACGTAAGACTAGAAAAAGAAACATCATCACTTAATACATTATACATTTATAAGTTTGTGTATTTAATTTGTTGCTAGACTTAAAAGTTTTGTTATATTAATGAGCTTAAAAGAAGTTTCAATTAATTACGATTTAACGCAGTTATTTTTTTATTGTCATTATTTGTTTTTTTTTTTTTACCTAATTTTTTTAATGTAAAGGCTGTAAAGATTAAGCATCTATTCAACCGGAGGTAAGTCCTATTTAGAGTTTCTAACATGATATGTCATGTTAGTGCACATATTCATGACGTTTTTTTAGTGTATATATTCATGAGTTTGACATTTTACATGACAAAAATTGTATGAAAAGGTTTTCTTTGACCATTCTATTTTAGTTGTATTAATTATTAAATACCTTTTGACATGTACCACTTGATATTATGACATATCAACAATTTATAGGCTGAATCAACTTATATCTGGTCGAATGGTAGAATCGATTTAAAAGTGAACATGACAACTACAAGTATGTTATTTACTACTATTTTTTATTTTCATAAAAGATAGCTATATCATACATTACAAAACATTTATGATAATACGTTAAACTTGTTAAAGCATTTCATGACTCTAGACATAAATTTATTATTAATACAACCACTAAGCCATGACCACATTTAAAGTATTTAAACAACATTTTTCCTTTAATTATAAGTTAGCTGTATTACAGTTTACTAGTATTTATGCTAAACTTTACAACCTATCAACAAAACCATAAAAGTCTTAAAACTTCAACATTATTTCATATAATAACACCATTAATTAACCACCCATTAAATTAGAAACATTGAATAAAACAATTTCAAAGAAACAAACAATCTCCACCGAAAAATAGAAATAACAAGATAGTGACCACATGCATTTGTCAAATAATAATATATTTTCATTATTATTATTTTAATTTATAATTTCCCTCTCAAAAACCCCTCCATCCATCCTTAAGTCGGCAAACATACACACCCTGTACCGCACTTTTAAAAGTTCCAAACCTTCCTTCTTTCCTTCTTCATCTCACCACACACTTTCCTAATTTATCCACTCTCTTCACATTCCTAATAATAATAATAATAATAATGGCGCCAAATGTGGCGATCTTCATTGCTGTCGGAGCATTTCTTGTGGCCATTGCCGGGGCTGAAGATCCGTACAAGTTCTTCACCTGGAATGTCACCTATGGTGACATTTATCCTCTTGGAGTCCGTCAACAGGTTTGTTTACTACTTATGTTACATATGTTATGTTACATATGTTACATATGTAACATCCAAACCCGAACAGGCTAACGTGTCACTGTTACATATATATAAAAAAATAAAAAAGCCAAACACAACTCATTTAATAAAAAGACATAATCCATATAACACAAAAAAAAAAAAGATTATTGGGTCATAATTCATAAACAATGTCGTGTCTCTTAAATCAGCAACGTGTTTTGGACACATTAATTAATGTGGAACATATGGAAACTCCTTAGTTAAGCGTGCTCGATATAGATCTAGTGCTAGATCAATAGATCTGATACTTTAAGTTGTTATAACACTTTTTGTGTGTGTTTTTGTGGAAATGTAGGGGATTTTGATTAACGGGCAGTTTCCTGGACCTGACATTCACTCTGTAACGAATGATAATCTTATTATCAATGTGTACAACAGCTTACCCGAGCCGTTTCTAATCTCTTGGTAAGTAATAATATTATTATGGCTTAGTTTGAATTTATTTTGTTTTAGATCGGACTGGTTTGTTTGTTCAGAGATTTAAGTTGCATTTGGTTGTGTTTCTAGTTATGTGTTAAAGAGTGTATGTTTTTTTGTCTTCATGTTAAGAGGGTGTTTGGGATTGAGTTTCAAAACACCTTATTACTTATTGGCTCAAAAAGCTAATAAGTCAATAACCTGTTTGTGTAACCCAAAAGCACTTTTTGTTTTGACTTTTTGATTTTAAGGGTGAAAAAGTTATTTTTGAGAAATTAGAAATCTTGGCTTTTGAAAAAAAAAATTACAAATTTACCACTCGTACAACCAATATTCACAATAAGTTAAGCGAAACACTTAAAAAACAATCTATTGACTTTTTTACGTTTTTCATCTCAAAAGCTACTCCAAACACTTTTTTTTAAAATCTTTTTCAAAAAGTCATAAGCTAATAAGTAATTCTGACCAAAAGCATTTTTGCATTTCTAAACTCAATCCGAAACACCCTCTAAATCTAGTACACAAGATCTAACGTATAAACACTTTTGTTCTGAATGATGTAATCTGTTTGGTTACAGATTTCAAATGTGAATTTGGTTTTGAATTTGAATTTGAATTTGATTTGAATTTGGCTTTATTTATTTATTTATTTATTTTTTTTTTTTACCATAAGGTATTAATGAAGTACATTTTAGTAATAGAGGCGGTGCATCAATGTTTGTCATTTAACGTCCATCTAACTCTTGCACGTGAACCTTACAAGTTACAGATTCGTATAAAAAACAAGAATGTAAAGTTCTGTTTAAGAATTAAGATACGCTTCCTCGTTTTTGTATAAAATAAATAATTAATTTATTCCATATTTAACATATCTTTGATAAAAGTAAATATTTTAAGTTTCTTTTTCTTACATTTGTAATATTGTATATCATTTTTATGTAATGTATGTTATCACCAGGGGCGGACCTAGTGTATAACTAGGTGCCGCGTCCGTTGCTGCTTAACTTCGCGCGCGTAGTGGAAAATTAGTGAAAATTTTGTTTTTTTTACGAAATTTGGAAAACGTTACTACTAAAATGAAAAACGTTACTACTAAATTCATTTCTAGATCCGCCACTGGTTATCACGAGTTACATAAATACTTGTAGTTATAGATCTAGAATGAATGTTTATCTATGTAATAAATTTGAGTTTGTAAATGTAATTATGTAGGAATGGAATTCAACAAAGAAGGAATTCGTTCGTAGACGGTGTTTATGGCACGACTTGTCCCATTCCGCCTGGTAAAAACTTCACATACATTCTCCAAGTGAAAGATCAGATCGGAAGCTTTTACTACTTCCCTTCGTTGGCGTTCCACAAAGCCGCCGGTGGTTTTGGAGGCATTAGGATCCTAAGCCGTCCCAGAATTCCCGTCCCCTTTGATGAGCCTGCGGGAGATTTTACTGTTCTTATCGGAGATTGGTACACAGCTAACCACACGGTGAGTAACGCTTTTTACTATGAGTTAAAACGCGCATTTGTATTGCGGAATGATAAACAAAATAAGACACGATAATACACATACACATACAAGTATATTACAAATGATCCTAAATATAAAGACATTTTGGTATTTTAACTATTGTACCTGTCAAAAAATAATATTCATTTTAATAATTATAGCAGTCAAAATTTGAGTGGTTAAAATAAGAAAATGACAACACTAGATATCACGGGTACTGATGATGCTTGAAAAGTCAAAAACTATGGCATTATTGTATTTCATGTCATTAATTTGACACCGAAGGATTTGAAGTGTTACCGGTCACAACGTTACTGCATTAACTGAGTTAGGGGGACAGGGCACTACCCGTGAGTTTTTTCAACTTCACTGATTTCAACGTCACATCATTTCACTGATTTCCTTTACTGAAACATTTTTTTGGGGGCAACACATCACTTATTATTTACCCACCAATCAATGAGAGAGAGAGATAGAGACAAAGAGAGAGAAATCACGGATACCAGCGAACTAGAACCAGAATTTGGTTCACAGGACCACTACCAGCATGGGTGGCGGCGGTGTTACCGTGCTGATAGTGGGGTACCCGTGACCGATTCTGGTGGCGTCCCATCCCCTTATATATGATCGGGTCAAATTTGGTAGACTACGTACGTACACATTATGAATCGTGATTTTTAGTTATTTATTTATTTGTTAATTTAATAAAAAACCTAGCAACAAATGTCACCTAACATGATGCAAGTGTAATCTAGTTGAATAATTGGTACTTGGTAGTAGTGTCAATTAATTTTATTTTATTTTATTTTTTTATTTATTTATTTTTTTTTAGCGACTAAGACTAAACTACTGTATAGAACCGGGTCAGCAAGCAACTAGAAACCCGCAAATGTTTAAAAAACATTATAAGGAAAATTTAAAGTTGGATGGTTTCATTTAAAGACGTTATTGAGTGAGTAGGTCAAGGGCAAGGGCAACTGTGTCGGCTTTGGATTTAACACACTGCCCTACAACAGCTGGGCTACCCGTCACTTTATTGCGATCTGGTTTGGGCCTACATGACAAACTTTGGGCCCCACCGCTACAACTAAATGATAAAATAAAATAAAAGAGTCCCACCTAAACTTCTCTTCTTTTATAATAGTTTTTTTTTTTTCTTTTAATAGTTGGTTCACACAGTTATATCTGAATATTTTTACTGTTAATGCACCCATAGCAACAGTGAAGTAGTTTATGTGCCAGTTTCTATTTTTTTCAGTATATATATAATAATATTTTTTTAACATCTTTCTCAAAAAGGTTAGAATTTTGTATCCCAAGTGGCACATGATTATCTGTCTTAGGCCCATCATTTAAGAGATAAATGGTCCTTTACGGGTAGCTCAGTTGGTGAATGGATTAGGGATCTCTTTTGAAGGTCTCAGGTTCGATTCCTATGAAGGACATAATGAGAAATGATATAAGACTCATGGCCTATGGTCATGAGTTCGAGTCCCGATCTCGCCAGGTTTTACCGGTTCACTATTGTCGTGCCTTCGGGCGGGTATGTGGGTCGGGTTTTCCCTGAAAATGGGTTGTCGGGCGAGCTAGGGGCTTCGTGCGTCCGGGGTGGGCCGGGCTGTGCCCCTGTCTTTGCCACTGGGGGCCGCGTACGAAGTACTCGACGTTGTTTAGTTGACCGTTCAAAAAAAAAAAAAAAAAAAAAAAAAAAAAAAAAAAAAAAAAAAAAAAAAACCTAAGAGATAAATGAAGCCCATCAAACGACCTACTCAAAGCATTTATATGATGTGTTGTCATGTTTTGACGTAAATATGTGAAAAATAGTGTTGTCATATGAGTATTCACATGGGTTGTTTAATGGTAATAATAATAATGCTTCAAAGTTGGGCCTACTTACTTGTCACTAGAATGGACTATTAGTGGAACCCTATTTGATCCATGTGCATTTTTTTAGGCTTTAGCTGATTCGTTACTCCAAGCCCAGGCCCACCCACCCACTTTTGTTTTTTTGTTTTTGTTTTTTGTGTTTTTTGGTTTTTTTTTCTACCTTCAACAACTGTCGGTCGCTTATGGTTACACAAACTAAATAATTTGCAAAATTTTGTTATAAAATGTCCGTATGCGGTATACCGGGCTATGTACCCGTATTAAAGGCATATACGTCCGTATATGATGGTTATACGCTCGTATAATAGTGGTATATGTCCGTATACAATGGGCATACGCCCATATACTAGGGGTACTTAAGAACTATAGCATTTCTATGCATGTCACTATTCGAAAATACTTGAATTGAATGTCGGATACCTTGGGTTTTAAAAAGCGCAACCTAGGGCGCCTCAGGGCTTTGCGCCTATCCTTTTTCCCAAAGGCGCGCGCCTCAGGCGTTTTTTTGCCAAAATTTCAGTCGCTTTTTACCCGAGGCGCGCGCCTCACATTCACAGGGTATTTTTTATGCATAAAAATGTTGTACCTTGGTGTTTTTGGCTTGTACATAGAGGTAAAATCACATAAAAAGCTTATTTATAGCTATATTTTGGGTAAATGAAACTAAAAACTCATGGAATACATATGAGATATATAAAAAAATTATATAACTAGTGTGCGCTTCGGGTACGAAAATCCCACGCTTTTTGCGCTTTGCGCTTCGCGCGATGCGCTTAGATCTCGTCGCTTTTGTGTGCCTAGCGCTTTTTAAAACCAAGCGGATACCTAAATAATACGTTAAAAATTGCTAGTATCCTACTGGTATTGTATTGTGCATGTAAAGTTACGTGTCACTCTTTTAAATTGTTTGATAAACCGATACTCTTCCATGTGTTATGTTGTAAAAGATATTTGCATCAAAATGTAACACCTTAATCTAGCATAAAAAACAAACCGGTAAGTTTAAAATTTAGGACATACTATATTGATACGTGTTAGATTAATTATGTTTTCATTATTTTACTGCAATTAAAAAAAATGCAATTAATTAAAAATATGAACCCGAAATGGTTAATTATATGAGAAAAATATTTTTTATTATTTTTATGTTTGACTTTAACATTATAAATTTGTTGGTATGAATGAGATCGTCGTTTATATCATTAAAGTGATATATAGCTTTGATTTAAATTGTTGCAGACATTGAGAAGAGTTCTAGACGCAGGTCACAGAATACCTTTTCCTGCTGGAATTCTCATTAATGGGCGTGGACCAGGCGGTGCCTATTTCACTGTTGAACAAGGTAAATACTAGTACTTTTTATTAGGAGTTCACTTGAATCGGATTGACGAAGCGGCGGACCCATAAATTATTTTCTGGGACGAGTTAGAGGTTTAACTGAACTTTTAAGCTATATAGTTAAAATTGGCCGATATATCGGTAATATATCACCGATATCTTGGCTATCAGTCATCAACCGATATATCGGTACAAAATATCGGTTAGAATATCAGTACCGATATTATCGGCGACATTTGACCGGTATTTAACCGATATTTTTGACTGATATATTACCGATATTCCCGATATCAGTATCTTTCTTCTTAGTTCTTCCATTTGTCTTGCTTCTTATTAATGTTATTTGTGTTTTAAGTTTTAATAAGTTCCTACTTGCTACAATTGTTATTGTTTTGCAAGTCACAAGAGGTTAATTTGTTAAATGATACCAGAGTATACTAAATTGTTAGTGTTAAATTGATATATATATGAATGTTGCATGATATAAAAATTATCGATATCTCACCGCAATAACTTATATCTCAAATATCGGTCCTTGACAGATATCCAATATTTTAGCGCATTAACTACTTAGTTTTTAAGGGATGCGATCATGATTTTTCCCTACAAATTACACTATTTTTTTAAAGGGGGCGCCCGCCCCCTTGCAATATATGTGAGTCTGCCGGTGCGGATTGGTTGGTTGACCAACCCCTATTGCAACCGGTGCTTGTATTTATTTTCGTGTTTTCGATTATACTACGTTACTACCTTACGGTTCTGGTATTTTTAATGATACCGGTACCGAACTGACAAAATCAGTACGCTTTTCGGCTTATACTCAATTGTTTTCAGTTTCGATCTCATCCCTAGTTTGGTACCTCGGAGACTAACCATGTTGACTGTGACAGTCATAAAGAAATGAAGTAGCATGTTTTTGTTCTTGTTTTCTAACAACATTAATTTATTTTGATTTGGTGAACAGGAAAAACATACAGGCTAAGAATATCAAACGTTGGATTAGAGAACTCCCTCAACTTTCGCATTCAGAACCACAAGATGAAATTAGTTGAGGTCGAAGGAACACATACGCTCCAACAAACATACTCTTCCTTAGATGTTCATTGTGGACAATCTTACTCCGTACTATTCACAGCCGACCAACCCGGTCAAGACTATTACATTGTCGTGTCCTCCAGGTTCACGACCCCTATCCTCACAACAACCGGTGTCCTTCACTACTCCAACTCTGCCGGAAAAGTATCCGGTCCAATCCCTGGCGGCCCCACCATCCAAGTCGATTGGTCCCTTAACCAGGCCCGCTCCATCAGGTCCGTTTTTTATATCCTTCTTACCATTATCATTTATAATATAAAATTTGTTTTTGGTATAATAAAGTACTATTTTCTAGGCCATCATGTCATGTGAACTAGCTTAAAGCCATTTAAATAGTCAACGGGCCTGAAAATTGCAATAGTCCTAATATTTGATCCAAACGGCCGGTTAGGCTTGATTCTAGAGGCCCATTCCATGTAATATATTCTCCCTCCGTTAGAGGTGAGCAAAAAAAACCGGTTTGGGAACCGGAACCGCACGAACCCAACCAAACCGGTTCGTCCAAAAACCGGTTCCTACACGAACCGGTCTGGTTTCTACAAGAACCGGCGGTTCTAGGATCGGTTCCCCATCCCCACTAGAAAAACCGAACCGAACCGGTTTGGAACCGGTACGAAAAACCGGTATTTTTTAATAAAAAAACTGAATTTTATGTTTAAAAAAATTATATATAATAACATTATACAAAAAAGCTTCCACACATACAAATATATACCCATACACCTTAAAAAAATTATAAAAATCAATAAAAGTTAAACTTTATGTAAAAAAAATAAAATTTTGTGTTGCCTTTTAAAAAAAATGTGTGCGAAAGAACCGATTAAGAACCGAAACCGAAACAAACCGAAACAAACCGAAACCGAACCGAAACCGGTCTTACGAATCGACAAAACCGGTCCAAAACCGAACCGGTTTGGAACCGAAACCGGTTCGGCAAAAAAACCGATTTGCTCACGTCTACCCTCCGTCCCATTTTAGATGTCATTGGGCCCACAAACACACAGATTAAGAAATCTTTGTTTGTATGTTGTAAAATGACAATAATATCCTTAAGTTATTATTTCAAATCTTTGATTATCTTTTGTCTTTTATGGACAAAACTGAAAATTGCTTAGAAATGGACATTTAATTAGGGACAACAAAAAGTAAAAAAATGGACATTTAAATTGGGACGGATGGAGTATGTAATAAAACATGTTCATATACTGTTAAATATCTTGATGATTTGAAGTTATTTTATATGTAATGTAACTTTATAAAATAATTTTTTAACTACATTTTAACCAAAATATTTTTTTCTCCTTAAAATTTGAAGTGATAAAAGATTTACTAATATTTATTTTAATTACTATGAACTACAGAACCAATCTTACAGCAAGCGGGCCTAGACCAAACCCGCAAGGTTCATATCATTACGGCATGATCAACACTAGCCGAACCATCATTCTCCAGAGTTCAGCGGGTCAAGTTAATGGCATGCAACGATATGGGCTCAACAGTGTCTCTTTCAAGCCTGCTGACACTCCCCTCAAGCTTGCTGATTACTTCAACATTGGAGGCGTTTTTCGTGTTGGAAGCATATCTGATAGACCAACTGGTGGCGGTCTTTATCAAGATACATCGGTTCTGGGCGCTGATTTCAGAGCTTATGTTGAAATTGTCTTTGAGAACCCATCCGACATTGTTCTCAGTTATCACATTGATGGCTACCAGTTCTTCGTTGTTGGGTCAGTACATGTTTTGTGTTACAACATGACACTGATTATTGTGTTTTCAACTCGCGTATAATTGTTTGTTTGATTAAGTTTAACGTCGTTTTATTTATGAAATACAGAATGGACGGCGGACAATGGACTCAAGCTAGTAGAAACGGTTACAACCTTCGAGACGGAGTTGCACGCAGCACAATCCAGGTGTGCATCTCATTTTACTTTTAGTTTTGTTATGTTTTCGAGGTAGCAGTTTCGACCCCTTTACTTATAAACGCGTCGATAATAGATTATGTTATCTCAAACGGACAGGTTTACCCGAAATCATGGTCAGCGCTTTACGTGGCACTGGATAACGTGGGAATGTGGAACGTGAGAACAGAATACTGGGCCCGACAATACCTGGGCGAGCAATTTTACCTACGTGTTTACACAAACTCGGGGTCCATCAGAGACGAATTCCCAATCCCGAAGAACGCAAGGCTATGCGGGAGGGCAGCCGGGCGCCACACGCGGCCTCTGTAAGCCACTTGAAGGCGTGAGTCTAGACATGGTGTCACACGTTTAGTATAATTAAATTAAATTCATTTTGGTTTGTGTAATTTATTCTTGTGGTGCTATATAATAAGCACTGCCTGAAAAAATAGTGTCACTTTAGAACTGTTTATGACCTCACCTCAAGGTCACAATTCTTTTTATTTTCGCTATCTATATAAGTCTGCTTTTTGTTCTTATTATTATTGTTATTGTAATAAACCATACAAGATTTATGACTCATGTCTATTAGCATAAACATGGAATTGAAGTGGCAAGTCTTTGTATCTCTCTAGTCCAATCGTTTTCAATCTTTAACCATGTTTTAGTGCATACATTATTTATTACATGGATATTCACAAAAGATCATACATGTTTATAATCTATCTTCTCGTGTCATAAGTATAATTGTATAAAGATATTTGGCAAAACTAGCTGGTAGATGGTTGCAAACTGGTAGTTGTAGCTTTTTAAATATATTTTGGTGTTTGGACATTAACTAAAAGTTTGTATGCATGTTTTTTTTATTTTTTTAATCATAGAATGGGTATTTGTGTCATTTATTCATTAAGAGTGTGTAGCTAGTAGGAGTTTTTTTTTTTTAAATTCAGCACAAGTAGCTTTTCAATATAGAGTTTTTTCTCCTAATCTAAAAGCTTATTTAACAAAACAAGACTTTTCATTGAGTGGGAGCTTTTTTTTTTAAAATTCAGTATAAGTAGCTTTTCAATATAGAGTTTTTTCTCATAGTCAAACAGACCCATAAACAACAGATCCTCCAAATGATTATGTTTACACTCGCTTGTTCCACTATAAATCTTTATGATTATGCGGTCCTCTCGAACCTAGTTATAGTTGTTTAAACTATACACAAATCACACCCAGTACATCCTACGAGTAATAGAAACAAAAAAACTATTGGTAGGTTCAAGGGAGGGTGAGATGTAAGCACCAATGTTTTATAAACTGGTTTGTACCGGCAGGTTGAACCGATTAAACCACTGGTACAAACAAACTATAAGTTTCTATAAAATAGATATATATATATTTTTCTTAACAAACAAAAGAGTTTCTTAAAATTAGTCATGGTGGTAAACCCTATTCCTACCCATTCCACCATTTTATTGAACTTGAACCGACCCATTACTGGAAAGACGACAGAGTCAACGAAATGCAGCCTACCGAGCTTTTACATATCTGAAGATCATCAGCCAAGTGTAAGCTTTGTTAATTTGTTTTACCTTATCTCACTCTCGGATAAAAGACGATGAAATTGTCTTGTGACATGTATAGGTTTTCATTTAGAGCGGAATACTAACGTTCCATACTAATACTTAGCAAACGAACTTGGGTACGTCACACGTGTGGAAACTAGACACGAGGTTACTCATTTTGATACTACTCTGTCCTCGCCACGTCTAACTGTAGACCCTAATGTTCATAGCCAAAACATCAAAAAACAAGTTGATGGTATTTATGGCTATACATTTCTTATGAATCCACTCTCTCTCCTATCTACAACCAAGAATTTGCCACCGCGTTAAATGTAGAAAACGCCTACGACGCTTTATCAACGCCATAAACGCTTGAACCTAGTTGGTTTCTGTGTTTTGCCTCACATTTTGAACATGAGGACAAAAGATATCAATAAGATTCAGCATATAAGTCTAAAACAAATTGTATATTTTCTAATGCATGCTTCATGTGATGTTTGGCTGGAATTCTAACACTTCAGAATAATCAATAAACACTTATCAGAAGTTCAAAATGAATGACCTTGATGAATCACAAATCCCGTTGATTGTGAATAATAATAGTTCATCTAATCGATCCAGGTTGCACCAACTGCTTTAGCCATGAAACTGTATGAATCGGCCCATTCATCAATCTGCAAAATTAATATATAAAGGTGAAATAAGAACTTAGGTGTGCGCATATAATGTATATATGTGTGGCACTCGGGGGGCAAAAGTAAAGTTGCACTAGTTTTAACATTATTTTACTAATTTCGTGAAAATAACGTTAAAAACGATGGACGGTTAATCATGCATCATGTGGTGGCGTTGATAGCCAAAAGACAAAAAGGTACATGCACCGATCGGGTTTGTCCCGATTGCTAAGTGTTCTATCTTTTATGTCCAAGGCTTGATACCAAACCACATCAAGCCGGGGGTCTCACTGGAAGCAGCCTCTCTATTCTTAGGGGTAGAGGTAAGGCTGTCTACATTTTACCCTCCTCAGACCCTACCTTAGCTTTGCTATAGGTGGGATTAACCGAGTATGATGATGATGAAATAAGAGCTTAGGAATTGAAAGCAAAAAATGTTATGATATTTTAAAGCATATTATATTAAATCATACCACTTTCTGCGTAGGGCGTCCAGATCCGTGGCCAGCCTTGCAGTCGATTCTGCCAAGAATTGGGTTGGTCTGCGGACTATTCTCCAAGCTCGTGCACAACACATATTGCATGGTCTAACAGAATATGTTGGAAAAAAAAAAAAACAATTAAAGAGAGATGAAAAACTTCACAATAATTTAACAATATTGATACTTGAGTGGTTTATAAGTTAGAAAAAAAAAATGACTTTAGCCCAATAAACAAATGAAATGCGTACCGCCAATAATTTCAAAGTGTGCAAGGGCACGACCCTGTCATCATGATCGGCTGTCAACAATAAGGTGGGTGGATATTGACAGGAGCTATCATTAGATTGCTCCCATGGTCTCCTAACATTATGCAGCGGCGAGTACCTGATTAAGAGAAAACCATAAAAAGTTTAATTATTTGTGTTCAAGTGTTTATTCATTACAAATTACAAATTTAAGGTCAAATGAGGATTATATTGCTCACTTGATTAACCATTGGAACTCTTCTTCTTTATCTGAACAGCCGTAGTCAGATGTCCATGCATGACCTACAACATAAGTGTAAGTATTATTAAGGAGTTGTTTATATGTGCATTTTGAAAAGAAGAAAAAAAAAAAAAAAAACTATGTGATTTCATATAAAATGGGTAGCAGATGTGCTTTTGCTGTTTGATGAAAAAATCTAGTTTAAGATATGAATATGCAAAAGATTTAACGTATGTTAAGACCACCCAAGTATGTACATGATTTCATATATCATTTATGGCCAAAAGAGATGTTGAAAATACCCTCTAAGCTTGGTTTTAAAAAGCGCGCTTGAGGTGCGCTTAAGCGCAAAGCGCACCTAGACTAAAAGTGCAAGAAAAGCGCAAAAAGCGCAAGAAAAGCGCGCTTTTTGTACACATGATGTTTTTGTGCTTAAAATTGTTATACATGTAGCTAAAAAGGTTGTACATTTTAGTTAAATCATATATATACCTTATTTGTATCTATATTTTGAGTAAATAATGCTAAAAACCTATAGCATATATAAAAAAATTTATATAATTGTCTTGCGCCTCGCGTACGAAAAGCCCACCACCTTTGCGCCTCGGTTTTAGACCTCGTCGCTTTTGTGCGCTTCGCGCTTTTTAAAACCAAGCCTCTAAGATCATGCATATGAAAAAATATTTTTGAGGAGGTTTTAACATGCTATATGTCAAATTAGTTGTTTTTTGTTTTGCTAAATATTCAGTTTTTTTATTTTTATTTTTTCTAAATTCATGAGCATTTTCGTCATTCAGCATGTTTTGGTTAAAATCGGTGTAAATGAAACATGATACATATTTGGATGACATCTAAACTAGTTATAGTGCATGACTGCATGTGTCGCCTTACTGTAAAAAAATTGAAATCTGTTATTCCAATTACTTAAAATTTGAATCCCAACAACGGTGAAACCAGGCTTACCAATTGTAAACTTGTGAAACCTAAGCATGTCCATGACACCAACATGAGCAAGTACACAACCAAAGAGATCAGGCCTCTGTGATTACACAAATTTAAGTGTCAGTATAAACATATATCAACTAAATTGCAAGATACTATTATACAACTTTTTTATTACTTTCCACACTATATGTAGTAAATATGTGTAAACTTCAATTCTAGTTAACGCTTAAGGTATAATAGATAATAAATTAACAGAATATTTTACTGAACATGATTGCTTGCATGAACGATACCTGATTATTGCAAGCTCCAACAAGGGTCCCACCATTGCTTCCGCCTTCAATGGCCAACTTTTTAGATTGTGTATAACCCGAGGATATAAGATATTCACCGCAAGAAATGAAATCATCAAAACAATTTTGTTTTTTTGCAAGAGAACCGTCTTTATGCCATTCTTCTCCATATTCACCGCCACCACGAATATTAGCAAGGCAAAAAACTAACCCTAGATGCCTCATGAGCACAGTGCGACTCACGCTAAAATATGGCGTCAAACTAACATTAAACCCACCGTATCCATACAATAAACATGGATGTGATCCATCAAGAACTATATCTTTTTTGGCCACAACAAACATTGGTATCTTGGTACCATCCTTACTAGGCACAAATACCTGAAATGGGAAAAATTAAAGATATATAAATAAATAATTTGATAGTAAAACTAAAGGGCTGTTTGGTTATGGTACTGCTAACAGAATGTAAATTGTTATACAACTTGTCCCATTCAAGTAATGTTGTGGTAAAAATAAATTTTAATTGGTAAACAAAGACAAACATGTTCTTAAACTGGAATTGTGAGATAGTATATAATATAAGACTATAAGTTAAACATATAAAAACTTATATTATAAAACAAATAAACAAACAAAAAGACCAAGAGTCAATAGAATAATACACGCAATAAAATAATCTGATTGAAGTAGTAAAGGATATTAGAGGGATTTTAGTTATTAAAGACTATATCATAGTTGTTAAAAGCCATCGCCTCTTGCGCCCAGGCCCATTTTTTAGGCGAGGCGGTGCAATTGCGCTTTGAGTCGAGGAAATTGCGCTTTAATTCTCCAGGTGATGGTTTAGGCGCAGATTTCAGCTAGATTCCCGAATTCCGAAGAGTTTCAAGCCAAATTCGTTAAATTATGGCTAGATTGCAGCCAGATTTCTACTTTTATCTAAGGAAAACTACTTCTAAACACTAACGCATAAATATTTTAAAACTTTTGATACTAACCAGATGAAAAATAGTATTATTTTAATATATTTTTTCTTTAATTTCTTTGTTCGCTTTTTTTATCTCAGGCCCTCGTTTTTTTGCGCCTCACGCCTAGGCCCAAGGCAAGGCGCATGCCTTGAGTGCGCCTAGCGCCTTTGATAACTATGGACTATATAAGTTAATATGAGTCTTTTTCCATGTCATAATGCAATTGGGAAAACAAACAAAAAAAAAAGATTTAAAAAATATCTCTAAACATTTAAAAAAATAATGAATCATACCTGACTGACATGAAACTCGGCCTGATCAAATCCAGGAACCACAATTTCACGAAAAATCTTCAAATCAGGAACTCCGCTTTCTAAATTGCACTGATATATTGTCCCAGGAGTAAGAAAGCTTGTAAAAGCAATAAAAAATAAACTATCTTTCCTTCGTGCACTAACAGCGTCCACACTACCTATACTAATAGGCAAATTATGCAAAAGGGCCCCGCTTTTTAAATCCCTCAGCTGCAACACGTGTTTGCAATCGCTCATATAACTCACCACAATTTGACTTTCGTTGACTGCAACAGCTGTATCAAGCACATCATTCTCAGATTGTGGAATAACCTCAGTCCATGTGTTTGGTTCCTTTAGATCTACACGAACCAATTTGTTTCTCGGTGCATTTTTATTTGTTAAAAATGTGAAAACTGTGTCATCGTTTGCGATTGCATGATACATCGCTTCAAAATTGTCGATAAGTTTAATAAAAGGAAGGCGCTTGTTTTCTTTACACCCTTTAATCCCACCAGGTAGAGTAGAGATATCACAATAATAAAATTTGTTGACGGGATCACAACCCTCATTAATATACAGAAGAACAAACTGCACAAGATATTAATGTGATGATTAATCAAAACGGGGAATTGTGATATTATATTTTAAGGTTAATCACATAAAAAGATAACCAACTATTATGGGTAAAATAGAAAATAGTATTTTTCTCACTCATAAGAAAGGCGAATACCTTCAAAAACCAAAAGTAGGTAATCGATAAATTTATCTTCCACAATTCTATTTCAATTTGTCCCCAAAGAAGTGTCCATTTTCATAAATGGATAGTTACAATGTACCAATTTTTCCATTTTATCCATATGTCTCACTGGAAGCAGCCTCTCTATTCCCATTGGTAAAGGTAAGGTTGTCTACATCTTACCCTCCCCAGACCCTACCTTAGCTTTGCTATTGGTGGGATTAACTGAGTATGATGATGATG
Source organism: Ambrosia trifida (assembly GCA_028751855.1). Taxonomy (NCBI): domain Eukaryota; kingdom Viridiplantae; phylum Streptophyta; class Magnoliopsida; order Asterales; family Asteraceae; genus Ambrosia; species Ambrosia trifida. The sequence goes on along the minus strand of CM054126.1, from coordinate 3,542,984 downwards.
ACTTAATCTTGCAAGTTTCTAATTCTAAGTCTTCCGGTACGTTAAATGTACTAAGGGTAAAATGGGCATTCAGCTAACTAAACTCTGCATTAATCGCACATAACTTAACTTGTGTCTTTTCTTTGAGGACACTTATTTTGGGGCCAAGGCTAAGGGAGATGTGAAACTGCCCAACTTTGTGAGCACCTAGTCACCCACCCAACATAAAAAATGGAATTGGTCATCTTAAAGTAAAAAATCAACCGACAGTCGTTACGCCAAATGATAACATTTCCGTTACTTGCTTCACATAATTACGAGTGAGAATATACTAAATTACCCAGAATAGATATTCAAGTAAAGTTGGTTACATTTTGTGAAAGTTGCCATGTATTTAAAAGATTTTTTTAGAATAAAATACCAACGTATTTTTTCATTTCTCACAACTCCCCAATGAGACAATTTACTAATTTTTGTGACTCATGGTCATTAAAAGATACTTTTTTGTCTCGTTTCGTTTGGACACCTTCTTGAGTTGGGTGGGTGATATGTCATTTTCTTGATTATTTAGCATTTTTGTTATTTAAAAATGTTGATGTGGTATCTTCTTCATCATTCAGCCAAAATCAAGATTTTTATATAACAAAGAATGCCGAACAACCAAGAACATGACACATCACCAGATAACAACCAAACAGGACAATAGCCATCAATGACCTTGAGGCAACACAAACTAGTAAAATGTCCCATTGGTATTCTATGTAAAAAAGAAACCCATATTTTATATATAAAATATGTCACCTTCCCATCTTCTGTTACTGATGCTCCGAGTGTGTACTGGGGGTTATCAGGGTTTTCCCAACATAAAATATCCTCACTTTGATCAGTACCCAAGAAATGATAGTAAAGCTGATGATCAAGATTCGCGTTCGTCTCTGTTCCAGCATCCAAATTTTCTCCTTCCCTACAAATTTTCCAATTTAAAACTTATATGATGATGATGCGTATGCTGCGGCTATAATTTTCTATAAGTATAACATGCGAAAGAATAAGTAAACCCTTAACCCTTATATGTTAGAAATTCAAGCCATTAAACTTCTTTTTAACCATTGGATGCAACATACTCACCATTTGCATTAAATAACTAAAAAAGGCAAGTCTGTGTATCTCGGTAAAAACGAATAGCTCAAGCATTTTATTGTAGCTTGCCCAAATATATAGGCCATATAAGTATGTTGCAATAGTTGGGTGGCCTTAATGAAATTCAGCTAAGAGTTTGAGTGGCCTCCTTATACATTATCCCAAAAAATAATAGCTAAAACTTACTACAGTTTCAGAACATGGTAATTTATAAATAAAAATATATTAAATGTTATGTGCACTTACTTTGGAGCTGGATAACGGCTGTAGAAGAAACCTTTACAATCATTTGTCCAACTAATACCCGAAAATTTAACCTGTCACAAAGCATGCATATGCATCACGATTCACCATTCACCTCTTCAATATGTAAAGACCATTTCATCAGTGTTGTAAAAATCGGCCTAGGCGCTAGTCGGTGAACAATATAGGAATAAGGACCTAGTCGATGAACTAGGCGTTTTGGCCATTAGGCGGGCCTAGGCGGTGGTTTTTTTAATTTTTTTTTTTAAATTCCTAAGTATTTCTTAGTATTATGTGTATATATCTAAGTATTTCTAAGTACCTAAATTTGTGTATATATATAAAATACGTATAAAAATACTAAAACGCCTAATTCCGCCTGGTCCCGACTAGTCCCTAGGCTGGACCTCACCGCTCGCCTAGCGCCTAGTGCCTTCTGCAACATTGCATTTCATTAAAAATTCTATACACATTCTAAATCAACTACTCACCCATGACAACGTATCAGGCTCAACTTTTTTATCTTCAATCCTCATTACTTTGACAGTGTTCCAATCACTTCCGCTTGAACTAAGAGCATAAGCCAAATACTTAGCATCTTCACTAACCGCGTAAGTACTCAATGCCACTGTTCCATCTTCACTAAGCCCATTCGGATCAAGCAAAACTTCGGCTTCTCCATCCAAACTATCCTAAAACCACAAAACATAACAAAATAAAGATACCCACTTTATAATCACAAACAATTTACAACACAATTTATTACAAGTTACAGCATAACTATATCATACCTGCATATAGAGAACTTTCTGCGGTTGAAGTCCGGTATTGTGAAAGTAAAAGTACTTATCACCTTCCCTAAATGGAGCACCGTATTTAGGGTAATCATAAAACTTGGTAAGTTTCTCATGAAGCTTTTCCCTAGTTTCGCATTTCTTAAGCACCGAGTCTGTTAACTCCACTTGTTTTTTCACAAATTCTTTCACTTCCTCAGCGTCAGGATCTTCAAGCCTGCGATACACACAATGTCAATACAACAAATGGGAAACTTTTATAATAAGCTCAACTAACCAAGTAATAACATTAGCAATCCAAAACATTCAAGTTCCAGGTAACCTGTACCAAATTCTACAACTTTCAAGTAAATATGATCAAATTCTACAAATTTCATAAAAAAAAAAAATACAATATTGGATTTAAATAATCTCAACTATCAGCAAGCGGTCCCACTAATTGGCTGTCACACATGTCATTAGTTGGGTCCGATTGCTGATAGTTGAGATTATTTGAATCAAATACTCCTAAAAAATGATCAAATTCTAAAACTTTAAAAAAATGATAAAATTCTACAAATTTCATTAAAAAAATACAGTATTGGCATCAATTGGCTACCACTGGTCCCAACTAACGAAATGTGTGACGACCAATATGTTAAAAGGTGGGACCGGTGGCACAGGTTTCATTAGTTGGGACTAGTGGCCGCCAATTGCTTATAGTTATGGTTGAGATTATTTGAATCAAATACTCCTAAAAAATGATCAAATTCTAAAAATTATTAAAAAAAATATATGATAAAATTCTACAAATTTGAAGAAAATATGATCAAATTCGGCAATATAAACACTCAACAGTAGAACCCCATTACTCAAAATAAACTTTAAAAAACAAAATATGTATGTATGTGTTCTCAAACATTCAAGAAAATTTTGACTCAATAACTTTCAAGAAAACATGATAACAAAATAAATATCCTCAATCTTGCAAATATGCAATATAAACAAACAAACCCAAGTAAAACCCAGTTCTCAAAACCGATTTTTCATCGATATGTGTCCTAAAACAATAAAAATAAGAAGAAAAAGTGTACCATCGATAAGGGTCAGGAACAGGGAGTCCGTGGTAGTTATCGACGACGGATTCGTCACGACGGAAGGAGGGGTAGTGAAGAGGAACGTCGGAGAGAGATAAGGAGCCCATGGATGGAGAAGGAGAGGAAGAAAAGAGGCGGAAAGATCGGTGAGTAGAGATGCAGGTAAGGTGTTCGACGTTATGCTTTGAGTGTTTGAGGCGTTTAAATAAAATACGCGATGAATTCGTGGGGAGGATAGATCGCGCGTGGTAGGCACATGATGATAATAATAATAGGGAAAATGACCAATATAGCCCGTTGACCGGGCATTTTGCACAAATAGCCCCCTCCACCGTCTTTGGAGAGACGGGACACGGCTCCCAACCCGCCTGAACCGTCTTTGGATAGACGGGACACGTTGTGACCCCCCCCAACCGCCACGTGGCGTCTCTGATCCCGAGATGTACCGTCTCTCTCCAGACGGGTCAGAACCCTCTCCCAGACGGTTCCCGTTTACCAAGACGGCTAACCCTTCGGTTCAACCGTCTCCAAAGACGGTTCACGTCTATCAATGCCGGCTGTCCCTTCGGGTCAACCGTCTCAAACAGACGGGTCACCTTTCCCAATACGTCTTAACGAAATTTTTGAACCGTCTGAACCGTCTGAACCGTCTCACGAGTGTATATAAATACCCTAATTAACTTAACGAAATTTGCACCCACCGCTCTCCTCTAACCTTTCATCTTCCATGCACCACCCAACCGTCTCCTCTAAGCTTTCATCTTCCATGCACCCACCCGTCTCCTCTAAGCTTTCATCTTCCAATCCAATGACGTTTTTTTACTTTCCCAGCCGAAGCCCCAGCCGAAGCCTACCGGCTTCGGAAAATATGTCCCGGTTACTTGGATTGTTGTTTCATCTGCGTACGGCTACTTGGATTGTTGTTCCATCTGCGCGTGGTTTGCAACCCGTCTGCGCGTGGTTTGCAACCGGTGTAATGGATCGATGATGTGGTGGTCTACATTTTAGGCAAGTTCGCTCGGTTTCCGAATTTATGTCTCGATGTTCGACGTGTGCTCACTGAGAACTATTGTTACATAAAACGAGGAAATGTTTCGGACTTGTCTGTGTAGAGCACATACACCATTCGAAACAACGTCTATGTAGACCACTGCTACTACCGCCGCTGTGGAGGACAAAACATCTAACACTAAGATGTAGTCTTCAATAGTTGGTTAGACACTACGATTACTTCAAACAAAGTTCTTAGTTCTGAAAGTAAATTTGGGAAGTTTGTTGTAATAGTGTAGTTTTTTACTTGTTGCTTCTTAATTTTCTCTTGTTGCTTCTTTATTCTCGGGAAGTAAATTTGGAAAGTTTGTTGTAATAGTGTAGTTTTTTAATTGTTATTGTAATAATATTTATTGTTTATTTGTGATTGTAATAGTATAGTACGTTTAAATATAAAAACAAAACGACAAATTAAAAATATAACCAACTGTTTAAATATAAAAACAAAACGACAAATTAAAAATATAACCAACTATTGCATTAAAAATAAAACCATTACAAATAAAAACAAAACGACAAATTAAAAAAAATTACATAAGACGATGTTTAATCATTTGCCACACGGACACATGTTTAAACTCTTTACCCTCCCTATTTTTGTACTGCCTTAGACTGTGTCTAATGGCCACGTCTTCAGGAAAGTTTGCGGGTACGTCGTAAAGGGTCCGGTTATGGTGGCTGTTGAATATTTGACACTTTGTCGTCAAATCATTCAACTTGCGGCTAAGCGACTCGGTGGTACGTTGTGAGCCCCCAACGAGCCGGTTGTACTCATTCAGGATCCGGAACCACTTGTTGTTGAGGTGTGTACTCTCCTCAACATGCAGCCATGCCGCAATCAACGCGATCTCTTGTTCTTCCGTCCATCTTTGGGGTGCCATTGGTTTTGGACGGTGGTTTGGACGGTGTTGGACGGTGGTTTGGACGGTGTTGGATGGTGTTGGACGGTGGTTTGGACGGTGTTAGACGGTGGTTTGGACGGTGTTGGAAGGTGGTTTGGACGGTGTTGGACGGTGTTGGACGGTGGTCGTCGGGTAGTAGATGGTGTTTGGACGGAGTTGTACGGTGGTTGATATGTTCAGACGGTTTGGATGACGGGAAATGGACGGGAGACGGGTATTTATAGGGCTGAGCCGGACAACCGAAGCGTCGCCGCTCATCGGGAACCACCGCGTCGGTAAATGTGTACCGTCTCTCAAGACGGTTGAACCGAAGGGTCAGCCGTCTTGGGAAAGCTGACCCGTCTGTTTGAGACGGTTGACCCGAGGTGTCAGCCGGCATTGATAGACGTGAACCGTCTTTGGAGACGGTTGAACCAAGGGTTAGCCGTCTTGGGAAACGGGAACCGTCTGGGAGAGGGTTCTGACCCGTCTGGAGAGAGACGGTACATCTCGGGATCAGAGACGCCACGTGGCGGTTGGGGGGGTCACAACGTGTCCCGTCTATCCAAAGACGGTTCAGGCGGGTTGGGAGCCGTGTCCCGTCTCTCCAAAGACGGTGGAGGGGGCTATTTGTGCAAAATGCCCGGTCAACGGGCTATATTGGTCATTTTCCCATAATAATAACATGGTGGTGGGTTGACTGTGTAGCCTGCTTGACAAACATATTAAAATGGGTCGTTGTTTTCGATATTTTTTTTTACAATTAAATGTTTTTTTATTTGATATATATAAATAGAGAAAGTATTGGGTACAAAGTCCTTTAACCTACAAAGTGTAGGAAGCCACAATAATATGCCACGTGTAAAATGTCTTTTAAAACAAAAAAACTGATTTTCAATTATGAGAGAGGTATTATAGACATTTGCATCGATCAATTAATCACATTCATAATTAAGATTTTCACAATCCCTGTTTTATCATTCAATCGGAATTCAAATTTTTATAACTGATTTCACGATCTTCATCGTCAATTCTTACCTTATTAAAAAATTCTCATCACCTTGAATCTGTCGATCAAAAGTTTACCATAATCATACTCAATTGCAGAGTTCATCATCATATTCGGTAGGTTACTCTGTTTTTTAATTTCACATAATCGTAATCTTATTTTTATTTTTAATTGTTTATCAGACCTAAACAACAAACCTGAAATCTTAATCGGAGAAGAAGATGATGTTGTCGATGCTCATAATCTAAATTTTTGAAGGTTAGTTTATACTGTTTTGATTTATATTAGCAGATCACAAAAAACAGAGATGAACAGAGTGTTGAGGTAACTGCTTGGTTTAACATGCGTTTTATTATGTTTAACATGCGTTTTGAGGTAACTGTTTGGTTTATAGAAATGATTTTTATTCAAATGCGTTTTATTATGTTTAACATGCGTTTTGAGGTAAATGCTTGGTTTTATAGAAATGATTTTTATTCAAATGCATTTTATTATGTTTAACATGCGTTTTGAGGTAAATGCTTGGTTTTATAGAAATGATTTTTATTCAAATGCGTTTTATTATGTTTAACATGCGTTTTGAGGTAACTGCTTGGTTTTATAGAATTGATTTTTATTCAAATGCGTTTTATGCTGTTTTAACATGCGTTTTGAGATTTATTAGATAAATCCTTACATCCTTACATGTGCATGTGAATGCTTACTATTATGTGTCTTTTTATAGTATGAACATGTCATTTTGTCATTAAAATTAGATTTTATAGTTGTATGTTTTGTGTTTTATGACAGATCTTTCTAAGAAAGATGTTCCCATTGATGATCAAACTCCAATATATAAACCTACTGTTGCATCTTCATTGAAACCAGAAGATGCAATGAAAATGAGATGAAAAATACATTGTTACAAGATGAAAACGAAGAAGTTGAAAATGCTAAAGACCATGGAAATGAACACCTGGCAGATGAAAGAACAAGTTGTTGATGAGTGATTTTTTTTTTCAGTAAATGCGTTTTATGTTTTATGCATGCGTTTTGGTATATACTGAATTGTTTGCACATTTTCTTCTGTTTTCTAAAGTGCGTTTTATGTTTCCTTGAATGCGTTTTACTATAACTGAACATTTTGAAACTCTGTTTCTTACGAATGCGTTTTATGATCATATCGAATGCGTTTTACTAATACATCATGATTCAGATTGCTTCTCTTTCTCTTCCTTCATCTGTTATGTTTATTTTAGGTTTTATCAAATGATTTTCGTTATACGATCATAATGACAATCATAATATGAACATAAACTTACTTGATTTGCGTTTTGGAGCCATAATACTTCCTTGATTGGATGTTATTTTTTCGTCTTCTACAACTGCTCTGTTTTTTTTGTTTCAGAGATTTTGATTTTGGTTGATTTTATTTTGTGAATTCGACGACTATATGTTTTGATTAAGTAACCGTCATTAAATGATATTGAATTGTACGCTACTATTAAAAAATTCAAATTATTAGATTGGGAATTTGTCCAATTTACCCTTCCCCTTGTTAACTGATCCTTAAAACACTCATGGGTTATTAAATGACGATCATCTTGATTAAAACACAATGGATGGTCAGGATGGCTTCTTACACTTTGTATTTTAAGGAGACTTTGTACAATAGCCTCTCTCAATATAATATATGTTCATGACCAAACCGTTGATCAACTAACAAACTTTGAATTTGAATCATTTGAGGTAAAATGTGTATAACAATGGATGTTAGTTTATATGGTGTGGTGTTATATTCCCTCAATTCTTTCAAATGTCACATTAGTATCATATTATTTTTCTTCTTTCCTTTACCAAATTGAGGAAATAGTTTCCCTCGCTTCCCCATTTTCCTTTTATTATTATTATTAGAGCTAATCGCCAAAATCGTCCCTGAGGTTTGGCCAATTTGCTACATCAGTCCAAAATCAAAACTTTTTACATTTTGGTCCTTCTGTTTTACATTTTGTTGCCAAATTCGTCCCTGATACTAAACCCAGTTAAATATTGCCGTTAACTCTGGGGTATTTTTGTCTTTTTGGCTGCCCCCTTTTTAAAACCCAATTTAAACAGAGTTATTCATACCCCCAGAACCCCAGAAGACAAAAATACCCAGATGTAAAAAAGGGGTAGCTAAAAAGACAAAAATACCCCTAGAGTTAACGCAAATAGTTAACTGGGTTTAGTGGCAGGGACGAATTTGGCAACAAAATGTAAAACAGAAGGACCCAAATGTAAAAAGTTTCGATTTTGGACTGAAGTAGCAAAACTGGCCAAACCTCAGGGACGATTTTGGCCATTAACTCTTATTATTATTATTATTATTATTATTATTATTATTATTATTATTATTATTATTATTAATAAATACTCACACACAAGTATAACACACACTCTGCACACTTCTTCCATACATACACAACGCACCGCACGCCTCTTCTTCTTCCACACACTCATCGCCGACCATCCATGGTCATCACGACCGTGGCCGACCATCCATGGTCATCCACACCATTCGCCGACATCCTTGGTCATTCGTCGCCATTAGAGACACAACACATATTTAGTTATTGTCACACCCTCAAAATCCACTTGCGGAGTTTTACCGCGAGGCGCATGACAAACCAGGATCCAAACCAACGATCACAATAAACAAGTCTAAATGAACATAAATGCAATTTCAAAACATAGTTTAAAATCCCCGTTTACAGCGGAAGCTTATTCAAAACAATTATTCAATAATAAACCAATGTTCAATGTTTGTAAATCATGCAACCCTAACATAGACGCCGTGCAGACGCGTGCGCCCTAGTCCAGTCGTGCTACCTTAGCGACCTGAGAAAACATGTAAAAGTTTACGTCAGCACAAAAATGCTGGTGAGTTTACAGGTTTTGTATCCAAGTACCAAGTCCACCTGTCCATACTATAACAAATAGAAAACCAGTATACGCTAGCTAGGCGTACGTTTTGTTACTACCACGATTGGAAAACCATTACTAACGCGAATACCAAAAGTATGCCCGATGTATGTTCCTGTTGTTCCTGTTGTTCCTGTTTGAGACAATATGCACCCGCCGACCCTCCAAGTCGACGAGCGGGGTTGGTCACTCCCAATAGCGCTATTCACATTTCCCCGTTGTGCAAACCCGCACATTCATGGTTCCCCCCGGGACTTCCAACGATCGTGTAGTACACAATAGAAACCCATAGTATGACAGTAGTTACCAAATAATCGTTTTAACACATGTTTTCTCCCCCGAAAGTATAAAACCAGTTTAAAAGAGGGGCCGTAAACTCACCTTAAGTTCCGTTACTCCTTAACCCGAGTAAACTCAGCTGCTATGCTAGTCCCGTAAAGCGGCGACCTAACATACGACAGTTACAAGTACTTAGACTAATAACCCGCAGGTTAATTAGTCCCTAGATGTCCAGACCATAACCAAGTTCGTTTGAAAACACCGTGACTGTTTAACCGACCCAAAGTACAAGACTCGACATCCCATTGGTGACCCGAGACTCCCCGTGTTATGTTTACGCTCCAAAACATACAATAACGCAAGTACACTTAACATACGTTAACGCACAACAAGCTATAGCACATAGTTCACGTATCACCGAAATACATCCAAATATATGTTACCAAGTTATTAGACATGTTACGGGGTTCCTAGCATGTTACTACATGTTAAATCGGGTCTCGGAATGCTAATTTACACTTACAGCAGCAGTACACGCGATTAGGAAAAGTCAACTAGCATTTAGGAAAGTCAACTAGCGATTAGGAGTCCTATTCGCCCCTACTATAGGCGATTAGGGGCTATTCCCCTGAACTTACTAGTGATTAGGGCTATTCCCCTGAACTTACTAGTGATTAGGGCTATTCCCCTGAACTTACTAGTGATTAGGGCTAATCACCTGAACTTACTAGTGATTAGACCTCTACTCGCCTGTGTTATAGGCGATTAGCATCCTACTCGCCTATAACATAGGCGATTAGGAATGCTACTCGCCTGTAACCTTGCTGTTCCGGTTTTTCGCGCGTTTAACGCTCCAAATCAGATCCAGAACGTGTGTAACTACCCAATATCATCCCAAACACTATCCTAAACATGTTTAACCCAAAACCCTTCGTTCAACCTCGTATAATCAGTCCTGCATGCAACCAAGTAATCCAAACACCAATTCACATAGCATGCAACATCATACAAACACGCGTAATTATAACACTAATAACCGATTACTGAGATTTCTAGCATCATAATATCAATATCAGTTCTGACCTAACATAATAACACATCAATCCATCATCATGAATCATAAAAACCCTAGCTTTCTAATCATACACACCCATAACGCATGTATATTAGTTATAATCCGATTAACAACCCTTATTGACGATTTTCAGAAAGCTTTTTCGTTTATGAACAGGTCTGGACCATTAGGGATTGATTAAAAACATTTACAAAGTGTTATGGATGAGAATCAAACCTTAGGATTATGAAAGAATGATGGTTAGACCTTGAAACCTTGTGTTTTTGATCAAAATCGCCTTCCAGAGGTTGTTTATGTGTTTGGGGCGGTTATGGGACGACTAGGGTTGATATTAGGAAGTTTAGGAGGTTAAGCATTGTATTTATAGGCGTTTCTAGTCGTCCAGCACGTTACTAGCGAGTATGCAGCAGTTCAGGCGATTAGGGCTTGTAATCGCCTGAAAGTTCACGTGATTAGGGCCTACTCGCCCTTAGTTATACACGAGTAGGGCCTACTCGCCCTTAAGGGCTCCCTACTCGCCTCCCCTATAGGGGAGTAGACCTCCTACTCGCCTATAGGGGTTGGTCTTGTGTGTTTTGCGCGTTAAACCCCGTTTTAACATATGTTAATGCATATTCATGTACCGACAAGTCACATAATGATTGTAAACACATAACACAAGTAAATACACACATTTACACTCGTTCACCAATTCCCGGGACTCGAGACTCGTACGTTCCGTATGCCCTGACGATCCTACCGATCGTCACCGTTTGTACACTTGGTTAAGGACCGACATCTAATGAACCTCTAGACCAACATCCAATGATCCTCTAGACTAAACCAATAGTTCCCGAACTATAACCCGACTTAACTAACCCAGTTAAGTACAATATACGCGTGACTCGCTAAGGTAGACTTTCATCTAGACAACGTTGTTAACCAGAATTTGCCGGGTGTCACATCATCCCCACGTTAAAAGAATTTTCGTCCCGAAAATTGCTCAAGTACCAAAAGAACAAAAGAAATAACGAAGGAACAAACAAAAGATAGAAACCAAAAGAGAGATTTACCCGAGTTGTCACATCATCCCCACGTTAAAAGGAATCTCGACCCGAGATTCATTCAGCTGCCGAAGAGACATGTCTCGACTCGAATGCTTCCTTAGGAAAGAGATGAGGATACTTAGACTTCATCTGATCCTCCCGTTCCCATGTATATTCCGGTCCCCGGTCCGAGTTCCACCGAACCTTAACGATACGAATCTTGCTGTGACGCAGGCTGCGAATCTTGTAATCAAGGATCTCTACAGGTTCTTCCACAATCCGAAGACGATCATCAACCTTGATCTCTTCCAGTGGAACGATGAGAGACTCGTCAGCCAGACACTTCTTCAAGTTTGACACGTGAAAGACGTTATGTACGTTACCGAGCTCCGTCGGTAGATCAAGTCGATATGCCACCGGCCCAATCCGTTCCAGGATCGTAAATGGGCCGACATATCGCGGATTGAGTTTGCCACGCTTCCCAAAGCGTATGACGCCCTTCCACGGTGAGACTTTTAGAAGTACCTTGTCATTGACTTGGAATTCCAGTGGTTTGCGACGCTGATCAGCATAACTCTTTTGCCGGTCCCGTGCCGCCGCCAACCGATTACGAATCTGTACGATCTTTTCCGAAGTTTCGTACACTAGTTCAGGCCCAGTGAGTTGACTCTCACCCACTTCAGCCCAACAAAGAGGAGAACGGCATTTCCGTCCGTACAGTGCTTCGAACGGAGCAGCCTTGATGCTCTTGTGATAACTGTTATTGTACGAGAATTCTACTAACGGTAGATGAGCTTCCCAACCCTTGCCAAAATCGATCACACATGCCCGCAGCATGTCTTCTAAAGTTTGAATCGTACGCTCACTCTGACCGTCAGTCTGTGGATGGTAAGCCGTACTCATGTCTAGTTGGGTACCCAAAGCCTTGTGCAAAGACTTCCAGAAGTGAGAAGTAAAATGGGAGTCACGATCCGAGATAATAGAAACTGGTACCCCGTGCTTAGAAACAACTTCTTTCAAGTAAAGACGAGCCAAACGATCCATGGTGTCGGTCTCCTTAATAGCAAGAAAATGAGCTGATTTCGTCAACCGATCGACAATCACCCATATCTTGTCATTCCCGCTTGGTGATTTTGGAAGTTGTGTGACAAAATCCATAGTAATCCGTTCCCATTTCCATTCCGGAATTTCAGGTTGTTGCAAGAGACCCGATGGTTTCTGGTATTCCACCTTGACCTTAGCACAAGTCAAGCATTTGCTCACGTATGAGGCTATGTCCGACCTCATGTTTGGCCACCAGTAAAGCACCTTCAGATCTTGGTACATCTTATCCGAACCAGGATGAATAGAATATCGGGACTTATGAGCTTCATCAAGAACAAGCTCCCGTAGTCCCCCGAATAAAGGAACCCATATGCGTTCTGCGAAATAGTGCAGGCCATCAGGCCTTCGCTCTAGGTGCTTGTCGGCACCGTGCATAGTTTCAGCTTTAAGGTTTTCCTCCTTCAAAGCTTCCAACTGGGCAGAACGGAGTTGATCAGGTAGTGACGAATGAATGGTGAGCTGCAACGCCCGAACGCGACGAGGTTTAGTAGATTCCTTCCTGCTCAAGGCGTCTGCTACAACATTCGCCTTTCCAGGATGGTACTTAATAGCACAATCATAGTCGTTCAAAAGTTCGATCCAACGGCGTTGCCGTATGTTCAAGTGTTGTTGGTCGAAAATGTGTTGGAGACTCTTGTGATCGGTATAGATGGTGCATTTGGTACCGTACAAGTAATGTCTCCAAATTTTCAACGCGAATATCACGGCACCCAACTCTAAGTCATGAGTTGTGTAGTTCTTCTCGTGCACCTTAAGTTGACGAGAAGCATACGCAATCACTTTCTCGCGTTGCATCAACACGCAACCGAGTCCATGAATGGAAGCATCACAATAGACAACGAAATCATCAGGACCCTCAGGTAAAGACAAAATAGGAGCAGAACACAGTTTAGACTTCAGTTCTTCGAACGCTGACTCCTGTGGTTCACCCCAGTCGAATTTCCTATCCTTCTGAGTGAGAGTGGTGAGGGGTTGAGCAATCTTCGAGAACCCCTGAATGAAACGACGATAGTAGCCCGCAAGGCCTAGGAATTGCCGCACCTCAGTTGGCGTCTTTGGTGCTCCCCAGTCCTTGATCGCTTCGATTTTAGCAGGATCGACATGAATCCCTAGTTCATTAACCACATGTCCTAGGAATTGGACTTCGCGTAACCAAAAGTCACACTTTGAGAACTTGGCGTAAAGTTGCTCCCGTCGCAAAAGTTCCAAAACTAACCGCAGATGTTCCCCGTGTTCGGTCTCGTTCTTGGAGTAGATCAGAATGTCATCAATAAACACAATGACGAACTTATCCAGATATGGTTTACAGACGCGGTTCATCAAGTCCATGAAAACCGCCGGTGCGTTCGTGAGACCGAAAGGCATGACCAAGAATTCGAAATGGCCATAACGTGTTCGAAAAGCAGTCTTCGCAACGTCAGCCTCCCTGACGCGCAGCTGGTGATAACCGGACCTCAAATCGATCTTGGAATAATAACTAGAACCCTGAAGCTGGTCGAATAGATCATCAATACGTGGAAGAGGATAACGGTTCTTGATGGTCAATTTGTTCAGTTCTCTGTAGTCTACGCACAATCGGAAACTCCCATCCTTCTTCTTAACAAATAAAATCGGGGCTCCCCAAGGGGAAGAACTTGGCCGGATGAAACCCTTGTCCAAGAGTTCCTGTAACTGACTAGACAACTCCTGCATCTCGGGAGGTGCAAGACGATAGGGGGCCCGAGCAATAGGAGCAGCCCCTGGTACAAGATCAATACCGAACTCGACTTGACGATGAGGAGGAAGACCAGATAAATCATCGGGAAAAACATCAGGAAACTCGCGTACCACCGGAATATCGTCGATCTTCTTTTCATCACCAGAGGAAACAGATAAAAGCGCCAAAACAGCTGGATAACCCTTTCGAAGACACTTAAGGGCTTTCATGCTAGAGATGATGTTTAGCGGAACACCACCCTTGATACCGTACACAGAAAGAAATTCTCCATCAGGGAGAGGAATCCGAATAACCTTATCGTAACAGACAATCTCCGCGCGATACAAAGATAACCAATCCATTCCTACCACAACGTCAAAACTACCCAAAGGTACCGGCATAAGGTCGATGGGGAACGATAAACCCGACAACTCTAACTGACACTCCCGAAGAACACTAGTAGCTTCAATCGTTTTACCGTCAGCCAACTCAATAATATACTTGGTCTCTAATGGTACAGGTACTACATCTAGCAGTCGACTAACATCCATGGATACAAAACTCTTGTCGGCACCAGAATCAAATAACACGCTAACAGAATGATTATTGAGAAGAAACGTACCGGTGACTGTATCAGGGTCCTGCCTAGCCTCAGCAGCTCCAATGACGAAGGCACGTGCATTTCTGCCGCCGCCCCCGTTGTTACCATTCCCGTTGTTCCCACCCTGTTTCAGTTTTGGGCAATCCTTCTTGTAATGCCCAGTGTCACCACAGTTGTAGCATCCTTGTTTCCCTGTAGTCCCCTGAGTAGTCGGAGCTGAGCTGTTAGTCGGAGCCTGAGTCGATGGAAGTGTAGCCCGACAATCCTTAGCATAGTGCCCAGTTCGCTGGCAGCGGTGACAACGGTTACTGTCGCAGTTCCCTTGGTGATGGCGTCCACACTTGTTGCATTTGGGCAGCTTTCCCGCATAACCACCCTGCTTGTTACCCGAAGAAGATGAACCCCCATTATCAAACCTTTTACCCTGCTGTGCAGACCCAGACCCTTTCCCGTCATTTTCCCACTTGCGCTTGTTGTTCTCTGGAGCCTTAACAGTTGAACCTTTCGCAGGCAAAATCCCCTCATTCACCTTTAAGTTAGTCATCCTATGTGCCGATCGAACTACCTCCGCATAAGTAGGATGATTTCCAGCAGCTACCAACCCTGCAATTTCCGGCACTAACCCTGAGACATAATGTTCAATCTTACGATACTCTGGCACGTGCAGATCGGGACACAGCACTGCCAACTCATTCCTCCTCACCGTATACTTCTCGATTTCCGACCCAGTCATTTTGAGGTTCCACACCTCATGCTCCAACTTCTGTACCTCTTCCCTCGGGCAATACTCCCGCTTCAGCAACTGCACAAAGTTCTCCCATGGCATAGCATATGCCTCCCCAATACCCATGTTCTGGGTGATACCATTCCACCAAGTCAATGCCACGTCCTGAAATAACGCAGCAGAATACTTCACCCGATCTTCTGGGAGACGGTTACACATCAGAAATACCGACTCCACTTTCTCCAACCACCTAAGCAAGCTAACCGCACCCTCAGTGCCAGAGAATTCCTGGGGCTTGCAGTCCCGGAACATCTTGTAGGTGCACATGGGTGGGGGTGGGTCAACAGGACCACCTGAAATGAAACGTATGAGAAACCACGAATAACGTAAACAAGGTTCACCAATGAGGCAAAGAAAACAGATAAAACAACTTACCACCACCGTTGTGCCCTAACTGAAAGGCAGCCTGGAGCAAGTTGTTCAGATCAGCCTGTGATAGGTTAATACCTCCACCACAACCACCAGCACCACCGCGACCACCACCACGTCCACCATTGCGACCACCTCCACGTCCTCCACGCACTCCAGACATGATTCTGGCAGAAAGAACGAGAAAATTTAGTTTCACAGTTAAAGATAACCACTAATGTTCACAAGATCAAAGCTAGATCCAATCCAGGACTATCCCCTCAAACCCAGAGCTCACTAGGGCTTCCATGCATTTCGTTTTATGATTTTGTGTGCACCCAAAATGATAAAACGCTCTACATGGTCCTCCAAGTGTTCTCTTAGTTCAAAGTTCAAATCACCGAACATAGACTCTTAGCTACACACCGTAATACTACGGTAGTTCATGACAAGTGTTTCTATTGTAGTGCGAAAGGGAGGTGTCCGAGCCTTGGACAAATCTCATGAGTACACGAGTTACTCCAAGAGACCACACTGCCTAGAAAACAAGTAACCCAACCTAAGATAGAACGGATGATGTAACGTAGAAAGACCAACGATTTAGAGACACCCCGACAAGACCATACGTAAACCACTATAACGTTTAGTACCATGTGATCGTCTAGTGTGTGCGACTCGGCTATAGACTAGACTCTACATGCAGTCCTAGTTCACTATAACCTGGCTCTGATACCAATCTGTCACACCCTCAAAATCCACTTGCGGAGTTTTACCGCGAGGCGCATGACAAACCAGGATCAAACCAACGATCACAATAAACAAGTCTAAATGAACATAAATGCAATTTCAAAACATAGTTTAAAATCCCCGTTTACAGCGGAAGCTTATTCAAAACAATTATTCAATAATAAACCAATGTTCAATGTTTGTAAATCATGCAACCCTAACATAGACGCCGTGCAGACGCGTGCGCCCTAGTCCAGTCGTGCTACCTTAGCGACCTGAGAAAACATGTAAAAGTTTACGTCAGCACAAAAATGCTGGTGAGTTTACAGGTTTTGTATCCAAGTACCAAGTCCACCTGTCCATACTATAACAAATAGAAAACCAGTATACGCTAGCTAGGCGTACGTTTTGTTACTACCACGATTGGAAAACCATTACTAACGCGAATACCAAAAGTATGCCCGATGTATGTTCCTGTTGTTCCTGTTGTTCCTGTTTGAGACAATATGCACCCGCCGACCCTCCAAGTCGACGAGCGGGGTTGGTCACTCCCAATAGCGCTATTCACATTTCCCCGTTGTGCAAACCCGCACATTCATGGTTCCCCCCGGGACTTCCAACGATCGTGTAGTACACAATAGAAACCCATAGTATGACAGTAGTTACCAAATAATCGTTTTAACACATGTTTTCTCCCCCGAAAGTATAAAACCAGTTTAAAAGAGGGGCCGTAAACTCACCTTAAGTTCCGTTACTCCTTAACCCGAGTAAACTCAGCTGCTATGCTAGTCCCGTAAAGCGGCGACCTAACATACGACAGTTACAAGTACTTAGACTAATAACCCGCAGGTTAATTAGTCCCTAGATGTCCAGACCATAACCAAGTTCGTTTGAAAACACCGTGACTGTTTAACCGACCCAAAGTACAAGACTCGACATCCCATTGGTGACCCGAGACTCCCCGTGTTATGTTTACGCTCCAAAACATACAATAACGCAAGTACACTTAACATACGTTAACGCACAACAAGCTATAGCACATAGTTCACGTATCACCGAAATACATCCAAATATATGTTACCAAGTTATTAGACATGTTACGGGGTTCCTAGCATGTTACTACATGTTAAATCGGGTCTCGGAATGCTAATTTACACTTACAGCAGCAGTACACGCGATTAGGAAAAGTCAACTAGCATTTAGGAAAGTCAACTAGCGATTAGGAGTCCTATTCGCCCCTACTATAGGCGATTAGGGGCTATTCCCCTGAACTTACTAGTGATTAGGGCTATTCCCCTGAACTTACTAGTGATTAGGGCTAATCACCTGAACTTACTAGTGATTAGACCTCTACTCGCCTGTGTTATAGGCGATTAGCATCCTACTCGCCTATAACATAGGCGATTAGGAATGCTACTCGCCTGTAACCTTGCTGTTCCGGTTTTTCGCGCGTTTAACGCTCCAAATCAGATCCAGAACGTGTGTAACTACCCAATATCATCCCAAACACTATCCTAAACATGTTTAACCCAAAACCCTTCGTTCAACCTCGTATAATCAGTCCTGCATGCAACCAAGTAATCCAAACACCAATTCACATAGCATGCAACATCATACAAACACGCGTAATTATAACACTAATAACCGATTACTGAGATTTCTAGCATCATAATATCAATATCAGTTCTGACCTAACATAATAACACATCAATCCATCATCATGAATCATAAAAACCCTAGCTTTCTAATCATACACACCCATAACGCATGTATATTAGTTATAATCCGATTAACAACCCTTATTGACGATTTTCAGAAAGCTTTTTCGTTTATGAACAGGTCTGGACCATTAGGGATTGATTAAAAACATTTACAAAGTGTTATGGATGAGAATCAAACCTTAGGATTATGAAAGAATGATGGTTAGACCTTGAAACCTTGTGTTTTTGATCAAAATCGCCTTCCAGAGGTTGTTTATGTGTTTGGGGCGGTTATGGGACGACTAGGGTTGATATTAGGAAGTTTAGGAGGTTAAGCATTGTATTTATAGGCGTTTCTAGTCGTCCAGCACGTTACTAGCGAGTATGCAGCAGTTCAGGCGATTAGGGCTTGTAATCGCCTGAAAGTTCACGTGATTAGGGCCTACTCGCCCTTAGTTATACACGAGTAGGGCCTACTCGCCCTTAAGGGCTCCCTACTCGCCTCCCCTATAGGGGAGTAGACCTCCTACTCGCCTATAGGGGTTGGTCTTGTGTGTTTTGCGCGTTAAACCCCGTTTTAACATATGTTAATGCATATTCATGTACCGACAAGTCACATAATGATTGTAAACACATAACACAAGTAAATACACACATTTACACTCGTTCACCAATTCCCGGGACTCGAGACTCGTACGTTCCGTATGCCCTGACGATCCTACCGATCGTCACCGTTTGTACACTTGGTTAAGGACCGACATCTAATGAACCTCTAGACCAACATCCAATGATCCTCTAGACTAAACCAATAGTTCCCGAACTATAACCCGACTTAACTAACCCAGTTAAGTACAATATACGCGTGACTCGCTAAGGTAGACTTTCATCTAGACAACGTTGTTAACCAGAATTTGCCAGGTGTCACAGTTATATATATATATATATATATATATATAGTTTGAATTAAAAAAAAAGCTCCAACGGTCATCTCCACCAACGACTACAACACATGGACCAATCACCTTCATTCGGGGAAGGAGGGGAAAATCCACCTAATTCACCAAGTTTAAGTCAGGGGGCGGTGTTACCGAAGGGGGAGGTGCCACATCACCCCCACCGATTGTTTCCCCGACTCCACACCATATCGTCTTATTAAATTATATTCATATACATCAAGCTAAGATATACATCCGATGATGTGCCCCATAATGAAGTAGAAACTTGAAAGAACTCGGTTTTGGAACTAGAATAGAAGAGTGGCTTCTAGCATGATAGATTTTAAAGTGATTTGGATATGTGCGAGAGATCACATTCGGATTGTCATAATGAAACTAACCAACATTATATAGGGTCTATCAACTAAGTGGCTCACATGGTCTAGCCCAAGCCCTAATCTAAGCCTAATAAATATAAACGTGTACAATAAAGATATGCGTAAAACTATACAATCTCTAGTCCTTACAATATCCTATAGTTTTATGCTTTCTTTATTACGGCTTAGTAGAAATCTTCGTCTGATGATCTTCCAATCTTGGTCCAAATAAAATCTGATAGGTCCAATGTGTACCAAGTCACCAACCGAGTTGTTGAAGCTCAATGAGGAGTCCGAATAAAAAATGACGAGCCTAATCAGAAAGCCCAGTCCCATGCTTAGCCCTACTTCAGTAATCCAAGTTCTCACTCAGCCCAAACTCTAACAATGGAAAACCAATCCCAAAATGAACTTGGCCCATTTAATATCCACACAAACCCAATCAAAAATCACATCATAAATGCAATGATGCCCGGATACAATCTTTTCCATTTTAAATAAACCAACACCATCATTCATTTGTTCTTCATAAATTTCCATGCATCACCATACATGACTTCATCATCAAGTATCTTTCATCCTTGTATTTTCACAATTTCACTAGACATGCACCATTTGAGACGTGTGTGGTAAGGAACTTAACCGGAGTCTCGCAAACGAAGATTAAAATATGGTAATTACGAACCATACACCCTCTATTTAGGATTTATACACCTTGGCTCACATCACATACCAATAGAAAGCTGTCACATACCCTAGAATGTGATGTCACATACCCTAGAATGTGATGTCACACCCCTAGAATGTGATGTCACGGGGTGTATGAAACCCAGAACCCTTAAAATATCCCTTCATATTTGCAAATTTTTAGAAACATTTCACTAATCCTCAACAAATAAATCAAATGATTTCCGGTCCATTTATCACGCCTCATTTTTAGGAAACGAGATAATATGTCAATCAAATCCAAATCGAATAGCATGCCCCAAATCCATGAACTGGCTTTAACCGCACGAAAACCAAAACAATTATAACACAATCGTACACTTAACTGATGCACCGCACACCGACTTTACGAGCCGCACAACATCTTCAATTCAAACCGCACACCAAATTTTCGAACCACACACCGAAAAAATGAACCGCACATCATCTTCAAACCCGAAAACACTATCTATCCCAAGACTTGTGCATCCAAACGATCCCAACAAACAAACATTCATCAAACTTTATGAAGAACCATAATAAGAATGATTCCCAATAACAAATTAAGAACAATGATGTAACTTTCTTCCAATTTAAATTCCAAAACTTAGTAAAACCATAGCTAACCAAAGCTAGCCATGGAGTTTGATCCAATAACCAATGATGTTATCAATCTTCATTTCGATAATTTTTAACAATCCATAACTGAGACATAACTCATGAACGATAGGGAGTATGATGATTAACCATTACAAAGTCTAATACAATTACTAAGAATGGGTTTGGTCTAATGTCTAAAAAAAACTACGGACCTCCAAAACAAACACAATCCTCATAATAAACATCCTTTATGAACCAATTCCATTCTTGTACCACCAATCACGATTCTCAACAATGAGATAAACTACTAACCTTGTGAACCAGAGATCTCTCTTTTGACGAACATACATCCCCCGAAAATATGCAAATCCTTCCTTATGTTCTTCAAGTGATATCAAAATCGAGCCCTTGAATGGCTTCAATGGCTCTGATACCACTTGTAAGTCCTGAAAAATCACTAGATACCACTCAAAGGTTTAATCGAATGCGGGAAATAAGATCAAACCACAAGATGATGAGGAGGAGGAACCTGATAGTGCTGGTGATGCATCGACATGTCAAACAAAAACGACCAATGATAAATTCAGGGATATACGTGCTAGGAAAGACCAAGATCAGAGTGGTGATTCGGGTGTAGGAGAATCTTCCTCGTAACCCGGCCTGATTGAAGAAGATCTCAGACTATTCAGGGAAGTTGTAGCTTCCAAGTCAGTGCCTCTGGAATGGACACAACGGTACTATGACATGTTCTTCAATGATGATGATGAGAATCCGATTAATACACCTTATATGGATCTGGAAGAAGGTGAAATACCCCCAGAGCCATCCAAAGAAGAAACGGCCCAGATCTTCGGTATAGCTTATGAACAATTTACTCCAACAGTACCATCTGAACCATTTAATGGAGATGATCTGTTGGACGACATTAAGATCGAAGATATCACAACTTAAAAATATCCTGAATATGTGCATGAAACTGAGAAGAGAAAGGTTAAGATCAATGTACCAACTCACAATGTTTTTGAGATGGTTGATCAATGGTTAAAGGACCAGCCGCTTGAAGATGAACCCGAGACGAATGCAGAAAGAACAAAAAGGGTTCAGGCAACATTTGAAGCATGGTTCCCCAGGAGGAAGCCAGTGCCAATTCAAGCTTGAAAGGTTAGACAGAGATGGAATCTTATGCATGGAAATATAGTCAGCTGGATGTATGTGGCTTAGTTTGATGCGATTAAAATCAACTTCGAGACCGGTATTTTATACTTCTCCAGTGTTTACAAGATCAAGTCCTTACCATACTGGTACGTTCGTGATCTTGTTAGGTTGAAGCCGATCAAGACTACCAACATCCTGGAGATGTACAGAAAATTGTTAGAGAGAGAAAGCAACACAACATGGTTGCATATATAGCCGCAATATCCAAAGAGCTACCAGACTTATAAGTTGCATCATATCACCGGTAAGCCCATTTGGAAGCAGAAGATCACCCCACCAGAGACTATGACATAGATTCCACTCATGCCTATGGAGCAAGATTTCACAAATAAGTTCATATTCTGGTATTATGATTATTTGACCACAAAAGCCGTCATAGTTTTGGAGAACGATCCCAAGATCTGCAGGAAGATAAGGGTTTGGGATCCGATGTGGCTTATGAATTTTTCTGAACAAGACATACAAACATTGGACAAGAATCAGATCCACTTCAAAGACCAGGATGCTGATCAGGTTGTCAGATTTCAGAAGATGGTTAGGTATTGTGCTGCTAAGAAGATACATGCCGGTTGTGATTGGTCCAAGCTACGGGTGATAGAAACTTGAAGACGATTGCCGATTGATCAAGACAAGATTTTGGTTATCTTATGTTTTTGTGTTTGTTTTAGGTGTTTTTGTATATATCCAGCTAGGTCCAAGGGGGAGTCTGTAAATGCACCACTCGGCTATGTCCCTAGCTTGGATATGATAGTCGGATCTTGTTTTATCATGTTCTAGGGTTGTTTAGATGTTAATATAGACGTAGGGGTATTTTGGGTGTTGTTAATGTACCATACGCCTCACTAATTGGTCATTGTGTGAAGGGCACATATATGAGAGGCCATACATGTGCTAGAGAGGGAGGTGTATGTGACCCACTATGAATACCTCATGTCTTTGTCATTTTGAAACTTTTGCCATTACTAATACAAGTGCAACCCTTTGTGTGTGTTCTCTCAAATATTATTATCTTATCTTATCCATGAACACTCACCTATAACCACTAACTGGATTATTGATTCCACCTTTAATCCGAAACGCATGCGATACATCGTTTCTTGTTCGGGAACACAATCCCACAGAATGTTTATAATAAGTGCTTTCTTGGTGGAATCCCTAGGGGTGCTACTCAAAAGAACATAGCACCTTAACCCCAACTGTGAAATGACCATCGACAATGTTCCGAAGATATTGGTTAACATTAGAACTTCCTTCAAAGGTACAACTTCCTTCAAAGGTACCTCGGTCAGTTGACACCCCCTACAAAACCTGTCTCCACTTCTAAGGTTTCCAAAGAGATGGGAAAAGTTCAACAAATCAAGACCCAACTTTCTACATTAGTAGAGCCTTCTGAATGCTACTGCATTGCAAAGACTTTCTATTCCCCGACCTACGTTATTGCCTGTTGGATGGTCGGACCACTCACAACGTACAACGAGGTAATAACAAAAGTTTTACTCAATTCTCAATAGACACTAGCGTAGCCACCAACCTTATGCAAGACACATGCCTAGGCTTGCATTAATGCAAAACGAAAGCTAAGAGGAGAAAAGAGAAAACACGCTCAAGGATGGCGATATCTGCAACCACACCCCCCGAGAAGGGCAGTCGTAAGCGCCACTGTAGTCTCCTACACCACAATGAAGTCTCCTACACTCCCCGTCCCCACAATGAAGTCTCCTACACCCCTGTCCCCGGTATAAAACTAGACACGGGATCTACATCTCCTGCACAACCATTGGTTAAGCACTTGCAGAGCTTCCCCAACATCCGCGAAAAGATCAGGATACTTAGAAATGGCCTCATCTATAACCTTCTTCCTATTTTGTTTTAACGTGATCTCGCTTAAAGTGCGAAAGCAACCTGGAGTACCCCATGAACCCGACCCTACCATCCTTGCAGGAATAGAAATTCTTAAAGGGGCAAGGCAACACCTCGTTGTTGGATCTAGGGCCAGCACACCTGCAGGGGCGTTTCGAGCATCCTTGGCTGGAGCTATACAACCTACAATGCCAAAAACAATAGAACAAATAAAACCACTAAAGCCCACTAGAAAATATATCCCAACTCAAGTTGAGTTTAGACAAATAGGTAGCTAAGACATCACAAGAAGATTGAGGTGGAACAACGTTAAAAGCAACACCAAGTCATATGAAGGGTGTTTGGACGAAAGTGCAGCGAGTGTTTTGGGACAAAATGGGTGTTGGGCTAACGAGGGTATTGGGCGAGTGGGCAGCAGGTGTTTTGGATAAATATGGGTATTTAGGCGAATGGGGGTGTTTAAACGAATGTGTGTGAGTGTCTCGAATGGGGGGGGGGGGGGAGTTAGGAAGAATGGAGGTGGGTGTTTGGGATAGATTAATAGGTGTTTAGGAAAATAAGCATTTGAATTTTAGGAATGGGAGTGGAGTGTAGGGTTTAGGGAAGAAAGGAGGTGCATGTGGGTTGTGTAGGTGGTAAACGATGGCTAGGGTTGAAGTTGGGGTTCCGGGGGGTGGTCGGAGTTTGGGAGACAGGGGTGGCGACCACATATTGGTTTTAGGGGGTTTTTAGGGGTGACTTTTGGGTGGGGTGGGTGGGGTAGGTGGGGGGGGGGGGGAGGTAAGGTAGGTATATCGGTCGTGTAGTTGGAGTTAGGATTTAAGGGTGTTGGTCGGAGTGGGGAGACATGGGTAGTGGTCAGAGTGGGGAGACAAGGGTTGTGGTCAGGGATGGTTTCGGGGAGACAAGGGTAGTCGGAGTTGGGTTCTAGGGTAATGGTCAGAGTCAGTTTCAGGAGTTGGGTTTCAGAGGTGGTCGTAGGTTGGACGAACCGGGTTTCAGAGGTGGTCGTAGGTTGGACGAGATGGGAAAACAGGCGACGGAGGGTTTGGGAAGAAAGCTCGGAGGGCAGGGAAGGGAAAAAAAGGCTACACTAAAGGTTTGAGTAACACAACGTGTTAAATTCCTCAGCCTATGATATCTATAATTTTATCAACTAGAAAGATACGTATCTAATCATAATATCATATAAGGTTAAGCATAAAATTTAGGAAGTTATAAGGTTAACGCCACCTACTAGAAAAATGGACATCACCAATGGACTCGTCCGTCAAAATCGGTGATAATCATCATCACGGTTCTGTCGGCGATGCTCCGTGAGTATATCAAGAGTGATACTTCTCTTCAGAGGTATTTATGTAAATATATATTTTTAATAATATTTAACATATGGCCATTACAATTATTTATTTAATAAAATAATCATGGACCTTATTACCATGTACCTATATCTTTAATTGGTAACTAGTCAATGGACGTAATTACCCTAAGTGGATAAACATAGGGTGATGCTATCTAGACATCCCAAAAAACCCTAGGCACCCCCCCTTACGGACCGTGGAGGCCCTCACGACCCGTTGTGAGCAAATCAGTGAAAAATGACAGGTCATGGGGGCCTCCATGGCCCGCCATTTTACAGAAAAGTGAAAAAAGACGGGTCGTCCTAATACGAGGAACGAGGTGTCAGTCTGAACCCCCTTCAAAAGTAGGTGGTTCAGACTGAAAAGGTGTTTCACCACGGGCCGTGGGGGCCCCGACGACCCGTCGTTTTTGTCTGGTTAGCCTTCCATAGGCCGTCGAGGCCTCCACGATCCGTGGAGGGGGTGTCTGGATAAAAAAAACCCTAATGTCTGAATAACCGGAGCCTAGACATAAAGGTTGGTGTATAAATAAGAGATAACCAGAGAGGTTAATTACTAATCATACATTAACACCATCACAAATTTGCCCAATCCCTCTTTTTGAAACCGTGATATCCAAGATCTAGGGGTGTGCATGGGTCGGTTTGGTTCGGTTTGGTTCGGTTTTTGCCATTAACCATAACCATAACCGCTATTTCGGTTATGGGATTTCCTTAACCATAACCATAACCAAACTTCGGTTATGGTTAATAAGTTATGAATTCGGTTATTGTTCGGTTATGGTTATTTCGGTTATTAACCACAAACTTCAACTAAAACTAACTTTCGACTAAAGTTTAAAAATTAAAATCATGTGGGTCTACAAAATAAAAAATGAAACCTACGATGGTGGACTTAGCTTAAGCTTTTTTTATAAGATTAACAAGATTACATTTTTTTTGTTAAACTACCAATGTGGGATCCTTGTTAATAAGATATATCAAGACAATAAAGTTACCTAAGCCTAAGTTTAATTCTTTATTAAAATAAAGGTCACATACATCAAGATTGTTTTGTTACAAGCATACTTTTATCTTAGTAGAAAACCTTTACATGGTTAGTGAAACATAAACTTATTACATAGACTTAAAACTACAAGTTCGGTCCGGTTTTGGTTATATCGGTTAACCAAAGTTTCATAACCATGACCATAACCGCTCGGTCGGTTAAAGAAATTTCATAACCATAACCATTGGTTATGTCGGTTATCGGTTAAAATCGGTTTGGTTATGTCAGTTATGGTTCGGTTATTGGCTATGGCGGTTAATTTTGCTCACCCCTACCAAGATCAATCACCCATCATAATGTACAGGCTACACAAAAATTTTATCAGTAAAGAACATGTCTACTTCTACACCCATCTCTACAGTTATTATCAGATATACATGTTTAGTATTATTTTCTTGTTTCTGTTATGTTGAAATTGAATTCATCAATAATTTTCCGTTGGTATAATTAACCCAGTTTTCTTGTAATGTTCATTCAAAATACCTCCATATTCATCACTACCTCAAAATACCTCGTTCATTAACTCAACATTTATTTGAGCATGACAAATATGACAGCTTTGTAACTACTAAAATTATTATCTTTCAAAAAAAAACTACTAAAATTATTTAAATAATAGGCGATTAAGGTACCCAGAATTTATATTATTTATTTATCGGCTTTATGATCATATATTTTATTTGGACCTTTTATTTTTCCTCCAAAAATAATAAGTAAATCTGATGAACGAAAGTTGAATAACATTAATATACAAAAGAAATTTTGGAAGAATTTTAATTACCACATAACATGCATCATGCACAGAAGAACTCACCTCCCTCTGGGAGCAATAATGAGTGAGACAGAAGGTACAATCTAAAGGCATGTTGTTTTTCATAGAGATCATAAGTGCATATTGGCTGTACATTAAGTTCCTCAATTATCTCCTGCCCTACCTCCTTGTCCTTTTTTTCTTCTTGTTACATGCATCATCAAATGCTGGTACAATCTTTCAAAAAAAAAAAAAAAAGGTGGCATCAAGTTCATTCTTTATTTCTTATCCTAAAATATAATCTCTAGAAAAATAATAGTATTGCTATGAGAAACTCAAGCCCAAGTGAAAACTTTTCAGAATGTAACAAATCATAGTATTGTTCAACTCAAACACATTTAATTAACTCCATAGTTCTTGTCTAATCTATCGACAATAGACCTAAAACGTGTTGGTGATATATGAGGTCGGACATTTAATGTAATGAATGCAACACGTTCTACATCAACC
Organism: Ambrosia trifida; assembly: GCA_028751855.1. Taxonomy (NCBI): domain Eukaryota; kingdom Viridiplantae; phylum Streptophyta; class Magnoliopsida; order Asterales; family Asteraceae; genus Ambrosia; species Ambrosia trifida. Next base: position 3,515,173 of record CM054126.1, on the reverse strand, counting down.
GGACTACATGGGAATATTTGCTTGCTACACAAAATCTTTAGATTACCTTAATTTATCTTTGCTTTGTTGTTATTGAAAGATCATAATCCTTTGCATATAAAGATACATGAAATAAACTTTTAGTACATTCAAAGAAGATGAAAGTTTCTGGTTAAATAATGATTATCTTTTTCAAAAAAGTAGGGTTTTTACTTGATTGACACAAGAGTCAAAGGGTAGGACTTACAGAAGTAAATGTATGTGCTTGCTTGCTTTTTATGATGATATCTTCTTTTTGAAATGAATCATTACACCGCTAAGAAAAAAAAAAACATAAAAGAAAAAAGAGTAAAAGATGGCATAGGTAAAAGCAGAAACACCACATAAAGGTCAAATTAACAAGCAAGCATGCATGATCTCATCAAGATTTCAAGGGAAAAAAAAAATAACAAATTAAAGAAGCATAATCTTCACATAAAAAAAAAAAAAAAAAAAAAAAAGAAGACATGAGCTAGCTATATGTTGCATCTCATATTGGTCATGGGTTGAGAACGGGAATGGAACTCTATGAGATCGAATCTCCCGTTGTTCCTCAGTAGCTCAGTGGTAGAGCGGTCAGCTGTTAACCGATTGGTCGTAAGTTCGAATCCTACTTGAGGAGATTTGAATCTCCGTCAACACCCCGGTGTCAGTCCGGGATACTCCTTTGTTCCATAGCCCTGGGGCTATTTACAACTATCCAATTAAGAATTCTCAGATGTACCAGAAACACCAAAAAACAGTCAAAACAAAAGTGCAAGATTTTCCTTAAGATATCAAGTGAATCTAACAAGTCAAAGATACAAAAGCGTTGTCTTACACAAGTTGTGAGATCAAAAACACGCACAAGGGTCAAATAAACATGGATGATTCCTTACAGATTTCAGGTGAATCTAACGAGTAAAAGAATAGAAAACATAAAAATCTCAAAAAGGAAAACAGAAGTCATGTTAAATTAAGGAAAGAAACACACAACAAGGTGAAACAAGCATGCATGATTTCTTAATAAAGAAAGTGAACAAATATAAGGATCAAAGAAATAAAAAAGCATGATCTCATACAAACACAAAAACTACATGATTAATTCATTCTTTTTTTCATTTTGGATAGAAGATTTATATAGTAATGGTACCTGTTTCTTCATGTGTGTAATAAGAGAACACTGAGAGCTGGCAGTATCATCATCAAGAGAGTTTTACAAAGAGATACCAACAGAGCTCCATTGGCAGTATGCCCACCTCTACCCTAAACCTAAATAAATATATAAAAAACAACCATATTTTCCATCTTATTTTCTCTTGAAACTAAAGATCACACCCTAAAATACATAAACATGTCTTTTTTCTTAACGTTCTTATTCACAATACAACCTAATACAGAAAAACACACACATAAAGCTGTCATATTTATGTTCTTCCTTCTTCACACCAACCCTAATCACATACACAACACATAAAGTCATAAATACTTTTTTTTACCTCTAGAAGGCAAACGGGTAACAAGCTGTTATGCCGCTACCCGATCTTTGCTTTCTTTTCTTCTTTGAAACATCATCCTAATCACACTATGTTCTATTCTTCTTGACACAACAAATGAACACATACAAAGTTTTTTTTTTTAATATAAATAAAAAAGAGAGAGGTGGACAGAATGCCAAAGATCTCTGTTGAGAAACCCTTTATTAAACCCCTCTTGAAAGTGAAAGAGGGCCGGTCACATGAGAGAACACCCAAATACTACTCGATACATATATAGAGAAAGATTCAAGAGAATAATGATGAGGAGAGAGAGAATAATATATTGAGGAGGTATTTTCTGATAGTAATAGTTGTTTCACACAGAGAATCTAATCATATTTACTGATATAAACCCTCTTCAATTCTCCCTCGATCATCACGAGAAGAAAAAAAAACGAACAAAATTAAGCTACACATAAATACAAGGGTCTTTTCTTTTATTCTTTGCATCAAATCAAGCTTAAAGATTCTCTCTCACACAAACGTACACACAGTGAAGTTGAAACCATCGCTGGATTTGGAGTGATGACTTGACAAAACTCCGTTTCAAATTAAGATAAAATCAGTTTTTATGAGAAAGTGGCTTTTTAGGGTATTAAGGAATGATGGAAAGAAAGGAATGCTTTTAATTTCCAACGCTCCCTTTCATGTCATATCATGTTTTCAATTAGGGTGGGCGGGGTGGTGTGTGATGGCCACCTCATGATGGTTGTGATGCCCGCGAACACCGGCCCGCCCATTTAATCACGCCCGCAGTTGAATAATATTGTGATGTTCATCACAATGAAAGTGAACGTGATGGGGTGTGAGGAGAATGAAGGTGGCGTGATGAATGTGATACAATCATTCCACTACTAGTGTTTTGTGATGAACGTGATATAGGATGCGAAAATAATTAGGTGGCAAAATGGAAATTGGTGTGATAAAATCACTCACTACTCCATCCACCCTTACACATATATTCTATGGTCAAGTTTCACTTGATGACTTTCAATTTCATGGTAACAAGAAAATATATTTAGAGTAATATAATTGTGGATCTTGAAATTTTGGTCACGGGTTCAAAATAAGTAGATTTAAAAATATTGTTTATTATGTATACTTGTACAGTGTACATCCATCTACTAATTTTTGGCAACATCCGTAATTTTTCGTTTGAATAGCAATTCTTAAATACCGCTTGGTGATCCTCATGTATTATGAAGATGAAGTATGTCCGATTTGCCGTAAGGCATGTTTGGACAAATACGGGAACATGCGGTCCACTGTAAGGAGCTGCTTGGTTTCAAATATAGGCATGACTGGGTCCGGGATGTTCTTTGGGACATCTTAAGAAGGGCTGGGATCTCAGCTAAGAAGGAGGCTCCAGTAAATTTCCTCTCGGACCCCGCAGAAGGGAGATCCACCCTACGTCCAGCAGACCTGCTTATCTTTGGGTGGGTCGGGGGGAAACACGCTTGTGTCGACCTAACAGGTGTATCTCCCCTAGTTGGTTTGAGGGATAATGGTTTTGTAGTTGGGCAAGCGGTGCGGAAAGCAGAGGCGAAGAAAGTTGAGAAGCATGCTAAAGCTTGTGAAGAGAACCAGCACGTTTTCATACCCCTAGCTTTTGATACCTTCGGCTCCTTGGCACCGGAAGCCATCTGTTTCCTGTCCAGAGTCCAACAGGTCATTCATAGCTTGTTGCCCGCCTGCCCGCTATCTTGATGTAATTTTTCACGATTATGTTTTAATAAGATTAATGATGGTAGTATTAAAAAAAAATATTATTACTATTTTTCTTTTTCTTTGAACGTTAAGCCAGCCAGTAAGTATATATATTTATAGGCAAAAGGTCATTCAAACTAGCGATTGCAAATAGTGTTTGTGATCTAGCCTCTCATTATTATCTAACGAGTATCATAGTGCTATACAAAAAACAAAAAAAAAACGAGCGTTTTATATATTATCTTTCCAAATCAAGAAGTAAAGCATATGTTGCAAGCAAAGTCTGTTTACTAAAGTCAGTTTCAGAGCAGTGGGTCTGTTAAGGAGATTTGTCTGAAACAACTGTTGCTTCAAACAGATGATGCTTCAACAGTTTGCTTGCAACAGCGGTTTCAGACAGATCTCCTAAACAGACCCACTGCTCTGAAACAGACCTTAGTAAACAGACTTTGCTTGCAGCATATGTTTGACTTCTTGATTTGGTCTTTAGTAAACAGACCTTAAAAATGATATAGTATTCCCGTGCATCGCACGGGATTTCACCTAGTCTATCTATAAAAACAAGTATATTATCATATCTTCTAAAACAAAATACTAAATATAACCTATTTAAAACACATAAAATTTAATATTTTCCTTTTGCATTGTATAAAATTGTGGGGAATTGGATTTTAATAACCCAACTTATTCGAAATGGTCGTTGGTATCCCAAATTAAAAAAATTGGTCATATATAACCTGTACTATTAACCTATTGGATTCTGGCACTTAATTTGGGTTAAGGCACTAACCCAGATAGTGTTTTGGCTAACGTGGCACCCCCAATATGACGTAGCATGCTGACGTGGCACCCCTAATCTAACTGGGTTGATGACTTAACCTAAATTGGTTGTCATAATCCAATATGTTAATAGTACAGGTTGTATATGGTTAAATTATTAGTTTGAGGTGCCAATAACCAATTTCGAATCGTCCTATCGTTCTTACACTTCAAATGAACTCTTATAAATTAAATCCGTACATAACATAATTAGAGAAACATATCATAAATATGAAAATAAGTTTACATGCATGATATTAGGAAATTTTTGTGACGCGTAAAAACCAAAGAACTTATAAGGAGGATGGGGGCGCCCACAACAACTTTGCCGAGCCCCCTTCAATCCACCTCTACCATGTCAACACCACATTTAAATTATCAATTTTCACCATTGCCGATCGGTTATATCTTACCGAACAGTAACAATTTTCACTGTTGCCAAAGAGTTGGGATGGTGTTGCCACACCGCAACCATAACCAAGCACCCTACCGGTGGTGGACTGGAAACCAATGGTCGTCATCTTTTTTCAGTTGTTCAAAATACCTAGATCACATTAATTTAAACGTATAAATTCATACGAGATTAGGGAAGTATTATAGTTAGTGCCAACTGATATAGAAGTGGCAGGCAAATGTTGACATGAGATTTGGAAATTTTGCATGTGTAATAATTGGGTGGAGTAAATTAATCCCAATATTCCCCACACATCCACTTCGCTTTTATATATAAGGCCTGAGTATTTAATTAATGAAATCTTTACAATATATATTATTTCGAATTTACATATATAAAATTTGGGAAAGTATAAAAAATAATAATATAGGGGATTATTGTGATTTTATTGGTAAACCGAAATTTACGATCAAATATTCATAACTTCATGCATGGCTATGCCTATGTATACGTGTGTTCCAATAGGTTTTATTATCAGAAGCATTTCTTTACAAGTCTAAAATGCAAAGTCCACAATAATTCATAATTTATCCATAAAATTTAGATGCATGTGAACTATATGAGCGTATTACATCTAATTGTTTTACTTATTTATTTGAACTTAGGGGTAGTTAAATTTTATTAACTATTTCTTACGACAAGAATTTAATTCTTATTTAGTCCTATATGTTACATGTATGTATGCATGCAGCATGTATGTATATATAAAAACAGAATCATCAAACTCACCATGCACTACTAATTATATCTAAGGCGATGCCCTACTCCATCATTATGTAATGCAAAAGCTTTCTTGAGAATTGCATGGCCATGAACCTTATCATTAATAAAAACACCTACTTTTTTTTTTTGTTATTTTTAAATCAAGCTATAGATTTCTTGTTTAGTAAATAAAAGAACCGCGCATATTGGAAAATGGTTGCATATTGTAAATCTATTTGTTAGTTTTATGCATTACATAAGTTTAACTGACAAAGGCTTGCAAGTTTTATGCCCTACTCCATCATTATGTAATGCAAAAGCTTTCTTGAGAATTGCATGGCCATGAACCTTATCATTAAGGGGAAATGGAATTTAATAATCCCAACTTTGGGGGTTGGAAGGCAACAGTCCCAACTTGAAAGTTGTACTATAGCAGTCCCAACTTGTCAATCTTTTTATTTTGCTGGTCTCAGACTAACCTCAGTTAGTTTTCTCAGTTAAGTGCCACGTTGGCATCACACGTGGCACTCCTATGTGGCAAAAAGTGTGTATCTGTCAAAAAAAGGAGGTGGGCCCGGATTGTAATTTAATGTTTAAAGTTTTAAAAAAAAGGTGGACCCACACAATCAATCTCTCAACGTATCTCCTTTCCCTCTCGATCAAAATCAGTTCCCCCAAAGTCAGACAACCCTAAACAAAAGATCAAACCCTAGATTATAAACCCTAAACGATAACAATGGCTGAAGAAATCAAGATTAAGCTATTGTATGGTGGCACCTTCGTTTCTCATGCTTCAAGACTAAGATATTGTGGTGGTGAACAAAAATCAATCAGGTTAGATATTGATCATGTTTCGTATTTTGAAATCGTTGATTATGTAATGAAAACATGTTCATATGTATCGATAGATTTCATCATGTATTACAAGTTACCTAACAATGGTGGATTGAAGCTATTAACAATTGATGCTGATGTTATGGACATGGTGGAGGCATTTAGAAATGTTGATGAAACTGTGAATGTGTATGTGCAATGTGGCCCCATTAGCAAACCTCCTTCTACACCCTGTAAAAATCCCTCATTGACCAGCTCACCCAACCCACTGATTAGCCCAATCAGAAGCCCATTAGGAAGCCCATTAATCCCACTAGTCAGCCCACTTAAAAACCCTAGTCAACCACTTGCAACTCCTGATGTAGTTAATGAGCAAAACATGCCTAGTTGTAAGAAAAAGTTAGATGCTTTAAATGAGGTTGAGAAAGGAAAGTTAATATCTTTAGATGAACCACCTACCAAGAAGAAGAGGCTTCAAATTTTTTAAGATGAAATAGAATCAGAGGAAGGGTTTAGTTCAGGTTCTGATGATTCAAGGGATGAGACTTATAAAGTTAATAAAGATTATGAAGAATTAAGTTCTGATGTGGTAAATGTTTATGGGACAGAAGAAGAGGATGATGAACAGGATGATGCATTATATGGAGATCATTATGGGTCAGCAGGGGAAGATGAAGAATGGAGACAATCCCAGTTGAACATCAAGAAGGTGAACACAGAACATGTTGAAACAACAAATAAGTTATTACAACTATGTTTGCATGCAAATGATATTGAAGTAGAAGGGACTGGTGATAAACAGGCTGTTGATGGACATAGTAGCTATGAAGACTCAGAAGGGGATGTAAAGACACCTGGTGATAGTTCTGATGATGACATTTTAGGCAAGAAGTATTCTCCAAGTGTTCCTGTTGTGACTGATCACACTGACTCGACAAAGTGGACTTGAGTGGTTGGTACAAGATTCCCAAGTAGGGATGCTTTTAAACAAGCTGTCAAAAAGTATGTGTAACACCCCAACCGATGGCGGAAACATCGGGGTGCCACGTATTGATGATTGTTTTCAGTAGCACATGGTATAATATAAATTTTAAATAATTTATTCAAACATAATATCCAAAATGTGAAATAATGTCTAAGAATTCAAATACATAACATCCAAATAATAACTTCAAAAACTTCAAATAAACTTCAAGATATATCCTCATGCTAACTCAAACCTCAGCTTCATTGTTACCTGAAACATGTTAATTTTGAAAGTATTTTGGGTCAACATAAGTTGGTGAGAATTACATAGGTTTTTGATGATAAATGAATAAAATGTTAAGCAATTCATGTGTCATGTTAATCTAGCCCATATGTGAGAAACATATTAGAAATAAATCGAGTGCATAATCAACCCTGATGACTGTTATAAATAATACATACCATACACTTATGGTCCCAATGAATAATGTTATGCGATAACAAACACCCACGTAACCTTTGTAGGAGGCACGTATCCGGGTGGGATTGTCAGTCCAATAGATCTATCAATGTATACCGTCGGCTGATCAATGTTAATGATTATGCTAGAATGTGCTTACTCTAATCATGTTCAAGACAATATGCAACATAGAAAATACACAAACACATTGATGATTGAATTGCAATGAAAAGTGTTATAACATGTTTCACCCCAAAAAGTGGTGATAAAAGGGGCTATGTAAACTCACCTTAGCAAATGTTAACTTGTTGAAAAAGATATGATAATTGTGTTGCCCAAAGTGATTCCAAATATTACCCTATAATGAGGTAATATATAATAAGTCTAAGTCTATGTAACTAATATGTATTATCCTAGGGTTTCGATTTGGGGATAATCAATTGTTAGATTTTGATTTAAAAAAAATGTTAATTAAATAAAGAAAATTGGATAATTAAGGAAAAATAACCTTTTTATAAAGTTTGAATTTTGAATGAGTACAATAAAGTGTTTGAAGCAATAAAATAATTTTTATAAAATTATTTCATTTAAAATAGATTTTTAAATCTATTTATTTATAAATAGCCAATTATTAACTTTAATATTTAAAAATACTAAAATTAAAGAAATCTTATTTTAAAAATCATAATTCTGATCTAAATGATTAAAAATAATTTGTGTAAAATTTTGGTGCAAAAATGATGAAAATTGGATTTATTATGAATTAAATATGATTAAATCTTACAAAAATTGATTAAAAATAATAAATAAATGATTTTACTGAATTAAAAATTATTTCAGTAAAGTTTAGCTTTATAAAAAGTTAGGATAATTTTTGGAGAATTTAAATAAATTGTTTTGATATAATAATGGATTTTTATAATTGTAATAGTATAAAAATGATTTAATTATTATAAATATTAAATAAAAGAATTTCTGAAAAATAAAAGTTGTAAATAAATCTTTTATATCAGATTAAGTAATAATAATTTTTTTAGAATTTATAAAAGAGTTTAGGTATTTAAAAAGAATTTTAAAAGATTTAAAGGATTTATATATATATGTAATTATTTAATGGTTAAAAAAAGAAAAGAAGGGAAAAAGGTGCCAAAAACCCGGTCAGTGCCGGGACTCGAACCCGGGTGACCCTCGTGTAAGCCAAGCGTCTCAACCACCTGGCCTAGGCCGGTGGTTGTGATGATTTTGTTTTCAAAATAAATAAATACACAGTGCTGATACTGGTTTATCCCCAATTAAAACGCGATGAACCCTAGATTTATCAATTGGACGATTCAGGCAACAATAGCCCGATTAATGTTGGGGCTATTGTTGCTTGGATGCCGATGAACTAAACCCACCACATAAATTAAACTCACAGTGTGTAATGAAAGATAATCGTCGGGTCAAGGAGAAAAGTCAACCACGATCAATTAGCAACGAACAGAGCAGTATAAGTGAGAAATAGAGATTGAGAGAGAGGTATGAGCGAGTAAACAAGGTCCAGAAGGCCTTAATTTATACTAATGATTTAGGGTTAGGGTTAATTGTATAGTTGACTTTCCATATGATAATACGCGGCCAATTTGAATTACTAGGGCACGATGCCGTGTAATTGGTTGTGCAATTGCGTTGTAATGGGCCGGACAATGCACGAGTTTACCATAATTATAACAATCACGCGTTAAAAACACGGATTGATCAACAAGAAATCCCACAGTTGACTTTTCTAGTCAACTGTGAGGATTTAAAAAGCGCGTATATAATTATTGTTGTCCGGGTTTATAACAAGAAAAAGGCTTAGCCCAGTTGGTTTGTGCATGTGTGTTGGTTAGCCCGGCCTTGGCGCGGGTTCGAATCCCGGCCAAGGCAGTTTATTTTTTTGATTTATTTTCACATTCATACACATAAATATAATATAATATATGGTATTAGGGTTCCACACTAGCGACAAAAATAATAAATGCGAAGGTAATAAAGAAACTTGACGTTTTATTTAAATGTCGGTGCGTAACGTACAAGTATTTATTGCGTAATGTTACAGTCTCCCCTACTTTTAGGAACTTCGTCCCGAAGTTGGAGTTGGAGAGTCTGGTGGAAAGAGATGCGGATACTTCGACTTCATCTGGTCTTTACGCTCCCAAGTGAACTCTGGGCCTCGTTTAGATTCCCAACGAACCTTAACGATCGGAATACGACTGCGCTTGAGTTTCTTGACTCCAGTGTCAACAATCTCGACGGGTTTCTCGATAATGTGCATGCTTTCATCGATTTGCACATCCTCAAGAGGAACATGAAGGTTCTCATCTGCTAAGCATTTCTTGAGATTCGAAACATGGAAGGTCGGATGAACATTGCTTAGCTCGGGTGGAAGCTCAAGTCTATAAGCCACTTTCCCAACTCTGTCAAGAATCTTGAAGGGGCCTACGTATCGAGGAGCTAGTTTTCCCTTTCTACCGAAACGAATAACTCCTTTCCAAGGGGATACCTTAAGTAGCACAAGGTCCCCAACTTGAAATTCCAAGGGTTTACGACGTTTATCAGCATAACTCTTTTGGCGACTTCGAGCCTTGAGAAGATTATCCTGAATAAGCTGGATTTTGTCTGTGGTTTCCTGGATTAGTTCGGGTCCAGTAATACGAGCTTCACCAACCTCGGTCCAACAGACAGGAGAACGACATTTCCGACCATAGAGTGCCTCAAAAGGAGCCATGTTAATGCTGGCGTGATAACTGTTGTTGTATGAAAACTCAACCAAAGGAAGATGAGAATCCCATGCGCCACCAAAATCGATGACACACGCCCTGAGCATGTCCTCAAGCGTCTGGATGGTTCGTTCAGTCTGACCATCCGTTTGAGGGTGATAAGCAGTGCTCAAGTTCAACTTAGTACCCAAAGCTTTTTGTAGGGATTCCCAAAAGTGAGAGGTGAAACGACCATCGCGATCAGAAATAATGTCCAAAGGTATACCGTGACGACATACGATTTCACCTACGTACATCCTTGCCAACCTTTCCACAGAATACTTCTCACGAATAGGTAGAAAGTGAGCGGACTTGGTCAAACGATCGACGATTACCCAAATACTATCAAAACCTTTGGGTGTGCGAGGGAGTTTAGTGATGAAATCCATAGCTATGCTTTCCCATTTCCAGACAGGAATCTCTGGTTGTTCAAGCATACCAGATGGTCGTTGATGTTCAGCCTTAACCTTGGAACAAGTGAGGCATTTTGCGACGAATAGAGCAATGTCTTTCTTCATACCAGGCCACCAATAAGAATAACGAAGATCTTGGTACATCTTGTCAGCTCCAGGATGAATAGAATAACGAGACTTATGAGCCTCGTTCATGAGAAAAGTACGAAGATCATCACGGTCGGGAATCCACAGTCGATTAAGAAAATAAAGGAGACCATCGGGTTTGGTTTCAAGTTGAGTCTCAGCACCACAAGACATTTCATCGTACATGTTACCTTGGGTGACTGAGGTGTGTTGAGCCTGGAGAATGCGATCTTGGAGATCAGTACGAACTCTCGCACATTGGAGTTTGACACGCTCTTTACGACTAAGTGCGTCAGCCACAACATTCGCTTTGCCAGGATGGTAACGAATTTCGCAATCATAGTCGTTAAGTAATTCAACCCAACGTCGTTGCCTCATGTTAAGATTCTTTTGATCGAAGACATGTTGGAGACTTTTGTGGTCCGTGAATACCACACATTTGGTTCCATACAGATAATGTCTCCAAATCTTGAGTGCAAAGACAACAGCGCCCAATTCCAGATCATGGGTGGTATAATTTTTCTCGTGAATCTTGAGTTGTCGAGACGCATAAGCAATAACCTTTCCTCGTTGCATGAGAACACAACCGAGACCTTGGTTTGATGCATCACAGTAGACCACGAAATCATCATTACCATCAGGTAGAGACAAGACAGGAGCTTCACAAAGTTTCAGCTTAAGAGTTTCAAACGCTTCCTCTTGCTTAGGTCCCCACTCATAGGGTTTACCCTTGTGAGTTAAGGTAGTGAGAGGAACAGCGATCTTGGAGAAATTGGCGATGAATCGACGATAATAACCAGCCAACCCAAGAAAAGAACGGACTTCTGTGGGAGTGGTAGGAACACTCCAATTCTTCACAGCTTCGATCTTCGCAGGGTCAACATGAATTCCGTTCATATCAATGACATGTCCCAAAAATTGAACTTCCTTAAGCCAAAATTCACATTTGGAGAACTTGGCGTACAGTTGTTCTTTCTTTAGGAGACTCAAGATAGAGTGAAGATGTTGCTCGTGATCGGATTTTGATTTAGAGTAAATCAAAATATCATCGATGAAAACGATCACGAATTTGTCGAGATAGGGTCTACAAACCCGATTCATCAGATCCATAAATACTGCGGGAGCATTGGTCAAACCGAAAGGCATAACCATGAATTCATAGTGACCGTAGCGAGTGCGAAAAGCTGTCTTGGGAATATCTTCATCGTGGACTCTAAGCTGATGATAACCAGAACGGAGATCAATCTTCGAGAAGTGGGTTGCTCCTTGAAGTTGATCGAAGAGATCGTCAATCCTGGGAAGTGGATAACGATTCTTGATGGTGAGTTTGTTGAGTTCACGGTAGTCAATACACATCCGAAGAGAACCATCCTTCTTTTTAACAAATAAGACAGGGGCTCCCCATGGAGAAGAACTAGGGCGAATGAACCCTTTATCAGAAAGTTCCTGTAATTGACTAGCAAGTTCTTGCATCTCAGAGGGTGCAAGACGATAAGGAGCTTTAGCTATCGGATTAGCACCAGGAACAAGATCAATACGAAACTCCACTTGTCGAGCAGGAGGCAAACCAGGTAAATCCTCTGGAAAAACTTCAGGATAGTCACGAATAATAGGAATGTCTTGGATACTCTTGCCTTTGTCCTTCTTCTCTATCACGTTAGCTAAGAAGGCTGTATACCCCTTTCGTAAGTACTTTTGGGCAGTAGTACAAGACATAAGCTTAAGCTCACCACAGGGTTTCTCACCATAGATCTTCAAAATCTCACCAGATTCGAGAGGAATGCGTATGACTTTCTCGAAGCACAGAATTTCGGCACGATGAGTTGACAACCAGTCCATGCCTACTATAATATCAAAACTACCAAGATGCATGGGAATAAGATCGATAGGGAAAGTATGATCATCGAGATTCAACAAGCAGTTACGAATAATAGAACCGATCGAAATAGACTTCCCGTTAGCTACCTCTACCACAAAAGGGTCTTCTAGATTAGTGTGGGGTAAGTTAAGTAAAGGTTCAAACTTCAGTGACACGAATGACTTATCAGCTCCAGAGTCAAATAATATGGATGCATAGTGATTATTAATGAGAAACGTACCATTCACCACTTCATTGTTGTCACGGGCCTGATTAGCGTTGAGATTGTAGGCGCGACCTCGAGCACCTTGGTTCTGATTGCGGTTCTGGTTTTGGTTTTGGTTACGGTTACGGTTAGGGCAGTTGTTGATGTAGTGATTAGGGTTACCACACTCGTAGCATTGACCACGAGTAGGCCTGTTGTTTTGTTGGTTTTGGTTGGGAGCTGGGTTGTTGTTGTCGTCTTGGGCAGCAGGAGATCGACAGACGTTCACCAGGTGACCATACCTTTGACACTTAGTACAGAATCGACATGGCACCTGTGTGGGATGGTGATATTTGCAGGTGTTGCACAAAGGGTGAGGTCCGGTGTATGGTTTCTTGGCTGGGTTTTGGGCAGCAGGTGGAGTAGCAGCAACCATATAGTTTCTAGCCTTGCGCTTCTTGTTGCTTGAGGTCTCAGGCTTGACTTCAATTGCAGGCTGTGGAGTATCTTTGGCAACAGTCTTTTTAGAGCCCTTGCGAACCAGAGTACCATTCTTCACATGATTATCAGTAAGGGTGGCCGCTAGACGTTTGGCCTCTTCTAGAGTTGCAGGATTTCTACCCCAGACAGTGTCCTGGATTTGCATGGGCAGACCACCGATGTACTTCTCGATGGCTACCGGCAGAGGAGTAACCTTGTGTGGCAACAATAAGCTAAGCTCATGAAAGCGGGTGTTGTAGGCAAGATTTTCCCCACTATCCTGAGCCAAGGTGTGAAACTCATCCTCAAGCTTTTTGACTTCATTGCGAGGACAGAACTCCTCCTTCATGATTTCTTTGACCTGGTCCCAAGTCATAGCGAGAGCAACTTCGGCCCCACGAGTACGCTTTTCTTCATTCCACCATGTGAGTGCTCGTTTATGGAGAACACTCATGGCGTAACGAACCTTGAAATTATTGGGGCACTCACTGTTGATGAAGGTATTTTCAATACCCTCAAACCATTGGAGAAGTCCAGTAGCTCCCTCTTCACCGCTGAACTTTGGAGGGTTACAAGAGTTGAAGTGCTTGAGGGTGCAAGCTTGGGGTCCATTTCCATTACCATTGCCATTTCCATTCCCGTTGTTGTGACCATTCCCATTCAATTGGATGACCTGGGCAAGTAAGTTGGGAACCAGAGTTGCGATTTGCTGCGCCATTTGTTGAGAAATGATCGCAGCCAGTTGAGCATCGACCCCATTGTTGTTGTGGTTAGGAGCTTGGTCATGGTTGTGGTTATGGTTATCACTACCTTCTGCGGGGTTCTCACCATTGCTGTTGCGAGTGCTGCGACGAGGAGGCATGATCTGTAATAGACACAATGAAATGAATGAGAGTTCATATAAGGAATGTAATCATTTATTCATTAGTTAAAACGAATAAACGAAAACGTTGACTTATCAAAGATTCTAAATTCTAATAACATATGAAGACATGCTTTAGCCTATAAGTGAACACTCATCCCGAGAATTCCCAGGTAGGCATCCGGGTCCCTCGTCTGATTGGGATATATGCGCAATGCCAGCCTAGACAGAAGACTCAGAATACAGGCGTTCACCCTTCCAGATTGCACGTGTTCGTTATTAAAATCTAGAACTTCGACGAGATCTCAAGGGGGTTCAGGTTAAACCTGAGGATTTTGTCCTATTAATCTAATGGTGGATCAGGATTGCAGCAGACAATTAAGAGTAGTCACATGTAGGTTTAAGGCATAGGATAAGGATAGGATTAGGGAAGCAATTAGGGTTACAAGTAGGAGAAGCAAGTACTGTTTTAGTCCCTAAGGTTATAGTCTAGATTATTTCTAATAACCTAATTCCCTATAACCAAGGCTCTGATACCAATCTGTAACACCCCAACCGATGGCGGAAACATCGGGGTGCCACGTATTGATGATTGTTTTCAGTAGCACATGGTATAATATAAATTTTAAATAATTTATTCAAACATAATATCCAAAATGTGAAATAATGTCTAAGAATTCAAATACATAACATCCAAATAATAACTTCAAAAACTTCAAATAAACTTCAAGATATATCCTCATGCTAACTCAAACCTCAGCTTCATTGTTACCTGAAACATGTTAATTTTGAAAGTATTTTGGGTCAACATAAGTTGGTGAGAATTACATAGGTTTTTGATGATAAATGAATAAAATGTTAAGCAATTCATGTGTCATGTTAATCTAGCCCATATGTGAGAAACATATTAGAAATAAATCGAGTGCATAATCAACCCTGATGACTGTTATAAATAATACATACCATACACTTATGGTCCCAATGAATAATGTTATGCGATAACAAACACCCACGTAACCTTTGTAGGAGGCACGTATCCGGGTGGGATTGTCAGTCCAATAGATCTATCAATGTATACCGTCGGCTGATCAATGTTAATGATTATGCTAGAATGTGCTTACTCTAATCATGTTCAAGACAATATGCAACATAGAAAATACACAAACACATTGATGATTGAATTGCAATGAAAAGTGTTATAACATGTTTCACCCCAAAAAGTGGTGATAAAAGGGGCTATGTAAACTCACCTTAGCAAATGTTAACTTGTTGAAAAAGATATGATAATTGTGTTGCCCAAAGTGATTCCAAATATTACCCTATAATGAGGTAATATATAATAAGTCTAAGTCTATGTAACTAATATGTATTATCCTAGGGTTTCGATTTGGGGATAATCAATTGTTAGATTTTGATTTAAAAAAAATGTTAATTAAATAAAGAAAATTGGATAATTAAGGAAAAATAACCTTTTTATAAAGTTTGAATTTTGAATGAGTACAATAAAGTGTTTGAAGCAATAAAATAATTTTTATAAAATTATTTCATTTAAAATAGATTTTTAAATCTATTTATTTATAAATAGCCAATTATTAACTTTAATATTTAAAAATACTAAAATTAAAGAAATCTTATTTTAAAAATCATAATTCTGATCTAAATGATTAAAAATAATTTGTGTAAAATTTTGGTGCAAAAATGATGAAAATTGGATTTATTATGAATTAAATATGATTAAATCTTACAAAAATTGATTAAAAATAATAAATAAATGATTTTACTGAATTAAAAATTATTTCAGTAAAGTTTAGCTTTATAAAAAGTTAGGATAATTTTTGGAGAATTTAAATAAATTGTTTTGATATAATAATGGATTTTTATAATTGTAATAGTATAAAAATGATTTAATTATTATAAATATTAAATAAAAGAATTTCTGAAAAATAAAAGTTGTAAATAAATCTTTTATATCAGATTAAGTAATAATAATTTTTTTAGAATTTATAAAAGAGTTTAGGTATTTAAAAAGAATTTTAAAAGATTTAAAGGATTTATATATATATGTAATTATTTAATGGTTAAAAAAAGAAAAGAAGGGAAAAAGGTGCCAAAAACCCGGTCAGTGCCGGGACTCGAACCCGGGTGACCCTCGTGTAAGCCAAGCGTCTCAACCACCTGGCCTAGGCCGGTGGTTGTGATGATTTTGTTTTCAAAATAAATAAATACACAGTGCTGATACTGGTTTATCCCCAATTAAAACGCGATGAACCCTAGATTTATCAATTGGACGATTCAGGCAACAATAGCCCGATTAATGTTGGGGCTATTGTTGCTTGGATGCCGATGAACTAAACCCACCACATAAATTAAACTCACAGTGTGTAATGAAAGATAATCGTCGGGTCAAGGAGAAAAGTCAACCACGATCAATTAGCAACGAACAGAGCAGTATAAGTGAGAAATAGAGATTGAGAGAGAGGTATGAGCGAGTAAACAAGGTCCAGAAGGCCTTAATTTATACTAATGATTTAGGGTTAGGGTTAATTGTATAGTTGACTTTCCATATGATAATACGCGGCCAATTTGAATTACTAGGGCACGATGCCGTGTAATTGGTTGTGCAATTGCGTTGTAATGGGCCGGACAATGCACGAGTTTACCATAATTATAACAATCACGCGTTAAAAACACGGATTGATCAACAAGAAATCCCACAGTTGACTTTTCTAGTCAACTGTGAGGATTTAAAAAGCGCGTATATAATTATTGTTGTCCGGGTTTATAACAAGAAAAAGGCTTAGCCCAGTTGGTTTGTGCATGTGTGTTGGTTAGCCCGGCCTTGGCGCGGGTTCGAATCCCGGCCAAGGCAGTTTATTTTTTTGATTTATTTTCACATTCATACACATAAATATAATATAATATATGGTATTAGGGTTCCACACTAGCGACAAAAATAATAAATGCGAAGGTAATAAAGAAACTTGACGTTTTATTTAAATGTCGGTGCGTAACGTACAAGTATTTATTGCGTAATGTTACAGTATGTTGTTGCAAATGGTAAGAATTTAGTTGTTTTTGTTAGTAACAAGAATATGGGAGGTCGTATTGGTATTAGTTGTGTTAAAGATTGTCCATTCAATCTTCAATTCCTCAATTGTAGGGCATCTAACCTGTTGATTAAGCATTTTCTGCAAATCATCTTTCCATAAGAAGAAATCGCAATTTTGTTTCTACAATAAAACAATCCAATCAAAACATACCAATGTTATTGAAACAAACAAAATGTAATTACTTACTGGCCATAACCGACACCCATAAAATTCCTTGCCAAATCGTGGGTTGTTTCGTTTAACCACTCGTATGATTGCAAGTATGTCGTGATGACAATAAACCTGCCCATCCAAATCGATCTTGAACTTTTTAAGGCTTTTGTTTGATGAGGATGAGGACGACGAGCTCATGTTTAGTGTCGAAGTGTTGATTGCTATTGTTTAGGTTTGAAAATTAGGGTTCGTCAATTTAGGATTCTAGGGTTCTTGGGATGTTTGATGAATTTTTTTGGGGGAAAATGATTTTGATCGATGTAGGATATTAGATATGTTGAGAGATTTGTATGTGGGTCCCACCTCCTTTTTTTGACAGTTACACACTTTTTGCCACGTAGGAATGCCACGTGTGATGCCAACGTGACACTTAACTGAGAAAACTAACTGAGGTTAGTCTGGGATCAACAAAATAAAAAGGTTGACAAGTTGGGACTGATATAGTACAACTTTCAAATTGGGACTGTTGCCTTCCAACCCCCCAAAGTTAAGATTATTAAATTCCATTTCCCTTATCATTAATAAAAACACATACTTTTTTTTTGTTATTTTTAAATCAAGCTATAGATTTCTTGTTTAATAAATAAAAGAACCGCGCATGTTGGAAAATGGTTGCATATTGTAAATCTATTTGTTAGTTTTATGCATTACATAAGTTTAATTGACAAAGGCTTGCAAGTTTTCTATTAATTCAATGATTCAACCGGTCAACCAAAAAAAATAAATAAATAAAAAATAGCACGTGCATGCATCAATTATGTTTACCTGTTTTGGCTTGTTTTGATATGGTTTTCACTAGTTTACTTTGCTCAAGATGACACATACAATTCCCAGACTGGAATGACTAGCTTCATCCGGTTTCTAAAACAATGCCTAGAGTAAACAAAAATCAAAATTAGGGTGGACGGAGCACTCATCAGCTAGGATGGTTCGGCTACTATAGCCGAACGGCTACGCCGTCGTCACCCCTAGCTCGGTTACGGTCAAAAGCTTCACCAATCGGCTATACGGTATTTTTACTGAGTTTTTCTGTGATTTTGACGTGACAAGGTAGAGTTGGTGGGGGTTTGGCAACGTTGCCGAGAGTGCGATGACTACCTTTATATACCGTTTAAATAAATAACAAGTGTGTGATCGATAACAATCTATATATATTAATATTTAAAGCATGAAATTCTACATGGCATTCAAAGAGGTCACCCCCCCCCCCCCCCCTTTTGAGGGTGTCATGTAGCATCCTCCTTATTTCCATCCAAAATTTTCTTTCTCTCATGTTTCCTCCACAATTTTAAAACGTTAATAATTTTTATATACGAGATTTTTGCTAAAAAAATACACTAAATCAACGAATGTTTTATTATCTTCCCAACGAGTACCACAGTCCTATACAAAAAAACGAAAAAAAAAAATGATTTTTTTTCGGTTTTTGTTCATACGGAAAAAAACACACAATGTGTTTAGGTAATTCATTAATAATGTCTAAGCAAGTCACTAATCATGTTCAAACTAGGAATTATATTTTAATCAAGAGCAGAATAGGTTAAAACCACCTCTTTAAAAAAAGTTACACATTCAAGGCTACCGCCTCAATCACGCTCTTTAACGGTTGTTTCTAACTCTGCTCTTCATCCAAACATACATCTTCTTTTTAATATGCATTCTCATTCTTATTCACATTATTAAAAGTGTTGTTTTTTATATTATAGTACATTAATTTGTATATTACATCATAACACATATTTTATCACATTATATTAGATTTATCTATTCTGAAAAGCATTGAAGATATAGTTGTGTGTGGTGGCCCCTTCTTCGGGGTAACAACCAAAATGGAAGGAATCCCAGAAGGCGGTGATTGAATGCCTATAGGGTCTTCATGCTTAGGATTTTTTGACCGTTAACCCAATTGAGGGTTTGGGTCAATGCATGTCCGTAGTGGAGTACAGGGCTATACTCAAGTACCGGTTGATGATCATTATGTATCCGGAAGATGAAACATGCCCCATCTGTCGTAAAGCTTGCATGGATAAATATGGGGAACACGCAGTTCATTGCAAAGAGCTCCCTGTGTTCAAATACCGGCATGACTGGGTGAGGTACGTTTTGTGGGACATCCTGAGAAGAACTGGGATTTCTGCCAAAAGGGAGGCCCCTGTAAATTTTCTCACAGACCCTGCGGAAGGGAGATCCACTCTGCTACCAGCAGATCTGCTTGTCTTTGGCTGGGAGAGGGGGAAACATGCTTGCGTGGACCTCACAGGGGTATCTCCTTTAGTTAGGTTAAGGGAAACAGGGTTTGTAGCTGGGCAAGCATCGAGAAAGGTGAAATTGAAGAAAGTAGATAAGCATGTTAAAGCTTATACAGAGAACCAACATGTCTTTATCCCTTTGGTATTTGATACCTTTGGCTCCCTAGCGGCAGAAGCTATTTGTTTCTTGACCAGGGTCCAACGGTTCGTCCACAGCAATATTTCATCTCCGAGGGGCAAAGATTTGTCTTTGGTAGACTAAGGTTCGCAATTCAGAAAGGGGTGGTGGCGCAGCTTGTTGCCCGTCTACCTTCTATTGTGATGTAACTTTCGTAATTTGATTTAATGAAAGGAAATATATTAGATTAAAAGCTTTCGGAATATAATCTAGTAGTTAAAGTATATAAATTAGTAAATAGTTTCTTCCATTTTGGTTGTTACCTTTATTTATTAACTAGTTTTTATCCTGGGAACGTCACGGGTTGAAATATCTAATATGAGATAATAAAATATATTATTATTATTATTATTATTATTATTATTATTATTATTATTATTATTATGTTAAACAAATCTCTGCCATAAGTTATAATATTCAAATATAAAAAAAACGAATATCTGCGTCGGGGTATAAATCTAGTGCCATTACAAATGAATTCGGAAGTTTGTAATCGATTATTCTAAAAAGAACTAACATGAAATAAGAAAAAAAAGTTAATTATTGAAATATCGAACGCATTAGTCTAAGAGTTATGTGATGCGTTAAAAAATTCATGGGTATATGATCGGGTATATAGTTCGGGTGACACAATACCTGTCGGGTTACAAAAAATAGTCATTTTTTTATCTGTTTTTTATATAGCACTATGGTACTCGTTTGAAAGATAATAAAACGCTCGTTAATTTGGTGTAATTTTTTTCTTTAAAAAATCTCGTATATAAAAGATATTAACGTTTAAAAGTTATGGGAGGAAACATGAGAGAAAAAATAGTAAAGTTTTAATATTTAGATTTAGTAGATTAGTTATTTAATAGATTAGGTTAAAGATTATAATAGATTAGGTTAAATCATATTTATTCTTTTTTTAATTGGTTTACACTTGCCACATCACATCCTATATGGCATCTCTCAAAGGAGAGATTGCATAAGAGTATGACATGTAGGATTAATCCCTTTGCAATATATATATATATATATATATATATATATATATATATATATATATAGATTATTATTATTATTATTATTATTATTATTATTTGAAAAGTAAAAAAAAAAAAAAAAGTAATGGCACCTATTTAAAAGTCAAAGTAATGGCATGTTAACTTTATAATGGGATTAAAAGGCTTCGAACTTTAGAAGAAGGGAAAAAAAAAGTTTTGTTTGATGGGAAAGACATGAGAGTGGCAATATAATTTATCGTATAGAGTGTTGCAAAGTAAGTATCATGATGACGTTCAAATTGGTTGAAACTTACACCACTACACCGGTAAACGTAAAAGATGAGATGAACAAACTTATAGACAAATTGAGTGAAGAACTACAAATTTGGATCAAAATTTTATATACAACTCAAGTCACGTACGGAGATAACTTGCGGACTGGGGCGATCCTTTTAAGGGGCGGGAGGGGGCGGCCGACCCCTCGAATTTTCGTTCAGAAGTTTAGATTATATAGTATTCATATAGAATTTTTTTTGTATATAAAGTTTCGACCCCCCGAAACTAGTAACTTCCGACCTTTTGAAGTTTCGGGTCAAGATTCGCCACTGCTTGCGGAGGAGATAAAATCCATTTCATTCATTTGGATTAAAAAGGAGGAAATAGGGCGAGAAAAGGCAATTTGGAATGGCCAAAACGGGTGAAATTTGACGATATAGGGTAGAGTATTTGGTTTTTGTTTCTATGTATTGGCGAAGTTTTTGGGGGTTGTCATTGTATTAGTAACTTGCTTGTACAATATGTTTATATATGTTACGTGATGAATTAAATCGTTTGTCGTTTAAAAGAAAATAAGATGAATCAGCTTGGTCTTCTAGGTGTTGTGTTTTGATTTCCAAACATAATCTCTTTGTACATCTTTTCTAGCATCTTGCAAGCTAGTGTTTTAATATATATATATATATATATATATATATAATATAGGGTAGGGATCCTAAGAGAATCAACCTCTATTTGAGAACTGAGAGAACCATTCTGGGCCACACATTTCATATAAAGGCAATTTTTTTTTTTTTTTTTTTTTTGCATTAATCGCACATTTTTATGCAAGAATTTTTTTTTTTTTTTGAATTTTTTTTCATTTATACTTATGTGTATATAGCAATTATACATATATGTATATAGCAATTATACATATGTATATATAGCATTTTTCAGCTATACATATGTGTATATTGAAAAAAAAATAAAAAAAAAAATCCTGCATATAAAGCAGCGATTAAAGGAAAAAAAAATTTGCCTTAGAGAAAATTTGTGGTCCAGAATAGTTCTCTCAGTTCTCAATTTGGGAAAAGGTTCTCATTTGAACCAAATCCTATATATATATATATGATTAGGTTTAAATGAAAAGTAGCTTGAATTTGAAGAACTGTGAGAATACCGACGTAAAATGTGAATTTTTAAAAAAAAATTACACATCGATGTAAAAATGGGTAACTCCACCGTAAAAAAATGGAAAAAAATTACGATGGTTTTACACTGGTGTAAACAGTACAACACACCAATGTTGACTTAAAAAAAGAATATTTTATTCAATATTTTATTCTCCTTTAATTTACAACCACACATTTTTTTATGATTAAATTAAGTATGTGGTTATAAAGTGAGTTCTTGTGATTTTTCCAACTCAATCTAATTCTCATTTACCCTTACCCTATATATATATATATATATATATATATATATATACTAGTAGGGTGCCCGCGTGATGCGGCGGGGAACACCAGTGTATGGGTTGTTATCGATGTCTGTTACGGTGCCGGTTGATATCTACAATGCATTTTTACATTTTCTAACCTTAATTATTTTAAAGTTTTATATTTTAGTTAATTATATTTATGTGTATGTCTATTAATATAAGCATGCATGCCCATATACATATGCACATACTGCTAATGTTGATTATTTAAACATGGTACTACAATTGAAGCTATCGATAACAAATGTGATAAATCATTCATAAAGCCCCGTCTTGTGTTGTACTATTGTTACCGTGTGACAATTTATTTGTCAGGATGAACCATAATGTTTAAAAACATTATCATATTTTAAGAATCGTCATAGCTGATATGTAGATTTCGAGTGCCATGTTTGGTTTTTTGAATCGTTGCATTTGATTGATATTAATTTTTCATTATTGGGCGGAACATTATTTAAAACCAAATTCAATTTTATAATTTTGAGTTTTACTTGGTCATGAAACGGTGTTTGGATTCAACATCCATATTAATAATAAACATGTCTAAGTTCTTTAACTGCATCCAAATTATGTTGATCTGTATCCAAATTTCACCTACATTTTAATTTTTAATTTAATGTCTATTCAAGCTTGATAATATTTTCTTCTAAAATAACGTGTTAGCTGCTTTATAAATACTTCTACATTAATGGAATGTATCTTATAACAATATTAGTTACATATATTAAAGTTTTGGCTATAAAGCATTTCATTGTAGGTGAAATTTGGATTCTTTCAGTTAATTAATAAATATTAATTTATGTTAGATTCTTTCAGTTAAACGTGTAATGCGATAATCATTTGTACATAACGCATTTCTTTTTTGTACATTTCAATCTACACGTCAATATTGACGAAGACAAACATCAAAACGTTGACAAAAATGAACATGTGGTCACGGTATTTTTGAATGTTTTTAAAACATAATAGTTTAAAAGTTATGATAGGATTAAAAAAAGAATTACAACTTTATAGTGGGGGGAGTGTAATTACTAACTAAAAATGAGGAATTTAAAGTAACTAAAAAGAAGTATTAAAGTGTAAAAGTGTGTGAATGACTATTTTACCCCCATTTTAGGGTTTTTTTAATGAAAATTGAGTTCTTAACTTTTGGGTATCTTAAACTACCCTTCCCTCATACATTATAATATAATATATATATATATATATATATATATATACTAGGTTAGTACTCGTGCAATGCACGGGATTACCTACATTATTATTCATAACGAATATAACTTATTCTATAAAGAAACTAACTTACGGTGTTAATTGATTATTGACATATTCAAACATAATGTCATAGCTGCATTGGTAAGTTCACATAGTAGACAGTGTTCAAAAAAGTTTACTATAAAAAACATGGAAAAAGACAATATGACCCAAATATCTAACATTAAAAGTTTCTCTTTTGGCCTTGCACGGGAAGTCTAAATCATTTTTTAATAGAATTAGCAAAGTCAATCATTTGTTGCAAGCAAAGTCTGTTTACTAAGGTTTGTTTCAGAGCAGTGGGTTTGTTAAGAAGATCTATCTGAAACAGCTATTGCACGCCCATACATACAACTCACGGCTTCCAAAAGATTAATCTGATTCAAACCAAAAACATCCAGATCAGTATCATCTTCTGCAATCCATTCTCGACTCCCATATGATAAAACTAACCCTATGGAGCCTTCAAACAATCCACGCCCATACATACAACTCACGACTCCCAAAAGATTAATAATCGATTATGAATGGAACCGGAAGATCTCGTATTACATTCTTTGTGTGCATCATCATCTCGGCTTGCATGTTTCCAATGCCATTCCTTTATGTTTGAATCTATAAACATTAGCGTCTAGCACCAACCATAATCGGTTGGGTAACAACCGCATGAAAGTGTGGCCGATTAACATTATCAAAACAAGAACTGTTAAGATAATAAATCAAAACTATTCCCTTACTTCTTTTCCAATCATAAACATAAGGCTCAATATTATAATACGAAATATATGGTCTAAATCCAAAAAACTAAATCGATTTGGAGTTTTTGGATTCATAATAGATCGGATTATGAGTAGGTAGCAAAGAGAATAGAATCGAAATCACCATTCAAGGGAGAAGATTATTATTTCAAAAATAGGAGAAGAAATGGCGGATGAATCTTTAAATGGAGAAGATGAATTAGGGTTTTGATTAGGAGAGAGTGTCTGTAAATATGTAACTGATTATTACACAAACTATTTGATTAAAATAATTAAAAGATTTGATTGTTATTTTACACTTTTAGCCTTATGATCAAGATTGAAGATGGATTGCTAGGATTAGTTCTCATGGTTCTTAACTGGGGTGGTGGTTCTTATTTGATAACAATCATATATATATATATATATATATATATATATATATATATATATATATATACTAGTGGGAATGCCCGCACGTTGTTGCAGGTGCGTTTATTTTGTTGCCTCAAAGTTGTTGTTGGTTTTGTGGTGCGTGTATGGCATTTATGGACGATTCATTACGGTGATATTAAGTATGTAGGAAGCAACAACCTAATATTTAGTTATAAATTATTTAGTATCCATGAGTTGTTTCATCAGTAGAAATTGTTCACCGACTGGCTGTTCGTCCTTTGTATTAGAAAAAAGAAAGTAGATGTGACATATAAATTTCCAAATGCATTAAGGAATATTGGAGATAGAGTGGCGTCAAAGCATCTATGCAAACTCAACAATTAGAAGTTTGTTCAATGTTAGTAGCTAATCTAATTCAGCAGCTAATACAGAGACGAAAACTTTTTGGGAAGATAAGAACAATATACGGTAAGTTAAATACATTTCATACATGTACCCAGAAGCGATGTGGATTTCTTAACTCGTTAATCTGCAAGTTTACTTGCACAACGACATATCTCTAGCCTTCCGTTTGGCTTTCTCCTTTGGTCTACCTTCATCTTTCTGTCAGTAGCAGAACTTTGTTAAAATCAAATATAAAAGAGTCAAACACACAAATATAACAAGGTAACAACGTAGTCTCATCAGTTCTCTAACCTGGTTTTCATGTTCATTACCCTTGGTTACCATAGGAGGGGGTATAAAAGTAGAAACATACCTGCAGAGAGAATACATAGTGATGCATAATCCTAAATACATTACGCTTAGTCTATCAATGCAACTAAAAAATACAAAGGATAAAAGGAAGCATCGACGTTCAAAGTTAACTTAACAAAAAAAACTTAATATTAAGATTGAAACATCTAACTTAGTAAATAGAACAAATAAACCACTGGAAAAATGAGAAGTTGATAAATATGTGTTATAACTCCTATTTACATTTAAAATTCACACTAAATTGTCCAAAAAAAATATAAGCAATTGTAACCCCCGTTTATTAACAACCAAATGCATATAAGATATAGTGAGAAATATGAAACATGTTGAGTATACTAACCTTGTTTGACCACATCACTAATTCAAATTGTTCTCGCAAAGTCTTCAACATATCACAAATCACACCTAAACATTAGAACAATTAGACATCGAAATATACACACATCAATAGCTCTAACTTGGCATTTCAAAAAAGGCCTTACATGTATTTATGGAGATCAATGATACCACATCTAAAAACAAAAAACCAATTCTGGTTGTTCTTAACAAAAACAGGAGTTTCACTGTCCAAAGGCTACACCACCACACAAAAAACGCAAAAAGTTATAAAAAAACATAGATGATAGAGATACAAAACTACACCAAATCAGATGGTATCAAATAAAAAAATTGGCCAACAATTAAAAAACAAAAAAAAACGAAATGAATGTTATACCTATAGATGAAATGGGAGTGCAGGAACAGCATGGTTGGCGAGGTATGAACTCAAATTAAAATATATTAATGTTCAAACTGATTGAACAGTAACCGAAATGAACAGTAGATTATAAACATCTGATAAATATAATTAGTTAGGAATCTGGTTAAGATGTCATGTGTGTGGTGTAGTGGTGAGGTGGTTGGTGTGTTAGTGAAAGGGGTCAGGATCGACTCCCGTATCATGCGCCGGTTTGGTTACTTTTTTTGTATTTATTAGCAGATTGTTTGCAATAGTACTAACGTCCGTTAAAGTTAAAGTTGACGGTGTTAGCATTGACGGGTCAAACATGGTAGGCAGAATTTTTTGTCTTCACCGGTGTACGTCGGCAACAACACCCACAAGATGGGTTCGACGGTTACATGGCCATTCCGTTGACATCGTCGGTGAGATGGTCTGACACAAAACTAGCGGCACGATGAAGACTACTTTGGCGGCGACAGAGTTCCGGCAAGTCCGGTGAGGCTCCGCAGAAACCGATCTTCATCCGCAAGCTTTTTTCCGTATAGATCTGTCACTCTAAAGGCAGTGCCGGTAACATTACGGACACATTTCGACTTTAGGGGCATCTCGACATTAGACTAAACTTCGACCTCAGACGTTGTCTCTGTCACGATAAACGGCTTCAACGGCGGCAAACGACGTGGTTAAATCTGAGAGCAATTGATTGTTTAGCCTGTGATGCATGCTTCGTTTATAGCTAGATCTGCTAGGTGAAGAACATACATGGTGGAGATGATGACTAATAACAAAGAGAAAGAAAGAGTGTACGAGAGAGAGAGAGAGAGAAAAGGGAGTGAAAGTTTTTTATTGCTGATTATTTTCTTTAATCATATTATCCACAAAGTGTTGTAACATGTACAGTTGCATTTTTTTACAAGTGTTGTCTTTTTTTTTCTTCTTTTATTTATCAATGACTATGCATTAGACTATATGGTGTGGTTTAACATTCCCCCAACTTCCTCAAATGCCATATAAGCGTCACCTCATTTTCTCCATTTCTTCCCCCAAAGTTTGAAAATGGTATTTCCCTAATTCCCCCACTCCCCCTCATTTTTTTATTATATAAAGTTTAATTTAAAAAAAGAAAAAAAAAAGAGAGCTAGTCACATGTTAAGGGGAGAGGGGAGAAAATTCACCGAAGTCACCGAAAATGAAAGGAGGGGAGCGGTGTTCCCCTTGGGGGAATTGTACACATCATCACCCCTAAACCTTTCCCCGAAACCACACCAATTAATCTTATATACAGAGACATTTGAAGCGTTTTTATTCGGTATCTCTTTCGCTAGCTTAAACGCGGGTTGGCGAGGCAACGCCCGCGGGTAAAAAACTAGTTAACATTAAATATTGAGGGTGCTTTTACTCATTAATCCATCCAATAAGGACGAATAATTTGAACTCGAATATTTGATAAAGAAAAAGATTCAATAATCTGAAAATAAATAGAAACTATAATTTGGTTTGTCTTCTAAACTACGACTGATCATTTGCCAATTTGGACATTGCTTTAACTGCTGACAATTAAGACATTCATTTTCCACATTCAATTGGCATGATTGAATTGAACTGGGTGTTTCATTCATGAACCAAGGTTATATCTTCACATTTGTGTATTAGAGATATGTACAATTACCATTAAAGCTTGTACATAAAGGGCATAAACGGAAGAAAATGAGTAAAAATTAAAGTTTTGTAAAGAGGTCTTTGAACTTCCATCTTAAAATGATGGTAAAATGACTATCTTAGACATCTCTCCTCCTTAATAAGGTAAAACATATATATATATATATATATATATATATATATATATATATATAGGGGATAGTTCAATAGAAAACTCATTTTATTGAGAGAACTCGAGAACTTTATATTACATATGTGCAATATATCATATATTGCATATGTGTAGTATATATTGCACATGTGTAATATATCATATGTTACACATGTGTAGTATATATTGCACATGTGTAATATATCATATGTTACACATGTGTAGTATATATTGCACATGTGTAATATATCATATGTTACACATGTGTAATATATATTACACATATGCAATATATGATATATTGAGTGTATTACATATGTGTAATATATATATTGCACATGTGTAACATATGATATATTGCACATGTGCAACATATGCAATAATAATATATTACACAAGTGTAATATACAACATATGATATATTACATATGTGTAATATAGAGTTCTCGAGTTCTCTCCCTAACTATGAGTTCTCAATTGAACTTTCCCCTATATATATATATATATGGGAAAGTTAATTTGAGAACACATGTATTTCGTGCGAACCGCGGGAACGACATCTAAAACCATTCAAATTCAAAATTTCTTTTCACACTTATCTTTATTACTAAAATACAATCTCAAAAACACAATTTACGCATAAAAATTCAAACGTGTATGAAAATAAATTGTTTTTACACATGTGTAAATTTACTGTTTATACATTTGTAAACTGTTTCATTTACACATGTGTAAAAAGTTAATTTGAAAGTGTTTTTGCAAGAAAAGATGAATTATTTGGAAAGAAAATTCATTTATTAATGTTATATTTTAATTATAATTAGGTTTGTATTGAAAATAAATGATTTTGATTGGTTTTCTCACTTGTTCTCACGGTTCTCGCGATATTTAGCGTTCTCAAGATATATATATATATAGGTCAAGTATAAAATGAAAACCCTCTTGAGCTGAGAAAACCTTTGGAAACCCATGCAAAAAAAAATTATTATTTTTTTCAAAAAAAAAAATAATAATGTTTTATTTTATATATAGAGAGCAGGGTTATCTTGAAAATGCTAAAAATCGTGAGAATAGGGGTGTTCATCGGTTCGGTTTACGGTTTATTTGGTTTATTCGATTCGGTTTATTCGGTTTTCAAAATTTTGTACCTCAAACCAAACCAAATTAGGAATATGAAAACCAAACCAAATTCAACCAAACAAACCAAATTGAAACGAAGTTTTTTTTCTCTAACTTATATACCTATATGTACCAAAATCCGAAAAGAAAGTTTGCAATAAATATAAACCAAAAAATAAAACCACGCAAACAGAAACATTATAAAAATTAGAAATAGTAAAATGAACCCTAGTTTACTAGTTTATACTCAGATTATTACCTCTATAAATTGGTGGGCTTTATTTATTTTGGGTTGGGTTTAATATTTTGGGCTTATATATTATATATGAGTTATTAAATATTATTATTTTTATTTAATAATTAATTATTTTACCGGTTTATTCGGTTATCCAAATAAACCAAATAAAAAAATGTAGAACCAAAAACCAAACCAAACACCGAATAAGCAATTCGGTTACAGTTACGGTTCGGTTTTCGGTTTTTATTTGGTTTGCGGTTTTTCTGAACACCCCTACGTGAGAACCGTGAAAACAAACGAGAAAACAAATCAACATCAATTTTTTTCAATACAAACCTAATTGTAATTAAAATATAACATTAAAAAATGATTTTTCTTTCCAAATAATTCATCTTTGCCAAAACACTCTAAAATTATTTTTTTACACATGTGTAAATGAATCAGCTTACACATGTGTAAAAACAATTTATTTTCGTATATGCTTAAATTTTTACGCGTAAATTATGTTTTTGAGATTGTATTTTAATAATAAAGACAAGTATAAAAAGAAATTTTGAATTTGAATGTTTTTAGATAGCCTTCTCGCGGTTCGCACGAAATATACGTGTTCTCAAACTAATTTTCCCGTATATATATATATATATATATAGGTTTGAAAGAAAAAATATAAGTAAACATTTTTTTAATTTCCTCTTATATTGAGCAAAAAAGATAGCGATTACTTCAAGTGATAAATTATTTTAAACAGAATGTATAACGTTTTCAGGGTGGAGGGTCTCATATTGCTCTTCACGCTTGCCACTGCATCCCCCTTCTTGTTACTGATGGAGGGGGCAGTGTTTGCATTCTTATTCCTATCGCTCGTATGGGATCCCTAACACTTAAGCACAGTTTTTTTTAAACGGTCAAAAGGAACTTTTATTTCACCAAAACCAAAACCAATACACCCGCAATTAAGCATAGTTTTTTTTTTTTTTTTTTTTTTTTGAACGGCAAATTTCACTCCTTGTGGGACTTGAACCCATGACCTCCCCTTTAGGTGTTCTTAGAAGCTTTGCTTCTACCATTGGGCCACCAACCCCAATGCATAGTTAAACCAATACACCCGCGATTAAGCATAGTTAAGTGTAAGTTTCTTCTCTCATCTAGAATTAATATGTCAAACCAATTAATGATATTTTAGATTAGACATTTTTGAAGAGTCCCCACCGCTTTTCTATCCACAAAAGATCTAGGATTTATCGGGTGTGTTACAATATTTGCCTATAGACCAAAAGTATTAATACATTAAGATTTAAGGCCAAAAAGTATATTGATTTATAAAAATGTATATGAAATTAAAAAAAAAAAAGGTTACATGCAATGATGGTATAGGAGGGAGGAGTATGGAGCTTTTTTGTTTTTTGGGAAAAAAGAAAAGCAAATAATTTGGATGGTGGGGATCGGGAGAGTTTCAAGGTGGGAATGATGAAGGTAGATGACGATTTTGTTACCATGATGGTGATGCTCCAACGCCTACCTAACTGATTAAAAACAATACAAAAGTATTATTTATTTCTTCAAATTTTATGCAAATAGTGAGGTTATAATTAACGAACCTATTTTCATGTTTAGTTTCAACTATGCGTGACCATAATCAGGACCGTCTTCTATAAACGTCAAAATGTTTTGGGTCTGATACTATGAGCCACTAAAAATAAACTGGACCCATAGAATTTAAACTCAATCAATATATATAAATAAACCATAACATCATGTTCCTCAACATTATCATAAGCATCTTCTTCCTCAACATTAGAACATTGAGATTGTTATTGAAAGAACTTACTTTGGCTCCTTCGGTCCGATTGTTGTGGGTTGTGTGTGCGCCTTTGTTGTTCTCGTCATTTCCCGCTTTTCACTCCCTTAAAGTTGTTTTTTAATCAGGTTTAACTTGTTAAGTGAATTTGAGTTGGGCTTATTTAGTTAGGTTTAATGATTAAAGTTATTTGAACAATTAGGCTTTAATACATGAGTTTGGTTGTTAAAAATAATTTATTATAGTAGCTCAAGAGTATATAGGTTTTATTTTTTAAATAGAACAAGCATACTAACTCAACCCAAGTTAATATGTTTTCTTTCTATACCAAGGATCAAAACAAAAGGAACAAGTTAAAATAAGAAAAAATAATGCTTTGTTCAACTTTCAGCTGCATCTAGTTGACCATGTTTCCATTGAGAAAAAAATCATCCACCAAAGTGGAGATGAGGAGTAGTGAACCCCGTACCTCTCACATCCAAAGTGAGCGCCTAACCATGTGAGCTACATCCCTTAATTTTTTTAACACACTAGCAGGGTGTGAGTGTGATGCAGCTGAGAACACAAACACTTTTAATGGTGTGTATGGTTCGGTGCGGTTCTGTTCCATTCAGCTATTAGTCTCAACGCAATCCAAAGTCATCAGTTAATGGATCTTAGTCATCTTACTAACCACTTGGTTAATTCATTCAGTTTATTTTGTAAGATTATCGGTTTTTGGTTCGGTTCAGTTAATTTGTTACAAACCAAAACTAAATTCGGGCTAAAATTTTTGTTTAGAATTACATGATATAAGAGTATAAATACATGAAATGGGGGTATAAAAGGTAAGAATATATGAATTGTTTGGTTTCAGTTTGCTTAATTTGGGTTACTAAGGGTACATAAAATCGATAACCGATTTTAAGTTAATTCAGTTTTTTTTGTTGGTAAAATCATCAATTGATCTCGTTTAGTTTCATCTTTTTTTTTTTTTTTTTGGTTTCATATGTTTTCAGTTATTTCTCATCCATAGATATTGTTAATTATGTAACATGCCAATTTTA
Organism: Ambrosia trifida; assembly: GCA_028751855.1. Lineage (NCBI taxonomy): Eukaryota > Viridiplantae > Streptophyta > Magnoliopsida > Asterales > Asteraceae > Ambrosia > Ambrosia trifida. The sequence continues at coordinate 3,482,605 of CM054126.1, read as the reverse complement.
TAAACTAAAAAATAATAGCAATATTATACTAAGATTAAAGAGAATAAAATGTTCTTTTTCATGATGTATTTTTTTTTTAAAGTAATAACCTATGAAAAAAATTATGATTATTTGAAACTCGTATGGTACTTTGCTTAAAATAAGGAGAAAATGTGTAAATATTATTTAAATAAGAAAAAGTTTAGTAAAATTGAAAGAATTAAAATGAGGGTATTAAAGTGTAAAATTGTTTTTGAGATTCCAAATTCATCGAACCAAAGATAAATAGTTTCGGTCCGAGTTGACGATTTGGGTCAGGTAAGTTTCATCAAATAATAAAAATACGATACAATAATAAAAAAACATCGTCTTTAGAACTTAAAAAACATAAAATACAAATTCGATGGTCTTTACGAATTTAAAAAAAAAAACTTACTTTTAGTTGTACCCTACGAGTTTTCATCTTTTAAAAAGTTTACATCTTCGACCGATACTTGTTGAAAGAACTCTTTCTATCCTAATTCATAGATTAATATATGATCTACACGAGTTTTCATCTTTTAAAACATTTACATCTTCGACCAAAACTTCTTGTTGCTGCTATTGTTGTGCAAGGGACCCCCCCCCCCCCCTCATTGGACCCATTCTTTTTGCCCTTGTTTTGCACCCTCTCAAACTTCTTGTGCGATATAATTGTACCATCCCTTTAAATTCCTATTATCTGGACGATGGCATAATTATAGGAAACACGAAGGAAGTGGCTAAAACTCTAGATACCTTAGGTCAGATGGACCATGTTTGGGGCTAGAGCTCAAATCAAGAAAATTGAGGTTTTCTGGTCGTCGTGCAATGGACTGAAGTCAAAGGATGGGCTTTTCCCGTGTGGCATTGGGAGGCTAGAGAGGGGTGTGAAACTCCTCGTAGGGGCTATTAGCCGGGACGCCGATTATATCATCAACCTGGCTATGAAAAGGGCCTCGTGTGCGGTGAACCTTACAGGGTGCTTACCCTTTTTGAGGGACCCTCAAAGTGTGTCCTTTCTACTTCTCTCTTGTATGGGGGTTGCCAAGCTGTTGTTTGGCTTACAAACTTGCCAACCTTCGCTTGTTGTTGTTTCCATATGTCTGTAATTGAATCTATCCTCATGCTAGAAGGCGGTGTTGGAATGTTTACGAGGTCGTCATGCTCAGGACTTCCTTTCTATTTTTCCCATATGTCTTCAGTTGAATATCGGGTCGTCTTTAAATACCGTTTAATGATTCTCTTGTTTGTAGGGGTTTGCGTGGATAAGTTTGGGGAGCATGTAGTTCATGCAAGGAGTTGTCGGCTTTCAAATATGGTCATGACTTAGTCGGGGATGTCTTGGGGATCTGCTCAAACAAGCAATGATATCTGACAAAAAAAAGAGGCCCACGTGAGCTTTTGAACATACCAGCTGGAAGTGGGGTCTACTCTACGCTCAGTAGATTTCTTGATGTTTGGTTGGGAGGGTTGGATACACGCGTGTGTGGACCTTACCGGTGTGCCTTGCTTGTTGGCCTCAGAGAAAGTGGGCTCATGCTTGGATAAGTTGTGCTGAGGGCGGAATCGAAGAAAGTGGCAAAGCTATAAGGTTCCTAAATGGGGTGCGGAGGGTTGTGCACAACAATTTATCCACCCCTAAGAACTAGGGTTTTATTTTTCAATAGGGTAGGATTCGCCATTCAGAAGGGAATTGCAGCGTAACTTGTTATCCGTTTACCTGTCATCTAATTGTAGATTGCGTTTTATTATGAAATGAATTTATATATGTAGAAAAAAAAAAAAACCTTTTTATCCTTAAAAGTTACATACATTTAACCAACATAACAGGACTTGCATTCACATGACAAGTTTATAACCATGATTATTAAGATGTGATATTATTTGACATATAAGATACTTCTACCCTACTCTTTATAATTTTCATTAGAGCACATGATTCGTGATGTTTGTAATGGATACGGAATCAATATGTGAGCGGTTGATGGTAGTTAACTAATGAAAAGGTGTTTAAAGGTAGCTATGAGTATGTGGATATAATAGCGTAACATCAGAGCCGGCTATGAGGGTGAGCCGGGTGGTCACCGGCTCCGGGCCCGACCCTTAAATGGGCCCGAACGTTTTTTTAAAATATGCGTATATATATTAAATTCTATATTTAGGATATATATTTGTGTTTTATACATTAAAGTCTTGTTAGTGGAGTTGGAAAAACCATGTTAATTTAATGTAGAGGTCTCAAGTTCAATCCTTGGCTCTAGCACTATACTCAATTTTTTTTTATAATTCATTCATCTTTACAAAATTTTGGACCCAAATTCTTTTTCGCCCAAGGCCCAATTTTTTTTTTGACATTTTCGGAGACGGCCCTGCGTAACATGTTTACGTGAAATTGGGGTGCCAATCATTTAAGCATCTTCCTTTGATATGTCAGAAATGGAGACCGTGTTTTGTGGAATGGGTAATGGGTGGTTGCTTCACACGTTGTCAAACGATAAACATATTTGGACATACTGTAATGGTAAGGTTATCCAGTCCGAAAATACCTAAGAACCGGACCAAGAATTTCCTAAAACTGAATGGGCATTGTATAAAGAACTATAGGGTTCCTACTATTTGTCTTATTTGGGTTCGGGTCGGTTCTCGGTCCTAGGCTTAATGAAACCGATTTTTTTTTTACTGAATCGAAACACACTTAAAACAAAAATATGGCCCAACCTATGTTACATGTTAACTTAAAATACAAAGCTCAAGATGACCATCATTAATATCAATACAAATTCCAAACACAGTATATTAATCATGTTACTTACAAGAATTAGTTCAGTTGGTTGTTTGCTTTGCTTTCTTCACTTGATTGATGTACTAGGTTCCTAGGTTCATGTTCCTTTAAACAATCAGTACACAAATACAATTTAGAATCAACTTCTCTAAACAATATCAAGTTAGCACCAACCAATTCCATCATGAACACATATAAAAGATTTTAAAGGGAATTTTTTGGGGCATAATCAGAAGTAAACAAATGAAACCCACAAAAAAATCACTTAAGAAACAATAAACCTAGTAAACAGATTCTACAAACAACAACAATCAAGTATGAAAGCAGTTTACCTGTTACAAATCTAAGAGAAACGACTGCTTGATCAATAAATTGGAAGAAATCACCAATTGATGATTTTCAAGGTCCTTATTCGATTTCAGGTTATTGATGTTGGAACCGTAGGACCGCCTGGATCAGAACCAAAGACCGACCCTTCTTCTAGGTCGGGTATGGCGGGTGAGGTCGGTTCCTATTTGCTCACCCCTAGGTAAGGTGCATTACGGGTATATTTGTCAATGAGCTTTTATGAGCTTCAAGCTTTTTTTTTAAAAAAAAAGTTCCTACTTAATAAAAAACCTTGTTTGGTTGAAGGAGCTTAAAACTTCTAGGTTATGAGAAAAAACTATATATTGAAAAGCTATTAGTATTAGCGTTAAAGAAAAAGCTCCTACTAGCTACAAGCTTTTAATGAGTAAATGATACAAATACCCATTCTATCATAAAAAAAATAAGAAAACATGCATACAAGCTTTTAGTTAATGCATATTTTTGTCATTTTATACATTTTATTAAAAGCTCCAACTACTCTGCCAAACACCAAAATATATTTAAAAAGCTACAGCTACCAAATTTCAGCCACCAGTTTTCAGCTACCAACCTCAAACTTTCAGCTACCAGCCACTAGCTAGTTTTGCCAAACATACCCTACCTCTATCTTAGAGATGAAAGTTCAAATCATGAAAACCAACATACTATTAATCCATTCATATCAACAACCACTGCCTACACAATACATGATTTGATGCATTCACATTTATGATGAATAGGGTGTAAAGCTCAACCCATGTGAACTCAAACAAACCCATACCACTTTCGACGATGTTTTAACACATCACTCTAACCCACGCTTTCAAATAGGGGTGTAAATGACACGTAGCGGTTCGAGAGCTACTCGGGATTGGCTCGGTAAAAAGCTTGAACGAGCTGAGCCTTACCGAGCCCGAGCTCGAGCCTTATATACAAAGCTCGTTTAGGCTCGCGAGCCTAAACGAGCCCAAACAAATGTTTTATTATTTTTTTATATGCAATTTTGTCCTTTAAACATGTTCAATTTTAATTAATAATATTGGTGAGCGAGCTTGAGCCGAGCTTTTGCTCGTTTAAGCTATTGAAGTGAGCTCGAGCCTAGCCTTTTGGTCCTTTAAAATTATTTTAAAATTATTTTGAGCCGAGCCGAGCTCGAGCCTTAGAAAAGCTCGACCCTAGTCGGGCTCAGGCTCGACTCGACTCGTTTACATCTCTGCTTCCAAATAAAATCAACACCCACTTTCCCCTTTCGTCCAACCCCTTCAACCGGTGAACACCCCGTCCTCCCTTGTTAGTGTGTAATTTAATAAATTATTAACTAATATAATTTTACCCAATACCCAATAATGAATTATTAACTTATATGACCGTTGTTATAATGGTGCAAGTGAGAGTTAGAAACGTATGGAGGAAGATCTATTTTCTCCTAAAATATGGCGATCCTCTTCCTCCCCCACACAATCTAATCATCATCATCATCATCATATTATTATTATTATTATAACCAACCCATCATCTCATCAATCCACAGAATAATAATAATAATAACATTAACAAGAAGAAGAAGAAGAATACGAGAGACATAAAACAAGATCAAATCAGTGGGGCGACACCTGTTCTAAGGTTCTCCCCTCTGATTCTTGTTTACCCTCTTCGTTTTTCTTCCTTCCTTCCTTCCCTTCCTTTTCAGGTACACCCAATTCCCATTACATTATACATATTATTATTATTATTATTGTTATTATTGTTATTGTTATATGTCGAATTCGGTTGATTTGTCTGATTTACCCCCGGAACTATTGGAAACAATCTCCACGAAACTCATCATTAATAAAGATTACATTAGATTCAGAGCTGTTTGTTTATCCTTAAGAATTTCAACACCTAAAGTCCCTAAACATTTACCAACTCAACTCCCATGGTTAATGCTTCCACGTCAAACAAATCTAGACCCTCAATCCAATCTCAGAAGCTTTTTAAGTATTTCTGATGGCAAAGTTCATATGATTAATATTCCTCAAGATTCTGACAACCATAGGCGATGTGGGTCATCTCATGGATGGCTTGTGATCTTAAATCAAACCCCTTTGGTTTGTATTGTTAACCCCTTAACACAATGTGTACAATACCTTCCACCATTGTCAGCATTCCCTAATGTCATAAGTTATGCACCGAATGAGACCGGGAGAGAGTATACGATCAAGACGGTTGAAGATGATGTGTATATGTGTAGTTTGAAGGAAATGAGAGATTCTTTTATCAAAAAGGTGGTTTTTTCGTCCAGCCCGTCGAATGAGGAGGTGGATTATTATGCGTTTGCGATATTGAATCAGACGGGTGATGTTGCGTATTGTAGAAAGGGGGATAGAAGTTGGAAGTTTGTTGATGATGCGAATTCGTATTGTGAAGATGTGGTTTTTTACAAGGGTTGTTTTTATGCTGTGAGTAAACATGGGACGATAGTGAAATGTGACGTTAATGGGCCGACGGTTAATGTGTCGTTTATTGAGACGCAAAGACAGATTGGCGGTGATATGCAGTATTTGGTGAATTGGAAAGATGAACTTTTGTTGGTGACGAGGTATACTGAGTTGGAATTTAATATGGATCAGAATAAGCTTGATATTGTGTATAAAACGAGTGAGTTTCAAGCGTATAAGCTTGATCCGAACGGGTTAAAATGGGAGGGTGTGAGTGAGTTAGATGGGTATGCGTTGTTTTTAGGGGAGAATTCGTCGATGGCGTTTTGTGCTTCTGATTTTCCTGGGTGTAAAAGGGATTGCATATATTTTACAGATGATTATTCGGAGTGGAATTATGATGGTGCTAATGGGAACCATGATTTGGGTGTTTATGATTTGGGAAATGGCAGTATAGAAGCTTTGAATTGTTATCCTGAAGAATTCTATAGCGGGCGTCGATGGCCTCCTCCTATTTGGTTTACTCCAAGTTTACATTAACCAGGTTAGCATTAATCCTGCTTACTAAATTGTTTATCTGCTTTTGGCGTTTCGATATAGCAATACGTTGTTTGGAGAGTGTCTGGTATTTTGCTTATCCAAACTGTTTCGATATTGTAGAATAAGTTGTATTAATAGGCAGTTTAAAGGGCGATAAGCGCATAAGGAGTTTAAATAAGCATTACCAAACACCTCTTAACACTTACCTTCAAGGTTGCAAAAGGCGCTAGGCGGGCGGTGAGGTCCAGCCTAGGGACTAGTCCTGACTAGGCGAAAATTAGGCAGAATTAGGCGTTTTGGTATTTTATACGTATTTTATATATATACACACACACAAATTTAGGTGTTTTTTTGAAAATATGTTAAGATATATACACATAATACTAAGAAATGCTTAGAAATTTAAAAAAAAAATAAAAAAATCCACCGCCTAGATCAGCGACTAGGGCTTATTTCCGATTTTTACTCCCGCCTAGGCCGATTTTTGCAACACTACTTACCTTTGATGCTTACTTTTGATAATTCTATGAACTCATGATTTTTATAGCCATTTACGAAGTGATAATTCTACTAACGGCGATTTTGTCCTGTTTACTGATTTTATCGCCAACCGGTCAAACTAGTAAAACTAAAGATATCAGCTTAAGAGAAATTAATCAATGGGGGTCAAACGGGTCGAATGTCACCTAAAGTAAGTTTTAATGCATAAACATTGTGAATCATTTTATTTCAAAAATTAAAGTTTTTCCTGAAATACTATAATCTTTGTATTAATATTTGACACGTTAATTATTTATTTAAAAAATAAAAACTTGTGAACAAAAAGTTTTGACCCGAGCCGTTCCACTGGTATCAAAATTCCACATCTTGATGTTTCGTGTTTTGTATGTTTATGATTGAAGTTTTGTTTGTTTTTGGTTGCAGATGCAGATGTTTGGTTGCTGATGAATTTGTGAAGACAGTGTGGATTATGAGAAGAGGGCATGCATGATGTATATCGAGACAAGCTTTGGTAACTTTGTAAATAAATAATAGAACCAACCGTACGTTCAATTGAATTTTGAAAATCGATATATGTGAAGTGCTGCTTTATGCAGTTGGTTTTGTGTTCGATTATATAAATGATATGTAATCACAGTCTTCTGATGGAATTTTGTGGTATGGTGGTGTTTATTAAAATCAAATTGAAGTATAAAACTAATTAGTAATACCAATAAGCAGATAGTAACTAGTAAATTATGCGTCGCGCTTAGCGCGGCGTAGAAATATAAACGCCGCCGATTCTTGAAAACATGCAGATTTTTCTGACGAATAGCGGAGTTACACCAGCGGTATCGCGAGGATCTGCTAATCGGATAACACAACGTAGAGAGTTGTATTGTTCCATCGGCACGCCGGTGCGCATTGCAGCGAGCAAAACGCCTAAACCGCCAGAAAACAATTGATAAAAGAAAACATCTACGATCCTGGCCACCAGCCAGCGGCGTCGCTGTCATCGCGACTGCAATGAACCAGCGCTTGAAAAGGAGGATTTAGTAATAAAAGTACTGCGATGGCATTTGCGTAATTACCTCGAAACTAAAGGCTTTTTATTTTGTTTTTAATAATAAAATTACTACAATGGCATTTTTGTAATTACTTTAAAAATGAAGGCTTTTTATGTAAGTTACTGTAGCTAAGAATTAAAATTGTATGCAACTAGTAACTTACGCGCCACGCTAAGCGTGGCGTAGAAATATAACCGGCGTCGATTCGTGTAAACCTACAGATTTTTCTGACGAACAGCGGAGTTACACCAACGGTATCGCGAGGGTCTGCTAATTGGATAACACAACGTAGAGAGTCGTATTGTTCTGTCGGTATGCTAGTGCGGGTTGCAGCGAGCAAAACACCTAAACCGGCAGAAAACAATTGATAAAAGAAAACATCTACGATCCTGGCCAACAGCCGGCAGCATCGCTGTTATTGCGATTGCAACGAACCACCGCTTGAAAAAGAGGATTAATAATAAAAGTACTACGATGATATTTTCGTAATTTTAATTACCTTAAAATTAAAGGCTTTTTATTTTGTTTTTAATAATAAAAATACTATGATGGTATTTTTGTAATTAGTACAAAATTGATGGCCTTTTATTTAGAAGTTACTGTAGCTAACGTTAAGAATTGTTATATATAAATAATTCCTGATTTTTAGTAGCGATTCAAGGAGAAATAATTCTTACTAATGGAGTTTTTGGTTTGTCTACATTTTTCATCTTTTAACGGTTCAAATTAGTAAAAATAAAAGTAATCAGGTTTAAGAGAAATCAGTGGATGAGTCAAACGGGTCGATAATTGCCCAAAATTTATATTAAGCATGAACATAGTAAATAATTTTATCACTTAGCCTCTTTTTGTATGATAATTATTGATTTGTGTTTTGTACATTTCTGATCGCACTTTTATCACTAAAGAGAAAGCATCCAGTTTGGCTTTCAAGTATGGTTTTCATTTTCTGTTTTTCTTTTTACTTTTCTTGGAAAGAAATTGAAAATTCATTTTCGTTAATGCTAGTGGCGGATCTAGATAAAAAATTTAGGGGTAACAAATTTTTTTACCATACTTTCAATCAGTTGGTGATCCGAGACTATGGAGTGATGTGCTGTGAAAACAGCTCGCGTGTGTGTTGCTTGGATTTAGGCCACGCGAAGAGGTGAAAATCAAGAAATTTTGGTGTAGTTGTTTGCGCGTCGCGAGGCGAGTAAGAAACCTTTTTTGCATGGCACGAAAAAGATTTTGCGTAGAAAGTTTATTTCCGTTTTTAACTTAGAAATTTTTTGCATAAAGGTTGTAATATGTGATGCACAAGTCATAACTTCAATTATAACAAAGAACTTATATCTGTCGTATAGATCCACGTTACATAGTGTATGCCACAAACCATCCACAAACCTTAGTGGACGGTTTCCTAAGCCCCTAGTTTTACGTCTACTATGCGTGGGAGGTATCGAAAATAAAAGCTCGGAGGTAATGTAACACGAAATATGTTAAAAAAACAATGAGAAAATTTCACCACACCAGAGAAGTTGAGAGGTAGCGGACACTACCCCTCAATACATGGTGAGTTCATCACTGGTTAACGCTTTTACTACCGTTCGGAAAACAATTAAACATTGTTTTCTAGACTTTTCATTTATAAACTTGTGAATTTTTTGAAGTCTTCATGGAAAAAAAAAATTATCACCAATACATGTAACATGCAGGTAGTGTTCGTTTCATGGATTGTAATGGAATTGGAATAGAAATTCACGCGAGAACTACAATTTGATTTGGAATTTAGGTGTGATCATTTAATAGAATAGAATAAAACCTCAAAGAAATTGAAATGTAGATTCGCTTCCGTATGTTGTTTAATCGCAATTCATTCTTTTGTTGAAACAAACCAGATAAGAAGTGGAATACACATTCCAATTCAATTCAAATTGCATTCCACATCTCTACAAAATGTGTTCAAATAGGTGACAGTACTTTACACACAAAACTGGAAATTTCTATCAGAAAGATAATACTGTAATATTCGATTATGTGACCTGCAATGATAAACCAAGTAAAGCAAACTTAACGTTGTCCCAAAGACTTGTTGAAAAAAAAGTAATTAAAAGTAGCATATCAGTCCTATCGACTCGACTGGTTTTTTCATACACATGACACAATTAACATTATACTCGTTTTGCTGCCTACAAGCTGCAAAAAAATGACTCCGTCTATCCAAAAGAATATTACAATGAGAGCATATCCACACACTAGAAGAAAAACACAATTAGACTCGACACTATAACAAATTCAATCCCCAAAAAGTGATCCGCGTAACCACCAATTCACTAATTCAAAGCATCAATCAATAAGTACCCATCGGGGGCATCCCAAATGGCGGCATTGGTGGCATCCCCATTCCACCCATGGGTGGTGGTGGAGCAAATCCTCCGCCCATACCCGGTGGAGCAGGTAGTGCAAGAGGAAGTAGTTGAGCATACATATTCTGCAAATAACCAGATTCTCGATTATTTTACAAATAAACAAGCATGAGATTAGAGTTAAACGAGCAAACAGTACAAAAACCTGTTGTTTAACAATATCCTGCTCCTCGGTTTCTTTGGCCTTACTTTCCTTGATCGATTCGATCTTGTCCTTGATCAGTTCATCGACCTTACCGGTATATTCCCGGATAAACTGCAAGAAAACAAATAATGAGTTGATAACAGACCAATGGCTTGATATAATCGAGGTTAGTTAATGTGTGCCAAACCTGTAGTAGATATGGGAAAGCAAAATCAATCATGTTGTTTAACCAGGCTAGCTCGAGAGCAACATCTGGACGGATGAGATCATAACACACAAATAGACAGGAAGCAAAGCATTCCTTCTTTCCCTGCACAAGCAATACATGTGATCATTAACCAATTGTAAGGGTGCATATTTATCAAGATTGGCTAGCTTAAAGCTCGAAACTAGCCGAGCTTAAACGAGCTCAAGCCCATACTAGAGCCTAAACAAGCGCAGGACCGAGCTTTCACAGACCGAGATAGACTAGGCTTGCAAGCCTATACAAGCCTATTGTTTATTAAAATATAATAATATTACTTTATACAAGTACATGATAAATATCATTATATTCAAAATCATGATAAAATAACTAAAAATATATAGTTATTGTTATATATAAAAAAATTATAAAATCATATATATATATATAGAGTAAAGATCAAATACATATAGTTTTTTTGTAAGAACTGTGAGAATCAAAGGGGGTAAAAAAAAATTTATTTTTTTTTAGAATTTTTTTTTCCCATGTGCTTAAACATTCTTTCTAGATGAATAATACAAAAAAAAATTAAAAAAAAAAAATTTTTTTAGTGTAATTACGTCATTAAGGTAAATACATTAGTTTACACTAGAGTAATTATGTAATTACTCTACACGTAATTACTCTACACCAAATTTTTTTTTTTTTTTTTTTTTTTTTTAGTTTTCAATACTATAATACATGTTTAACAATATGGGAAAAAAAATTTTGAAAAAAAAAATAAAAAAAAATACTCTCCTTTGATTCTCACAGTTCTTGCCAAAAAAGCTATTTGTACCGGATCTTTACTCAAAATATAGAAAAAATAATTATATATTTAACAAATAATAAACAAGCCAAGCTTAAGAAATACTCCGTACTAACTAGCTTAACCCAAGCTTCACATATAGAGCTCGAAATGAGCAAACTCGAGCCCTTGTAAATTAAACCAGCCGAGCACCAGCTTGGACTCGGCTAGTCTACAGCGCTGCTTAATAGCCTCTTAAAACTCCCAAAATTTAAAAATGAACTTGATATTTTCTTACCTGCTCGATGAAATAAACAAGCAACTCTTCAGCCAGCTCGCGGTCCCCAGATTGTGAAGCAGTCTCCATTGCATCTTTGTAGACCTTGTCCTTTTTGGACAGTGCAATAGACTGCTTCCATCTACCAGCTTTTTTGTAAATATATGCAGCCACACGCCTCATCTCAAGAAGCTCGTGCTTCTCAATCTGTTGCAACATACAAAACATAGTTAAATAAATAAGCAGACAAAAATAAACGTAACAGGAAAAGAAAAAGGAAATTGACCGAGCCCCACCTTTTGTGCAAGGCCGATCTGGTCAAAGTTATCATGCAAATCAATAGATTCACGTAATCTATCATAATCTTCCTCTTCAACGTATATTTCATTCAAAGCCTCATTCACAGCAGAAACGTTATTGCTCTGAACTGCAACCATGTATGGTTTGACTAAAGGAAGTTGACCCGCCTGTATTAAGTAAAGTCAGAATAAAATATATGTACAATAAAAACAGAAATATAAAAAAACATATTCCAGGTGTAAAACAAACCTTGCGCATGATGTCTACAACACGTGTATGGTCAACACGTAGAGCAAGGACATTAAGAACGTCATTAATAAGGTCGGGATGTTCTTCTAAATAGAAATGAACCGCCTTGTAATAAAGCTCGACGTTTGCGACTTTAACTGCAATATCCTTAAACTGCATATGATCCCAAGCTTCTGGAGAATGATTCATGACAGTTGTTGCAGCATTGTCAAACTCATCATATTGAATGTATAGGTAAGTAAGCTCTTTCCAGTGTTGTTGCTCATCACAAGCGCGGATTAACTTTGGAATATTGAGACGAGTCGAAAAGAGTTTTATATGCTCCATTAATTTTTCATGACGGTATCGAGCATATAAGACACCCAACTCGGTGAAGATGCCCATATGGGCACGTTCCAACCCTAAACCACTTTCCATGAGAGATATAAGCTCATTGAAGCATCCTCTGTTTTGGTAGTATTCGCTCACCTCTTCCAGATCATCCACCTAAAAATTTCAGAAAAAACTTTAAGACACTTGTCTAAAAACGGTAAAAACTATATTAAAAAGGCATTACACAGGCAGGCATTAAAAATCATATTTGACACACTAAACAACCCGTTTTTACCAATTACCCAACCAATTAATCAAGGCAATAAAAACGAATAAACATTCACAAGATAATAAAGGGTTAATACTAGTTACCTGCACAATTATATTGAGACCGCATATCTGAGCCAAACGGAACTCCTCGGCATCAACACAAGCAAAGCAAACTTCTTTCCATGTCTTTGCACTATTTGCTTTACGAGCAGCATCAACGGCACCTTGAAACTGTTGCAGCCTCACAAGTGTAACAGCAAGCTTAGCCCAGTTGGAGATAAAAGCATATATAATCTTTGCAGCTTCATACAACTCTTCGTCAAACAAACGATCGCCAACATTATGAAGATTTGCAACATTTGGCATAAGGATAAATTCCTCAATATCACTCAACCTGTCAATCTTTGCATATGCGTAAATGAGCTCACTATCCACCTTTGGCTCCTTGATCTTGTTTCTAACCATCAAAAGATACTTAACCAAATCATGGTAGCAATCTGTGTCTTCAGAAGCACGAATAACATCCAAGAATTGAGTAGCGTCATCAGCACGAATGAATGACTCAATTGCGTCACTAACTAATCCCTCCTTGAGCTGAGCTTTAGCCACCTGGCTCCATACAGCGTCTTCTTCAACACGGTATGCAAACTCAACAGCCCGTGGAATACTGTGAATATTATCCAACAGAACATCGACTGCTTGAACATTTAAGTTGAATTTCTTGAATATCGCAAATGCTTCTTCGTAAAGCTGTGCTTCTACGGCCACCTCACCAACAGCAGGTCCATCAAAATTATCTAACCGATTAATGTAGTCCATAACTCGTGATGGGTCTGCTTTAATTGCTGTCAAAATAAGCAGGTTCTGTAGATTGAAATTCCCACTGAAAGCAGAGTTTTGAAGGACAATTTTCTCAAGGAGCTCGATTAGTTCATGAGGAAGATCAGCAGTCATGAAAGCTTTAACAGCAGCAGAAACCTGCTCAGGGCTCTTGCTCTCAGGCAAAGCCGTAGAAACAACCTGATCAATTAGCTGCCTTCTATATTCATTCTCTGGGTTAAGTACCTTCTCCCAAAGATCGCCATCCATCCTCTCCACAACGTACCTAATAGAGAACAATATGACTTTGGATTAAAAAACATTCCAAAAAGAAAAACATTGTATTTTCTGGGTAGTAAAATAATAATAATAATAATAACAACAACAATAATAATAACAACAACAATATTAATATTATTAATAATAAAATGCAGCAGATCAAGTACCTTGCTTGTAGTTTGAATAGGGAGTTTTTGCTTGTGACATTAATGAGTTCATCATCACATTGGCCTCTGCGATAAGCAACGACAGCGAGTGTAGGATCACGCTTCTCACAGTATTTCCCCACAACACGCGAATCATAATATGGGTTTGTGGTAAGGAAGTGCTCGGGGTTGTTATTGCTATCAATGATAATCTTACCCAAAGCATTATGAACATGTACATCTTGGCTTCCTTCGCTTACCAAATGCTCCAAAAACTGAGTTAATAACCTAAGTCGGTTCCTATAAACAATAATAAAAAAAAGTAAATATGTATAAGTTTCCGATTATGAGAAAATAATGTTTAACCAGGCAAACTGAGGACAACTAACCTCTTTTCACACTCATCTACAAGCGGCTCAACTGGAAGCAGAGAACGAACTGATAAAATCAAACCTTTGATGAAATCTTCAGGGCACTCGTCATCTAAAAGCTGTCCAACAACTTGTGGAGCATTCCCAGGGTTGACCTACACAAATGCTCCCATAAGCGCTAAGATTTTATGCCTAAATAGATTAACTACGAATAACTTTTTAACAAAACCATACCTTTTGAACATAACCTTCAATATACCGAAGCATGTTGTTGGTATAGAGGTAGTGAGTGAGATCTGGAACAAAGCCAAACCGATCACAAACATTGATCAATGGTCTTGCATCAGGAAGCTTGGCTTCCATTAGAAAGTTTTTGGTCTTTTCAGCATCATAGAAATTTGACTCTCTTGTAACACGTTCTACCTCCTTGATTTGACCAGTTTTTGCAGCAGCCTCAATGTACTTGAAGTGTATGTCAGGATCCTCACTGTGATATTCAGTGTTACTAAATTCAATATTAAAAGTATCCTTTTGAAATATAGTAAAATATCTAAATTGATTACCTGGAACTCAAATATGATCCCAGGAAGAAGTAGAGGCCTTCATATGATTTGAATTGTTCAAAAAGTTTGATACATGCTTCAACACCAAGTTGCTCACAATATTCTTTTGCAACCTACAATCCACACAATAATGTGAGTCATGAATTGAAAGTTCAAAAAATAACCATTCATATATAAAATAGTCATTACCTGAACAATTATCTGAAGGTTTCCTCTCAGATTGACCAGTAAAAGATCCTTCATGCACTCAAGCGCCCATTCTTTTGACAGAGTTCCAAAAAATTCTACAAGAGACTGGAAAAAGGAAGCTAGTTAGGTATCATCGCTGCTAAATGCTGCAAAGCACAGAAGTAGAAAAAACAAACCTGTGGCTCTATTGCATGTGTGTTCACAATAACACGTTTGATATCTGGTAGTTCACTGTAATGCTGCACAAAAAAAAATGTTTCAATCAAGCAGATGATACAAATTTGAAGGGAAAAATACAGGTCTCTGAAAGTTAACCAACCTGAAGGGCTCGGACATAAAGACCTGCTTTCTCACAAAGTTGAGCAATTCGAGGACGATCATAGTGACTGAACATGCCATTAGCTAATATAGCATCAGCAACGTTAGGGAATGTTACAAGGTTGATTTCAAGGACCTGTGTAGGTTTTTTTTAATTGTTAGTGAGAACTATCCTAGATATCTAAAGAGTATTTTATGAGCATCAGGTAAATGTAACCTTAGTTTGTAGGTGAGCGTGTTCTGGCAAGTTGGGCTTCAAAACATCCAAGAGGAAAGCTGTCGCCTCTCTTATCAAGTTCCTCTGAAAAGATGGAAAAAGATGCATTTAAAACTGGTTAAAAAAGAAATTTATTTATCTAGATATAGAAACTGTTTACGAGGCAATAGTTTTGTTCATGGCAATTAAAAGCAAACAGGACATGCGCAAAGACAAGGTGAACTGGCGAAGCCACCGCAACTCATATAGACACAAATCATGGTTCTTTCTATAGACAGATAGCACTATGAGAATTCCAAGCGGTTTTTTTTTTTACTTTTTAAACTTTAACACGTCGCTATTTGGTTGGACTTCAAGTCCTTGTTATAAAAAAGGTTTCGGAGTTGTTGACAATCAATGACTAACTTATTATCGTGTGCAATGCGTATAAGGAATGCAAATAGCGCCGTGCACTCATGCCCTAAAACCATGCTATTAGTTGGGTCCGGATTAATATATAGCTTATAAGAGTGTACACTCCACACCTCCTATTATAGCTAAACGTAAAGTCCATTTGGTTTTATGTAAATCTCGGTTACATATATTGAGTGATACACTAAAATCTTCAATATTCTATGCTCATTATATATTTTTTCATGTTTTGTTTTTGTCACGAATGTTTATGTAGCACATTTTTTACGCCTAGTGCCTTGCGGCTACGTCTTGATTGCACCTTGCCACTTCCACTACTATGGTTTTGAAGACGTAAGGTTTGAAACATACCTGAAGGAAAAGATCTGTAATGGTGTTGTAATCAACAGGACAACCTCCTTCCATTTGGGACATCATTAAAGCAAAATTAACAGCTCCCTGCAAAAAAAAACAGCAATGTTACCAATCTAACCTCCCTGCACTTAAACTTATGGCATCACAAAAAAGATCTTAAAAGTTTGAGGAACACATTCTTAAGCAAATTAATGCCTGAAGCCTGATTCAAAACGTGTTGGCTTTTAAATCATTGACATACTATCTACTAAAAAACTATAGTACCTGTGGGTCCGTGCGAAGAATTGTTTGAAGAAGGAACAAATAATCCGGCGAATATCCAACCTGCGCCAATTCAGGACAAATTTTATGAAGGCTTATTTCAACTTTCAATATGAAGTATATTGAAACAATTAACAAGGAAAGCATATCATTTCTACGAGAATAATGCCTACCTGCTTGGAGTAAATGAGAATTTTGTCAAACTCCCTTCTCTCGGCAAAAGCTGCAACAACCTTTGGGGTTGCTCTGGCTTTAATGTAAATTTTCAACGCAAGATCATTGTCCACCGTCTAAATTCAAAAAAAAAAAAAGAATAAATATTATGAACAGTAAAGAAAAAAATTTGATACAAGTAAAAATCCAAGACTTTATCAAAAACTAATACTTCGTACTGTTGGAAGATAATCTTTACATCATCATATCATAAGTCTAATATTATGTTTATATTAGTGTGACAAAATGTATGGATAATAAATAAGTCACAAGTGTCATAGTGGTAGTTACAATCGGTTATATACATGCCGATTCATGTAGCAGTTATTAACAGTTATGTTGTCAACGGTTGTGTTGTTCCATGTTCGCACCGTTTAGTGTTGTATATATAGGACTTGAAACATCAATAATCATTATCGGTTTCTGTCCCATTTTCTCTCATACTCTCTCAAACAAATTCTGCATATTATTATCAAGTTTGTTCGTTATTATAACCGTCCAGAAGATCAGTTTCTATCACGTACCTTCACAAGGTCTCCAAGTTCCTCACTACATTCCAGCTTGTCTTCAGCCAGCCAATTCTCTAGAAGATTCTTTTTGTTTTGATTGACAACTAGACGAGATAGTTCCAAGGATTCAAATGCATTTAGTTTTCCTTTTGTCAGTAGGGTCCCAAAGTACTGCAGTAATGGTGGTGTTTGTCCAGCTTGCACTGGTACACTCTGAAATGAAATAAAGAAAGGTTAAATACTCTTAAAACTGAGGATAACAGTTTTAGCAAAAAGCAACATGCAGGTTATGTCACAATTGGAAAAGTAATTACCTGAAACTTTGCAACAGTATCCGGTGTACGGAGGATGCCTTGAGGAGATTCAGCAGCCAGCTCAGCAGCTTCTTTGTATTTGGTTTGAGCAAACAGTTCTTGAAAACGCTGAACAACCTGAAATACACAAACATCAATTAGTCAATAACTGTGACCGTTGATATTTAAAACATATTTAACATTTATTTCCTATTCTGTAACAATAAAATCCAATGTGAACTCACTCATGATGCTGCTATACAGTACACACAAGACGACTAAAACAGAAACAACTATTAAATTTAAGAACCCATGCCAACCAACATCCATACATTAAAAATGAAATCTCAAAAGACAATAAAACTAAGCAAGCTTACCAAATTCTCTGCACCAGGTAGGTTTCCTCGTTTGGCAAGATTGACAGCAAGCTCTAGGTTGTTTAACTGCAATAACACATCAAACTCATTAGTCATTACTCATACACCAAAAGCAAAATGAGCATTTAATCCATTGATGGATAAAGCTTGTAAACTTACCTGCCCACTAACAAAAGGAACAATTGTGGATTCATTCACAGTAGCAAGTAACACCTGTCCACGTCTATTTACTGCATAGAAGCCTCCAACTGATGAAGCTTCGGATGTCAGAAAAATAGGATCAGGGCTTATTCTGTTTCTGTAAACGGCAGTAGCGGTTTCAAGATCATATACAAATAAGAGTCCCAGCTTGGTAATGACATATATCAAACCATATTTGTTGGATATCTGAAAAACCATAAATAAATGTCAGATCATATTGTAGCTCACATTCCCAAGGGAAACAAGAACTGGATGTACCTGCATGGCCACAGGAAAATCATCTGCAAAGTCAGGAGGGAAAAAGAGATCTGCTTGTTTCTTAGTGAATGATGCCTTCCCTGCACATTCAATTGCAATTGAGAAAAAAAAGGTCGAAAACCCAATCTACGTAGAAGACTGAGATGTAGAAGTCAAATGAAAAAAAATTCAGATGTAGAAATCAAACGAAAAAATTCAAGTGTACTGAATGGAAAAACGTGTAGAGGATAGGACCTGGTTGGGCGCCAAGCTCAATAACATGCAGCTTTGAAGTAACCTGTCCAGCATTAGAGCTTTTTGTTGCAAAAGAAATGAGAATTGAAGGGTTCTCATTGCCTGGAACCTGTACATGACATTATAATATGCGATAAATATCTATTTATCTATGACACCTAGCTTATATATGGTTTCAATGTATTGTAGTGAAGGAAACATCTTTACTTTCAAGCTGGCAAAAGATGCTGCGTGTGCTTCAAGAGCCTGACTTCGCTGCTGATCAACAGAATATAGTTGCATATTTCCTTTGACTAGCTGAGGTCTCTGTTAACATCAAAATGGAGAGATTATAACAATGGAGAGCTGGTAAACAATATACTTACTACAAACCATGCTTTATGATTGGTATATCAATATACAAAAGTTGAATACAAATTTACAGAAAGAAAATGAGAGAATACATTAGTGAAAATTAACCTAAATCACTGAGCCAGGTGACATGTTTAATAACTTATCCAGAAGTACACTTAAAAATAACATTTAAATTCTTCAAAAATAAATATATGCGATAGTAATCAGTTAAAGAAAAAACACTATTCACTGGGATTGTAAACTAGACAAACATATAGCATTAGCAGGGAAAGAAAAGCATGACGACACCAAGGACCAGCACACGATATCTGGTTAAACAGGAAAGGTTGACGGCTACTAAAGCAACCAGTTAATACTATGCAAAACAGGCCATTTAACCCACATCATAAGATTACAAAATAAAAGAAACACAAGAAACTCGAATTAAATAATTGTGATGTCGGATATGGTGCCAACTCATAAGTACATCACGTCTGATCAAAACTCTTGAAGATAAAAAGATCCAATAAAGACCAGTGATAAGAATATTACATAACCTTCAATGTAAAATAAATAAAAAAATTGTGATAAAACATAAATAAAGAATAACAACAAACCTCAGGTGAGCCGGGGGCAATTCCAATCAACACCAGCCATTTCTCAGACGGATCACATTTGTAATTAATTATCTGATTATTTGATAGATTGGCTGTCCGATCAAACATCTTCACAGGTTCAGAATCACCTGTATAGAAAAAATATTTAGAAGCTGCAAGCCTTAAACCTCTAACTTACATATGACAAAAAAAAAAAGCAAATATCAAGTAATCTCACTACAAAGAAAACAAAAGCAGTGTACCTTCAATAGACCAATGATATACTGAGGTCTGTGTTACCATGCCCAACATCTTAGGTGTAATCCACTTCCAAAAGACAACCTGAAGATAAAAAATTGTAGTAAAGTTGCTTAAGGGCCAGTGTTAACAAAAAAATGTAGAAAAGTTACAAATCATTAAATGATTTATAGAGAAACATGTCACCTGCTCAGGCATCTGATGTGACTTCATTTTTGCTTTCATCTCAATATTAAATATCTGCAGGTGATCTTGAGTTGTCCCAGGAAGTTGAGCTTCAAGAAATTTAAAGCGTTGATTAGCTATATATTTAAAAACTAACATCATTACGTCCCTAAAGACCTTATTAAGAGTTGCATCGACAAGGCAACAACTTTTTGGTATATTTCAAAGTTTCTAAACAGATGAATATGGTTCGCAAGTCGTGTGTTTGCCAGTCCTTCAGAGCATGTCTACTAAACACATTTCTTTCACAATACTATGGAAATAGGACATGTAACCAAGCCAGTGCACATGTCATGGTGATGCCCCTAGCCTCCTATCATGTGTAAATAATTCAAAAGATGCCAACTTGCACCAAAATCATGAAAATACAATAATATATACATGAGCAACTAAACTGGATCAAAGACCAACACTATTAGTCTCAGTCGCCACAGGAAGAGCCTAGGGAGTAGGGATTTAAACTCATCAGAAAGCAACATATACAAAATTTCATGACCATGGTTGTAATCATCGTCTAGCCTCTAATTAATCGCCAACTAATCGCTAGTAGGAGGTTCACCGAGTAATTTTTATCTAATCAGTCCATTAATCGCTAGGCAGTCACCAGTGATCAAATCCGGTCCTAATCGGCCAAAAATCAGTGGCATTCTGGCCAAAACATATAATATTCCAGCCAGATTTAGGTCAAAACCTGTAAATTCCGGCAATTAATCCTATCCACATCAAATATGTATTGAGAAACATGCTAAAACATGCCTACTTTAAAAAAATACATATAAAAATGTGTGTATATACATATAAAACTGAAAACTACACTTAAAATCCCAATCCTATCAATGCGATAGCAAGTCTTACAACACTGTGAATTTACAAAAAACACTATACCTTTCAAAGCCAGAATCTTGGAAATCGGATTCATAAGAGCCGAATCAGCGGTAATCGGCCTCCTTAGCGGCTGCATTGGCATGCTCATATCAATGATCACAACGCTATTTTGAGGCGACGTTTCACGGACACAAATAAACTTATCCGACTCCATCGTCACATTCGTAAACGTAATGAACTGCGGATTGATCCCTATACTCGGCAACTGCAACAACATGATAATAATAATAATAATAATAATAATAATAATAATAATAATAATAATATTCAAAATCAAATCAACAGTAATATGCAAAAGTAGATCACTGAAAACAATAGTTTCAAAACCACAGATCTGAAACAGTTTCTCATAAATCTAAACAATACGAAAATGAAAATATATACAGATTTATAAATATATATACCGTAAGTGCTTCTTTCATTGTTATCGGTGCGTTAGCGGCCGCCATGGTGACGGGGAGAGAGAGGGATCAAAACGACGACGGATCAGATGCGGTTATAATCTCACTGATGAGAGAGATCTAGAGAGAGAAAGACAGGGAGGAGAGAGAGAGAGAGTGGATGTGTGTGTGTATGTATAGTGAGAATTGAGGAAGGCGAACACTAGAACAAAAGAAGGCCGTGACAGTGAAGATGCCTTCGATGGAGAAAATGGAAATGAATTGGAAATTACATAAATGCCCTTGTGGTATGTTGTGTTTACAAAACACACCCTACAACTTCTATTTCTTAGACTAAGTTTTGGTAGTTTAAGAATTTTTTATTTTTTATTTTGTTTTTGAACGGCAAATTGGGATAGTTGATGGACCACTGGAGTATCAACGTGCTATTAGTGGAACTACCTGATTATATTCATCTCCAGTTCTCCACTAGTGTAGATCTAAGTTTGGAGAAAGTATATGATAGAAAGTCCCATTAACATAGGAAGTTTAAGAAGCGACCACAACTTGACACGTGTAAACCCTAGTTAACTCTACATAACTCAATCTTGGTTGATTAAAAGGGTATTCTAGACTTTTATAAAACACCCAAACCCACCCTTCTCTGTTATAACACACTCACACAAACCAGAGAACAGAGATAGAGGGGGGGCCGGAGACCTCTCAACCACCATCGACGACGGATTACATGTCTGTGGAGTTGAGTGTTCTCCACTACAACAATACATTGGATCACCAAACGCCTCACAAGCACTACTACAAGCAACATATTCACCACCGTCTCCGGCACCGGTTAACCGCAGCTCCGCCGGACAGTTTTTGTTTAAATTGGCGATGCATCCGGTGACATTACAATTTCCACCTGATTAACCTGTTGGGAAATTAATTATGAGATAATTATTAATATTCAAATTTAAAGAAGCCTTGGAGTACACTCTGATCGAATAAACCCGAAACTGATCAATAACCATTGTGAGAAATGGGTTATGGGTTGTGATCAAGATATGTGAGTGAATTGAGGTCTGGTAATGGAGAATTGGAAGAAGAAGAAGAAAGAGGATGACAACAGAGTTTATGGATTATGATCGGATGCATATGAAACGGCCCCAATCTTTGCGTTTTACTTATGCACGAATTTAAATGTGCATTTGAAGTTTTTTCAAATTTTCGAAGGTGTGTTTTCAAATTTTTTCAAAAGTGCGTTTGTTTTTTTATAACGTGCGTTTATAATAATGAACGTGCGTTTGTTTGTCAAACCCAAATATACAATGTGCGTTTAAATAAATATACAACGTGCGTTTAAATATTGTACAACGTGCTTTTAAAGAATATACAAGTGCGTTTAAAGAATAACGAACGTGCGTTTATAATAATGAACCTACATGTACGTGCGTTTTTACACCCTTTGTTAACACCATCTTCTTCATTTTCTTCTGCGACACATGTTAACCTAATTGTTTTGGGTTAAAACGTTCTTCATGAAATATAATCGAAAGTACTTCACAACAATAACGAGCGTTTATTCATCATTACTTCTTCTTCTTTTTAACATTCAGTATATGCTCTGTTTTTTTTTTTTTTTTTTTTTTTTAGAATGACTCTCTGTTCTTTTTCTTCTTGTTTTTTTATTTTGAATTTTTTCTGATTCAAATTCTGTTATAACGTTTAATCGATTTGAAATCCTGTAAATTAATCTTCAGTTAACTCTCTACTTCCTAATTTACCATTGGTTAGATTAAGCCGGCCATAATTAGGGTTGTTAATTACCATCATGCCACCGCATATATCTAAGGGCTGAGAATGCTTCATACGCTTCTCACGTTAAGGAAGATATGTACGTTATCTCTTCCCATCTTGAAATGCGTTAATTAAAAGATGGGAATATTTTACAAAATAGTAACCAACTTCTAGAAGTGTTCCAATTAGGTCACCCATCAAACACTTTGTTCCAATCAAATCATTTAAGTTTATTTAGATGTTCTAATAATAGATATTTTACCTAAACAATAGGTCACAATCCTACATGGCATTTATTTAGATTTTTTTTAAAGCATGCTGACATGGAATAAAAATAAACCAAAATAAATAAAAAAAATCAAAATATAAAAACCAAATCAACTTACACGTTTATCTCATCTCAATAATCATAAAAACCCTACTAACCATTCTTACTCTCCATCTCATCTAATCAAGAAGAACCTCCCTCGACCATCTGCCGGCAACGCCACCGAACCGATTCGCCACCGCTGCCCAGTTTCTATTGTTGTCTGCTTGTGTTGCGAGCGAGATTCAGTTCTCGTTAGGGTGTACAGGAAAAGCTTTTAAGATGGAGAATCACGAACAACCATTAACAGGGAGCGTGGAACAAACCTTTGAACAATTGGACAACATTGGTAACTGTTTTTCGGTATCGATCGAAGAGCAGGTTCTTTCCTAGATGTAGCATATGCATTACCTGTTTCATAAGGGTGTTTTTTAGTTTAATTCTTATGCATAGAAATAGAAGTAAATCTTATTGTTCTTGAAGAATCGTTAATAAAAGGTGTTCTTGAAAAAGATGGGTTATTAAGCAATGTTTTATGTAGGGTTAAATTATGTGGTTTTACTTTTATTATGTGTAAGCATGTATACCTAATTATGGTTTTTTGTAATACCCGTATGGTTTTTTAAAAATCAGCAGCATCAAGTATGGTTTTTTTTAAATCACTAACAAAAGTGCGTATGATCATCTTATATCAAGTGGGTTAGGAGTATAAACAAGGGTGTATCACAAAGGTAGATACAAAGTAATAAAGGATAACTTGATTGTGAATTTTTGATAATTTAATGAAACAAAGTTACTCCATAGAAAGATGTAATAATTCAATGTAGATACAAAAATAATGAAGGATAACTTGATTGTGAATTTTTGATAATTTAATGAAATAAAGTTACCCCATGGGCATTTAGGGAAGAAAAGTGATAAAATTTAGGAAATTGTAAAGAAACCCTTGGTATGTCATCTTAACTTTGGACAATTTGGACATATTTGCTCATACCTCCTCTTTTATAATGTAGCATAGATATAGATTAGAAGTGTTCAATGAAAATAAATACCATACATGTAATCGTGGCAGTAATCAATGGGATATATATAATCTTTTCTTGGCTCATAGTTGTACGCTAATTATTATTTACTAGTGGGAATGCCCGCGCGTTGTTGCGGGTGTCTATGTTGCAAAAACACCAAAACCACACAGATAATTAAACTCGGTTCATCAAAAGTGGTTAGACGAGTGTATGAGTTCTAAAAAAATAATAACCATGTGGAGTGGAGTTTGTAAATTCAAATCAGACATTGCTAGATGTTTTACATATAAAAAACTATTACTGAATTTACGTCATTTGTTTGGACTCGTTAAAAAAGCCGGAATGTGCAGAAGATGGATTCTTGTCCTTAAATATATGTTTATCATTTGATATTCACAAAATTTGGTGATCTCACATTCATATATTTTAGTGGCAACATAATGTTAATTAAAAGCTTTGGAAGGGCAGATGAATGTGTATAACTGCTTACGCATGAACTCGGTAAAAAAGCCTTTGTTTATCTTTCTTGTAACAGTGTAGGTCAGTTGCGTTGGTGTATTTTTCTACCTTATTCCATGAGTAGCTAGATTCACCTATAAGTACTTGGAAAAAGGCATTACATGTTTGTATAACGAAATGTAGGACCAAATCAGATCAAAATGCCTGACTCTCTTGTAATAGCAGCATTAGGAAATGATTGCTTAATGGCAGCTAGAATAGTTGTTGCAGTATCCGATTTACCAAACAAACAACAGCCATAGATGTACCTGCAAGTTTCTCAAAACAGGAATGCAAACTATTGAAAAGATTAATACCATTAAATTTATTGATATGATTATGTTACAAACATATTATACTGACAGCAAGCTGAACATGAAGTGATGCACATATAAGTGTCTCAGTATGCTTGCCTGCGATACATAGATATCTTACTTCTGGAGTATAAACATCTTTCCTGCTACTTTTCACAACATAATCCAAAAGACCCCTTGTTTGATCAACAACTCCAAGCAACCCTTTTGGTGGTGGCCTTAAAATTGACATCAAAAGTAAACAAAACAAGGTTTGAAGCATCTACGGTCTTGAATTGGGGCAAACTTTAAAGCATTTGGTAAATACATACATAAAAGGATATCCAAGAGTGAGAAGCAAGGAAATGCTATTATTATCGTTGGCGAATTCTTCCGTATACACCCGAGCCAACCATCCTCCTGCAGAGTGTCTTGATGATGGACAACAAACCTCCTCTTAAATGACCAGTCTTAGAGTTAACAAGGGATCTACTAAAAGAATAAAAAAGTACATGCATTTTAGACAAGTTTAAACCTATTCAATAAAAAATAAAGCACAAAGTAGGAAATACATTAAACCTAATCAATCCAAAATGAAGCAAAAAGGGGTACCTACGTCTCAAATCAAAACGACCATATTATGTCTACTTCAAAGCCCCTAATCGTAACCGTTAACATAGTGACCCATTTGAATCTTAAAAGTAGGTTTCTATAAAAATTTACTTTCACACAAATGATGAAAACTCAATATGACAAATAATAATTCATCAACTTAAATACTCCCACTCCTACCTAACAACTAAAGCCCCTTTATAGAATGATGACATCCATTTATCAATAATGTAGCTACTTCCAAGTCCGTTATCCTGATTGTTAACATGTTCACCAGTTTAATTCTTAATTGTTTCAAATCAAACTTTGCCTCCTGGATCAATTTTAAAGCCTAAAACTTCCAAGCATTCATCAATTTAAATCTTCGCATGCCCACTTAACCACTCAATCCGGATTTCAATATTGCAACTACTTTTAGTGTCATTATCCAAACAATTCTAAGACACTTGGCTCAAAATTAACTGTAACATCACATCGCGAATATAATAATCGCAACATCAAATGATGGTGCACCTCATTGAAATGGATACGGAACTCTTATCCTGAAAAAGAATTGAAAATAATGAAAAATAATTATACTTTTATTCATTATTTTAATCATTTTTATAATAATCCCTTTATAATTGATGTACTTCGCTTTCTTAAATAAAATTGATATTTCAGATTTTATAAAATATAAATCAATTAAGATTAAAGATCAATCTACTAACCATGGTGCAGCCTCAGCTAATCAAGCAACTTTTGATCAGTTCGACCCTTCCATTTTAATCTTTTTTTTTTTTTTACTACATTAGAGGTCAAACTTATTCTGACTCAACTCATTTATAAGCAATTTGGTTGAATTTGGCACCTAGTGTTGCTGTTAAAACTTGTTAATTGCACACAATAGCAGCTGGTTTGACCACTAAATTTTAATAAAATACAAAACCACCAAAGAAATTGAAGAAAATAAAAAAACCGTACCTTTCCGCCAGGAAGGCCCCCACCTCCAACTACACGCACAGGTGTGCAGTTTGTCCAGAGGAAACAGTCGACATCTGCACCAAGCTGCTTAGTAGCTGGAGAAAATATTCCATCAATGATAACTAAATGGATGTTTTCACTAAGACAAGATGCCCTTTTGAACTCAAGCATTTACAAATTACAACCTTCTAAAGCGCTTTAATAAAAAAAAAAATGAATGAATGTTTTAATAAACATGCATTTTAATCGTACGTAACAAAGTAATTATTAA
This sequence comes from Ambrosia trifida, assembly GCA_028751855.1. Lineage (NCBI taxonomy): Eukaryota > Viridiplantae > Streptophyta > Magnoliopsida > Asterales > Asteraceae > Ambrosia > Ambrosia trifida. Next base: position 3,455,580 of record CM054126.1, on the reverse strand, counting down.
CAAAAATAAGAAAATGACAAAACATTCCAGCGGGTCAACCCGACCCAATCCATACGATTTTGACCGGTTACCCAACCCCTTAACCTAGCGCAAGACTGACAGCCCAATTTTGCAAACAGCTATGTACATTTTGCCCAAATCCACACAATCCAAACAAATATCGTGTCGTTTCATAACCTACAATGTGAAGAATGCTGACCTGTTATGTCCACCTGCTGTAAGAATACTATATCTTAAAGACTGTTGTAGGCAACACATCAACTAACCCTCTGTTGGAGCTCCTTAGTGCTAACGCTTCAAATTTAAAAAAAAAAGAATAAACATTTAACTTATTCTAGAACAATATTTGAAAAAATAGCAACCGTATTGATCAACATAAAGAACAAGATGGAGTGGCATGATAACATAACAAGGAGTATATAAATACATAAAGTGTCATTAGCTGATTAGCATCAAACTTTTAAAATCACAGTTACTCATTCAGTAAGAAGCCGCAAGTGCATAACTACAGATCCATCTTTGACCCTCACGGTTTCTAATAAACAACTAAACAAATTTAACAAAACAGTTAGTAGTAAAAACCTTGATACAAGTTTTGTTACACATTCAGACTTAACCCAGTATTTGAATTTTTCATAATAAACAACATAGCGTGAATCAAATTAAGAGATCAAAAGCAGAAAACCTAACCTTGGATTGGCTGTTAACGACGAGTGAATAGCAGAGGAGATAGAAGACTCGCGATGAGGTAGATGATCCGATCGCCTGAGCAGCAAGTGATGATGATGCGGTGGTGGTACCGTCGTATCGAGTAGGTTTGTAAGGAAGATCATTCCTTTCATTCCAATAGTCTGTTTCAACCGTGATAATTGAAACGTCGATCTCATTTAATTTGGTATTGAATTAAGGTGAAGATGAATCGTATCATGGGAAAGGTTTCTACTGGATTTGGGGTTTGGGGGCATGACAGGAAGTCATGGGTACTAATGTAATTTTGTATTGATATTGTAAAGGAGGAGGTGAGTAAAATGTCTACATTACCCTCCTAAGTGTCTTAATAGTCACACATATCCCCATAATACCCTTAACTTTATTGCTTAAATGTCTTGTACATGTTGCTTCTTAAGTTGTATGGGAATGAAAATTACAATATGGTACATCACTCCTCCTTTATAATGTATTATAGATTATGTAACTCTTGTGGTTTTAAATATGCAAAACCTTTTGTTGTTATTATGTTGATGGTTAGAATGAAAACAAATGGCTATTATGTGCTGCTTTTGGGTTAGGGCATTGGTGCTTGCTGATGTATCATATGGTTGTTGTTATGGACAGTGGCGAGGCTTAGTTGGGGCGGGAGGGGGCGGCCGACCCCCCGAATTTTCGTGCAGAAGTTCCGATTATATAGTATTTGTATAGAAAATTTTGTAAATATAGGGTTTTGACCCCCCGAAACTGGTTTTTGACCCCCCGAAACTATTGACTTCCGACCCCCCGAACCTTCGAGTCAAGCTTCGCCACTGAATATAGGCTTAAAAATCTTATAGCTTCGTTCACCTAATACACGGCTATGCTACCGTGGATCACATTGTTTGGCATTTGAGCAGTGGAGTAATTAATGGCTTCTTTTGTGAACTAAAAGTTAGTTAATTGTATAAACTTGTTGTTTGTTCTCTTGGAAAGGAATTAAACAACTACAGATAACATTAAATAGTAAACTTTGTCTACTTAATTTATGGGTTTTCAAGGCTGTGAATGTTAGAAACCAATGTTTTTCATGCTAACTTTGAATATGCAATGGGGCCATGCTTTGCTAGCAAATTGATGCTCACTAGGTTTAGGTTTCATAAAAAAATCACCATTTTTATTATATGTAATAGTACTAACATGTGTTTAGAGGTTACTTTTGAATAATGAATGTTGATATAATAGTAAGTGCAATTAAACCCCAATATATTTTTGACTTAAAAAGGCTTGCTCATCTCATCCTAACCCATATAGAAAATGATTATTTTTACATGACATTGTTACACTCAAACATGTACTGTTAGTTCCTAGTTTAACCAATAATATTATCAATCACATAATTAGTTACTAATGAGCTTTTTAAAAATAAACAATTTAGAAATATTAGATGATATATAAAAATAAACAAGATGAGTCCATTATAGTTGTGCAATGGACAAACCATCTCATTGCCTTGTCTTGCCTTTGAAAGCAAAATTCGGTGGGACCATGTTGCAATCCCTAAAGCCGTTGACTCCCCAAGGTTCACAAAACCAACCTTTAAGCGTGTGCATGATGTTGAATGTTTTTTAGTTTAACAATTTCCAAGTAAAGTAGGGGTTGTGGATTCATACACCCCTACTTTAGGATTCATACACCCTGACCCACACCTATCACCAATAAGAAGCTGTCACATATCCAGAATGTGACGTCATACACCCTAAATATGATGTCACAGGGTGTATGAATCCTATAACCCTTTTTTAAGATACTTACTTTACAATCTCTGCATTTTATAGGACTCTCAACTTTTTAGTTGCATATTTACTCTTAAACCAAACCTATCAACCATAATTGGGTATTTAATTTTTTTGAATCACCGAAAAATTCTTTCCCCTCTCTCACCATTCTATACATTTTACAAGATTTAAATTCTCAATGTTATAGTTGCATATTTACTCTTAAACTGAACCTATCAACCATAACTAGGTATTTAATTTTCTTGGACTCACCGAGTCAGTGAGTTAGAACCGTAAAAAATTCTTTCCTCTCTCTCACCCTTCTATAAGTTATGAATTTATAAATATATGGTATTTGACCCAAATTCAAGACATATATATATATATATAAGCCCATATATAGTCCAATAACAAAATAAAAAACTTTAACAAGCCTAAGCGCTTGTATAAAATGAGTACGGGTCCGGGTGTAAGCGATTTGAGTTTTGAGGTAGCCGATATTAACAGAAGTAGTCCTGAGGATTCAAGTACTATTTACCCTTAAACCGTATCAACCATAACTAGGTATTTAATTTTCTTGGACTCACCGAGTCAGTGAGTTAGAACCGTAAAAAAATTCTTTCCTCTCTCTCACCCTTATATAAGTTATGAATTTATAAATATATGGTATCTGAATTTGACCCAAATACAAGACATATATATAAGCCCATATACATATAGTCCAATAACAAAATAAAAATGTTAACAAGCCTAACCACTTGTATAAAATGAGTACGTGTCCGGGTGTAAGCGATTTGAGTTTTGAGGTAGCCGATATTAACAGGAGTGGTCCTGAGGATTCAAGTACATCGGTCGAGTCGGAAAAAAAGACCCTTACGCCTTAGCAAATTATATAAAAGAAACAACGGCGACTAACAATATAACAATACAATAGCAAAAATATGGTATTCTAATGACATACCGTGATATCTAACTGATGATACATGAAGCTAATTTAGCAATTTTTAAGATAACGGTTAAAACGTTATAGCAATAGTTTTTTAAATGTTTTTTATTGTTATATTATTATTCAAATTAAATAATTAGATTATTGGATATTTGAATGGATCAAATTGGGCCCGCTAGAAGTTATAATATTTTAGATACATAATAAATGCACAATACGTTTTAAGTTTCAAATTTTCAGAGATGACCGAATAAGTTTTTCGTTTTCATATTCTTAAACACAAGTATAAATTTTGGCCCCTTGGAAAAAATGGACCTTGGCTAGGGTGTGCCAACCCAGCCTAAAGCCGGCCCTAGATATCAAGTAGCTCACAGACAGCCCGTCTCATTCACTAATCTAAAAATAAGTAGTAAACTATTACTGAAACAACACATTGATTTTTTCTTCTTTCTTCTACATTTTCATTGTACACCACCTTTAAATGTTTCCCATGTTGCTTTTTAGAGCTAACCAAAATTCCAAAAACAAATATACAAAACAACAAATAAAAAACAATTCTTAATATACAAAGTAAACAAAAAGTAAAAAAGAAATACAAAAAACATAAAAATTAAAAGCAAAATGTTCAGTATGGGTCACAATCGAGAAACAATGCGTGTATAAAGAAACTCGTTCCATGTGTCGGGTAATCCAGGTAAGCACCAGTGAATACAATCCGCATAAATAGCGGGATTTGCCTTTTGTTCATCGGTCAATATTTTGCCTTGACGGATGGTGTAGATTGAGGTGTGTGCATCTTTTCGATACTCTGAAAGAGTAGTTATGTTGAGGAACTGCGCCGGGAATTTCATCAATTGAATCATATTCGTTGCAACCGTGAAGAGCCGTCGGTCCGTGCCCACACTCGGTGGTGTGGTCGTGTTTAGGATTGGACTTGTCTCTAAGGCACATTTAATGCCGTCAGGATTGTTCCAGTCTGAGCTCCTGTGTATATTTGTTGCATTATAATTTGTTGCAAACCCCTTTCATTGTGCTATGTTTGTTTTGTAATACTACGAGTATTTATGAGATAACACGAAAACACGACACATACCTAAACTAACTTTATGGGTTTGGATTTCCTAAACAGATTTATGTTAGATTTAGGTCGAACCCGCAAACATGTTAAACGAAACAAGTCAAGTTTGAATTAACATGTTTGGTTCGCGGGTTGACTACTAAGATTTTTAACATATATCTTTGTAAATGTGTTTATAAGAGCAACGGACATCATGTTTATAGTTTAAATGTGACAGATCTTTGTATCAACTACGAATATACGCGTAATACACCAATTAATGTAAAAGTACATGTCCGTGGGACTTGCCAACACACACCCATATATAATGTGGCTGAAGTGTCAACATGTTATTGTAGGTACAACCAAGGCTTTGATTGCAATTTGCATCTAATATGGTGCAACTAATAAGTAATAACCTACTAATTGATTTTATGGCAACCAAATTAACAAAGTCCACGCGTTTGAAAAACTAACTAATTATTCCAACTCTAAGATGTAGACTTGGTAACCGACTACTAGTGATCAATTTTAACCATTATTATTAATTAAAATTATCAACCGGATTATGTAATACTTATAACCGTCAAACAAAAGTTCAGTGGTATGGTGTCCCCTTACAGATGTGAGGTTGTTGGTTCAAATTCTTACAAATGCAAGGTTAGGTGGAAATAAGGTGGTATAAAATTTGCCGTTCAAAAAAAAAAAAAAAAAAAAAAAAAGTTTTTAAGCGATTAAAACCTTCTAAATTATTATTACTATAGTGTCTAGCTTTGTAGTTATATTTAGACATTTAGGGGCTGTTTGGTTGATTAAATACTGAATCATTAAGAGGTCTGAATGGTTAAGCGCTGAATCATTAAGTTGGACCTTTTAATTGTTAGTTTTCTTGTCCCACATTGGTAGGAGAGTCTCATTAAGGTTCAGCTCAGTTCAGTGTTTAATAGTTCAGTGCTTAATGGTTCAGCAACATCTCAAATCTTAATGATTCAGACTTAACCATTCCATTCAGAAGCTGAAACAAATGCGCTGAATGCTGAATCATTCAGCGCTGAATGATTAAGAGCCTCATTAAAAAGCTACCAAACAGCCCCTTAGTAATTAACTATCCATGTGTCTATCATGAGTCAGCTCAATTCAACAAAAACTCATTTGGTCAGTAACCGGTCCGGTTATGAAAAGATTCAAAGAATGTTGAGAACTTACTTGATATGAAGGGGAGACATGCTATTGAAAAAGACCATGGTGCGATTAGGGTCTACATTTTCATCGACCCACTCGGACCAAGTCTTCAATACTCTTCCATACGCCACTGGCCTATCGACTTCGTCATACTCTGTCGCGCCTTCATCGAATGATCCTCGCCTGTTTATTTGCAAAATTCATGATTAATCATTTTGTATGAAAAAAAGTGACTACAAGTTTTATGATGCTTACAGGACTTTCATCTTTAATGTGTTCATCCACCAAATGTATGTATCGAAGACCAAATAGTCAACATCTTTCCAATTTTGACCATGCTTATTAATCGACTCTGGCATGATAATTCTGTCTAATATACTGTGCATTTCTGGATCATCAGAATTAGATTGTACTAGAAATGGGGCCCAGTAAAATTCCACCGTGGCATTGTAGTCCTGTGACAAATACAAGTTAACATTAATTTTTGTCTTACTTTATATACAAAAATACAAAATTGTTTGTTGTACGTAATGATGTCTCTCTAGCACAATATTATTTTACCTCTTTACTATTTCTTTCACGGTTATCATAATGCATTAGAATTTACAAGCATAACCAGCTTTTACTTATTTTTTTTAGAGTTAACAGTCTACTTCGTCCCTGAGGTTTGGACGTTTTGTCACATCCATCCAAATTAGATTTTTTTACAACTGCGCCCCAGGGTTTGTGTTTTATTGCCAGTTCTATCCAATTCACTAACTACGTTTAAAATTAACGTTAACTTAGCAGTAGTTTGTACATTTTATATTTTTAACTTTACTTATAGTTTATGTTTTAAAGTCAACTTAGCTATTTCTTGTTCACAACTTTTTTTTTTTTTTTTTTGCTAGATCACAACTTTATTCTTTTAAATATGGTAAATATACCAACAAAATAACCAATGTCCTTGTGTTTAAAAAAAGTTATGTTGGAACAAAACATGCTAAAATATTTTTGGACATAACTACATATACGGTATACCTTATTATTAGGGGAAAGGGATACCGGAAACCCTCTAAAACGAGTAAACTCGGTAAACTCTAACTTCCCAAGCTTTTTATCATCTGAAAAAATTAGGGTATGTAATATACATGATTTTAAGAGTTTTGAGCCAAAAAAATCAAAAAAGCGCCGAGTGGATATTTTTAAAAAAAATAAATAAGTTTTTTTTGTGTTACGTATGTTACACAAAAACAGACATGTTACATATGTAACACAAAAAACTTATTTATTTTTTTTAAAAATATCCACTCGGCGCTTTTTTGTTTTTTTTGGGCTCAAAACTCTTAAAAACATGTATATTACATACCCTAATTTTTTCAAATGATAAAAAGTTCGGGAAGTCAGAGTTTCCCGAGTTTACTCGTTTTGAGTGGGTTTTTATTTTAACCATCCCCTACCTTATTAATGCCAGATTTATAATATTCTCTCCAACTATGTCACAATCTTACTGAAAATGACATGTAATTTCTCTAGAAAACTTATAACAAAAAAAAAAAAAAAAAAAAAAAAAAAACCATCATATTATATTGTTTTTACACCTATTCAAATAAAAATTGCAGGATTCTTGATAGGACCATTTGCTTTTCTTTAGGTAAATGCTAAAGACATCATTATGAACGAAGTGGTCAAAAAGGGTTTTCCCTTCAAAAGCTTACAGGAATTATGGCTTATGATATCATTTTTTTGTTATTATATTATTTTCATTTGCTGTCTAATCTATATCTATATCTATATCTATATCTATATCTATATCTATATATATAATAAACCAAAGCATTTTTAATGACATGTCATAATATTATACAATCTCTCTTTTGAGAGATGTCACATAGGAAGTGATGTGGCAACTCTAGACCAATTAAAAAAAAAGAAATAAATATGGTTTAAATATGATTTAACATAATCTATTAAATATCTACTCTTATAAATGTAAATATTAAAACTTTATTATTTTCTCTCTCATGTTTCCTCTCATAACTTTTAAATGTTAATATCTTTTTATACGAGATATTTTAAAGAAAACAATTACACCAAATTAACGAGCGTTTTATTATCTTTCCAACGAGTACCATAGTGCTATATAAAAAACGGAGAAAAAAACGACTATTTTTTGTAACCCGACAGGTATTGTGTCAGGTTTGGAATTAGTTTAAAAAAAATTGTGGGTTTGGGTCGGGCCTGGGATTAGGTGATATCTGACCCAATTACCCTTTTTTTATATTAGAATATGATAACTTATGGCAGAGATTTGTTTAAAATAATAATAATAATAATAACATTTATTAATCATATATTGGCAGAAGTCATTTTTATAGTTTAGATACTTTTAATTTTATTTACTTTACTTAGATTTCTCAACCCGGGAAGCTCCCGGGGTATAAACTAGTTATGTATAAAACTAGGTGGGAACTTATGATCATATAATAACAGCATATTGTTTTTTATGTTTTTCTAGGTTTCACCCTTAGAAAGTTGAAAGAGTTGGGGCGTAAATAAAAACTAATAAAGTATAAAACTTAGTCTACACATTTATGGTTGTTTAGTGACTAATGTATTTTAAGTATAGAATCACGATAATTACATAAACATTATTGATTAACTTTAATGAAAAAGGTAATTGAAAAAATTACAGAAATCGTCTTTTATGTTTACAACGTTTTTCAGTGATTGTCATTTAACTTCAAAATTGATAAGAATCATCCTTTATGTTGTCAAATCTTGCAGCTCTCATCCTTTAGTACTAACCTGTTTTTTTTCCTCGTTAATTTACATCATGTGCAGCCCATGTTAGGCCTAAAGAACGAGAGTTGCAAGATTTTACAACATAAAGGACGATTCTCATCAATTTTGAAATTAAAGGACAACCACTGAAAAACGCTATAAACATAAAGGACGATTTCTATAATTTTCCAAGGTAATATGATGTCTATTATAAGTTAAAGAATCTTTACAAGTAGTTACATAGGACATGATGTATGTTGTAGGTAGGGGTGTTAAATGGGCCATATTCACGAATAGAAACCGGCATAAATTCTAAACTTTTACATGAATCTAAATACTAATTAAAGAATCGTGTCAAACACATGAACTTGAACATAAAATGAATTTTATAGGTCGACACAAACCTCTTAAAACATTATTTTTTTATTTTATTTTATTTTAGTATCTACATATTAACACCGTAGCGTTATAAATTATGTATTTAAACTATATACCTACTTATCATTTATCTTTTAAATTTTCATATGATATACCTAATCATACTATCAAACAATAAGAATTTGTAAATAACTTACAAAAAGTAAACCAACCACCCCATGAACGAGTCAAGTTGACCCAAACATAATTCATTTAGCTAAACCTTTGTCTAGACTAAAATCAAACTCACGTATTTCATATCTATTCCATTTTTTAATTTTACTTAAAGAGAGACATTTTATTTTATTTTTATTTAAGAGAGACAAAGAAGGAGCATGGAAGAAACCTCAAGTCTAAAAATAGACAACGACCCAGTTTTGATCAAGCTCTTCCTTCCCGGACTAGCAACCGATTGAACCAAACACACCATTGATTCCCATTGATTCCTATTCAACGAATCCCCAACAAACATCAACCTCTTGTTCCTCAACTTCTCCACCAACAACTTCGAACTAAACCTTAATTTCCACAAAAAAAACCAAAGTCAAAACTCATAATAACTCAAAACACAATCCAATAAAAAAACATAAAATCAATAAGGTATTTAGGAACCATACACCCTATAATTGGGATTCATACACCCTGACCCACATCACAGACCAACAGGAAGCTACCACATACGCAGAATATGATGTCATACACCCCTAAATGTGATGTCACACGGTGTATGAATCCTAGAACCCATCAATAAAAAGAATAATAATAACCTTACTTTGGCAAATCACAATCCTTAGGTTGCCACCTCCACTTTTGATACATAGAATCTTTTCTCCCATTTTTCATGCACTTAACCTGACTTGTCAGAAATTCACACTCCTGTTCTTTATACAACGGGTGTGTGACATCGTCATACACCCATCTCCCATCGAATATATCGCAGCTGTCCGATGGGAACTTAATGTTTTCATCGTACCCAGCTGCGGTATCTTTATCTAATGTGTTACTGGACTCACCCGTGTTAACAGGTGAGTCCAGAACAACAGAGTTTTCGCGGAGTTGGAATTTGGTGAATGGGAATTGTGTTAAAGACTTGACATCTTCGTTGTAGAAGACTATTCCTAGTAAAAAAACCGATACGAGGATGACCGAAACAGAGATGTGGCTATTTTTTCGGTAAGTCATTGTGGTGGTGAAGGTGAAAGAATTGAGATTGTGAAGGGAGCAGAGGACAGATAGACATTTATGGGAGGATTTGGTGAAATGTGATTGTCTTGAAGAAGATGGTGGATGAAGTGTTGATTTTATTAGTGATTTGGTTTGAGAAATTCGTTGTTATGACTTGTTTTTAAATTCAGTCTCCATCTTTGGTTTTAGAGAGAGAATTAAAGTGGGAGAGAGAGGAGTGAGAAGAAAGGTTTTGATCCCTTTCAAAGCCGGTAATGAAAGGTATTGTTTCGGATAAATCGAAATTCATAGTTGTATTTGTTTCTTTTAATACTTAAACAAAGGGTAATATTATATAGCAAAAAGTATAGGATATAGTTAAATTAAAACTAATACCAACATGGTGATCATTAACACTTAGGCCTTAACATAAGTTAATATTATATAGCAAAGAGTATAGAATATAGTTAGATTAAAACTAACTAGTGGGTTTCCCTACCGTGGCGGGTACTTGATTGGTATTGATTCATTACGATACCAACACTTGTAAAAACCGAAAGAGAACCCTAAAAAATAAAGTCGTGATATCCTCAAAAAGACGTTGACACCGTTTTATATTGATTGAAAAGCATAAAAACAAATACAAGTAAAGGTTTCAATAATAATATTGATACATGTTTGGCCAAAATCAGTTCGGTTTTGTAACGATACTAATACTTGTACAGTTTACAGAATTTTGACAACGGTTTTGTTTTCGACAAACTTATGCTGAAATGTCAAGGAAAAATAAACATAGTTGAAAGTTAAATTATTAGATTTTTTTTTTTTTTTTGCTTATATAGTTACTTTATTGAAAAGATGTTAGTACAAACTTTAGAAATAGATGTATTAAACATATGAACCTTTAAAAAATACGAAAAAAAAAGATAAAAAAATCTATAGAAGATGACCATGAGGCTCTGAACCATTCAGCGCTGAATGATTCAGCATTTATCGCGTTTGTTTCAGTTTTTGAATTGAATGGTTAAGGCTGAACCATTAAGACTTGGGATGTTGCTGAACCATTAAGTATTGAACTAGGCTGAACCTGAATGGGGCTCTCCTACAAATGTGAGACAAGAAAACTAACCATTAAAAAGTCCAACTTAATGATTCAACATTTAATCATTCATACCTCTTAATAATTCAACACTTAATCAACCAAACAGCCCCTAAGTGCTGAATCATTAAGATGTCTGAATGGTTAAGAGGTCTGAATGGTTAAGTGCTGAATTATTAAGTTGGACCTCTTAATGGTTAATTTTCTTATCCCACATTGGTAGGAGAGTCTCATTAAGGTTCAGCCTAATTTAGTGCTTAATAGTTCAGTACTTAATGGTTCAGCAACATCCCAAATCTTATAAATGGTTCAGCCTTAACCATTCAATTCAGAAGCTGAAACAAACGCGTTGAATGCTGAATTATTCGACGCTGAATGATTTAGAGCCTTATTAAAAGGCTTACCAAACAACCCCTTAGATAAATTGAGTGGGGGCTTAAGAAACCAAGTGAATTGACAAAGCAAAACTAAAAGAAACTCAAAAGGTTAAAAGAGAGCTCAAAAACTGAAAAAAAGGACAACTGTAGCCCTATAGCTATAAGTTGTTACCAAACATGGTGATCTGTAACCCTTAAGAGCATTCACAATAACTCCTCTATTTTTATGAGAGAGTAGCCCCAAATTATATGGGGTGGTTTTGAGGGTTTGTAAGTGAAGAAAAATGGGGAATTTACTGTTGATTGGTATATTTGGGGTTATTTGGGAATATTTTGGAGAAAACTGGAAACTGTATTTATTTTTTAATATTTGTTGAAAGTGGTTGTGAGTGGAGGAGAGAGAAACTGTAACTATTTTTAATGTAATATGTGGTTGTGATTGGTTATGAGTAAATGGGGGATGGGGAAGCTACCGTGAATGCTCTAAAAGGTTAAACTTTTGACTGGAAGAACACTGACATGGAAGAGAGAGGTTGGTTGATCTCAGTCACGGATAGACTGTAAGAAAAAAAAATGCTAGCACTATAAGAGTATCTACAATGCTTTGTCAAATAAACCACTTCAAACCGCTACGTCACCATGTTACAACTTACAACATTTTAAATCATTCCAAATTAAACTCCACTTTTTTTTTTCTCCAACCCTAAACTATTCCAAACCTCAACTCCATCACCTACTTTTTCATTTTATTTAATTTATACCTCACACATAAAAAAAACCATTATTTTTATTATTGAATATTAAAGTACACCATAGGGCCTCACCTCAAACCCAATGAACCGGTCCGGTGTAGTGGGCGGACCGATCTTGGTCCAACTCCTCCAATGCTACAAGTCCACTTCTTCGGTCCGTCCGGTCTCAATGGACCGTCCTTTATTATGCATGGGGGGGTTTTGGGGGGTGGGGGGGGGGGGGGGGGGGGGGGTTGTGTTGTTTGTGGGGATTTATGTCATGGGGTTTATAGGTTGACTACTCGTTGATGCTCTAATTAATATTTTGTAATGAATAATTAAAAATGTACATAAGTAAATATTTATTCACAATTTATTAAAAAAATGATATATATTTTAGCACGATGGAAGTCGCTCTAAATTTTAATTATATATAATATAATACGTATAGTAGTTGGTAATGTGCAAATAAAATACATAGTCAATGCATAATATAAAAACATAACGTGTATCATATTCACTCGGTTCAAGTGAAAATATAACTTACGGAATAAGCTCGTTTTAATTAATTAAGAGATCATGCATAAAAAATCTAGGTTAGGTATATAACTAACTAGTTTATACCCCGGGAGCGTCCCGGGTTGAGAAATCTAAGTAAAGTGAATAAAATTAAAAGTATCTAAACTATAAAAATGGCATCTGCCAATATATGATTAATGAATATTATTATTATTATTATTATTATTATTATTATTATTATTTTAAAAAAATCTCTGCCATAAGTTATCATATTCTAATATAAAAAAAGGGTAATTGGGACGGGTATCACCTAATCCCAGGCCCGACCCAAACCCAAATTTTTTTTGAACTAATTCCAAACCTGACACAATACCTGTCGGGTTACAAAAAATAGTCGTTTTTTCTCCATTTTTATATAACACTATGGTACTCGTTGGAAAGATAATAAAACGCTCGTTAATTTGGTGTAATTTGTTTCTTTAAAAAAATCTTGTATATAAAAAATAGTAACATTTAAAAGTTATGAGAGGAAACATGAGAGAGAAAATAATAAAGTTTAAATATTCATATTTAAACTATATTTATTCCTTTTTTTTAATTGGTCTAAATAGTCGTTTTTTCTCCATTTTTATATAACACTATGGTACTCGTTGGAAAGATAATAAAACGCTCGTTAATTTGGTGTAATTTGTTTCTTTAAAAAAATCTTGTATATAAAAAATAGTAACATTTAAAAGTTATGAGAGGAAACATGAGAGAGAAAATAATAAAGTTTAAATATTCATATTTAAACTATATTTATTCCTTTTTTTTAATTGGTCTAGAGTTGTCACATCACATCCTATGTGGCATCTCTCAAAAGAGAGATTGCATAATATTATGACATGTCATTAAAAATGCTTTGGTTTATTATATATATAGATATCTTAATCTTAATTTGTAAATAAATGTTTTAAATGAAATAACATATCACTTAAATAAAAAAAATATATAATACTCCGTGTTGTTTGAGTGAGGAAAATAAACTAACAATGCAATGATCAGACACATCTTGCTATGTATGAATGATAATATTAATCCAGTAAGACGTGTGCTAAAGAAAAATAGCATACCTTTGAATTGTGTCACACATTGAGAGATTTAAAAACTCATATACACCAACACAAAAATAATGCATGATACTAATCACCAATGTTTAAAAGGGCACATCCAATATTCATCAATGTCAAAAATTGTTGGATCAAACATGTAAACATAACGGAACATTTTTAATGTCTTTATAGAAATCCTTTTTTTTTTATCGGCGAACAACTGTGTGGCAACCACCCTTGCGGGGCGCCGTGCCCAATAAATCGACTACTCGACCTCCAGCAGCCCCCGCCTTCTCCCGATGCGCGAAACCCGAGTCCCACCCACCCGAAGGCACGACAGTGTTATAGAACTCGGTAAAACCTCGCCGCCCGTCAGATTCGAACCGGCGCCACTCGTATTCGATCTTCACCCGGATACCAAACCATAAATGTTGGAAGCGGGAATTGAACCTTTGATCGGTGAAACAAAAGCCACTCCACCACTCTATCACTATGGATGGATATGGAAATCCTTTAACCAGATTAACGATAGCGATTTTTTTAATTAATTAAACCAATGCCAATCAATATAAAAAAGTTTAAAAAAATTAAAATGCCGTTCTAAAAAATATATATAATTATAAATTAACATAAAGTATAAGTGGTAGCCACGACATGTGATCTCTTAAGAGGCCGTGATGAGTGGCAACTGACAGTGATCACCACCTGGGGATATTGCATGAATATGTGTGGTTATGTGGCATTAGTGTCGGTTATTTGGAGAAATAAATAGCAGTCATGCATCCATTATGCTAAACACGATCAACATATAAGATATCATCAATAGCTTGGTCTTGGATGTTTTTTAACGAGTAGAAATGGCAAACAAATACAAACCAGATCGGCAAACTCAAAACTCAAAAATAATCGGGATAGGTATCACGATATGTATTCGAGCATGAGATCATGTATAAGATTAGTTATTTACGGGTACGAGAAGAGTACATTATCAGATAATACCTGACCCGATTATTCAAAACATGCAAACCCTTAACCCAAAGCATATATGCAAGCATTTTCCTTTAATTTTTTATTTTCTTTTGTTTTAGGTAATTTATTAATCTACAAATAAAATAATTTTTATTATTTAAATTTCTATTTCTATTTTTTTTTTAAGATAAAAGATGTTATTACTAGTTTTCGGAAATAATTACATGGAGATAACGGGCAGGCGGGCAACAAGCTGCGTCGCCACCCCTTTCTGGACGGCAAACCCTAACCTACTAAACACGAACCCATGCCCCCCGGGGTCGAGACACTGCTATGGATAACCCGTTGGACTTTGGTCAGGAAACAGATGACTTCCGGTGCCAAGGAGCCAAAGGTATCAAATGCCAGGGGTACAAAAACGTGTTGGTTCTCCGCACAAGCTTTGGCATGCTTCTCAACTTTCTTCACCTCTGCTTTCCGCACTGCTTGCCCTGCTACAAAACCACTATCCCTCAAACCAACCAGGGGAGAAACACCTGTTAGGTCAACACAAGCGTGTTTCCCCCTCGGCCCACCCAAAGACAAGCAGGTCTGCTGGACGTAGGGTGGATCTCCCTTCTGCGGGGTCCGAGAGGAAATTAACAGGAGCCTCCTTCTTGGCTGAGATCCCAGCCCTTCTTAAAATGTCCCAAAGAACGTCCCGGACCCAGTCGTGCCTATATTTGAAACCAGGCAACTCCTTACAGTGAACCGCGTGTTCCCCGTATTCGTCCAAACATGCCTTACGGCAGATCGGACAGACTTCATCTTCATGGTACATGGGGATCACCAAACGATATTTAAGAATTGCCCTGTATTCAACCCCAGACATGGTTTGGCCCAAACCTTCGATTGGGATAACATTAAGGAAGTCTTGGGCATGAGGGGTTTGCAAGCATTCAATAACCGCCTTTTGGCAGGGGGACAGATCAAAAGCATCACCCAGGCTCTGTGCGATTTTGCCAAAAAGGCATTCGCCAAAGTTTTTTGAGGCTTTGGGGGGGGGGTGTCCTTATTAGAAAAACCGCCAATATCAAAACCTGGGAGATAGTCATTTATCCTTCCGAGGGCCTGCACGTAGTCCAAGTCCATGTCGACAACCCCGCTATTCCTTAAGATGTGGTTTTGGAGATTCCAAGATTGAGCTCGCGATGCCACAAAAGCATACACCCCAACATCCTTTGCTGAGAGGAGCCCTAATCCTCCCAAACACATCGGCAAGGACGCCAGTCGCCACTGTAGGTCACCAAAGAACGGACCCCCACATACCACTATGTCTTCGATGGCTTCCCACAGACCCTTGTCAAAACATGATACCGCTTCATCCATCATGGCGGGTTGGCAGGTACGCAAGCCAAAAAGCAACTTAGCGACCCCCATACAAGATCTGAGCAAGAGAAGTTCACTCTGAGGATCCCTAAGGCAGGGCAAAAGTTTCATAAGATCAACCGCGCGCGAGGCTCTCTGCCCAGCCAATTCCCGTATAAAGTAAGAGTCTCGACTAACAGCCCCTCCAAGGAGCTTGTAACACCCCAACCGATGGCGGAATCATCGAGGTGCCACGTAGTGACGATTGTTCAAAAGCACATGGTACTAAAATGTAAATATTATTGAATAAACCAGAATTGTTTTACATGATAATGGAAATTACATTGTCTAAATGAGATGTAAATATGGAAATGACTGAAATAAAATAAAGCACTAAAAGTCTCTTGCTAAAGCACTAGATCAAACTGCACCTGAAACATGTACAAAAATAGGTTTGGTCAACATATGAAACGTTGGTGAGCATTCCTAGATTTGATATATATAGTAGGTTAAAAAGTTATACAATTCAAGTGCAAGCTACAGTGCAAATATGTAAACTATGTATCATACAAATGAGCGAAATCAACCCTGTGACTGTATAATGTACTGTATGAACTGTAGTGTACTCAACCAATAAATGGATGATAACTTAACACTGGCCACGGATTCTCCGATGAAAAAGGGAGAGAATCAATCTAGGCGGGTTGTCAATCCAAATAGCGCTATCCAATGTTAAGGTCGGCTTGTACCATGTTAATGATTTCACTAAGTACAAATGTAATCCACATGTATTGTCTAAGCATAAAGCACGTTGTAAGCAATGCACATAGTACTAGAATTGTATTGTAAAAATGTAAAGTTGTATTTGAAATTGTAATAGTGTACATGTAACACCCCAAAAATGTATAAAAGCAAAAAGGGGTAGGAATACTCACAGTTCACGTAATAACTTGAAATTGAACTTGGACAACGAAATATGAATTGAGATTACTCCCAAATGATCAACCTAAAGTATTCGATAATGTGTAAGGGAAATAATTCTAGGATATATGTATTTCTAGGGCTTCGAATTGGGATAAACGTTTATTTGATTAATAAACAAATTGTTTATTAAATATAGGAAATTTAATAAATAAATAAATAAATAAAAGTCTCTTTGTAAAATCTTAAGTTGAATATAATCATAACATAAGGTTTTGAGTATGAAAATAATTTTTATAAAATTATTTTCTTGAAAATAGAATATTTAATCTAATTATTTCAAATTGTCAAAATATGACTTTAATATCTAAAAATATTAAAATCAAAGAATTTGTGCATTAAAAATTGTATTTCAGTTCTAAATGAATAGAAATAATTTATGTAAAATTTTGGTACAAAAATATTGAAAATTGGATTTATTATGATTTAATTATGATTAAAACTAACAAAAATTGATTAAAAATATTAAATAAATGATTTTTCAGAAATAAAAATCATTTCTGAAAAGCTTAATGTTATAAAAACTTAAAATAATTTTTGTGGAAATTAATAAGATCGTTTTGATATTTTTATAGAATTTTATAAATAAAATGGAATAAACTTGATTTATTTATTATATATATTAAATAAATAAATTTTTGAAAACTAAAAATTGAGTGATGAACTTTATCATCAGACTAATACAAGATAATTTTTGTAGAATTTATAAAAATGTTTTAGTATTTTTAAATGAATTTATAAGACATAATGATACATATATATGTAAGGTTTTGTAAGCAAAAAGAAAGAGGAAAAAAAACGAAGATGCTGCTGATGGGATTCGAACCTGAGCGGTTCAGGTTATTGAGCAACAGCATGACCAACTGCTCTGTATCACGTTTTTGTTTATAATTGATTTCAAAATATATGTAAACAAAACATCAATAAGTCATCTTCCCCAATTCTTAAGAACAAACCCTAGCTTTATCAATTAGCCGATTTAACAAGCAATAGCCCTTGTAATGTTGGGGCTATTGCTCGTGTATATCCGATTAACAAAACCCACAAAGAAAACGAAACTTACAGACACGTATACGGCTCGATTAGTTGAGTCAAGCGAAAGTCAACTCGATTCAAGAAGCTTTGATTAACGGGTTTAAAACAGAAATTGAAGGTAAGGGGAAGATTATTGGCGAGTAATGATGGTCTAGACGCGTTCAATTTATAGAGCAAGGGTTGGATTGTAGATGGAAGGTTTGACCCGTTTATTAGCATATACGCGGTCAAAAGAACGAGAATTAAGGCTTGGTTAGGGGCTGTTTACACGAATTAAAGCTTGTACCATACGCGCCTGATGATATTCGGTCAAACCTAAGCATTAATTCATGATAATTGATCCAAAATTTCAGCTTGATTGATCCCTTTTCTTGTGCAGGTCGCGTAATAGGTGAAAAAGGGAAGGGAAGACAGCAGTTAGAAGGTGTTAAATATAATTGGGGCTGGGATTATTTCAATAAAGAGCTTGTAGCTCAGTGGTGTAAGCATTGGTGTTGCTCCAGCTTCTGCCCGGGTTCGAACCCTGGCAGAGGCGTTTTATATTTTTTTTTTCTTTCTAATCAGATAAGGAAAAAGGAGAGTTGGGCTTGTCTTTGTTGGGCTGCAATGTCTTGGGCCGGTTCAGGCTTGGGCTGGAAGGTTGGGCTCCAAGGTTTTCAAAGGAAAAAGGGATTTGGGTTTGGTTTGGTTATGGTTATGGTGTTAGAGATGGTAAGTAAATAAAAAAAAAATGTATATATATTAAAATCTAAATTTTATTTTTATTATTATTATTATTAAATAAAAAATTGAAATAAAAAGTGACGGATGTCACAGCATCCCCTACTTTTAGAAACTTCGTCCCGAAGTTATTAGAAACATAGGGTTATGGATGCTTGGGTAAAAATTAAGATAACTGTGGTTTGGAGAGTCCAAATGATTTGGATATGAGGTTGATAGATGTGAGTTACGGATTTGGATTAGATTCGTCTCGAATAATGGGGAGAATAAGATAATAGTAAGACACTAATCATTCTAAAATAAATGTATGGATTGATTGATTATAAAAAAAAAACTAATGAACTACCAAGTAACTAGAGTTTGTTCCTGGTTCGACTTCCAGTCTCACTTTCAATGCATCATTAGTGTTTGTATACAGGGTGTACCGCAGCTAACCCACCACACCTTTGATACCTTGAAAATGTAACACCCCAACCGATGGCGGAAACATCGGGGTGCCACGTATTGAATGATTGCTCAGTAGCTCATGGTGAATAATAATTTCATTAAATGATTTAAATAACTTACATACAATGATTCTAGAATTTGTACATCAAATTGAATAAAAACTAAACACATATCTTCAAGCATCAATTCAAATCTTCAAGCAGATAGAACCTGAAACATGTTAAGTTGAAAATGTTTTGGGTCAACAAAAGTTGGTGAGAATTACATAGGTTTTTGAGAAATAGTTGATAACAATAGTTTGTACAACACTCAGGGTTGTATGATGATAGAGTATGATACCGACATGCAACAATGCGTCTTTGTACAACCAAACCTTGTGTCGACTGATGACTAACTCGCAAGTTAGTTAAATGTTGTTACTGTTATCGATCATCCCTGAGTCTAATGCGGGTGGGATGGGTTTGTCAGACCTATAGCGCTATAATCTAAACAGGCGGCTTGATCATTGTTAATGATTGTACTGTGTCTTTTTGTTACAGTCAAATGATAGAATGAGTAAATGATAGTGTATAAAATGTTTATAATTGAATCACAAGTTTCAACAATGATAGTGTATAAAATGTTAAACATGTTTCACCCCAAAATGTAAAACGGAAAAAGGGGCTATGTAAACTCACCTTGGTAAAATGTTATATCTGTTGAGAAATGTGTTGACCAAATGTATCAAGTATCACCCTAAAATGAGGTAATAAATATGTCTAAGTCTATCAAGTCTACAAATGTATAAGTTCTAGGGCTTCGAATTGGGGATAATTGCTCGTTTGATTAATATTACAAATATTCGTCAATTGAGAGAAATTTAGTAAATAAATAACCAAAAATCTTTTTATGAAATTTAAAATTTAGGATGATCACAATAATGTGTTTAAAGTATAAAAATAATTTTTGCAAAATTATTTCCTTTAAAATAGATTATTTAATCTATTTATTACAAATTGTCAAACTTTAACTTTAATATTTAAAAATATTAAAATTAAATAATTTTTAGTTTACAATTCATATTTCTGTTCTAAATGGTTAAAAATAATTTGTATAAAATTTTGGTGCAAAAATAATGAAAATTGAATTTATTATGATTTATTTATGATTAAAACTAATAAAAATTGATTAAAAATACTAAATAAATGATTTTTCAGAAATAAAAATCATTTCTGAAAAGTCTAATGTTATAAAAACTTAGAATAATTTTTGTGGAAATTAATAAGATCGTTTTGATATTTTAATGGATTTTTATAAATAAAATGGAATAAACTTGATTTATTCATTATATGTATTAAATAAATAAATTTTTGAAAACTAAAAATTGGGTGTTGAACTTTTTCATCAGATCAACCTAATATAATTTTTGTAGAATTTATAAAAAGGTTTTACTATTTAAAAATGAATTTACAAGATTTAAATGTATAATAAATAATTATAAATGGTTTGTTTTAGAAAAAAGAAAAATGTGGAAAAGGCTGTTCTAGCCGGGACTCGAACTCGGGTCCTCTTGGTTACAAGCAAGGATCACAACCACTTGGCCTAGGCCTGTGGTTGTGATTTGGACCTGTTTTAATAAAATAAATACATTATGAAAAATCAGTTTCATCCCCAAATTAAGATTTCGAGCCCTAGCTTTTCTAATCAAGGGATTCACACATCAATACCCTGATTAATCTTAGGGTTAATGATGTGTGAATGCCGATAATCAAAACCCACTGGAAAAATCAAACTTACAATGTTGTTTCGATACTCGATTGGATGGTCAACTTTAAAGTCAAACCCACGATTAAAAGATAATAAACAGAGTGATTTGAAGAAAATTGGGGGTTGAGAAGAGATAATTGACGAGTTGTAATGCTTGAGGAGCGTTCAATTTATAGTAGAACGATCTGGGACGAATAATTGGTAAGGTTGACCCACATTGAAGTCCATACGCGTTATTGGTTAATTTTGGTATCAATTGATGAGGATTAAACGTGTAATAGACTCATTATAGGCCGCTAATCATGTATCAAGGTCAATGATAATTAATCTTGGCTTAATATGGCCATTTGCGAATTTAAAAAAAAAAAAAAAAATAAATATAAGCAGCTGCTGGTCGCTAACAGGGAAAGAAGAAGGAAAGGAACAGCAGTTAACAAGGCCATAAATATAATTTGAACCAGAATAAATCACAAGGTGGTCTGTGGCACAACTGGTTGTGAGGATGTGTTTGTGTCTGAAAGGTCCCGAGTTCGAAACCCGGGTGGAGGGACTTAATTTTTTTTTTTAAAACAGGGAAAGGAGGGAAGGGGTAAATGGGCTGGAGAGGGAGATGGGCCGAGGGAGGCTGCTGGGCTGGGGTGTGTGGGCTCGAGATTGCTGGGCTCCAAACAAAAAGGAAAACAGGAGTGGGCCTAGAAGCTGAATTCAGTTTTAAGTATATATATATATATATTTTTTTTTTAAACAAAACTGAATTATAATTATTATTATTATTATTATTATTAATATAAATCTATATATATATATATATATATATATATATATATATATGTACATAAGTTGTGAATGAGGAAAAATAAAGACGTTGCCACATTTGTATAAAAAAATATAAAGGCGTTTATAAAAAAATATTTGGGGGAAAATTTTGCGATGTTACAGTCTCCCCTACTTTTGAAAACTTCGTCCCGAAGTTTATTGAAAACACAGGGTTGAAGGGAACTGGATAAAATTTAGGACAAGTGTGACTTGAAGAATTTTATGTTAGGGCATGACAATGAATAGAGTAACCTGTCTCGGATAGCGTGGATAAGAGACGTGTCACGTGTGAGTTGAGCTACTAAATGAACTACTAGATATCTAATGTTTACATTTGGTTAACTACTGAAAATCTTGATAGAATTCTACACCACCTTAACGTACCTGTAAATTCACGATTACGTTCCGGACCGTAATCACTAATTTACCTTACATTAGGGTTTTGCATCCTTCTATGACTCTCCGATTGTTGAGCAGGTCTGATAGTCTCCACCAGTCGTTGAGCAGGTGGTAGGGCCTCTCCCGACTGTTGGAAAGACATGATGACCCCTACCAATCGTTAAGTAGGTTGTTTTGGTAGTCAACTATTTGTCGTACAAGTAAGCAAGTATGATTATAGATATAGCAATTAGTTCACATTCAAACAAGCATGCACACAGATGTTATGATAATACTTGAATTTTATTACTTGAATCAAATAGCGTCAATGCATAGAGTAAAAGCAACCGATAGTCAAATGGTGAGACTTGCGGTTAGGTAGCTGGAGGGTCTTGATCTCGGTTTAGTTTAGGGCATCGATTACGGTAGTGATTTGGGTTTCCACATTCATAGCATTGGCCGTAGTTGAAATTTCCAGGACGATTAGGATTAGTAACCTGAGCAGGGTTGTAGATAATCGGAGCCAGTCGCGCATCAACACCTTTGTTGTTTTTGTTGTTGTTGTGGTTGGTGTTGTGGTTGTTGTTACTTTCCTCTTGGTTTTCACCACTGTTATTGCGAGTGCTACGACGTGGAGACATGATCCGTAAGGGACACAATGAAAGTTCAATGTGGCATGAAATGAATGAGGTGATATAAGGAATGTAATCATTTATTCATTAATTAAAACGAATAAACGAAAACGTTGACTTATCAAAGATTCCAGATTCTAATAACATATGAAGACATGCTTTAGCCTATAAGTGAACACTCATCCCGAGAATTCCCAGGTAGGCATCCGGGTCCCTCGTCTGATTGGGATATATGCGCAATGCCAGCCTAGACAGAAGACTCAGAATACAGGCGTTCACCCTTCCAGATTGCACGCGTTCGTTATTAAAATTTAGAACTTCGACGAGATCTCAAGGGGGTTCAGGTTAGACCTGAGGAATTTGTCCTATTAGTCTAAGAGTAGATCCACTGATGGAGAGCAACCTTCTTGTAAGGATGACAGTAGGGATAAGAAGTAGGAGATAGAGAATAGCAAGCAAAAGAAGCAATTACTTGTTAAATCCTATGGTTATAGACTAGATTATTTTTCTAATAACCTAATTCCCTATAACCATGGCTCTGATACCAATCTGTAACACCCCAACCGATGGCGGAAACATCGGGGTGCCACGTATTGAATGATTGCTCAGTAGCTCATGGTGAATAATAATTTCATTAAATGATTTAAATAACTTACATACAATGATTCTAGAATTTGTACATCAAATTGAATAAAAACTAAACACATATCTTCAAGCATCAATTCAAATCTTCAAGCAGATAGAACCTGAAACATGTTAAGTTGAAAATGTTTTGGGTCAACAAAAGTTGGTGAGAATTACATAGGTTTTTGAGAAATAGTTGATAACAATAGTTTGTACAACACTCAGGGTTGTATGATGATAGAGTATGATACCGACATGCAACAATGCGTCTTTGTACAACCAAACCTTGTGTCGACTGATGACTAACTCGCAAGTTAGTTAAATGTTGTTACTGTTATCGATCATCCCTGAGTCTAATGCGGGTGGGATGGGTTTGTCAGACCTATAGCGCTATAATCTAAACAGGCGGCTTGATCATTGTTAATGATTGTACTGTGTCTTTTTGTTACAGTCAAATGATAGAATGAGTAAATGATAGTGTATAAAATGTTTATAATTGAATCACAAGTTTCAACAATGATAGTGTATAAAATGTTAAACATGTTTCACCCCAAAATGTAAAACGGAAAAAGGGGCTATGTAAACTCACCTTGGTAAAATGTTATATCTGTTGAGAAATGTGTTGACCAAATGTATCAAGTATCACCCTAAAATGAGGTAATAAATATGTCTAAGTCTATCAAGTCTACAAATGTATAAGTTCTAGGGCTTCGAATTGGGGATAATTGCTCGTTTGATTAATATTACAAATATTCGTCAATTGAGAGAAATTTAGTAAATAAATAACCAAAAATCTTTTTATGAAATTTAAAATTTAGGATGATCACAATAATGTGTTTAAAGTATAAAAATAATTTTTGCAAAATTATTTCCTTTAAAATAGATTATTTAATCTATTTATTACAAATTGTCAAACTTTAACTTTAATATTTAAAAATATTAAAATTAAATAATTTTTAGTTTACAATTCATATTTCTGTTCTAAATGGTTAAAAATAATTTGTATAAAATTTTGGTGCAAAAATAATGAAAATTGAATTTATTATGATTTATTTATGATTAAAACTAATAAAAATTGATTAAAAATACTAAATAAATGATTTTTCAGAAATAAAAATCATTTCTGAAAAGTCTAATGTTATAAAAACTTAGAATAATTTTTGTGGAAATTAATAAGATCGTTTTGATATTTTAATGGATTTTTATAAATAAAATGGAATAAACTTGATTTATTCATTATATGTATTAAATAAATAAATTTTTGAAAACTAAAAATTGGGTGTTGAACTTTTTCATCAGATCAACCTAATATAATTTTTGTAGAATTTATAAAAAGGTTTTACTATTTAAAAATGAATTTACAAGATTTAAATGTATAATAAATAATTATAAATGGTTTGTTTTAGAAAAAAGAAAAATGTGGAAAAGGCTGTTCTAGCCGGGACTCGAACTCGGGTCCTCTTGGTTACAAGCAAGGATCACAACCACTTGGCCTAGGCCTGTGGTTGTGATTTGGACCTGTTTTAATAAAATAAATACATTATGAAAAATCAGTTTCATCCCCAAATTAAGATTTCGAGCCCTAGCTTTTCTAATCAAGGGATTCACACATCAATACCCTGATTAATCTTAGGGTTAATGATGTGTGAATGCCGATAATCAAAACCCACTGGAAAAATCAAACTTACAATGTTGTTTCGATACTCGATTGGATGGTCAACTTTAAAGTCAAACCCACGATTAAAAGATAATAAACAGAGTGATTTGAAGAAAATTGGGGGTTGAGAAGAGATAATTGACGAGTTGTAATGCTTGAGGAGCGTTCAATTTATAGTAGAACGATCTGGGACGAATAATTGGTAAGGTTGACCCACATTGAAGTCCATACGCGTTATTGGTTAATTTTGGTATCAATTGATGAGGATTAAACGTGTAATAGACTCATTATAGGCCGCTAATCATGTATCAAGGTCAATGATAATTAATCTTGGCTTAATATGGCCATTTGCGAATTTAAAAAAAAAAAAATAAATAAATATAAGCAGCTGCTGGTCGCTAACAGGGAAAGAAGAAGGAAAGGAACAGCAGTTAACAAGGCCATAAATATAATTTGAACCAGAATAAATCACAAGGTGGTCTGTGGCACAACTGGTTGTGAGGATGTGTTTGTGTCTGAAAGGTCCCGAGTTCGAAACCCGGGTGGAGGGACTTAATTTTTTTTTTTAAAACAGGGAAAGGAGGGAAGGGGTAAATGGGCTGGAGAGGGAGATGGGCCGAGGGAGGCTGCTGGGCTGGGGTGTGTGGGCTCGAGATTGCTGGGCTCCAAACAAAAAGGAAAACAGGAGTGGGCCTAGAAGCTGAATTCAGTTTTAAGTATATATATATATATATATTTTTTTTTAAACAAAACTGAATTATAATTATTATTATTATTATTATTATTAATATAAATCTATATATATATATATATATATATATATATATATGTACATAAGTTGTGAATGAGGAAAAATAAAGACGTTGCCACATTTGTATAAAAAAATATAAAGGCGTTTATAAAAAAATATTTGGGGGAAAATTTTGCGATGTTACAGAAAACGTACTGGACACCTACCAAAAACTCTAATAGAATTTCACACTACCCTAATGTACCTGTAAATTCATGATTACGTTCCGGACCGGAATCATCAATTTACCTTACATTAGGGTTTTATGTCCTTCTATGATCCCACCGATTGTTGAGCAGGTTCGATAGCCTCCACCAGCCGTGGAGTAGGTTGTAGGGCCTCTCCCGACTGTTTGAAAAGGCATAGTGACCTCTACCAATCGTTGAGTATGTTCGATAGCCTCCACCAGTCGTGGAGCAGGTTGTAGGGCCTCTCCCGACTGTTGAAAAGGCATGATGACCTCTATTAAGTGCAGCAATTATTACTCACATAGATTGCAAATTGATAGCATGTTTATGCAAGCAAGTTTGTAAGTACTACAACCATTAAGTGTAAGTGTTTATCATGAATAATTAAATGTTTACGAGTATCATGAATAATTAGATGCTCAATGCGTAGTCAAATTAAGGGAAAAATCTAGTTTCATGTAATAACCAATGATGTTTTCTTAGAAAAGCATCTGTAAGATCAAGTATCAAGTCCAAACGTTTCAAATAAATGTAAGGTAGAGTCTTGTATGATTAAAAATAAACGTAATCAATAAAATAAATTTCCAATCTGTGTTAATACACAATAATACGCAAGGAAATTTCTAGATGTTATATGCCTATGAGTATGACATAATTGGGTACAAAATGATAATAAGATCAAGAAAATGAAAACACGAGTATCATGAATAATTAGATGTCCAGTGAATAGTCAAATTAAGGGGAAATCAAGTTTCACAAACAATGATGTTTTGGAAAAAAAAAATCATGTAGAATCAAGTATCAGGTTTTTAGTAGTTTGATTATCATGGGTAACTAGCTCACGTGTGAGAAGGTGAAGGATATGAATTTAGTTCTTGAGAGGATGATGAAAAATTTTGAAGCAGAATCAAGGTTGTGAGAGAATGTGAAGATAGTTGATAAAGAGTTTATTTTATAGTAAGGAGATTGTGTGGCAGTGTAAATTTTGGGGTTTGGATCAAAGGTTATAATCAAGTGTATAAGAAAACATGATTGTGGTATATGCCAAATATTGTAAAAATTTGAACAAGTTGAAAATGAGTGAGTGCTGATGGAGAATCTAGAGACTAGATATTATTCCAAAAAAAAAAATATTTTCAAAATTTGTTTTGTACATAAGGCAAAAGTTGTTAAATAGTACAAGCTAAGTAGGCTTTGTAATAGTTTAAAACATTATATAGAAAATCGTTTGTTACGTCAATAAATAATCAATTGAATTTAAGTTCGAGGAAAATATGTACTTTGTAAAGTTACTAGGTAATACAACAAGTTTTAGAAATCTTTAGTTTGTGCTAAAGTATGAGGTTATAGTTTTTAAAATAAATAATATGTGGAGAAAAGAAATAATATGATTTGGGTAGAGTGTTGAATATTTAAAAAGTGGCTAAGAGGGTAAGGTGAAGTGTGATTGTGAAATCCATAGATGGTTATGAAAGTATGAACTTGTAAGCAATACATGAAAATCATGAAATACAAAATATTGTATATGAACCGAGAGAGTATTATTGAAAAAGCTTGCATAAAATGCTTGGAGTGCCCTTGTCTAGCTGTAAAGCCCAACAAGAACGTTGACTTTTCAAAGGAATTGAACCCAATGGTGATCAAAGAAGACGTGCTTTAGCCTATAAGTGGACACTCACTCCAGGAATCCCCAGGTAAGCATAACAGGTCCGTAAATGGATTTATGCGCTATGCTTGCCTATGCCAGAAAACCCAGTGTACAGGCGTCCACCCTTCCAGATTGCATGTGTCCTTATCACACTCATTAAAGTTCAACAACTTTGAAGGAACAAAAGTAAGAGTAGGCATTATGCCTAAGAGTGTCTTCATGAAAGGTACCGTCCCTGTTCCATGATGATGTAGACTTTCCACTCCCTGTAGGACACCATCTTTATGCACCATGATGAAGGATGAAAAGAATGGAGAGAGAGAAAAAGGGAAAGATAGAAGAAGGAAAGTAGAGGGAAATGAGGGTAAGGCAATTCAGAAAATATTATGCATGAAAGTTGAAGTTCGGTTATAGTCTAGGCCTATTTCATCTAGTAACCTAGTTCCCTATAACCATGGCTCTGATACCAATCTGTAACACCCCAACCGATGGCGGAATCATCGAGGTGCCACGTAGTGACGATTGTTCAAAAGCACATGGTACTAAAATGTAAATATTATTGAATAAACCAGAATTGTTTTACATGATAATGGAAATTACATTGTCTAAATGAGATGTAAATATGGAAATGACTGAAATAAAATAAAGCACTAAAAGTCTCTTGCTAAAGCACTAGATCAAACTGCACCTGAAACATGTACAAAAATAGGTTTGGTCAACATATGAAACGTTGGTGAGCATTCCTAGATTTGATATATATAGTAGGTTAAAAAGTTATACAATTCAAGTGCAAGCTACAGTGCAAATATGTAAACTATGTATCATACAAATGAGCGAAATCAACCCTGTGACTGTATAATGTACTGTATGAACTGTAGTGTACTCAACCAATAAATGGATGATAACTTAACACTGGCCACGGATTCTCCGATGAAAAAGGGAGAGAATCAATCTAGGCGGGTTGTCAATCCAAATAGCGCTATCCAATGTTAAGGTCGGCTTGTACCATGTTAATGATTTCACTAAGTACAAATGTAATCCACATGTATTGTCTAAGCATAAAGCACGTTGTAAGCAATGCACATAGTACTAGAATTGTATTGTAAAAATGTAAAGTTGTATTTGAAATTGTAATAGTGTACATGTAACACCCCAAAAATGTATAAAAGCAAAAAGGGGTAGGAATACTCACAGTTCACGTAATAACTTGAAATTGAACTTGGACAACGAAATATGAATTGAGATTACTCCCAAATGATCAACCTAAAGTATTCGATAATGTGTAAGGGAAATAATTCTAGGATATATGTATTTCTAGGGCTTCGAATTGGGGATAAACGTTTATTTGATTAATAAACAAATTGTTTATTAAATATAGGAAATTTAATAAATAAATAAATAAATAAAAGTCTCTTTGTAAAATCTTAAGTTGAATATAATCATAACATAAGGTTTTGAGTATGAAAATAATTTTTATAAAATTATTTTCTTGAAAATAGAATATTTAATCTAATTATTTCAAATTGTCAAAATATGACTTTAATATCTAAAAATATTAAAATCAAAGAATTTGTGCATTAAAAATTGTATTTCAGTTCTAAATGAATAGAAATAATTTATGTAAAATTTTGGTACAAAAATATTGAAAATTGGATTTATTATGATTTAATTATGATTAAAACTAACAAAAATTGATTAAAAATATTAAATAAATGATTTTTCAGAAATAAAAATCATTTCTGAAAAGCTTAATGTTATAAAAACTTAAAATAATTTTTGTGGAAATTAATAAGATCGTTTTGATATTTTTATAGAATTTTATAAATAAAATGGAATAAACTTGATTTATTTATTATATATATTAAATAAATAAATTTTTGAAAACTAAAAATTGAGTGATGAACTTTATCATCAGACTAATACAAGATAATTTTTGTAGAATTTATAAAAATGTTTTAGTATTTTTAAATGAATTTATAAGACATAATGATACATATATATGTAAGGTTTTGTAAGCAAAAAGAAAGAGGAAAAAAAAACGAAGATGCTGCTGATGGGATTCGAACCTGAGCGGTTCAGGTTATTGAGCAACAGCATGACCAACTGCTCTGTATCACGTTTTTGTTTATAATTGATTTCAAAATATATGTAAACAAAACATCAATAAGTCATCTTCCCCAATTCTTAAGAACAAACCCTAGCTTTATCAATTAGCCGATTTAACAAGCAATAGCCCTTGTAATGTTGGGGCTATTGCTCGTGTATATCCGATTAACAAAACCCACAAAGAAAACGAAACTTACAGACACGTATACGGCTCGATTAGTTGAGTCAAGCGAAAGTCAACTCGATTCAAGAAGCTTTGATTAACGGGTTTAAAACAGAAATTGAAGGTAAGGGGAAGATTATTGGCGAGTAATGATGGTCTAGACGCGTTCAATTTATAGAGCAAGGGTTGGATTGTAGATGGAAGGTTTGACCCGTTTATTAGCATATACGCGGTCAAAAGAACGAGAATTAAGGCTTGGTTAGGGGCTGTTTACACGAATTAAAGCTTGTACCATACGCGCCTGATGATATTCGGTCAAACCTAAGCATTAATTCATGATAATTGATCCAAAATTTCAGCTTGATTGATCCCTTTTCTTGTGCAGGTCGCGTAATAGGTGAAAAAGGGAAGGGAAGACAGCAGTTAGAAGGTGTTAAATATAATTGGGGCTGGGATTATTTCAATAAAGAGCTTGTAGCTCAGTGGTGTAAGCATTGGTGTTGCTCCAGCTTCTGCCCGGGTTCGAACCCTGGCAGAGGCGTTTTATATTTTTTTTTTCTTTCTAATCAGATAAGGAAAAAGGAGAGTTGGGCTTGTCTTTGTTGGGCTGCAATGTCTTGGGCCGGTTCAGGCTTGGGCTGGAAGGTTGGGCTCCAAGGTTTTCAAAGGAAAAAGGGATTTGGGTTTGGTTTGGTTATGGTTATGGTGTTAGAGATGGTAAGTAAATAAAAAAAAAATGTATATATATTAAAATCTAAATTTTATTTTTATTATTATTATTATTAAATAAAAAATTGAAATAAAAAGTGACGGATGTCACAGAGCTTCACCCCTTGTTCTGGCCTGCCAATCCCACTAGGGAACAGCCTGTCCCTAAGTTTCACCCCATTGCAAGATGGCCAAAAAACCTCAGTTTTCTTAATATTCAGCTGAAGCACCAGGGATGGCCCCTCCTTCCGGATGATGTCTAAGGCTTTCGTAACCTCAGTGGCCTCACCAATAAGCGTCCCATCATCAAGGTACCACGCATGAAATGGGAGGTTACAATTTTCTTGCACCTGGAGAACCATAGGGTGTAACGCCAAGGCGAAAAGGAGGGGACCTAAAGGGTCCCCCTGCTGAACCCCCGTAGTGGCGCCTATACAATCATTACCAACATACAACCTAGCCGGCTGGGCATATAGGAACTGGACCCACAAATAAATAGACGGGCAATATTTCGTGAGAAGTGTGAAAAAGATTAACAATTGACATGTAAGCATCATGTTTTGAAGTTAGGTATGATGTTTTGGGTGGATTATGTTAGAAAAATATCTAACATAACAATTCAAAACACAATTCGATGTATAATGACCATGGAATTTAAAATATAGCTAAAACACATAGCTCGCACACAATAATTTAAACATATGTTCCTGGCGTGATGTTTTAAACTTATAAGCCTAAAATAGATTGTTTTGTGATTTTGATTGTTATGTTTGGTATTATTTTAGCCTAAACAATCTAAAATATCATGACTAAGTACAAAAAATGATGCATACATATCAATTATTAATTATTTTCACACTTCTCACAAAAATATGACATTTGTACCTTAACCCCACACTATTTATCTAGGTTAAATTCGGGTACAAAGGCCATATTTCGTGAGAAGTATGAAAAGGATCAAGAATTGACATATAGGCATCATGTTTTGAATTTAGGTATGATGTTTTGGGTTGTTTTTGCTAGAAAATATCAAACACAACAATTTAAAACACAATGCAATGTATTATAGCCATGTAATTTAAACATAACTTAAACACACAGGTAAAACACAACAATTTAGAACATGTGTTCTTAGCATGTTGCTTTAAGTTTTTAAGTCTAGAATACATTGCTTTGTGTTTTTAATTGTTATGTTTAGTGTTATTTTAGCTTGAACAATCCATAACATCATGAATAAATAAAAAAAATAATGCCTAAATATGAATTCTTAAACCTTCTCACACTTCTCACAAAATATGGCCTTTGTATATAATAAACGAAAAATGGTATGTCACATGGCACTAGGTGGAGTCTTTCATACCCCTAACTTCCCTTAAAAAATCTTTTTCCTTCTCATGTGCATAGCGCATGCACTCCTTCTATAATTTTTAAACGGTAATAACTTTTTATATAACATTTAATAAAAATATTACACCAAATTTACGAGCGTTTTATTATCTTTCCAACAAGTACCATAGTGTTATACAATAAATAAATAAATAAAACGACCTTTTCAGTGGGTTTTTGTTCATGCAAAAATAAAAAAAAAATAAGAAAACTACAAACACAATGTGTTGAGGTAATTCATTAATCAAGTTTTGGGCAAGTCACTAATTATGTTAAGATAGTATATATATTTTTGATCCTACTATTACATATATGAACTTGCTAACTACATATATATTCACAGATATAGTCAGCTTGGTAAGAATCTAAATTCTTTTATTTTACAGCAACATAGTTGATAAAACATCATTGCTAATTAAGTATGTAATGTGCATGACGATTGGATTGTGAAGCATGGATTGAAAATTGAAATTGCAAGAATTTGAAACCACGATGTGTTTATGACAAAACGTTTCAAAATTGTAAAAAGTTACAATCTTAACCAAACCACAGGGACCCAAATTGCAGTTTACTCTAGAAAATAAATGTGTTGATTTGGAAAAAATGCTAAAATTTATGAAAACCACCTCTAAACTTGTACTATTTTATACAAATCTATACTTTATAAAAGGATATTAATGAGCATTTAAATATCTTTAACAATGATTATAGTGCTAGAAAAGTTACTAACGTTAAGATAGTATATATGTTTATGAACCTACTAGTACATATAAGAACCCACTAACTACATATATATTCACAGACGCAGTCAGTTTGATAAGAATCTATATTTTTTTTTTTTTTTTTTTTTTTTTGTATTTGGATTGGTGTTGCTAGGAACAATTATTGCAAAGGTTGCTAAGCTGCTTAGATGTAGCCTATGATTCTTAGACACAAGGTAAATCTAACTTATATCGTTTTTAATCATTCCACCATGTACGCCTCTTAGATCGTTTTTAATGTATATACTTTGAAATCGACTGACATGTGGTGATTATTGAAGTAGATACTTAAGTTATGTATGAATAGATAAAATATTCGGAAGACATAAAAAGTTACAATCCTTCAATCTTTTTAGTCGATAGCAGTCATATCATTTTTATTTATTTTCAAAATGGATTTTCACTGCTAGTGTAACCCAAGGTGATCTTTTGTATGTCATTTTTTTTTTGCCTTAGAAAAATGTATAGTCCAGAATGTTTTTTCCAGTTCTCAATTTTAGTAAAAGTTCTCAAATAAATCAAATCCTATATATAGATATATATACACACGATAAATAGATTCATTTTTTTTGTTTTTGTATTCATAAATAAATATTTCGTGGTATATTTCTTGAGAAAAGTAAAGGTAAAGAAAGCCTTATACAATAGTGATGGATGGATGTGTATTTTTGAAGCTAAGGCAACTACTAAATACTACCACCACCACTCAACTAATACAAAATTTTTTATACCTTCTTTTTCATAGTCATGAACACCTAATTGCTTCCCAATTATAAACTATATAAACCTATCATTTGGTATATTACTACTGTACTTCATACCTGTTTAAAAATAATTAAACATTTCAACTATAGTTACTTGTACAACATGGATTGAAAGTTGTACCATGCTCCCCATTTCAACTGTACCACCTTACTTCTAATACAGGTGGATTTTTAACTTAATTTTTGGTAAAATCTGGATAGTCGAACTTAATAAATATAAAATTTTAAAGATTTTTCAATAAAAATTACCGAAACAATGAGGAGCCAAGGCCCACCCTAGCCTAAACAAAATTCCGCTCCTAATGTACAATAAACAACAAAGTTTACTGAAAATGTTGAAACCTGAAAGGGGAATCAGAGTATGAGTGTATGACCAACGTCACACCTCTCCTCACGGATCAGTCACATTGTATAGGATCTGCCCTTTTGACTAAAATGGGCCTTTGTTTTGGGCCTATTAATCCTAACAATGGCAATTGACAAGCATTCAATATGAAATGGGCCTTTTGGCACATTAAGTTTTCTTTATTTTGCCTTCAAACTATGAAAACATATAAATCTAACTTTGGTTTTTTTTTTTTTTTTTTTTTTTTTTTTTTTTTTTTTTTTTTTTTTTTAAACCAAAAATAAACTTACCACTTTCTTATAAAATTACAAAATAAACCAAGTTACATCTGGATAATGGGTAAGCGAGCAACAAGCTGCGCCGCTATCCCCTTTTGAATCGCAAAGCCTATTCTACTGAATACAAACCCTTGGTTCCTCGGGCTTTGCGAATCACTGTGGACCACCTTCTGCACCCGCTCCAAAAAGCGAACTGCCTCAGGGGCTAAGGATCCAAAAGTATCGAAGGCAAACGGAATGAACACATGTTGATTCTCTAGACATGCTGCCTCGTGCTTAGCAGCCTTCCTGGCTTCCGCCTTCAAAACCGCCTGTCCCTGAACGAATCCACTATCTCTCAGCCCCACCAGTGGGGACACCCCTGTGAGGTCAACACACGCGTGCTTACCCCCCGCCCAGCCAAACACAAGGACGTCCGCAGGACGCAAGGTAGATCTTCCATCTCGTGGGTCAGTCAGAAAATTAACAGGGGCTTCTTTCTTGGCTGAGATCCCGGCGCGCCTAAGCACATCCCATAAAACATCTCTAACCCAGTCATGACGATACTTGAACCCCGGCAATTCCTTACAGTGAAGGGCATGCTCGCCAAATCTATCCAAACAGGCTTTTTTACAAATGCTCGCCAAATCTATCCAACTTTGGTTTAAAAAATGCGTATGAGGCTTGCGTAACACTCTGTTTCAGAGTTTCATTAAAGGATGGAAGAGAAAGGTTTAGGAAGGAAGTGGGGAAAAAAATGTGTTCCAGAGTTTTTTGTATGAGGGAAAGTGAGAGAATGAGAGGGATAATAGAAAGGTTTTTAGGGTGATTTTCAATCTTTTCAATTTAGAAGGAATTGGAGAGAAAGGAAGAGGAGGGAGATTCTTTCTCTTCCATCCTTTAATGAAACTCTGAAACAGAGTGTAAGCGCAACCATCCTCGCTTCATCTTACATAAGAAACATGTTTTACATGAAAATCAAATGAGGCGCAGATCTTGTTCATGCCTCATTTTAGTATAACAGGCTTTTCAGATTGTACAGGTTAATAATTTGAGTACTAAAACATATACTCCCTCCATCCTAATTTAAATGTCATTATTTCTTTTTCTTTTGTCCCAAATTAAATGTCCCTTTCCAAAAATAGAAATGCAATTTCCAGTTTTGCCCATAAAAGACAAAACACAATCACCACTTTTGAGGATATTATTGTCATTTTACCACATACAAACAAAAGATTTCTTAAAATGTGTGTTTTTAGACCTAGGTCATTTAAATTGGGACGGAGGGAGTATAATATATAAAGCTTATTTGTGTGTAAATATTGTGTAAATGATGCTAAAAACTATAGGAAATAGGGGAAAGATCCTGTACAAAGTGGTTTTTTTTGGTAAGAACTGTGAGAATCAAAGGAGGGTATTTTTTTATTTTTTTTTCACATTTTTTCCCCATATTGTTAAACATGTATTATAGTATTGAAATCTAAAAAAAAAAACAAAAAATAAATAAATTTTGGTGTAGAGTAATTACGTAATTACTGTTGTAGAGTAATTACATAATTACTCTAGTGTAAACTAATGTATTTACCTTTAATGACGTAATTGCACTAAAATTTTATTTTATTTTATTTTTTTGTATTATTTATCTAGAAAGTATGTTTAAACACATGGGAAACAAAATTCTAAAAAAAAAATAAATTCCCCCCCCCCCCCCCCTTTGATTCTCATAGTTCTCACCAAAAAAACACTTTGTATTTTTTTTTTGAGAAAGGAGACGAAACCCCAGACAAAATTTTATTAATCCCGAAGAACTCAGACCCCCCCTCCTGGGCGTTTTACCATAGAGGGGAGAAGAACCAATGATTACAAACAAAGGGCCGGCGCCCAAACAAAAATGAAACATACCAACGGGCACGCGGGCCCAAACAAAATACGAAACATACTTAGGCACGCAGCCCAAAGAAACAAACAAACAAACAACAAAAGACTACTAAGTCCAAGCTTGATACTTGTAATCATCGTAATCTCGAGCAGTCTTCTTTGTTGTAGAATAGAGTAAACTCACACGCTCGAGGCCCATTTGATGGAGCCTAAAGCAATCCCCATGATCCATACAATCCTCCAGGCTCCAACTAACAACCTTGGTCCAAACATTTCAGCACTAAAGATAATGAATCTGGACACTAGGAAGTACAGATGCATTTTGAATCTGTACATATGTATGGTATGTCCATATCCACTCCAGCACCAAATAGTCATAAAACAAACTCTTTGCATAACCAATCGAAGCCCAATAATCATTCAGCAACAGTAGAGCATGAGTAGGCCCAATAATCTGTCATAAACCCCTACCCAAATACCTAATGAAGTAGCCCATTAACATATAAAAATTCCATATAATAATTTGCGTATCGCGTACGAATAGTGGTGCATTTTTGCGCTTCGCGCCTAGGTTTTGGACCATATCGCTTTTGTGCGCCTATTAACCATTAAACCAAGATCACAACTTGTTCATACGTTAAGACAATTTCTAGCTCTAGAAGTGTGTGTTAATTAACTGATTATGTTTTTATCATCAATAACGGAGATGAAACGGACAGGTCCGCTTGAAGCAGACGAAAGGAACCAGACCACTCCCATTGGAGCCTTTTTGTCTGGTAGGTGGTTTGGAAGGGATTGGTTTAACATAGTGGAAGGGTTTCGTTTGGAATATGATGGGCTCATCCTAACTTTCTGAATAAGTAAAAAATTAAAAAGTTTTTTTTTTTTTTTTTTTTTTTTTGTATAAATTAAATAAAAGAAAAAGTAGGTAATGAAGTGGATGTTTGAAATGGTTTATGCTTGTAGGAAAAAGTGAGTTTCAAAGGGTTGTAGTTAGAAATGATGTGGCATGCTGAGGTGACGGTTTGGAATTCCAAACCGCCTCTACCATTGTAGATGCTCTAAGCATGATGCACAATGCGCATGACTTGTGAAGTTAAGTTGAACGTAAAAAGAAATAATATTTCTATATCTACGACGATAAAACATATCTTTTTAGTTAACTGGTAAGATACAACAACTGGTATAATTATGCTATATCGAACACGATACAATATTGGGTTAAACATTTACATTAAGAACTTGTTAATCAAAGGCCGATCTAGACTAATATTTTAGTTTCTAACATTTATAAAACATGGATCAAACATAAACCCTAAAAACTACGAAACCCTAGTTATCTAGGTATAATCGTCCATTGTTGAGACATATGGATAACGACACCAACCACAACTATTCTATAGTAGACCATAACAAAAGGAGAATCCATGCATATTATATAACGATGAGATACTCGGATATTCATTGGGTTGAAAACTTCATTAATATCGTGTAACCCTTCTATCTCCACCTCCTCATCTTATTAGACTAAATGTAATTTTTATGTAGTCCGAGGTAGTTTTGGTAAATATCCCCTTTAGTATATTTACCCCATTCATACCTTAAATTGCAACAACTTCAATACAATAAAACAATACACTAAACGTTGTGTTTCTGAGTTTCATTTAAGAAAGAAAGAGAAGGGAAGTGAAAGGAAAGAGAAACTTGATTGTGTTCTAGAGATTTTTTTGGAGAGAAGTGAAAGGAAAGAAAAAAAACTTGTGTTCTAGATAAAAAAATTTTTCGTAAAGAAGTGGAAAGAAGAGAAGCGAATTGAAGGGAAGTTTGGAGCTAAATTTTATCCTTAGGAATTAAGAAGGAAGTTGAGCGGAAGGAAAATAAGGGAAGAGGAGACAAATGAAGGAAATGAAAAGAAAAGGAAATAAAGTTTTTCTCTTCTCTTCATTCTTAAGTAAACTCAGGAACGAAGCGTAAATTCCTTTCCTCTTTCGGTATCAGACTATCATCCATAGTTGGAGAAAGAAAATTGGCGAGTCACACATTCAACGTCTAAAACATCAAATAATCTTTTGGTCACCAACTTCTACTTCTGCTCTTGATTGAAGCACACAACTTCTTTTATTATTGACTCAAGCACATCGATTGTGTCTACTCAGTTCATCAGATTGAAGCACACAATTACCTATGAACATCCTCACCACTGTTATCATATCTCGGTGAATTAAATTTCATGTGAAAACTAATTTGGTGGACTATATCTACGTGGTGAATGGTTCCAGGCGCAACCTTCTCTAAAACTAGAGAAAGCAATGATAGCTAAGATTGAAAGAAAGAAGAAGCAGAAGAGAGATTCGATCAAACCAAACTGATATTATTCATTCTATAACTCGGTTCTTATACACTCACACACCAACTAACTTTAACTAACTTTTGAACTTTACAATCTTGACAAAACTAACCCCTGACATTACAACTTTTATAGAAATGACTTTTATTTCATTATCATACTATCATAACTCCCCTGCTAAACATGATTCTTGTCCTCAAGAATCAACAATCTTCAAACAAAATCAAGGAACCTCAATTGAAATTCATCATCCAACTCCCAAGTTGCTTCAGAAATGGGTAGGTCTTTCTAATGAACCAAAAACTGCTAAACCATCTTGTTATCATGCATAACAACTCGTTTATCCAAAGTAGCTCTAGGCTGTAACAAGAACCTAGAACCAAATGGAATAGGAAACACAAGAGAGTGGTCACCATGAGCCTTTTTTAATAATGACACATGAAACACATTGTGAATCTAAACCTCAACAGGAAGGTCCAGTTTATAGGCCAGATTACCAATCTTTTCAGTGACCAAGAAGGGTCCAAAGTACTTAGGCCCTAACTTAGAGTACTTTTGCATTCTCAAGGTGGACTGCACAAATGGTCTAAGTTTCAAATAGACCCAGTCACCAACACTAAAACTTATTTCACTTATTTTTTGATCAGCACATTGTTTCATCCTGTTTTTAGCTATCAATAAAGCTTCTTTCAGTTTCACATTCATAGCCTCTTTTTCCCTATGCAATTCTTCAACAGCAGCCACATAAGTGTCATTTGGAATATAAGGGATATGTAAGGAGGAAATCCATATAAAGCTTCATAAGGAGTAGTTTGAATTGAGGAATGATGGTAGTATTGTACCACCACTCTGCTAGGCTCAACCATTTCATCCATTGATTAGGATTATGCATACACATACATCTGAGATATGTTTCCAGGCACCTATTCAATACCCCAGTCTGCCCATCACTTTGAGGGTGATATGCAGTTGAAAAAGACAATTGTACCACTTGTAACTTCATAAACTCCTTCCAGAACTGGCTTAAAAACAGTGGATCCCTATCTGAAACTATGGTCATAGGATAACCATGTAGTTTAAAGATAGTATCTAAAAAGACTTGGGCCACTTGTGGTGCTGAATAAGGATGGGACAGAGAAATAAAATGGGCATATTTGGTCAACATGTCCACAATGACCAATATAGTATCTTTGCCCTGTGACTTTGGAAGCTCACAAATAAAATCCATTGAAAGGTTAGTGAAAACATGTGTAGGGGTGGGTAGGGGCTGCAACAAACCTGGATTAGCAATGGGTTCATATTTAGCATGTTGACATTAAGGGTAGGCTTTGACAAATAAGAACACCCCTTCCAATAGAACATACTCTAAATTCTCTTTAGAATGGGAACACAACCTGAATGTCCTTCCAAGGGTGAAGCATGAAATAACTTGAAAATATAGTGTTTAAGAACATAATCATTCCCAATCCACAACTTCCCTTTCTTTTTTTAACAACTGACCATGACACATTGTTCACAGCTTCTCCATTAGACAATTTTTCAATCAAAGACTGTGCCTTTTCATCATGAATCCATGAATTCTTTACCTTATCCAATAATAATGGATGAATGGTACTGATGCCCATTTCAAATAAGGCCATGTCAGGAACTCTTGACAGATAATCAGCAACAACGTTCTCAGAACCTTGTTTATAGGCAACCTCATAATGGTAGTCCATTAACTTGGCTAACCATGTCTGTTGTAAGGGTGTAGTGATCTTTTGGGTCAAAAGATACTTAAGAATCTTATGATCAGTCTTAATGACAAACTTTTTAACAATCAAATAGTGGTGCCATTGTTTAACAGCCATGAGAATAGCCAAAAGTTCTTTTTCATAGAATGATAAAGATTGTTGTCTAATTGGCAAGGCTTTACTAATAAATGCTAAAGGATGACCCTCTTGCATTAGCACACCCCCAGCCCTTTTGATGATGATTCAGTCTCTACTATGAAAACTTTTTTCAAAATTTGGTAAAGGTAATACAGGAGCAGAAACAAGTACCTCTTTCAGTTGTTCAAAGGCAGATTGAGACCAAATAAAGGCATCCTTCTTCAATAATTCTGTCAATGGCTTGGCAATAACCCGATATCCTCTCACAAACATTTTGTAATAGCATGCCAATCCTAAGAAGCCCTTTAACTGTTTAATGTTTTGTGGAGTTGGCCATTCTTTGACTGCCACTACCTTCTTTGGATCAGTTTACAACCCCTATCTAGAAATGAGATGACCCAAGTATTCCACAGACTGGCCACCAAATGAACACTTTGAGTTTTTAGCATATAAAGAATGTTGCCTAAGTAACAATAAAACCTGCTCCAAATCTTTGACATGTTGCACCATGGATGGACTATAAACCAAAATGTCATAAAAAAAACACTAAAGTTGTTTTCCTCATTAATGGTTTAAAAGTCTCATTCATTAAAGCTTGAAATGTGGCAGGTACATTTGTTAAACCAAATGGCATCACCACAAATTCAAACAGTCCTTGATGGGTCCTAAAGGTTGTTTTATGGATGTCCCTTTCATCCATTCTAATTTGATGATAACCAACTCTCTAATCCAGCTTAGAAAAAACTCTTGCTCCTCCCAGCTTATCTAATAATTCTTCTATCAAAGGGATAGGAATTTTTTTCTTAATGGTTGCTTCATTTAACTGCCTATAATCAACACAAAATCTCCAAGACCCAGCTTTCTTTTTCACTAAAACCACATGAGAAGCAAATGAACTTTTGCCGTTTCTCACTACCCCAGTGTCTAACAATTCTTTTGTCAAATTCTCTAACGCATCTTTCTGTCCTGTGGGATATCTATAAGCTTTTTGATTGATGGTAACATTCTCATCTTTCAGACAGATCCTATGATCACATTCCCTTTTTGGTGGTAATACAATTGGAACAACAAATACATCATCATACTTTTTTAATCGTTCATCTAATGCTTCATTGACAATGGAATCAATTATCTTAGCATCATGCTGATAACTCTCCTCAACAGAATGCAAACTGAACAGTTGCATCGAGGACACAGAATCAGAATGTTTCAGCATATTTTCTATCTTTTCAGCACTTCAAATAGACACCTCATTGTTTTCAACACCTTTTAATTCTACCCAATGTTCTCTCACTTTAAATTTCATGGTTAATTCCTTAAATTTCCAGATAATATCATCCAAAGTTTGTAACCATTGAACTCCTAAGACCATATCATAATTAGTCAAAGGAATAAGAATCACATCAGCTCTAAACCAATTACCTTGCATTTTCCACCGGAAATCTGGGCACGTTTGAGTACAAACAATCTTGTTTCCATCTGCTACAACTACACTAAATTCAGAAATGGTAACAGTGGGACATTGCATCTTCTTGGCTAATTGCTCATTTAGAAAATTATGACCGGAAGTATAATTAGTTAATATATGCAGGATCTTTATGCCAATTGACCCTTTTACCCTCATGGTGGAATAAGAGGGTAATCCCATCATAACATTTAATGAGATCTTGGGTTCTTGAATGTCTTGAGCCATAATCTGATTATAGTTCAAGTGTTCAACTTCTTATTCCATTTCCATCTCAACTAACTCAATGGAAAAGAGTTGTTTATTCTTGCATACATGTCCCTGAGAATACTTCTCAGTGCATCCAAAACATTCCCCTTTGGCCTTTTTCTCCTTTATTTCTTTGTGTGTTAGAGTCCACCTTCTCGAGTTAAGAGATTTTGAGCTAGGTAATAAGGGTATTTTATTAGTGTTTGCCACAGGAAATGGCTTATTATTATTATTATTATTATTATTATTATTATTATTATTATTATTATTATAATTCCAAGAAGTGGACCTATTACTCTTGTTCTGAGGAGGATTAATGGCTACTAATGCCTCATCTTGCATTCTTGCCAAAAGGAAAGCTTTTGGAAGATTTCTTGGCCTTAACTTCTTAGTTGAAACCCAATCTCAGGCTTCAATGCTCTAAGGTAAAGACTTACAACATATTCATCACAGATTGTAACCTTAGTTAAAGCCATGTCAAACTGCTGATTCAATTCTTCTAATGTACCAGTCTGTCTAATAGCAGCTAGTGCACCCATAGCATCTTGATTCAAGATTAACCCAAATCGTGCAAACACAACACTTTTGTATTCATTCCATAACAGGGCTATATCTTCCATATGCACAATTGCATGTATAACCTTCAAATTCTCAAGAGTTGCATCAATTGCAAAGAAATGTTCAACTCTACACATCCATCATTCTACATTGACTCCATTGAACTTTGGAAAGTCGATTTTGGTCAAACGGTTGTGATGAGTGTTATGGGTCATTCCAGCATTGAATTGACTGTTATGAACCATATTATTATTATTATTATTATTATTATTATTATTATTATTATCATTATGATTATTATTATTATTGTTGGTGTTTAGGGATAGGATGGTTTTCAAGATTTCATTCATTTGATTCTCTAGCTGTGATTTCATGGATGCAATGTTCTCTGCATTCTTGATTGCAAAACTTCTCAGCCCTTCAATTTCAGTGAGATTTTTACCAGCTATGGCTTCTAACCGATTCAATGTATTGTCATGTTCTTGAATTTTCTGTTCTAAATTCTGATTTCGAGTTGTCGTCATTGTTTTGAAGGATCGATTATGGAATTGTTAGGATAATGAATGATTGAAATGAATTGTTTATAGGAATTGAATGATCACAAATTGATCAATTCAATGGAATGATATGATCACGAATTGATCACATCGGCGATTGAAAGAAACAGAGTATTGAAATGAAACGAGATTGGAACGAGAAATGAAATGAAAAGATGATCAAAATGGTGGGTTTTTATGGTGGTCGGAGTTAGTTACGGTGGTGATTAGTGGTTATGGTGGTTAGTTATGGTGGTGGTGGATAAACGGTGATCGGAGGTCGAGAGAATCGACTGCTCTGATACCACTTGATAGCTAAGATTGAAAGAAAGAAGAAACAAAAGAGAGATTCGATCAAACCAAGCTGATATTATTCATTCTTTATCTCGGTTCTTATACACTCACTCACCATCTAAATTTAAACAACTTTTGAACTTTACAATCTTGACAAAACTAACCTCTTACATTACAACTTTTACAGAAATGACTCTTATTTCATTATTATACTATTGCAAGCTCCTGTGGCAAAACCTTGACCATAGTTTAACTCTAGTGAAACTTATTTCCGGTGCAAGTGAAACCTCTTCTACTTCCAATGAAACCTGATGAATCACTGGTTTGGAGGACGGGTCACAATTTTCAAGAATGGGAAAGAATATGTGAAAATAACACCTCCAATTAATGCTTCAAAACTCCCTCTGCTACCAAGTCCAACAGCCGAGCAATCAAATTTTAAACCAGGAAATCTAAGCTCGACGTGTTTGACAAGTGATGAACTCGAGTTAAAAAGGGCAAAAGGAGAATGTTTTTGGTGTATAGAAAGGTTTGTCCCTTGGCACAATTGTAAGAAAAAACAACTTTATATACTTGAGGTGGTTGAGGATGAAAAACAAGCATCAGAAGAGGATGAAGATAGTGTTACTTTAGTCTCTTTTTAGGGACACAAAGTGAGTTAAGGGGAGAGTATTGTTACGTTTTATTTTATATTCTTGAACTATTTTATGTTTCTTTAATATTATCTAAGTCTAGGGGGTATTATGTTTAAGTATGATGTTCAGGGGGTGCTTTATGTAATTGCATTGTATATATATGTATGGTATGTTATGATACGTTACTTAATTGAAGTCATGATGAGATTTGGTAATATCTTCTCCTAATTTTGAGCTTCTCTCTCGTAATTCTGATTTAAACCCTATCAAAATTGAATGCCAAACAAAAAAGACTTTATTATGAAACGCAAAACATAATAGTAATTTTGGTGGCAGGAGGCAAAGCGCATCAAATTGTTGAATGCCAAAAACAAATTGGTAGTAATGGGAAGAAAGAACTATACACATAGGCTGCAGAATGGCAAACAAAAAAATTTGGGTCTTAGATCTCAAAAGATTTTTTGTTCTGTGATATATTGATACCATGAAAAATTTTGGGTGTTCAATTCATTAATTTGCAAATATAATTTTAGTACATGATAAAGAGATTACATCTATA
Source organism: Ambrosia trifida (assembly GCA_028751855.1). Taxonomy (NCBI): domain Eukaryota; kingdom Viridiplantae; phylum Streptophyta; class Magnoliopsida; order Asterales; family Asteraceae; genus Ambrosia; species Ambrosia trifida. The sequence goes on along the minus strand of CM054126.1, from coordinate 3,410,908 downwards.
GGTATCATAACAATGTTTAAATTTGAATATCGAACTAACTAAAAGATATACCATAATGATAAATATACACCGGCTAATAGAAAGCTTAATGATCATTAAGTATGCATAATCTTCAGTTTTGATGAAATTTAAAACTACATTAGAAGACAATCAAGAATGGAAAGCTTATATATGTTCCCAAGGAGTAATACAATGCCTAAAAGTATAATATGACACTTTGATGAACATGATATAAATACAATAACTAAAGCATAATGTAATAATTTAAGCAAGAAGTAGAATATACAAAAAAACTGACAAAACACTACTACCAAATCACATCATGAGTCTCTAACACTCTGTTCCAGAGTTTTATCTAAGGGGGAAGAGAAAGGAATCCCTCCTTATTTTTCTCTCCTTCCTTTCTCTCGTATTTCTTCTAAATTGGAAAGACAAGATTTATGCCTAAAAACTTCACTATTTTCCCTTCTATTCCCTTTTCAATTCCTTTCTCTTCCCCTACTAAATGAAACTCTGGAACATAGTTTAGCAAGACTAGTGAGACGTCAAAGCAAGTTATAAATAATTGTGGAATAATAGGTCACTAGCAAAGAAAGAAAAATAAAACTAAAAGAAGGAGGCATGATCCGCATAGTGCGATAATGGATTCGCGATAATGCCATCCAGGAAATAGTCTGGGTAAAGGAAAGATACGAATAGCGAAATAGTGTCTTCTCCAATTTTAGTCCCATCTTTATCGTAGCAGATAACAGTTACCACCTCAATGTCCAATTAACGAACATTATTTTTCCAGCACCAAGAATCATGAGAAACACAAAAACTAGTTTGGTCATTTTATTTCGTATCATACCATACCTGGGATTAAAGAATATTCGAATGCTGATTGTTATCTTAATATTAATTTAAATTCCTTTTGGACTCTTGATATAGTTATCAAGAGTATATCCATGGGTGGTGGGCCAAGACCCAATGAAAGCAAGTCTGAAAATAATCTTTTACTTCCTTATCTCAACTTCATTACTCCACATACACAACTCGTACAACGCGTCCACTAAATCTCCCAAACTAGGCTTAGGGAGATTTCTTTAACACACAAAGTCTTTAGTAATTCGCATAATGCATACTTAAATTAAACTAGTAATGTTGACAGAGATTTTTTAAATGATCAGAGTATGACCAACTCCACACCTTGAGGCAACATTGGTGGGAGCCGAACTCTAGCAGAAGATCGAGCAGCTTCCTCGTTCTCCAAGAAGTTCTTTGCAACTTTGATTCCCTTGTGAGCCTGTGATCCAGGATCAATAACAATCTTCTTAAGCGCATAAGCATTTTGTATAATGTACGCAACAAGTTCCTGATCACCATTTCCACCATAATAACCCAAAATTTGGAAAAGCTTTAGGTGTTCATGGTGATGAGCAGCAGCAATACGTGTTGCTTTCCTCCTCTTTCCCATTGGTGAAAAGCAGAATAGCTGAAAAACACGTTACATTTGTATATTAAAAATTGTTTCTAGGAATTTACATGAATCATTTCTCATTAAACAATTAAGTGGGAAGTTTGCTAATTTAGACGAAGGACATAAACACATGTCCTGGTAATTTAATAAATGTAATGAACATAAGAATCTTCTTTCGTTCATTTAAAGAAAGAGCTTTATCATATGTCCCATTCATTCATTCATTCACATATATGAATGTTTGTTTATGTTCGTTTACATATTCATTCAAATATGTTTGTGACGAAGGTATCTAGCCTTTAATTTAGACACTTATTGCTTACATATATCATGTGATGATAATTGAATATAGAATATAATTTGGTTCTTGTTATCTCCTGTATTAGTTGGTGTTCATTTGGATTTGTCTCCTTGGTTTAAACTATTAATAAACTGAACATAAAAATCATGAACATAAGGAAAACCGTTGGCCGGTTTAATTGTTCATGTTCGTTCCAAGTTGAACGAATGGACATTGGACATGAACAAACCTTTTCATGTTTGTTTGATTCATTAACAGCCTAATAGCTGCCATTGTATCTAATTAAACATGAGTGACAAAACCCAAACCCATGGAACATTCAGGATTACTATTATGCTGTTACAGCAGTTAATTAATTGGAATTAGAGTAAATACCTCGATTGTAAATGTCTCCAGATTTGGAAACACATTAACTAAAGAAGCAAAGTTGAGTAGACAATTATCTCTTTGAACGTCGATTGAGAGCCTCAATTTCTTTACATTTGGCAGTCGACTAATGGAACGAAGCTTTGAAATTTTCTGATACAAGAAAAAAAAACTCAAAAGAAATGCATGTTAAAGGTTATAATCACATTCTTAGAGAGGAACTACTAACCATGGGATAATATATCTTGAAGGAAAGAGCCTGAAGGGTTGATACACAAGATGATAGCTGGCCAAACACAATATTACTCAACCCTGCAACTCCTTGACTCATAACAACCTTTTTAAGGTTTGAAAGATTACTTAGGCGCAAATCTATTGGTTGGCCCACGTAGGTGAATGACTCGATTGCAAAATCAGATAAATAAACTGACTCCACATCTGGACATTTCAAGATTTCAACGTGTTTCAAGTTAAGGTCTCGTCCACCAACATGAATATGATTCAAGAATGAAGACTCATGGATGGAAAGCGTCTCAAGATGTGGAGATTTTGTTAGCAACTCGCCAAGAATTGGTTCCATGATGTTAACATTATTCAAGTGAAGTTTCTTTAGAGACTCCAAATTTGAGGGTATAGATATGACATCGTGTGGTCTATTCCCAAATGGTAATCTTGAAGGGAAATCATAGCTGAACATATCATAATTCTCTTCGGATGTCTCAAAATCTAGTTCCAGAATCTCTACTTTCTTATTTACGGCAAACCTAAGCCACTTGTCAATGAGGGTAGTATATTCAGCGTTCAAACAGAAATGAATCCGGAAGTGGTGTACCCTCGGCTGAACATAACTCATGATGACACCATTTACCTGTTTGGCGTACTCAGATAGCTTTGAAAAATATAACTCAAAATCATTGAATATATCATCCAAAGCTTCTCGGGCATCAAAATTCAATTTCGTTAGATTAGACCACAAGAATCTCCACCTTGTGGAGAGAATGCTGGTTACCGCCGCCTCCTTTATGGGTAACAGACACAACACCATAAGAAGAATATCATCTGGCATTCGGCTGATGAAGTCTTTTGAATTCAATCCTTTACGTCTCCTCTGCGCAAAATAGAGGACATTACTAATCTTAACAACTTAACCGGTAAAGACCTAGAATGATGCTACTCAATTCAATGGTATAACATTTAAGGTCTACTCAGAAGTAATTGAACTAAAGGCTACAATAAAAATTTCGATCCGTATCAACTAAAGATTGTGACAATGGAAAAGAAATTATTAGGGATAATCAAAGTGATCGGACTAAATTACATTAAAATCAAATTAACATGTAGCATGTTATTAAGAAGACCCAAAACACTAAACACAAAACACAAAACACAAAATACAGATCGTATGAAATTAAGGAGAGGAAGCAAGAATTCACCTTGTTTGCAGCACCTACACGCCTCATTTGGTTCATCATTGTTATGAAGAAGAAAACCTGAAGAGTTTGCGTTGAAGTTGACGGCTTAAGCGGTGGTTTTATACTTGGGCCATGATTTCTTTACATAATTCCATTGCAATTGGGCCATAGTTTTTTATATTTCGGACAATTGATTTTCTTATGGTAAATTTATTTTGCCATTTTAAAAGTAATGAAGGTTTAACTCAGTTGAAGTAAAACAAAATTAATTGACTTATTTATGAGTGTTACGAATTTACTGCCTATGGTAGCATTTAAAAGATTTGCCTTACGTTCATGGAATCTATTAAGTCGTCGTCGTTCTTTTGGATCCGTCATAAGTCTAGATTGAAAGGTATTAATTGGAATATTTGGTATAAATATCATTTGGAATTGATGTAATGTCGTTTTGCCGAGGGTCCTTGTTTTGAGGACCGTTGATGGGGCTTTTGTGTGAATGAAATTTACCTTAAAAAAAAAAACGTTCCTCTTTGTTGAATCATGATTTCTTTTTTAATATCTTTACTTTGATGTAATGTTTGCTTTTATTGTATCAAATATATTAATTTTTTTATTAAAAAAATATCTTTACTTTGATTGGAATATTTCATTGTTTACAAATATCTCCTCTCCAAGTTGTTAGAACTTCTTTATAACTATAACCCGGTAAAGATCACCAACTAGTTCGTTTTAAGGCAATGATCATATTATTGCTGAGAGTTTGAATGAATTTTGAGAGTAAGATGTTAAAGAGTAAATATCACTATAACCCTATAGGGTGACTTAAAACACTTGAGCTGTGGATTTGAAAGAGGTAAGTAGAAGTGTTGATAAAATTATGCTTACCTAAGTCAACCTTAAGTTCATTTGAAAGTTCAAGTAGCGGATGTGAAGGATTCGTTTTGAATATCACCAAGTCAATTAAAGGGAATGAGCAAGTGTGTATTACGGAGAATCCTCCTCGATTCATTCTCAACATAATTAAACGTATGTATAGTTGGCTATATATATTCTCCGATGTGGTATCTAGAACATATCACAGCCGCTTTCAGGGGCGGAACCAAAGGGGGGTCAGATATACTATAGGGTTAATTTAGCGAAAAAATATACTATAAAATTTTATGGGTTATTTTATCTAAACTATTTTGTTTAAACTTCATCATGTTACTATGTTACTTACATAAATTATACATTCATGAATTTAAAAGGTAAATTGATTGTGACCCTCCGGTTAAAAGTTTCTGATTCCGCCACTGGCTGCTTTCATGGGAATGTACCAAGTCGAAAGACAATGAAGCCAATCGTAATAGAAATGAGGACCAAGCAATGCTCACATGATCGAGTCAGTGATTGTAAATAGTGAAGAATTCTTTTTAGAAGAAAAAAATCTACACCAAATATAACTACACGAAAGAACATAAACACACATCCATTGTTCATATTTGAACCTGATGTTTTTCAAGTGAAGATCTCATCTACCGGCACAAATGCGAGTGAAATATCCAGACCCAAAGATAGAAATTGTCTCAATAATTTATTCGCTCACGTTTAGCGTATTCTAGTATGGTTTCTACAGATCGTGGCTATCTGTTAATCTTGAAATGGAAATTATAATTAAAAGTATTATGTTGATGATTCTTGTTAGTTAATTCCAAATACAGTTCAAGAATCTCTACTTTCTTTTCTGCAAACTTGAGCCATTCGTCAATGACACTACTATAGTCACAGGCGATATAGAAATGGATCCTGAAGTCTGAAAGGCTGAAACGCCGTGTGGTTATAACTTATAACATCGAAAAGACCAGTCTCCTGTTTCATGTACTTAGAGAACTCCTAAAGATATAACCTGTAATTCATGTCTGTACTATCTAGAGGTCTTCTTCCATCAATATGCAGCTGCTTTAAATTAGGCAACAAATTCTCCAACCTGCGGAAAGAGTGCTGGTTACCACTTTATCACTTCATAGGCATTCTGCTGTTGAGATCATTAAAAGTTGATCGTTGACGACCCCTCTTCACAAAGTGAAAGACTTAGTAATCTTAACAAATCGAATATTGGTAAAGCGCTAGAATGATGCCACTCGGTATAAATAAATGATAATGTACACGACTTAACATTTAAGGTCTATTCAAAACATCTTATAAAACCACTTAGATTATACATAAAAGGTAAAGGTAAGACCACCAATCATTATATAAATGAACACTAACAAGTTGAAAGATCCTAAAAGTTAACATTTGTATAATAATAGGAGAAGGTAGATTATGGAAACTGTCTCAAGTTGTTGAGATTTTGTCAATAGTTCCCTACGGTAACACATTAAATATGATTTGAACATAAGCAATACAATCAAAAGTACAGCTATCATTATATAGTTGAAATAGTATATTTTTTTTTGTAAATAAACTTTCATTACCACCAAAACCCGGACAAACTATCCCCAAGGAGGGGAAAGCAAGCCGAAAACCAAACAAACAATTACATCAATTCGAATCTAGACCATCTATCCCAATCCACAACCTCTTTTTTAAACCTATGCTTATACCAAAGAAAAGACAAAATCTTAATGTCCGCTATAATATCTACCACTTTAGGCTCCTTATTATCAAAGATCTTGCCATTCCTAGCCTTCCATAACATCCAACAAGCAATAATAACCACCCCTTTGAATACTTCCTTCTTGTTCCCAGTCATACCACTCGTCTCATGAAGTTGCACCAAATCATTAATGTGGAAAGCGAAAATTTCCGGGATTCGACACCAATTAGAGATACCCCTCCACACCCCATCCGAAATACCACAACCTGTAAAAAGATGCTCAACCGTCTCTTCATCCAAGTCACACCAGCTACAAACCGCGTTAGTAACCATGATATGTCTTCTGAGTAACGCCACTTTAGTCGGGAGACGATCCAACACAAGCCGCCACATGAAAACATTGCATTTCAATGGAACCCACTTACTCCAAACAAAAGCGAACCTGTCATTAGTTGGCCGATTGATCCACTTCTTCACCGCTGCCACAGTAAAGTCCTTCTCGTTCCCACAGTTCCACACCCAAGTATCCTCATTACCATTCATATCTACCCGGTTCAAGAGGTCTTCCAACTCGTCCCTTTCCCCCAGCTCTTGAGGACTAACCAAACCCCTTATCCATCTCCACTTGATACTACGAGTAGCACCAACAACCACATAGCGATCGACCACAAGAACCTTTTTATTACTCTCCAAAGCATACAAGTTGAAATAGTATATACCGATAATATTAAATCCAAATGAAACCCAAATGGTGGCATTAAATATTGTTTTAGGAAACACATGTGATAAAATGTATTTCAAATACAAATAAATGTTACTTAAAATAAACGAAGTCCGGACATTATTTACCTATACGCATACAGTTATAAATTTGTGATAGAATCTTTACAAAGTTTATATATTTATGTTGAGACATAGTTGTTTATAAGATGTAAATATTAAACGGGATTGTATAAAAGATTGCAAATACTACTAAGAAAATATTTATGATTTACTGATAGCTTGTAATATCATTTAAAGATGCATACTGTATTAACTTATAAAGCAATTTTTCCTATGAAAAGCCAATAGATAAAAGGGAATGAACCACAGAAATTATATCCAACTTACATACAGAAAAAAGTTGTCTCATGACTATCCTAGAACCAAAATCATGGTTGATTTTGGTTTGTAACAAATACAGATATGTCTCTTATGATTGTTAATTAAGATGTGATGTTGCAAACCTTTGACAAATTAGAGAAACTGTATTACTTTTACACATTTTCATAGTATGACCAGATTGACACCTGGAGGTGATATTGGTACAATCTGCCTCTTTGCAAAAGACCGAGCACGCTTCTCGTCCTTTAAAAAACGTCTGTTCAACGCTTGGTATCGAGGATCTATGACAATTTTCTGGAGTGCAACAGCATTCTCTATCACGTAAGCAGCAAGTTCAAGGTCGCTTACTCGACCAGTATACCCCAAGATTTGGAAAAGTTTGAGGTGCTCATGACGGTGAGTAGCGACATGCATTACTTTCTTCCTCTTCTTGATTGGTAAATACCAAAGTAACTGCATAAAAAAGATATAAAATTTGGTTACAATGACACTATTTTTGGCACAGATTTTATGCCATTAAATTAACTTCTTCACTGGACATAACATAAGTACCTTAACTGTAAGAATCTCCAAACTTGGACAAGCTTCAACTATTGAAGTGAGGCTTAGTAAACTTTGATCTTCATGAGCTCTGACTATCAGTATCAGTTCTTTGACATTTGGTAACATAGGTATGGAATTGAGCTTAAAAACTCGCTGCAACAAGAAGTTAACAATTTCACGATATATATCTATTAATGGTTATATACATAGTACAGACGAATTGCGAACCTGGGGATAATATTCAAAGAAGGAAAACACTTGCAAGGACGAAGCAACTGATGATATGGGCTTGAACATATTATCTTCCAACCTCACAAATCCTTGATATATAAGTTTGTTAAGGTTTGGAAGATTAGATAGACTTAAATCTATACGGACACCCTTGTAGTCAAACGACACCAGATCAAAATCTGATAAATGAACTGATCTCACATACAGGCATTCATGTATCTTAAAGTGTTTTAAGTTTAGCGCTCGTCCACTTACCCGAATATGGATCAAGTGTCTTGAACCATGAATAGATATCGTCTCAAGATTGGGAGAATTTATTAGAAATTGTTCAAGAATTTCATCCCTTACATCAACATTCTTCAAAAATAGTTGTTTAAGAGACGGTATCTCCACAAGAGTAGCATTTGACGATGGCCATTTAAAAAGGTGTCCAATGTTTCTATGCGATAATCGTAAAGGGAAATTGTAGTTGTGGAAATCATCAAAATAGTTGTGGAAATCATCAAAATCTACTTCAATCACCTCAACTTTCTTCTTAACCGCAAACTTGAGCCAGTCATCGATAACTGTTTGATGATCATCATTCAGCGCGAAACGAATCCTGAATTCTTTAACTATTGGGTGGTTATAGCTTCTGATGACACCATTCACCTGGTCCAAGTACCTGTCACGCCCTGTAAAAAACAGCCTCCTCCTATTCCTTGCCATCTTTTTTAGTTCGTCGGTACCATCAAAGTTCAATTTCATTAGATTACGCCACAAGAACCTCCATCTTGTGCACACGCTGCTTGTTACAACTGCATACTTCATAGGCAAAAGATACAAAATCATAACAAGAATGTCATCTGGCAGTTTGTTGATGTAATCCTTCGAATCTGATCCCTCGTCAACCTCCTACAAAAATCCAACTCATCAATAACCTTAAACACGCATCAATCAATCAATCATACCCAGTATATCCCACGAAGAGTAGAAACTATTGGTAGGGTCAGGGGAGGGTGAGATGTAGGCACACCTTACCTCTACCCATAAGGATAGAGAGGCTGCTTCCAGAGAGACCCCCGGCTCAAAAAGAGAGAACAGAAGACACGCAAGCATACAAGTAACAAGACAAGCACCACAGGGATATATCGCTATCGGCTAACGGGCCAAGTGCAATGATAAGCTAGTAAGACAGTGCATAAACCTTAAACACGCATCAAAACCACAAAAAAACCAGGAAAGATTATTAAATTTTTAATCCGGCGACAAGGTGAAACCCTAAAATTAAATAAAAACTCAAGAAATGTGTCTCTAGATGAATGCTACTAATTAATATAAAGATGAATCTTATTAAACCCTAAAACGTTGATCCAGATAAATTATTCTCTATAGAAAGAAAATTTAGGTATAATCGACATCAGATTGTATGAACTAACTTCACTTTCCTTAAAGATCGAAATCATTTGTAGGAAACCACAAAAATTCTTAAAGATCGAAATCATTTGAAGGAAACCACAAAAATCAATCGGTAAATCACAGCCCATTAAATAATGAATCAACATCGATTATGAATTCACCTTGTTTCGGGCAGATCGACGCCGTTTGTTCTTCATTGTTGTTCTTAGTTCTTACACGATCCAAGAAGAAGACGGTAAGTGTTTGTTTCTAACCCTTAAGCGGTGGTCAGAAAGATATTCAGTATTTTTATGCATGGCCTTTTAAGCTGCAAATATTGGGCCCTCATGATGTTTTTTTATAAAGACTTGGTCCAGTAATTGCAACCAAATCGTCAGTAGATTTTGTACAAAATTTGAGATTTAAACATAAAGGATACTAATATCTATAGCCCATTTATGTCAAAGCGAGGCGATATCATGGTTTGATGCGGGTTTTGTGGTTCTTTAAGATCGAGCCTGGGCTGTTCAGTTATTTTGTAGGTAGTTACTAGCTTTCCATGTGATATAGTTATTCTAAACCTTGAAAATATGACAATTGAAGAGTCCCAGGATCTCACCAGATGATCATTTTCTTTTGGGGTCATAACATAGTATTCCCAAGAAGCGATGGTGAATCGAAATGTTGTAAATGGAGAAGATCGAGCTTTTAAGTCATCGCGATAAGAGTTCTCTCCATCCAACATCGCGATAAGAGTTCTCTCCATCCAACATAAATGTTGTAAATGGTTATACATGTTCCTTTCATAATTCAAATCTAACCTCATACTACATTCCTTGACTCGTATGTGATATCTTATATAGTGTTTACTATGATTATTATTTACTTTTTTCTTCGAGCATACTCATCTATCTCAAATGAGTTTTTCAGATATTTTTCATTACCAAGTTTTAGGTATCGATACAATTTGTCAGACTCTCTCGTGACCAAACAGATGTTAAGAACTTCACAGAGCCTAACACCAAGCTCAAGGGATAGAGGTCATGACGTTTAGGACCGAAACGAATGATTCCAACTATCGACAGATTAGAGTTTGTTTCTGGTCGAACTCCCAGTCTTGTTTCTGATGCATCATTTGCGTTTATATATAGGGTGTACCGCAGCTAACCCATCACACCTTTGATGCCTCGAAAACGTACCGGAAATCTTCCCAAAACCCTAATAATTTTTTTTCCAAACACAATCGAAAGTGTGAGGATTGTACAATATATGGTGTCATGACTGTATCTAAGTTATGGCTTTTATAGTCGTGGTGACTAAGAACTTCTATGTGTGCTCCAATATTTATTTGTTCTTAAAGACTACGCTCTCATGTAGATTAACTTTTGAAACGAGGGTCTTATGTAAGATTAAGTTCTTAAAGCTTTATGCCATCCTCACTGGTTTCCATGCCTAGTACTGAGGTTAGTTCTATCTCCATGGTTGACAAAAGCGTTGTATTCTTAAGTTTTCAAAAATTTCTACGATATACAATGCGAGACATGGTGACAAACTGTCAAGAAATATGGAAAAGGGTAGACATCCAAGCGCAATATGTTGCTCTTAAACAAACTAAGGACGCATAACATTTCCTTGGTGTCCTAAATCTCTTTTCCTCGTATAGTCGAATTGCTATCTATGAAGATTTTTCCTACTAAACTTTGACTATATTCTCTTGTTTCCATCAAATATTCCTTATAACAATTATTTCGAACGCATCCACTCCCCCGTTAGAGCCTACCTATATAATTCTAATAAGTTTCATACGAATAACTTGCCTTATTCTAAATGGTTACAAAGATTCTGACACTAATCTAGGTACAACGTGGGGTATTAAGGTAACAGAGTATGTATTAAATCTTTGGTTTACCTCAAGTAGCGGTCAATCCTAGTTCCTTTAGTTAATGAAAGTCGTATAGTCGTGGTGGTTGACAGATTCTCGAACCTAAGTTGCCGCCTTTCCGGTTGTCATTCTGAAATATTTAAACCTGTCATGTGATTAAAAATCTAAGACTCTATTCTTTGACTAAAATTCATTGAATCCAATATTAATTTATATCCAAATGAAGAAACCTAGTAATCATTGGTTTAGTCTCTTATCTTTGGTATAACTGGCAACACAAAATTTCCACCTATACATACACCCGGACTAAACAATAATGGACCATATAATCGACACTAACTATTTGGTTGAAAGATAAACTTATTGGATTATCCATTTTCTAGGTTGATCGAAATTCATCTTGATACGTTTTTGGGCCTCGATTACTATCGCTCCGATTTGATATTCCAGGATCAACTAACTCTACAACCTGTTATACGGTTACGAACCCAATACACAATGTTATACTTAAATCTGTAGAAATCGATATCAATTAAGTCCGAACGAATGATCTAGTATTTCAATGGTTTAATTTCTAACTTTGGTCTAGTTGGTAAGAAGATACTAACGCGAAATTCATTCTATACATATGTACAACTCATATTCATGGACCATATAATTTGTAATAAGCATTTGGCTAGAGATAAACCTTATCGGATTAGGGGTATCCATTTGCTCGGTTGATTAAGTTTTGCACCTCGGTATCGTGGATCCTTTCAAGTTACAGTGCCAAGTTTTGGTGAGATACCTGGTTCTCATGGTTAGCTCACACTTAATCATGAAAAGTTATTCATATATAACATTATTCATTAACGATCATCATATGCATACATGGAGTTGAGAGGGTAAATATTACTATAGTCACGAAGGTATATCTATATACATGTGTATATACTACTATGTTGAACAAATATCACTTATAAGTCAAGTTATAACAAGTATATCGGGTTCTAGTAACTCTCATAATATTACCACTTGACCGTATAATATATTTTGTGCTTTTCAATCCGTAATCCATCACTTATTTGTTTACGATTCTAACATAGTCTGTTTTCTCACATAAGTCTATGGTCATCAGGGTTAACAATTACAACTCTGGCGACTCTTTGGATTTCATAGAACTTTTACGTGCCTGTAAATTTACAATTACATGACGTCAACTGTAAGCGTCAATTTATCTCACGGAATCATTCTAGTAATCTCCGTTGTAGTCATCATTTACGTATCTCACAAAGCTCGTATACTAGGCGCATAGGTTCCAAGTCCTGGTAAGCATTCTGGCGTGTTCAGGCACTCAAGTTTTGACTTATTTCGTTTCTTACTTTGGTCAGTCTTATGTAATTTCAAGACATTCCCTAGCTAAGAAGTCTTAGAGCCTTAAACACTAAGTTTCTCTAAGTTGTCCTGGTGTAGTATAGGATATATGAGGATATCTTATTTTGATACAACCGTTGCTCTGATACCAACTGTAACAACCCGACCCCGGGGTGTCGGTTAGGATGCAGTTGTTACCAAAATTGCACAACGGAAGCAATGTTAACTAATATCTATTGTTTTGATACAAATTCTTATCCAAAATGGTAATTACATAACTTAAATAAATAAATTAATATATATGCAAGGACAATCGCGGCGGTCGTCGAAGCAGCTGGTGGGGTGTAATCCATTAGTCGAACCAATCTCTATCTGCTTATCTCTAAATGCTATAAACCGCAACACCGAAAGCAACAATCCTTTAACCAGATATTCTCTAATCCACAACTAGCTATCATATACCTCGCATTTGCCATCCGTCCATCTCCAGTACCTGAACACATGCTTAAAAGAGTTTTGGGTCAGCAATTATGCTGGTGAGTCCATGTAATAGTTAAGTAACTCCAAAACAGGTTTGTCATCTCAAAAACAAGTTCACAAGTTTCCACAACGCAACACATGGTGATGTACAAGCGACACCTCAAACCTATTCACACAATCCATCTACTGCCGTTATGGATTTCCCCTGGCAAAATATATGTCACAACGGTCTTGTAGACCTTAGTGGAGGGTTTTCCGGGCTTCCGGATCCACTGGGGGTTTCCCCAAGTAGTACTACCCACATATTAAGTGGCTCAAATCCCCTGGGTTAATGAGTGTCGGTATGGTATCTGGCAGCTGGTATCTTGTCACATCATACATTTCATCAAAAAGGAAGCATGCATTCACCCCAAAACAGTAAAACACGAAAAGAGGGGAAAGTACACGAGACTCACCTGTCAAGTCATGCAGTGATATATCTTTCTAGTGCCTCGAACTTGTCTATCCATACATGCCAAGCCCTATCATGTTTACAAGTATTAGCGCGTGTAACCGAGTATCGCGGTTACACGTGTGGATAACTAGGACCTTCCTACGTCCTAATGGTTTGTCAAATTGTCCAATGTCTTGATATGTTATACTAATACTCCAAATGTCACCACCTTTGTATACATATGACAATCATCATTATTTATAATCTTAGTTATTATATTCGTGTCATAATATCCGTTTATGTCATTAGTTATTCTTAAATCTCGAGTAGTTTAATATAGTTCATAGTGTTAGAATATCCTACATGTCTTGCTTATGGTCCTAAGTCCAATCATATACAACCAACCATGTCCAAATAATTGTCCTATGATCCAATATCTCACATGCCAATGGCATATCTTGCTTAATAACAATATTCGACAATAGTATGAGTATTTATCACACCCACAAGATTATATGTAACTTAGCTCTAGTATCTTTTGTAGATACTCAATATGTCTAATGTTTGTTGTCATGTATTATTCTTATAGACAGCCACCGCTTCATATCATCTTATTAGTTATTAGTTCTACTAGTCGAGTCGGTCCATAGGCTCGTTGTTATTGTTCCACACGTGTCACACGCGGATAATATAGATTAAGTAATATGTTATATACTTAAACAGATTGGATGAACCTCTTATACCTCTCGCACAAAAATCCTGGTCTAGTTGCTGACTGAGTTGATCTGGTCAATTAGGTTTGACCGAGTTGACTGATCTTTAACTGTGTTGACCGAGTCAGACTGGGCTGACTCGATCTTGACCCTTCTTCTTCCTAAAAACACCATCTCTTAGCTTATTCCCCATACCATCACCCTCTTTTAGTGTGGATTACCTCTCAATCATAAACATAGGTTCATATATAATTATCAGTGACGAAGTGGAAATAAAGGGTTTAGTCAAGACTAACCAAATGGACCGGAATTCCAACTGTTACCCCACAGTCACAGTCGTCCTCACCTTAATCGGAAACCATATCAGTGCCGCCTCTTTATTGTCAAAACATATCCGGTCGGTTACTCTCTCTCTCTGCTCGGTTCTCTCTCTCTCCCTCTACTCGGTTCTCTCTCTAGAACATAGTTGGGTAAAGGGGGTAGGGTGAGGGGCTGGGTCGTTTCGCTGGAGCTCCGCCGGTGTCGATGGCAGGAACCACCGGTTCCTCTTCTCTTCTTCTCTCTAGGCGTCTCTCTCTCTCTCTCCCTCGCTCAAACAGATCTGTGGGTGTGTTAAGTGTGGGTTTGAGGGTTGTTAGGATTAACGACGGGGAGATACCACCAGGGCTCCACCGGTAGCGGCGGCCGTAGGCCCTCCGGCTCCTCCCTTTGTCCCCTTTCTATCTGTGTATGTTGTGTGTATTATGAAATGGTGATAAGATAAAGGTATATGGGTTTTTAAATGGTGACATGTCTGATGGTTTCAAAAGGCCAGCAATTGGTTTTAAAAAAAAGGTGTTGTCAACACATGGGGAGGACATGTGTCCTCCCCCTATGACTCACTAAGATCATCGGGCGGGTTCGTTATCGGATATCAGTTTGGTACCGCTTCGCATGCTCGTGTATAATAATTTGTTAAAATAAATATATAACATTCTTAGTTTCGGTTTTATAATTGTATATTTCTAATTATTATTACTCGAACATTCGTTATACTAGCTTTAGGCGCGAAAAATTTTCGGGTCTCAAACCGGGGTGTTACATTCTCCCCCCGTTAATGGAATTCCGTCCTCGGAATTATTTTCGGGCTACCCATTGCCGCACATCTAGTATATTCCATACACGGATTCAACGTTCGGGTCTACACACTTGGTTATACATGTTCCTTTCATAATTCAAATCTAACCTCATACTACATTCCCGGACTCGTATGTGATATCTTATATAGTGTTTACTATGATTATTATATACTTCTTTTTTCGAACACAAACCACACAAAACCTATGTATCATTATGTGTTTGAGCATAACAAAAACCTGAACTACAAACTGTTGTGAAATATGCACAGCACATCAGGAGACTTAAAAGACATTAAAGTCAAATTAGAACATATCAAAAGTCTAATTCCATGTTAGTTAACCCGTTGACATGAGGATGTCCAAGTGTCGGTAGTCAAGTGAACCGTGTTGGTCGGTTTACTTACATATGCTAATAATTTATTCCTTTCCTCAATGTAATACTTTGCAATATCTCTTGACAGTTTATGTCGTGATGGCAAAGTAAATTTTCCATTCAAAGCATTGGTGTACTCAATAAAAACTGGATTTTCCACAAGCTTAAACGGTAGTTTGGCAACAATAACCAAATCTAGTAAAGCTTTCTTGATTCTAGACTCATCATGTTTCCAAATGTTGACACTACCTTCCCTGCTAGTTTCCTTTTGAAACACCAAATTACTTTGATTTTTATCAAAATCGGGATTTTTTTCACAAGCTAAAACATGTTTCTTAAGACCAGACGTACCGTTTCTATTTGGATCGGCTTTAATTTCACTCTCACAATACTTACAATTTCCATACTTCCGACTCACTCCATCCAGTTCTTCTATATAAACGACATCATAATGAATCCAACACGCGGCCCGCTCTTTGCCTCCTTTTTTAGCTTTCTTTTGTTGAGCTTTTTTCGCTTTCTTTTGGGGAGCTTTTTTCATTGTTGGTTGTTTTCTCTTATGACTTGATTCCACTTTTTCATTACATGTATCCTTCCTCGATTCTGAATCATCACCAATTTGGACATGGTCATGAGGGGTCTCATCAACAAGCGTATCATCTTCCTCCTAACCATTAATAAACCACATAAATAACTAAGCTTTATATAAAACAAACAAACTTACTAAGTTACTAAGGTAACTTGAAAAACAAATAAGCCAACTTACTTGACTGGAAGACGGTCCATTTAAAGATGCCATTTGAATTCTTGATATACTTAATTGAGAAAAAAATGTAACTTAATTTTAATATTAAAAAAAGGTAGAGAAAACAACAAAAGTGAACTAAATTGCTAGAAGCATCTCAATTCTCAAACATACAGGTATAATACACCCACTTTTCACTTTATATGTTGCTAAAACACACACTAACACTCTAAGACTATCAGAAGTGGGGGCGGGAGAAGGGGGGAACATCGCCGCCGGTAGGGGCGGGAAGATGGCGTGGGGCAGGGGGCGGGAGGGGCTTCACTGGCGTGGGGGAGAGGGGGAGGACACGTGGCAACGATCTATTGGCCCATTTAATATCATGTTACCGTTAAAAAAAATAAAAAATAATAATAATAATATTACCGTTATTATACAACGGCTACTTTAAAAAAAAATTTATTATATATATATATATATATATATATATAAACAATACCATCTTCTACACAAACACACACTCCTTTTTTTCATAAAATCCTCTCCAAACTATCATATTTTTTCAAAAAAATTTGCAAGATGTCGGGCGACTCTTCGAGTTCAGACGATTTGTTTGATCAGCTCGCTTTGGATGACTTGGACGAAGGTGCCGCAGAGTTGTTAATGGCAACCGTTCAGAAAGTCGTTAAAGCTATAGCGGACGACGAAGGGACCTCCGAACCACCCAAGCGTAGAAAGTATATAGTTCGTGAACGCCAAACCGGAAATGAGTCATTGGTACGTGATTACTTCTCACCCGAATCAACATACGATGAAAGAAGTTTTAGGCGGCGTTTTCGTATGAGTTGTAATTTATTTTTAAGAATAACAAATGATTTAGAAAATAATTTTGAATATTTCAAATAAAGGCCCGATGCACGTGGTTAGATGGGATTTACCGCGATGCAAAAGGTCACAGCCGCGCTTAGATCATTGGCTTACGGAACCAGTTCCGACGTAATGGATGAGTATCTAAGGATGGCTGAGCGAACGGCTAGAGAAAGTACTCAGTTTTTTTGTGCGGGCGTCATTGATTTATTTATTTATTTATTTATTTTTTATTTATTTTTTTTGAACGGCCAACGGTACCACCCATAACGAAGCCCCGCACCCTCAGGTCCGGTCCCCGGGCCCCCCTAAGGTCCAGCCCCTCATTTCAGAATAACCCTACTCTGAGTGGGATTCGAACCTGTGACCTCCCAGGGCAGGAACCCCATAAAGTGGGTAAACCTTCCCACCTCCATTGATTTATATTTAAAAAGATATTTGAGAAAACCAACATTTAGTGACGTCCAACAACTTTTAGAGTTTCACGAAGAAAAACATGGTTTTCCCGGTATGCTCGGGAGTATAGATTGTATGAAATGGGAGTGGCAACTTTGTCCAACTGAGTGGCAAGGCCAACACGCTAGCGGTTTTCATAAAACGCCGTGTATGATGCTTGAAGCGGTTGTGTCACAAGATCTTTGGATTTGGCATGCGTTTTTTGGTGTGCCCGGTTCGTTGAACGATAGGACTGTTCTTAATCAATCCTCAATCTTCAACGATCTTATAAACGATGTTGCACCAAAAGGAACTTTTTTCTCAAACGAGGCAGAATACAAGTACGGGTATCTTCTAGCAGATGAAATTTACCCTGATTGGGCTGTGTTCGTAAAATCGTTTACACGGAGGACTACGTTAGACCCTAAGAGAAAAAAGTTTAACAAAGCTCAAATGGCTGCACGGAAAGATGTTGAGCGTGCTTTTGGTGTGTTGAAAAAAAGATGGCACATTTTGGCCCAACCCTGCCGACTATGGGAAAAAACGCATGTACGAAATGTGATGTACGCATGCCTAATTTTACATAACATGATTTTGGAGGATGAAGGACGTGCAATATGCGAGTACTTTGGTGAGGAAACGCAGCAAAGTCAAGAAAACATTACAGATGAAGAAAGAAACGCCAACAACTTTGAAATCAAGAATAGCCAAACACATCACAACCTTTGAGCGGATCTGGTTGATCATATTTGGAGTATACCAAGAAATTACCCATCTGATGAAGACGATAGCGATAAACGTGTATTTTTTTTTAGGTTTTTTTTAAAATTTCATGTAATTTTGGTTTGTTAGTGTTTTTTTTATTTAACTTTGTAGTTTATTATGAAGTAATATTATGTTTTTTTAAAATTTTGTTTTATATTTATTAAAAAAGAAAGTTAAAAACAAGAAAAAAAAAAGAAAAGAGAAATATCAAGTGTCACTTCCCCCTTCCACTCCCCACAATTATTCTCCCCCCACAAGGGTCCCACAAGTGCCACATGACGCTTCATCCCCCTCCCCCCTCCTTATAGTCTAAACCCTCAAACACAAAGCATAAAAACAAAACCTCATCACGTAAAATGTAAATAGCACTTGGAGTTTACCTTGATTTGTTGAGTTCTGAGTCAAAATTAGGGAACAAGAACGGTTCAACAACCATCACTGAGGCGCTGTTATTTTTTTTGTTACTCGGAATTTCCGATGAACGCGGGAACGGGTTTTGACCTAGGTAGGGGGAATTGGGATCGCCATGGCTTTTTGTCTGACTTGAGAGAAGAAATATGAGAAAGAAGAAATACAGTTTGCCACCCTAGATATAAATTGTAAATTACACTTCACCACCCTACTACTACTAGAGTACTACTGTACTAGCTGTAAAGTTCGTATTACTAACTTCGGTACATGTTCGATACTATTTTAATGGATGGTATCATACCAGTTGGTATGTGTATATGGATGGTCTACCTGTTAAACATGCTAAACTCATGATCGGTATTAATTCAGTATTACCGGGAAATAACGGTACCGGTACCGAATTTCCCGGTCCCGAAAAAATGTAATTTTCAATACCGGTACCGGTACCGAAAATGGTCGGTACGGTACGGTACTGATTCGGTACCAGTACCCGGTACCATTTGCGCATCCCTAGTTCATAGTGTTAGAATATCCTACATGTCTTGCTTATGGTCCTAAGTCCAATCATATACAACCAACCATGTCCAAATAATTGTCCTATGATCCAATATCTCACACGCCAATGGCATATCTTGCTTAATAACAATATTCGACAATAGTATGAGTATTTATCACACCCACAAGATTATATGTAACTTATCTCTAGTATCTTTTTTGTAGATACTCAATATGTCTAATGTTTGTTGCCATGTATTATTCTTATAGACAGCCACCGCTTCATATCATCTTATTAGTTATTAGTTTTACTAGTCGAGTCGAGTCGGTCCATAGGCTCGTTGTTATTGTTCCACACGTGGATAATACAGATTAAGTAATATGTTATATACTTAAACAGATTGGATGAACCTCTTATACCTCTTGCACACGAATCCTGGTCTGGTTGTTGACTGAGTTGACCTGGTCAGACTGGGCTGACTCGATCTTGACCCTTCTTCTTCTTCTTCCTAAAACACCATCTCTTAGCTTATTCCCCATACCATCACCCTCTTTTAGTATGGATTACCTCTCAATCCCAAACATAGGTTAATATATAATTATCAGTGACGAAGTGGAAATAAAGGGTTTTGTCAAGACTAACCAAATGGACCGGAATTTCAACTGTTACCCCACAGTCACAGTCGTCCTCACCTTAACCGGAAACCATATCAGTGTCACCTCCTTATTGTCGAAACAGATCTGGTCGGTTACTCTCTCTCTCTCTGCTCGGTTCTCTCTCTCTCTCTCTCTCTCTTTTTCTCTCTCTCTCTCCCCCCTCTGCTTGGTTCTCTCTCTAGAACATAGTTGGGTAAAGGGGGTAGGGTGAGGGGTTGGATCGTTTGGCCGGAGCTCCGATGGTGTCGGTGGCAGGAACCACCCTTCTCTTCTTCTCTCTACGCGTCTCTCTCTCTCTCCCTCTCCCTCGCTCTAACAGATCTGTGGGTGTGTTAAGTGTGGATTTGAGGGTTGTTAGGATTAACAACGGGGAGATACCGCCAGGGCTCCGCCAGTAGCGGCGGCCGGAGGCCCTCCGGCTCCTCCCTTTGTCTCCCTTTCTATCTGTGTATGTTGTGTGTGTATTATGAAATGGTGATAAGATAAAGGTATATGGGTTTTTAAATGGTGACATGTCTGATGGTTTCAAAAGGCCAGCAATTGGTTTAAAAAAAGGTGCTGTCAGAGGACATGTGTCCTCCCCCAATGACTCATCAAGATCATCGGGCGGGTTCGTTATCGGATATCAGTTTGGTACCGCTTCGCATGCTCGTGTATAATAATTTGTCAAAATAAATATATAACATTCTTAGTTTCAGTTTTATAATTGTATATTTCTAATTATTATTACTCGAACATTCGTTATACTAGCTTTAGGCGCAAAAAAAATTCGGGTCTCAAACCGGGGTGTTACAAAATCTAACCAACCACCCCTTCAAAGTAACTGCCATAAACGGCTTGCATAGGTATATATAGGATGTAATTTTGTACTTTTATCTTTACCAAGACATTAAACAAAGTTATTGTTTATGTCCATATCCAAGCGATTTATTGCATTCAAGATCATCAACTTTGATCTTTCATTAGTGTGTTTATTATTCAAGTGTTAGTGTGTGTGTATTATCATCGATCAAGGGGATAACATTTGGTATCAAAGCCAAGTTGTTTCATCATTTCAACTTCAAAATTCAAGTCCGAAATCTTCATTCGAAATCTGTCCGAAAATTCTTTTCAAACACAAGATGTAAGAGGAAGATGTTCACTAAAAGCAAGTCGTTCGGTCCAAGAGTTTGTTACTATTGGAGGCTTCCTGGACATAAAATCAGTGGCTGTAAGATCAAAGGAATAGATGAAGCATCCTTGTTAATTTGACAGGCCATTGATGTCGGTTGTGGGTTACACGATGATGATTATACCGAAGAGTATATTGTTCATGGTACCGACAATGGTGGCTGGAATGATATATGGTATGTAAATTCATCCATTCAGAATCACTACTCAAATTCTCTCAATCATTTTTTTTAAAATTAAAAGGTCTTTCGGGATTGAAACCGGTTTGAAACACAACATATTGTTCTTGAGAGAACCAGGGGAAGTATGGTTAAATCTAGATGAAACCTTGGTTATTCCAAGTGTATTTTATACACTGGATGTAGACCGAAACATTCTTTCAATGTTTCAACTTCGTCAACAAGGTTTTGTGGTAAGATTAAGTGGAAACAAATGTTACATAAGTAACATGTTTGGTCCAATTAACACTGATCTATCCTCGGTTCAAGATGAATCAACATTAGAAAATAAAAACAAAAGGTTATTAGATGTTCGTGGGGATGATGCACAACATGAAGAATTCAAGAAAGATTACTTGAATTCGATGTTTGAGGAAATGAATCTAAATTCCGAAGATACTAAACAATGTTGAAAAAGGAATTGGATAACATTCATTTCAATCATTGGGATGATTGTATGAAAGTCTTAGATATGATTGAAAAAGAAGATAGTGTTTGGTTGTATCGTGATATATACCGAGGACTATTTGTGAGAATGATTGATTGGTTTTTAAACATTACCTTAAAGTTCCCAATCGTCCCATACCACCACAGATTCAATCTGGGAAAGAAATAGATTTATTTAATCTATATGCGATTGTTCAAAAGGAAGGTGGTCATAAACGGGTCGCCAGTTATAATTTATGGATTGTAATTGCAACAGAGTTGGGTTTGGACTATAAAGATCAAGACTTGGTATGTATATTGTATGCTCAATATTTAGATGTCATTGAATGGAACTTCAAAGTCAAGAAGGTATTGAGAAATGCCGAAAAGAAGCAAGGAACAAGTGCACAAATGGGGGGCGGATTTTAATGCGGAAACAAACACAAAAAGCTACAATGAATTCGATGGCTTGGATGGTGAAGGTTGTATGGAAGACGACTACGCATTATTTATGGATGGTGATTGGAATGCGGCTAAAAAGTAATTCAAGAAACGGAGGTACAATTTCAGTGCAGCCGAGAAAACATTGAAGGATGCAAACAAGACAATTCCGAAGCAAAACGATGTTTGATTTAGGGGTGGATGTTAGATCTTGATAAATCCAACTTAGGTTTTATATTATTTATCCTTATTATCTTATGTTGTAAATACTAATGATACTTATACTAGGTAACATACATTAAACTTATTATTATTAGTAGATCATATGTAACATTAATATGCAGCCGTATATGGTGCATACAAGAGGCACACCTTCTATGAAGAAGTGTGTCAATATGTCAGTTAAGGAGGTAGTTATTTTCCCTTCAAATCTAACCGTCCACCCCTCCAAAGTAACTGCCATAAACGGCTCGCATAGGTATAGGATGTAATTTTGTACTTTTATCTTTATCAAGACATTAAACAAAGTTTATTGTTTCTATCCATATCCGAGCGATTTATTGCATTCATGAACTTTGATCTTTCATTAGTGTGTTTATTATTCAAGTGTTAGTGTGTGTCTGTGTATTATCATCGATCAATGGGACAACAATTTGGAGTCATTATAATCCCAAGAAATGTGAGTGAATCAAAATGTAGAAACTGATCAAGCTTTCCATGCCTATGAAGAAGACTTCTCTCTATCACATAAATTATTTCAAGGACGAGGACCACCATGATGACGAGGCAAAGGTCACACCTGTTTAGTCATACAACACCTGGACAATCACCAAAAAAATGCTTAACAAGATTGCCACACCCTAACACATGGTAGTTCATCACTAACACGTGTACGCAAATCAGGAACATTATCATATGTCAACATAAAATGACATGTAACTAATAAGTAGTAATACTTGTTGATATCATTATCGAATCCTTGTGATACCCCACATAACCACACGAACTCGAACAATACTCAATCATTCACCACTAAAAATACACATATGGACACATGATCAACCCACAACTTGGAAACTATGATCCTTAGCCGAAAACACTTCATGAATCGACACAAACATATATATAATTGTACACCATGTTGTTAGACACACACATACACATAGCTAACCAATCAACTAAAGTCTCAAACACCTAGAGATTTCAACTTGGATAGAGACTAAACACATGTATAATTTCCTCACCTATATATATATATACACACACACGCGTGCATACGTACATACAAGTATGTAATACTTACACCAAATTGTTATACAACTAAACTTTGCATACAAGTCCACCCATCCTCTTTTAGTTATAGGTGCTATCCATCTATTCTAGTGCATCAAAGTTGTCTCATTCCACACTTACACTGGAATAGGTATAACCAACTTGTAACATTCGCAAATTTCGGTTGGGGTGTTACACAACTCCACAACACCACTTCCCATAAAACCAACCTTACCTTACCTATGATAAGTAACAACAAACATGCTCCTTCCTTTCACCACCCTCGGCCGAAAGTGACAAGACAAGAAACATTGATTTTCCTCACTTAAGTACCTATACCTACATGAAACTATCCCCAAGATGCGATCACCTACCCTAAACTATGTGAGATTGCCTCTTTGTCTTCTAATCGGCCGAAACTCACACACAAGCTCACATATCACTTTCAAACTCATGACAACTCCTTTCATTAGTAAAGCAAGCCACCTATGGGAGATTAACATACATGGAGTCAAATCTTTCCCTTTAAAGACACTAAGAGACAATCGGCCCACACAAGACCTCCTTTGATGCTTCACTATCACACGATTTCAAGGAGGAACAAGACAAGAATGATCATGGTTCTATGAAGTGTCATTATCTACCCCTATCCCCAAAACTAGCATCAACATGGAACCTACTCTCTTCCATATAGGTTCTTACAAGAAGCCACTTGCTATAGTTATCATTCTAAAGCTTCAAACCAATCGGCCACATGTTGGAATGCATGAACCGATGCCACCTAAGAGTTTATATGGAATTGGAAACTAACCTCTATCTAGCTCTTGCAACACTATGACAATCCTCCTTTCCATCGGCCTATAAAAGGAGCTCCACATTCCTCAAAGTTTCTTGCACCAACACTCACAAATATCCTACTCCTTCCCTCATTTCTCTCGGCCAAACCATCCACACCAAGCCACCCTCACATCCACTCCAAATCCGATTGCCTACAAGCCACATTGGAGGATCCAAGCATGAGGGAAGAAGCACAAAATCTTGAGGAATCGGCCATTGTCAAGCAACTCTAGGTAAGCCACACTAACATTCTCTAGATAGTAAAACAATCGGTCCTAGCTTTGTTTCACCCGAACTACCACATCTTGTAACAATGATCAACCTAAATAAACTAAGACACCCACATTAGTGTTATGATACACTCGCACGATCACATAAGAGGAATCAAGGGGCCATGTAAGTTGATAAAATAACTAGACATACACTTGTTTTGAAATCAAACCTAAACTAAGTTTTGGAAGGTTATTTTAATCGGTTTTGTCAAGGGTACCTCGAAACTATCCCTATCAACTTACAGCTATACCTCTATGAGCTTGAATGCTTGATTTTGATATAATACACAATCAGCTTCAAGGCATATGTAGTATGCTCTAATCGGCTATCACATACTAACACATGTTAAGTGAAGCTAGAACATGTGTTAGCATTGGCTTGAAAGATATAATGATCTAAACAAATGTTAAGGTACTTATTTTATCACAAATCAACCACACACAATGGATTGGGAACTACTTGAACCCATGATTAATTACTTAAAAAGAGTCCATTCTATCACTATGTTTCCAAACACTTTACAAGCACACTAAGAATCCTCACGAGTACAAAGATATGGCCCACATACATAATAACCAGGTCCACAAATGTCGGGTGAACCACTTGTATGATAAACAACGAGCACTGGTGAATTTACCATGCTCCTAATAAATCATAGGGCAAACGGTAGCGGGACGGTAGCTACCTCACAGTTACAACTTCACTAGACCACATACGACTCTATCAGGTGAGTTTTTACGGCCCCATTTTACTATTTTATATTTCAGGGGATAAACATGCTTCAATACTAGTGTCATTTACAAGTGTGTGTACATTCTATCGCGACTACCATGTCGAACTTGACACATATTGGTTCATGAGCTCATTAGTCCTCATACAACGTTTACTGTAACCATTAGCTATCAAAAGCCATGGAACACTTTAATAGATCTATTGGGTTGACACCCCCACTCTTGGTTAGTCGCTCTAACTGGTTACATACAAAAGAGTGTTATTATTCTACTATACATACATTGTCTTCAGTGTACAATGCGCGAGGCACCACAGTCAAGAGGTTTGGTTACGGGATTCATTGTTCGCCCAGTAATCATTCGCTTAGCTAGCCTATGATTGGTCATACACGAATTACACGTTCATTTTACTTGTTACGTTCAAACCCGTGAACTCACCAATATTATTGTTGACAAATCTTTTACGCATGTTTTTTAGGTAACTAATGGAGGTCAGCGGGGATTTGAGAGATGGGTCCTAGCAGGCACTGGGTGGTATCATCATGGGATTGGATTTTTTACTATTACGTAAACATTGTAG
Organism: Ambrosia trifida; assembly: GCA_028751855.1. NCBI lineage: Eukaryota > Viridiplantae > Streptophyta > Magnoliopsida > Asterales > Asteraceae > Ambrosia > Ambrosia trifida. The sequence goes on along the minus strand of CM054126.1, from coordinate 3,384,862 downwards.
TGACAACAATATATGTGTTAATAAACCATTAGAAGTTAAATGATTTATTAATTACCTTCTTTGCGTAACATTTGGCAGTGGACCCTCATGGTAGAAGCTTGGCATTGGGTTTGCCTTAAATAACAAACTCTTTCTAAGTTGTTTCAGGTTTGCTTCCTTTTCTTTATTTGTAACACAAAATATGAACTTCAAACTAAAAATAGATGAAAAAAATAACTAATAAAGGTCATAAAAATTTTACCTTGGTTCTTGCCTCCCATTGAATTCTCTACCTCCAACACTTATTGTTTCTCTAATTTGGAATAAAATTGAAGCAAAAAGGAACTAATATATATGTGTATATATAAATAGAAAGAGAGGGGTAGTTGGCATCCTTATAACATCTTTAAGAGATGTTAACAGACCAAAAGATGTTAGCGTACATGCTGAAATTGGTTGGTCAAGTAGATTAGAAACATTTTTGTTAATACTTGGTGTAGCATATATGGTTTTGCACTTTCTTCATTAAAAATACACTTTTGAGCTACTTTTTTTACTATTTCCAAACTAATTATCATATACAAGTTTGTAATCCAAGACAATGATCGATTAGGCATTTTTTTGGTAATTGGAGTACATTTCACTGGTGAAGATGAGTTGTTCACATAGATTGAATCATCAAGAACAAAGACTGGACTTGGATATATTTGAAATAATATTTTTCAGACCATGGAATTTCTCCTACCAAAGAAGATCAATAAAAGATTACACCAACCTTGAATTTTCTAAACAAGCAGGCAATCCTTTAACCAATACCTAATGAACGACACATATATCATATCATCAATATATCATAAAACACCTAAAAATTAATCAACTAATAAAAGCTATAGAGCCTAATTTCACGTAATTATCATGATTAAAATTGAAAATAAAAATGATTCAAAAGAAATGACTCATTGGTTTTGTGGCCAATAGGGTGATTCTAGAGAGCGTGTACTTTCGATGCCGCTCTCTGTGGAATCAATAAAAGAGTATTATACCATCTATTTTAACCAAGAAAATTATCAAGAAACAATTAATATACATAAGTTACATAACCTACTCAACGAAATAGTAGTTTACATTTGCAATTGAATACCCTAACACGAACCTGCTCAAGAAAGGAAGAACTAAGAGAGCAAATCCGAACATAGTTTCCATAGCCTTCATCGCCAGACTTGCTCCAACGGTTAAAGGATATTCGTGGTGTGTTGTTGTCGTTGAGTAACAAATTTATAAATGTTAACAGAATGGTTCACAAGAGCATATAGTCACGGATAACCCAAATCCTTCCGTGTATTTTTAAGTTATAACTTAAATAAAAACTCACCACACACATTCTCTTATCTTCAACATAGCTATAACAGCTCCAGCACGACCCTCACCAAGCTTGAAGAAGACGTTGCCAACTATGTAATTCAAATTAATATAATCCAATAATATGTTCTTTTTTATATACACACTTTACCTTAAACGGGTACAGAGTTTTTCACGAAATTGCTTCAATTTATGTTCCTTTTTAGGTGGATTGGAAATTGATATGAACAAAAATTAAAAAGAGCAGCAAACAAAAATTAAAATAGGATTAAAGAACCCATGAATCTGAACAAAACCTAAAAATCAAGATAATTTAGATAGAAACAAACCTGTTTCAATTTCACTCTTTTTTCGATCAAACGTCGCCTGAACACCAACGCTGCTCGCCCGGTCGAAGAATCCACACCGCCGCTCCTCCAACCTGCTACCATCAAAACCCCACCATGACGTCGTCTCTGTCACCACCACATACTGTCGTCGCCTGAAACGACACCGCCACTCGTTGCCCCCACAAACTGTCGCCGCTAGGTGAAAATAGAAGTGCTAGGGTTTTTTTAGAGAGATTATGTTTTCTTCGATGGGGAACCAAGAGAGAAGATGTATCTTCAGTGCTTTTAGGGTAAATCATTTGTCTTTGTACAAGACAATTATAGCCATAAAGAAAGAAAGGGAAGAGGTGACGGTTTGATAGATGCAATTGAAGAAGTGGTGGGGGATTAATTGTGAACAAGGGTAAGAAGGGGATTAGAAGAGTAAGATGGACTTTAATGCATGAATGGACATAATGGGAAAACAGGTAGCGTGATTATTTTCTATGAGCATTTAGGAAAAAAAAAAAAGTGGTAAAATTTATGAAATTATAAAGAAACTTTTGATATACTATCTTAACTTTGAACAATTTGAATATATTTGTCTATACCTGCTATATAATGCAGTATAGATATTTTACTCCATACATATTTTAAAATACAAAATATAAAAATATATGTTGAACATTTCTTGATAGATATGATAGGAACCTGAATAATGTTTACTTATGGGCGGTGGCTTGTGGGCCACTTCTCTATCCTTACTTTTTATCTTGTTCATTACATTGTTTTAGTATAGGAGATTTGATAGAGTTATTTCGATTTTAACATTCAACGTATTTTTTTCAAGAATTTCATATTAATTGGATGTTGACTCAATTATTTTTATGAAATAGCATGCTTATCTAGCGGATAATTAATTTCTGATTCTGATGATATGGTATGCTTATATTGCAAGATCGAGCTTTAAATTTTCTGATGTGGGCTTATTGAGTTAACATTCTGTTAGTACAAAACTGTCAAAAGATTATATGTTTGAAGTTAGGATTGTGAATAAGTATTTTCTTAGTTTAGTTTAATCATAATCAATAAATGAAAGTTAACAAAAACTCTAAACTTATATGTTTTACATTAAAAAAAAATTCGCATATTTATGTTCTAAAATACAATTATCTTTTATTATAATAACAAAAATTTTAACCATTCAAATGTTAAATCATTCTGTATTCTTATGTGGAAATAAAACATATAAAAAATATATAATTGCATAATCATTTTAAAAATATAAAGACAAAAAAATAGGTGTCAAGTATCATTTATTATAGGCGACATAGCCACAATCGTACTAATTTGACTTTTATTGTGTTACACCCTCTTAATTTAAAATGACTAGAAGAGACATACAGGCCCACATTGAAAAACAAACTAAACTGAATAATGTTGTATGAGATAATAAAAATATATTGTTTAATAGATAGACAGATAGGTACCCAATTATTTTCAAGTTGTGGTGTAACTTTAAAGGTGTTGATTTTCTATCTACTATAATTGCTTCTTTAACAAAGAAAAGAAAAAAAACTATAATTGCTTCTTTAACAAAGAAAAGGAAAAAAAAATATTCATAAAGGAAGTTGATTTTATATCATCTTCAAACTCTGGAATTAATCATAAAAAAAGGAAATAATCAAATTCCCAGTTGGGAAGTTATGAAGAAATTACATGAAATTAAAGAAACAATTAAAAGAATTAAGTTCTTCCCATGATGAAGATCAATTTAAGATCTTTCATCATCTTCCTAAATCTGATAATACTAAATCAAAAAATATATAAATTAACAATTCTGAAAAGAATTATAATGGCAAAAGATTTTATGCCACCATCTGCTCTTGCTCTATGTACATTTGCTCAATCCATTGTGGCACTTTCTCACCACCAGCGTCGCTGCCGCGGTTGTATCGGTGCATTTCTGGCGAACCATTCGCCCCGGTTCCAACATCTTTAACCAGCGTGTTAACCCACGACACGTCCGGTTCATGGTTCGCATTCATAGTTGCACCACCACCATATCCAAAAGATGCGGATTTCCTAAGTTTATTCGCATCTTCAAACCCCCACTCCAGTTTCCCGTCTGGGGATCCCCATTCGGTGAAACTGGCAGATTGTTGGGGGTTTGACCGGAGCCCCATAGGGGCTCCAACTCCTCGGTCAATGAAACTCTGGCTCCTTTGTTTAAGGGAGCCAGATCTTGAATTCATGACCGCCTGTGCAACTGCAGCCGATGAATCAAACCCATAACTCATCGGTTTTCTCACGGGAGATGACGAGTAATTTGGTGAAGGGTAGGATGCCCGAAGCGGGTTGAATTGATGATGGGCAGTTGGAGATTGCAACTGGGCTTGTGTGTTTGATACTTTTGGGGATAAACCATGAAACTGAGACAATATAGATTGATCTAGTGACCCGAAAACATCATCTAGATTCCTCGGCTTTAGTTCCCCGAATCTCGGGCTGTTGTTGTAAAGATTATTCGATAAATCATCGATCATTTGTCGTTGTTGTTGTTGTTGCTGTTGAGTTCTTATACTTTCCAATCCAAGCAACTCCATATCGATCTCTAAATCTCTAGCGTTGACCGAAGTCTTCAACCGACTTCCAGGAAGTTGCAGCATAGGCGGTGTCAAATGATTCACCTTATTCTGCCACATAGGAGACGTCGGTGGAGACATCTGTGGAGTCGACCCAAGAGCTAGCGGACTCATGGAACCCATTTCCATTGAAGTTACCACAACAGGGTGCACAGACCCTGATTTTGGTGAAGGCAGACCCGAGCCAGTGGAAGCATACACTGGCCGGAGCTCCTCCACCCTGTGCGCGAAAAAACACACTTTTCGCGCACAGCCAGTCTCATCCTTACACAACCTAGTCCTATATTGCGCAGGGTGAAGCCACGACTCAAACACGCCGTGTGCGTATTCACACGAATCTCCTTTCATACAACTTCCCTTACGAAACTCGGGACAAGGAACACAGCTATAATTAAACTTTCTAAGATCACGCCTACGCGCGTTCTCGCCCGGATGAACAAACGGACACTCGGTCCAATCATGAGTATACGCCCGTGAACACGGCTTCACCTTAAACGTATACATCCTAAACTCATCAGAACCATACACCCCATTATTAATATCCGGCATCGATACATCAACAGGGTACTCTTTTCTTGTAGCAACCACATCTTTCTCATCAACTTCTACATCACTTCCATCTTCAATCGAAAGCCCCTTCAACAACATCTCCAAACCTCGTCGTGTCGAGGTCTTAACACCACGAGCAATCAAATCAACCGCTTTGTTCCCTTTATCATCGGTTATGTTCATATCAGCTTTTGCTTCAACTAAAATCTTCACAACCGCAACAGAAAGCGGAGATCCACCAGCCGCAGCACAGTGAAGTGCAGTAGCACCATCTGAATCAGAGCGCTTGTTCAAATCATATTTCTTGGTGGTAATCATATACTTCAAAACATTAATACTTCCATAAGTGGAAGCAATCATGAGAGGCGTCCTTTCTTCCAAACCCATCTTTCTCTCATCACCAATCCTTCTTCCGTACCAAAAACTGACTTCATCTATACTCACACCTTCTTTTTCCACCAAATGAACGAATCTAGTGACGTCATCAGCAGCTGCTAGCTCGAGTAAACTCGAGCACTTGACAAACAACCCGTGATACTTTTCTTGAAGCTTCTGTTCATCCATAGTGGAGTTAAATTTGTGTTTTGTAATTTTACACATGAAACCCTGGAAAAAATCAAATCAAATACGTTATATTAACAAAATTCTAAACTTTATGAAAGAAACCAGGGAGATGATGGTGAGAATAAGAATAAGAAGTAGCTTGAATAAGTGAAAGGTGTATGGTACCTTAAGATGATGGTTTAATAATATGATCTGATCTGATGGATGAGGAGAGGTGAAGGGTTATTATTTATATTAACGTTGGGGAACACACACGCTATGGAAAGTAAGAAGAAGGTGCAGCTATTTTTCCTTGTTTCTTTGTTGCAAGTCAAAGTATTCAATGATGTGGAGAACGCTATTTTAAAATGTAAATGAAATTTAAATGAAATGTAAATGAAATGCAAATGCAAATTCAGATTCAATTCAAATGAAATTGTGATGTGGAGCCTGTAAATATCTGACTGGATTACAACGGGTTTGTCAAGTGGAGTGTGAGCTTGAACCGGCTGGAAATTATGTTGGAATCTCACGCGCTTTTTGTTATGCGTCACGAATGTTTATGTGGCGCGTGGGGTATAGATTCAGGCGAGTGGGTGCTCGCGTTCTTGTTAGTCGTTATGATTTACTCGTTCCTTTTATCCCACATGTTTTAATTGCTGTATAATTTTAAGTTTTTTTTTTTGAAAGGTGTATAATTTTAAGTAGTGTTACTAGTTTTGTATACTCTCTATTTAACTTTCTTGAGTAACGTGGACGGCGCGCCTACTAATTTGGTCACATGTATCACACTATTAGCATGATAATATCGTCATCACTCATGTTGGCAGTCAATCCGTGAATCAAATCCTGGTTGTAGTTAACCCGTAAATTTAAATAAAATACTATTTCTTTCTAAGCTACCTTTTTCCCACCTATCATCATCACTACCACTGTTACCCAGCACCGAGCTTAAACATATTTTCCGTCATCAAACTAATCTCCGATGGCAGCATGGTCGTGTGGGTAATGGTCTGGATGGAAGAGAGATGAAACAGAGAGATGAAGAGAAGAGTCTGGATGGAAGAAAGAATTAGTGGGTAAAGATAATTGATTATTATTATTATATTATGTGTGAAAATAATTGATTGTTGGGTAAAGAATTATTGGAGTGTTGCCTCCAAAAAACGGTTTCAATGAAGTGATGTGGTAGTGTAGGATTGGTGTAAATTAGTGAAGTTAAAAATGTTTCAGTGGAGCACCCCCTCCCCCCCCCCCCCCCCCCCCAAAAAAAAAAAAAAAAAAAAAAAGACTCTTTCTCATATGTAAAGAGTGTTCATACTTTATAGGTTCGGTTAACTTAAATGAATTTTGTTTAACAACAATAACTGTGCCTAGTATAACAAAGCTATTGGTGGAGTATGGGAAGAGTGAGATGTAGACGGAACCTTACCCATATCCTTAAAGGTATGGTTGTTGCTTTCAGATAGACCTCCGGCTTCAAATCAAACACACATTGCTGCAATGCAGAAAAACATTCAATAAGGCAAATGCGATGAAAGAGTAGAATGGGAATATATGTAACCACACATAGTAACAAAAAGATGTACAAAATCAGTAAAGTCTACTAAAAAGTGTTGTACACCCTATCACTTAAAAATTCTTTAACCTTAATCCAACGTCTTTACGAACTCCTATCATGAACAATGTTCTTAAAGAGATGCATATTTATTAAGTCCTGTATAATATGTTCTCCCCAAGTCAGTTTGGATTTGCATCTACTCCGCATCTCTTCAACTGAGATGGTTTCTGTTGCTCTAACAAGCAACAAAAACATGAGTAAATTAGACGGATGATTTTCTTTTTGTAAGTTTATTTTATTTTAAGTAAGAATAGCACTAAGAATAAGAACATGAGACTGTAGTGATATAAGGGGCTGTTTGGTTAATTAAGTGTTGAATCATTAAGCAGTCTGAATGGTTAAGTGCTGAATCATTAAGTGTTCTATTGTTGGACCTCTAAATGGTTAGTCTTCTTGTCCCACATTGGTAGGGGAAGTAAAAATGGATTCATTCAGTTCTTAATGATTCAACATCATCCCAGTTCTTAATGGTTCAGCCTTAACTATTCCATTCAGATGCTGAAACAAACGCGCTGAATGAGCTAAATGATTCAGAGGCTCATTAAGAGCCTTACCAAACAGCCCCTAAGATCATTTTGGATTACTATTGGCCAAATCAAATACACATATCGAATTCTCGAATTCGTTGTTGAATATTGCCACTTAGGTTATAGTCTAGTGATAGAGAGGAAATCCTTTCTTCGGTGGGGTTGGGAGTTCAACTCTAAGGGTATGCAAAAAAAGGTGTAAAAGGTGTAAAGAAAAAGGTGTAAAAAATTAGCCTAAGTGTGTGTGTGTTTATTAAAAGAATGCCACCTCATATGTTAACACATCAGCATGTCACATCATTGAAAAAGGCCATGTCAGCAAACAAACAAACTAACTAACTCAATTAGGGCATGGTTAGTTTGGGAGTGTAAGAGGAAAAGACACTGAAATTTGGGAGTATTAGTGGCCAAATGATGAAAATTTAAAGTATTTAAATCAATTAAATCTTTAGTTTAAAATAGTTGTTAAATAAATAAAGGGGTATTGGATTTAAATAATCCAAAGTTTGGGTCATTGGCCAATAATAATCCGAATTTTAACATTGGACCAGGATAATCCTAAGTGAACATATGGGGGTAAAAAATGAACCTCCGTTAACTCTGAACTAACTCAGTTAGTTCAAGATGACGTGGCTGCTGAGGTGACGTGCTGACGTGGACCAGATGCTGGCGTGGCAACTGAGGTGCTATGCTGACGTGGACCAGATTCTGACGTGGCATGCCAAGTCAGCATCTGGTCAACGCCAGCATGCCACCTCAACAGCCACGTCATCTTGAACTAACCTAGTTAGTTCAGAGTTAACGGATGTTCATTTTTGACACCCACATTTTCACTTGAGATTATCTTGGTCCAACGTTAAAGTTCGAATTATTATTGACCAATGGCCCAAACTTTGGTTTATTTAAATCCAATACCCCATAAATAAACATTATATAATAGTAAAAAAATGTATTTGGACATATCAATGAGTAGCTTTTAACAAACTAACATATATATTTGACACCTGATGGGTAATTATATTTGATTGATATTATCAATACGACCCATGTTATCCTTGTTTAAGAAGGATCAACGCTAAAGAATAATTAAGAAATATAAACTATATACAATGAACTTTAGGTAAAAGAAATACTTGTTCTTTTATTTTATTATAGAATTATTTAATTAAAAAAATACTAATATTATAATAAAAGTTGAGAATAAATTTTGGGTAATTGAGATAGAGCTACACCAAAGGAGTCACCCACTTTTTTTTTTTTTTAATCAAAACCGATCCCAACCTTGAAAATATGATGTCTGCTTTTTATTAAAACCTTTTTTTTAATACTTTATGTTATAACTCCAAGGATGGTTCCAAACTTTTCACTATTAAAAAGAACATATGCCAAAGCAAAATGGAAGGTGTATCATATTTGTAAACCACGTTCGTAATTTCATACTCATAAATACATAAACAATAATATTTTGGGTAAAGTTGTATTGATTACATGAAACCGAAACAATATACTACAATCATGGTGGGTTCACACAATTTACAAAGTAAAGACATTGGTCGATGCACCAAGATATAATAGCAGGAACCTGCGCGTTGCGGCGGGCTGCACGATGGTTGACTATATACAATTGGCATATATGTAATTGATATGTTAAGTTACATCTTCTTCAACCATCCACGGGCCTTTCTTGATATATGATTATCACAACACGGAGGTCATCTTCCTATCATTAATTGTAAAATTACAAACACTACACATAGTAGATAGGATGGGAATGGTGGTGGTGATGCAAGTTTTAGAAGAATTCATATGATGAGGGGGTGTGGGGAGCATTTAGCAATGCCCATGCAACAAACGCATGTAGAATTGGCTTCCTGTTGTGCATACTGCATGCATGATCACCTCATGCATTACTTTATGTATGCACCATAGATCAAATGCAAAAACAAAACAATAATGTCTAAAATAATATCGTTACGTGGTAAGTTCTTTTTTTTTTACTAATGACGTTAGACTAATCATTGACTACAAGATGTGTTCGACTTACGACATTTCATAAAGTGATAACCAAACCATGAAAATTGAATAGGGGTAGACTCCAATACATATGCATCCAATTGTGCTCAGTCAGTTGACCTAAATAAAAGGACTTGGAATAGTGCTCATGTAGACCTAAACTTAGGAATGTCAAGGAAAATTAACGGTTCCTGGTAAGTTTGAGAGCTGAAAATACACAACAACGTAAACAATAAAAGGGCTTCGAAGATATCCATAGATCAAATGCAAAAACAAAACAATAATGTCTAAAATAATATCGTTACGTGGTAAGTTCTTTTTTTTTTTTTACTAATGACGTTAGACTAATCACCTCTTCAGTTCCTCCAAACTGTATTTCTCTGGTGTTGGCAATCACCTCTTCAGTTCCTCCAAACTGTTCTTTGAGGCAGTCCCAAAGCTCTTTGGCACTATCACAATGTAATAGGCCAGAGTAGATTTCATTTGGGAGTGTCGTTGCCAACATAGAGAAAGCTTTAGCATCAAGCTCAAGTTTTAGGAAATCATCATCTGTATAGTCTTTTGGGTCTTTTGGAATCTCTTCTTTAGTTTCAAGATTAATATTTACTGGTTTATGAGGACCATATATCACAGATTTCCAGCAACCTGTGTTGGTCTGTGATAAGGTATGTGCCATTCTCCTTTGCCAGATGTTATATTCATTTCTTACTAGCATAGCAGGTTTATTGGCAGAACCAGTATTATGAGGATCCATTTTAAAGAGTATTGATTTGTCAAATATCTCTTAAAGTGATGGATGTTGATAAAAGTGAGCTTATAATCCTTTATTGAATATCAATAAGAGCCTGTGTCTGATTCTCAATGTGTTAGATTGATATGTGATCAGATAAACCAGAAGCTCTGATACCAATTGTTGGATCAGTATTGCTCTTTTGTGTGAACTTACTAGTGAACACTTAGGTGTTTAGCAAGTTCTTGATCAGTGATAGCACAGCGGAATGTTATGAGTTTAAAGCTACACTTATCAACAGGAGTTATAACTCCCCCTGGATTGAGAAACTAATAAATGATAAGTATTTATTGAGAATCTAAGTATTGAATGAGAATGAAACACTTAGACAGATTTTCAATAAATATGAAATGGAAATAACAATAATATGTGTTGAAGGATTTCTGTATTCAAAATCAATGTCTAAAACAGAGGGATGAACCCTTCTATTTATAGACTTTACAAATACATGAACCTTGCCAAAAAGCAAGTTCAGAAACAAGTTGCAAACAAGTTGCAGTCTTGGAACTTGTACAAAAAGGAAAAGCAATACTAAACTAATAAACTACTGATACAAAGGCGGTGGAAAAGATCTTCTCATAAGTACTGATGAATGACAAACTACTGATGAGTAGTTTGTCTTCAGTAGTTCTTCAGTAGAAATGTCTGGTTTGAACTTCAGAACTTCTGATGACTTTTCTTCTTCAGTACTTCTGGAATCTCTTCTTCAGCAGTTTGATCTTTCTTCTTCAGCAGTTCTATACTTAGAATATTTTGACAGAAGTGAATTAGACTAAGGTTTGCAAAAGTGGTTTCACCAATCCTTTTTGTCCTAACAAATACTATATAATCGGAACTTTTGCGCGAAAATTCAGGCTTTGCTAACTGTTAGGGCCGGCCCTTAAGGGGTGCGGGGAGGACTCCCGGCCCGGGCCCAATTTCTCAGGAGCACATTGACTCTCCGACAATCCAAGTTTTCTTAGCAGTGATGTCCTTAATTCGATGGATTTTTGTATGTTTGAGCCTCAAAATTGTTAATCAAGTATTAATCAAAATGAATGGTAGTTTAAATAAAACAGAAAGTAAAGAAATGCTAAGAGAGGTTAAAAATTAAAGAAGAAAATGAAATGGTTTGGGAAAAAAAATGCAGGTTTATTAATGAGTGTAGGACTAGAGAGGGAGAAGAAGATGAAATGAAAAGGATTCACACTTAGTTGTTTTTGCTTTTTACCGGTTGGTTTTGACTTCATTTTTAACTTTTACTTTTGTTATTAAACAACTTTTTTTAATTACCAAACTTTCACCCGTTTATATTTTCACCCTTTGTGGGATTCGAACTTCCAACCTTCCCCATGAGAGTTTGTTCCCTCTACCGTTAGACTACAACCTAAGTGGGAAATAAAATTCGATCCATCAATTTGATATTACTTTAATCGTAGCTTAAAAAACAGTTTATATTATTTATTTCGTTAAGGTCTAAGGCTAAGGGGCACAATTTTTACAGCTCGGCCTGGACACCTGAATTTTTCAGGGCCGGCCCTGCTAACTGTTAAGTGAATTTCTTGCAAAAATAGTAGACTTTTTGTTTGACAAAGTGCAATTGGTAGGCATTGGACAAAAAAATTGAAAATGGTAATGCATCAAACCCATTTGGCGGTATCAAGCTACAACCTGCCAACCAATCATTTGCAAACCTGCAGCCCCATTGATTCCGCCAATCCGTTTTGAGGCATCAAGGTGATACCGCCAATCCGTTTTGAGGCATCAAGCTGATACCGCCAATCCGTTTTGAGGCATCAAGGTGATACCGCCAATCCGTTTTGAAGCATCAAGCTTACTTTTCTGGACATTGCAGGCTGCAAGATTTGGTTAGCAGGTTGTAGCTTGATACCGCCAAATGGGTTTGAGGCATTACAATTTTCAATTATTTTCTCCAATGCCTACCAATTGCACTTTGTAATTGGTAAATCATGCCATTTTTGCAAAGGATTCCTGTTAAGTTGCATATAATACTTTAGTCCCCAAACAAAACCTTTGCATTAATGTCGTGTTTAAAAGCTTAAACACCAAAAATCAGTTGAATCGGCATACAATGATATAGTACACCACCCTGAATAGCCATTTTCGATATATGAGCAACGTGCATGAAAGAAAAGGCCGATGTATGACTCTACGTATGCTATGTTGCCCCACGGCTGATGATCGACAAAAACTTACAAAGTGTTTTCAAATCACCCCTTCCAATCTTGTCTAGGTAGCATACATCATGCATTATACAAGTAACAACACATGAAACATATGATGGTTTATAAACTAACTACTCCTCATTTAATCATTAACATATGCACATTATCATGTTTAATTCTATGTAAATTAAAAAAGGGTGTCCGGTACTCTCCAGACTCTGGCATATTACACAAGGTCCATGAAGGATTTGAAAAAAAAAAAAGAGCCATACCCGACATAATGTAAGTGTGCATAATAATACACAACATGATCGTTGAAGACAAAGGTTATGCTTTGTCCAACTAGGACAGTGAAGACGATGATGAAGTGCCACTACCATTACATGGCTCGACTAACAATTTTCTTGAACGCTTTCAATGGATTAGAGACTTACGTAATAGGGAAGCTCATCAAACCCTTAGACACAATTTAACCAAACACCTCTAGGCAAATAAGCAAATAAGTATATGGAGGAGAATGAAATTGAAGGGTAAGTTCTCGGGTTTTTTTTTTTTTTTTTTAATTTGTTTTAGGTGTGCTTTTTTAAATTTGGTTTTAAGTGTGTGTTTTTTAAATTTTGTTTTAAGTGTGTTTTTTAATTTAATGAATTATCATATTTTTTATTTTAATTTTACATATTTTTTAATATTTTAATAATTAAATAAATAATATTATTTATTTAATAAACAATATAGTATATAAATTTACATAGAGGTTAAATAAAAAGGAACAATAGAAGAAATTTCAAAAAGGCAAGATGTAAATTATATGTTGTCAACAGTAACATTTGCAAGAACAAAGGACATTTCGATATGGGACGAAGATGGTAATACTCTCTTTACTGTTGCTAATGTCAAAAGAAGGTTGAGAATCGATAGAAACCGCCACATGACAAAGCTTTTTAAGTGGGAATCTTAGGTCCCTTTTACAGTTAATATTCATATGTGACGAATGGAATTGGATCGTCTCCCGACCCGACTTTCTCATATAGTGTCGTGTGTGTGTGTATTAATCATGTGGCCGATTATATGTAAACATTCATGGATTTCATGGCTAGTTTGCTTGGTAAAATAAATATATGTATGTACATAGATATAGCCGACGATGTGTATGTAGTTGTGTGTGTACATGATGCGTCATTGATAGTTGCGATCACTCATGGTATAGGGATAGGTTTCGTGTATTAGCATATGCCCATAGGTGTAGTTCTAGTGAGTTGATATAGGTTGATGTAATAACAATACATATGTTAACTATCGATGAACACGTGTTGTCGGGTAATAACATTGGTTAACATAGGATAAAATCCATTATCCGTGCCAGAATGTAACTTAATTTTATTTAGGTTACATAAATGCATGATAACGATATTAACATGTATTTACTTCCACAAGTGATGGGTTCCTGGCCACATATTTTTTAATGTTATTAGTTCTAAACCAAATGTGTTGTTGTGTGATCTAACTCAAGTTAACACATGTTCGTGTTCTAGATAATGTTCCATGATTCTTGGGTGTTATGCCCATAGAATGTATTGAGAAGTCTTTGGTTTTTTAGTGGAATTGTGTAATTTCCCACTTAAAGGATATCACGTGTATTGTTGTTTTGTTCATCTGTAGAAATCGGGTATCCGGTTGCTCTCTGTTGAGCGTGTGATTGGCTTGACTGTTCAACGCCAATTGTCTTGTATAGTCCGGGTGTTGTATGCATAAACGGATAATTTATTACAATGATTATGGCTTTACTAGACTGGGGGGTATAATGTGTGTAAAAATGTCTAATTATGCCCATGAAATGACAGTAATAAGTAAAATGCGTACGGAGGTTGACCTAGATCGTTGACTGGTGTCACACGACAAGTCATCAGCTATACGTAGGAAAAGTCGACGACTCATTCAGAATCGGCACCTAAACATCTCAGCCATGTACAACGGTTGATCGTCAAAATAATCGCCTACTAATCTCTCATGGGCACCTACACGTATGTTGTAAATTAAAATAAATATTGGGACGATATAAATTCTAAAAAAAATATAGTGACGATATAAGTTTAAAAAAAATATAAACAACCTTCCCGGTCTCTGCTTATGGCCGTTTGCCTAGTACGTGATTGCGAGTTGATTTCTTCCTCCTCTTCATCCTACGCAATGATCTGTGTCGCTTCCCAAACGGCGTTTATAAGCAGTTGGTTTTCCTAGCTCGACGAAGAGGTCGAATCATACAAAGGTAAATACGACATGATTGGGCTTTTTTTAGAGAATTGAATTGATTTAAAAAATTTAGAGAGAATCGGTTAACGTTGAGAGAAATTTTATAGAAAAATGTAGTGTTAAATGGTGGTATTTATAATTTGAAAAATTAAGTTGTTTTTTTAAAGAGCCGTTGGTGGTGGTTTCAACGTTAAAAATTTTTTTTAATAAAATAATCAAGATGGGCCGTCCCGTTCGTGTTGTTCGGGACGTTGAGGATGATGACGGGCATGAGGGGGGCGATGTTCCCGTTCTAGACGGGGCAGGGGACGGTTCCCAGCACCCATCATTCTTAAGATTTATGTAAGTTGTTGCACATAAATCGTTGTATTTCATCAAAGACGAAGCTTTTAGTGATGAGATTTTTATCGCCAAATTCCAATAGGTCCACCGTCTAGTTGTCTGGATATGTAATCCTGGCCCAATAAGACCCATATAGAAGTTGGGGCCTGATTACTACATATACTGTGTGTAGGCAACCGTGATGATTGATACATTGGGCTCGTATGACGACAAGCAAATAGCAATGGCGCTAGTCTTAACACAAGAAAAGGATACACAATACGTATGTAAATAAATAAATGAATATCTGGGTAACTTTTTTTAACAGGTTTGTTACCTACGGGATTTGAACCTCTCACCACATAAAAAGATAAGTCCTTATCCAACACCTTAATCTTGGTTTAAAAAATAGCGCATCGGGCGCGCTTTAAGCTCTTGAGGCGCAAGGCGCGAGGCTCCAAAAAAAATCGCTTTTTTCTGTCGAAAAGCCCTACGATACATGAAGCTCTTCCGGCGGCGCTTTAAGCATGGCGCTTCAGTAGCGCCTCAGCCCAAAAACCATTTTTTGCGTATTCTATTTAGCCCAACGAGTAAAGTTTTATGTTGATCGTATTATGGATTTTTCTATGTTGATTATTGATTGTTATACCAAATTTTCCAACCCCAAATTACTTGCCAATTTATCGATTGTTGTTGATTCGTATCAGCTCGACCCTAGCCAGGGGCTCTGCCCCTTGGACCCCGCTAGGGGCTGCCGCCCTTTGGACCCTGGTCCTGGGGGGCTGCCCCCGACCCCCGCCAAGGGGGCAACCCCCGAGTTGTTTTGGGTTGTTCTATATTGCTCTTCAAGTATTGATTGTTGTATCACAAGAATTGGATAATTGGTATGAATCATATTCTGATGATTTTCAATTATATATTAAGTTGTAGGGACTAGGGAATTAGTTAAAGTTCAAACTCGTTCCTATATTATGATGTTCTTTTTTTTCTTCTTCTTTAATGCTAAGTTACTTAATGTTGCCTTCATCTTTAATGGTGTTTTGAATTTAGAAGACTATGTGCTTGGTCATCCTTATGTTTTGAATGTGTTTTTAAGTGTTTAAGGGTGTTTTATAATTAGGTTTTTGTGTTTATGTTTGATTAGAAGGTAGCATATGTCATATTGACATATAGAAATATTTTTTTTTTAATATTAAGCGTCTCGCATACGTGAAGCTCTCGCCTCGCGTTTCGGATTTTGGAACCAAAACGTCTCGCGCTTTTTTAAACCAAGACCTTAATACCACTAGGCCAAAGACCATTTCCAGGGTACCTACATACATACACCAAACATGTCCTCTTATTTTCAGGGCCAGTCTATAGACTTCGACTAACCGGTACAAGTAGTAAATATGTGCTCTTTAACCAAGCTAGTTTGGCGCGGCTAAAATTTTAAAACAAGTTGAAATTTGAGCCTGGACTCGGCTCGCTTATATACAGAGCCAATTCAGCTCTTTTATAAACCGAGATACTCAAGTTTGCAATTTATAGAAAGAAATTATCTCCTAGGTTGTTTGGGTGATGTGAGACATGGATATATAGGGATCAAAGAAGGGGAAACTTTTAGACATTATTAAAGTTGTTGTGAGACATGAGTACAAGAGAGAGAAAAAGTAATGATAAAAGTATATAATAAGTTTTATTAAATAGAAAATGAGAGAGAAAACGTAATTTTTTTAACGTAATTATAGAGATGGAGATGAGACAGCTACTGTGAATGCTCTATTTTTTTTTTTTTTTGAACGGCCAACGAATCAATTCCGAACACTCTCGGACACCCTTTTGGCGAATCAGGTACTCGAGAGTACCTGGGCCACCAATTGCCACCAATTCCCGGGAAAACCCGACCACTCACCCGTCCGAAGGCACGACAGTGAAATAATCGGTAAAACCGGTCGGGATCAGGACTCGAACCCAAGCCAATGGCTGGGTCATCCCTCATTTCCCATCCACCAATGTCCTCTAAATGTAGCTAGTGGGAATTGAACCCAAGCCTCCCATAGGAAACTTTAGGCCCTTAACCAACTAGCTTACAAGTGTTAGACACTGTGAATGCTCTATGCTCTGGGTAAATTACAAATGGAACAAAGTGAGAAGTTAATAAAAATACTAAGGTGCCAAGTCTCTGAGGCTATTTTACTTCGATAGTAACCCACATAACTTACCATGGTTTGATCAGTCAAAATTTGCGTTTGGTTGGTGTTTGATGGAAAATGGAATTGGAAAATGAAAATATTTCACCAAATTCCAACAAGCTAAGGAATCTAACAATCCTTACTATATGTGATGGAATTGTTTGGAATACTCAAAGATTACCAAAATACCTTAACTAAACCTTACTCACTTATTCATCCAAAACTCTACCACACCAGTAAGGCCGCACGGTGTGGTTTAAGTGTTTAACTAGCAGTGGTTAGTTAAAGCGTCACGTCACTGTCACGTAGACAGTAGGGATTTAACTGACACGGTGTGGTTTAAAGCATCCTCAACCATTTTCTAATCATGGTTTTCAATTTATTTTTATTCCTTTATTTAACAATAATAATTAAATAACAATACAAAAACTAATAATTTAAAAATAACAAATTGGTTAAATTTTCCAACTGCTATAATCCGATGAATCACCACAATAGCCGTAGTAATTATCATCTCATCAATCAAGCCTGGATCAAATAAAGAGTCGAAGTGTGACGCTATTTTTATATGGTCCATAAGAGTTTGCAAGCGAGCCTTTTGAGCCTCTCGGCTCCCAGATACTTGAAGAAAGATATCTTAAGGTATGGACTGATGTATATCATGAACTTTTTACATTATTCTACCGCGGCTCCTGTCACTTGGTTTTTAGTCTCTCGCGGTTAAGATGTTCTCCATCATAATGTACCACATGGTGTAGTTAGTCGATGTTAAGTTTGGGCATTGCACCTTTGCGTTCCTCTATTCTCAAGCTGGTATAATTGCACACTCTCTCTATTAAACAGTTAAATAAACTTCTATAACCATTATAAACTTCTAAACAATTCACTAAACAATTATTTACTTTTCGCTAAGTTATCTTGTACCAGCTGAGCTTCACATGTATCTCGAACCAAACCTTGATTAGGAACAATGTGAAGAGTTAAGAGAGTCTGAACACTAGATAATGATGATGAAGTTAGAACCCTAAATCGGACAACCGATATTTCTTCTAAGAGCACTCAAGGATGATGCAGCTGAAACAGATATGGAAGGCACAATTTGGAGGATGATAATACAAATATATCTCAATCTGGGTTTTAAAAAAGCGCGCCTAGGCGCAAGGCGCAGCCTAGGGTGCCTATCCTTTTTCCCAAAGGCACGCGCCTCAGGCGCTTTTTTGTCAAATTTCAGGCGCTTTTTTGCCTGAGGCGCGCCCCACGTATTCTGGATATTTTTTATGCATAAAAATGTTGTACCTTGGTGTTTTGACTTGTACATATAGGTAAAATCACATAAAAACCTTATTTATAGCTATATTTTGAATAAATGAAGCTAAAAGCTCATGGAATATATATATATAAAATTATATAATTAGTGTGCGCTTCGGGTACGAAAATCCCACGCTTTTTGCGCTTTGCGCGATGCGCTTAGACCTCGTCGCTTTTGTGCGCCTAGCGCTTTTTAAAACTAAGATCTCAATCTCATAATAAATTTATTAATATAGTTTTGTAAAATTATTTTGAGAACTTAAAATTTTCCATAAAACTAAAAAAAACAGATATTCAAAAGAAATAAACATGAACACACACTAAAAGGCTCCAAACATATAAAGCATAACAAAGGGATGGTATGACTAATAATAATAATCTGCTCAAGAGCTAAACTTACAATCCTGCAAAAGAAACCATCACCCTAAAAGAACAAAGTCAAAGTCAAAGTCACTTTAATAGCCTATAAATATGTTGTAGAAAAGAGAAAGACATCCTACTAGCAAATATTGAGATAGATGATATCCAACCAACATGTTTCGATGGATTCGATGGTTACTGTTTACGCCTTAGGGGCGTCCTTTCTTTGTGCTGCAAGAAGGGCATTTGTACTGTTTGATGCTTTCGGCTTTTGCAGGTGTTATTTTAACACACTTCCCGTGATACCACCTCTCACAGATGTCGCACCCGATCCAGAACTCATCACCGCTGTAATTCCCACCACAGGTCCCGCAAAGAGTCTCACCGTGCTCGTCTTCCTCTTCTGCATAACTCTCATCATAAGCCCTTGGTGTGCTTTTGGCTTGTCCGTCACTCGTCCTCTGTAAACAAAGCATGCTTAACCAGTCAACAAAGGTCGTTGTGACCCAACCCAACCCAACCCAACAGCTTTGTCACCGTTAATGAGATGAATTGAAGGATAGTTTACTACCTTTGTGCTAGATCGGGATTTGTTGCCATTGTCCACGGGCTTGTCCTTGACATGCTTCCGCTCAGTTACGACTTCAAACACAGTTGGTAGCTCATTTATCATGCTGAATAGACGCTTCCTGTGCGAAAGAATTTGATTACCAATGAGAAAAAATGTAATAAATAGATTTGTACTTCCAAATACATAACTAACAAAGTAAGATATTTAGCAATTATAACTATATTTCCAATATCAAATTCTTAAAGAAAAGCTTTGTAAATCATCCCATTAAAAAAATAAAATATAAGCAATTGTAGAACACATTAGTAATACACTATACCTTATTAAACAAGAAAAAGCTGTGTCCAAAAAAGTCCAGAATAGAAAAAGCCGAATACTCCATTTCTTTCATACCGGTAGGCGGTAGTTAGCATTACAACATGTTATACCTAATTTTCCTAATTTAGGCTTCAAAGGCAAAGATTTATGATACTTGCCATCACTAACAGCGAACGGATTACTTTTGATTTGTCTGAAAGTTGCTCTAGTTACCAAACTTACACTACTAATGCAAGCATATATTATAATATGTTCACTTAAAATTTATGAAAATTAAGCTGTTGCTAAAGTGAATAACAGATTAACAGTAGTAGAGATCTAGAATACTAATAATGCAAATAAAATGTTTTTCTTTGAAAAATAAAAAATAATAATATCAAACAAAGCTCTGCTCCATGACAGCCTTGTCCAACATCATTACAGGTTATTATTTTACTTAACAGAAGATAAATGGGAATATAATCATGAGCACAAAGAAAAGAGTTAAAAAGAAACAGAACACCTTTATTTATTATGTGATTGTGTAATACTCACTGAAAAGTAAAAACTACACCATTTCTTGACAGAAAAAAGTAAACAAATAAGAGAAAGCTACCTTTCATTCCTATTCAAACGAGCACCGAAGTAGAAAGCAACCGCCAACAACCACGAATCAGTATGCACAGCCACCAACGACAGCCAATCTCTTCGGTGCATCCCATCTCTTGCAAAGTTAATCCCCAACGCTGGTTCCGGAAGTTCCGGAGGAACTTCCTCCGCTGGAAGCGTTACTTCCCATGTTTCGTTTGGATGCCCATACAAACACAAATTCTCCTTCTCTACAGATTCATAAATTCATCATATTAACCACATTTAGCCATCAAAACTTAGACCTAACTACCGTTAATTTAAAACACTACGCATAAGTACTAAATAACCATGAACTATAGCTTTTATTCGAAACGTTCATTTTTCAAATTCCGAAAATAAAAACATTACTAACTTAATATTGTTTACTAATTGTAAAAGTTACCGTACAACCGCAATAGCTCATTGTTTAAACTCAAAACATCAAATTAAAACAGTCCTTCAACTCTTCAATAACCAAATGCACAATCTAATTATCCAATGAAGCGTGTACGCGCGTGTGTGTATACATATATTGTTTGTAATCTAATACAATGTGTTATTCGCAAAATTCAACGGCTGTTTTCCACAATGTAAAACATTTTATCCTTCTAAACACAAAAATTAAAATTCAATTACAAATTAACCACAAACAAAACCTCCATTAGTTACAAATCCGATATTAATAGCTAAACTGCTAACTAATTTCCATAATAATTAACAAAATTATATCAATCTGGAACATAAAGTTACTCATAATATCACTCAAATCCAACCCAACAGTAATATTCCAAGCCCTAATTAATAACATATATAAACACAAATATAAACCTGGATCACAAGTCGCGTAAAATTCATCAACATCTGCAACAAAACACAAAAACAAAATATTAAAATTAAAAAAAAAAAAAAAAAAAAAAAAAAAAAAAAAAAAAACACAATACCATAAGTAAGGGCACGAACGATTCCGGAACGACGAGCGCTATAATCCTTAAAGATCTCTTCAACAGTACGAGGGCTAGAAGAAATCGCGGCCATTTCCATAAATTAAAAATAAAAAACGTTCAGATCTAAGAAAATATAAAACCGATCGAGTTGTATAAAAGATAGGAATGAATTTCAGAGAGGAATCGACGGATGAGTTTGGGTCTCCATGGATTAATATGAAGGTTGGATCGTTTGTTTGTTTGTTTGTTTGTTTGTTTTCAGTATGAAGGGATCACACACAGTTTGTCAATGGCATTTGGAATATCAGATATAGAGAGAGAGAGAGAGAGAGGTTAAAAGGGGGAAGGAGAAGGAATTTTTTGACCTTTTTTTGGATGAGATTAAATTATAGCCGTCGGATCATGATTTTCTCTTTTTTTTTCGTGCTTTTGTGGGTATTAAATCTAGGAGAGAGAAAGAGGGAGCTATTTGTGTTTTTGGTTTTGTGTGTTGTTTTGCTTTTAGGTCCTTGGAGTTTTGGTTGGTGGCAGGATTGGTCCTTGGGGTTATGGGTTGATGGTGAGTGTATCCCTAGATGATGATGCTATGAGTGATTTGCATTATGGGGACGGGGCGCCATAAGAGTTGATCATGGGTACTTCACTATCAGCATGATAACACGATCATCATTCATGCTGATAGGGGTCCCGTAAACCAATTTATGGTTCTAATTAACGGGTCGGTAACCTTGGGTTTTTTTATTTTGATTTAATATAATTGTATTTTTTTTTATTTTAACTGTTTGTTTTGTTATTTAAACTGTGGGTAAATATTGTTTAAATAGTGTATACCGTGTATTTATGGTATGTTTATTGGTTCCGTTTAAATTTAAGTAAAGCATAAAAATAAATTAAAACCTAATTAAATAAAAAAACATAAAGAAGAACATAAAAAACTAAAATTCGTTAATATTAAACATAAAATTAAAATACATTTAAAAAAATTAAAAAAAAAACTAAAGTTAGCGCAACAGTTGTCAAACCTCGAAATGGTCAAAACTATTGTTGTATGGAGCCGCATAGTCCATATGCATGAACTCGATAGCCAACTCCGAGTCGATGCCCGGGTTCTCCCTCAACATGCGGGAGTGAAGGGTGGTCCACCGATCACACTTATTATTGAGATCGGTCCACTTCCTCTGCAGGATCTCAATGGTTCGGTCGTTGATGCCGACTTGCTGATTAAAGTCGGCCAACACGCGGTCCCAAAACCTCTTCCGAGCGCGACCCCTCCATCGAGCCCCTCCCTCTCGAGCGTGGTCATTGTTGTAGAGTCAGGTCCCTTTGGGCGTATTTGTAGCACACCACCAACACGGTCTTCTCGTCCTCGTTTCAGCGAGTCATCTATGTGTAGAGTGTGTGTCTGTGTTTGTTTGTTTAAACCATGGATTGTGGGTGTGAGTTTTAACCCCCACGGTTATGTGTGTTTATATACTAATTTAGGGGAGAGTTGGTGTGCATAAAATTAAATTTTTTGCACAGTTTCAATGTAAAATTTAATTTTACTGAACGGTTTCAATGGTATTTAAGTTTTTGAACGGTTGCATGAATTGAATTCAATTTTACTGATCGTTCAGGTCGATGGTTTCAATGCATTTGACTTTTTTTACCGAATAATATTATTAAACTGTGGAAAATTAAAAAAAAAAGTTTAGATATATATTTAAATGAAAATAAATAAAAGAAACAGTGGAGTGTTTCAGTGAAGTAATGTGACAATACAAGATTGATGAAAATCAGTAAAGTTAAAAAAACTTACAGGTAGCACCCCTCCCCTAAATGGTCCTTGGACTAGGTGATAGACTGATTGGTAATGTTATATGTTTTTGGAATGTGTTTTTGTCACTTGTGTGAAATTTAGGTGAGAAAAGGTGGTAGCTTTGATGGCTAAAAACATGTTTTTATTTCTATATTAGAGTTGTATGCCTTTTCAGTGTACTTTGATGTTTTAAATTATTTGCTATGAATATAATTTTCTATTTGTGGTTATGTATACCTATTTTTATCTTTTCTTTTGAAAAATTACTAGAATAGTCATCTTCTTAATTAAGAACAGTCATGAGCTCAACTACCCTTTGTCTTCACAAACCCTAACATAACATCGAACATAAAATCAAATATATATCATATATAAGAAGTTGAATTTTGTTACTTTTTTTTAGCAAAGGAAAAAGATGAAAACGTGGTTCATCTCAGATTTTTTTAAACATACATATTAATGAAAAAACTGAAAACTCTTACAAGTGGGAGGCGAGTAAAACGAGTCATGAGTTGCGCCGCTACCCCCTTTTGAATAGAAAAACCTACTCTATTAAAAATAAAACTTAGGTCCTTTGTCGTTGAGGAGTTACTCTGCACCACTTTTTGAACTCTTTTTAAGAACCGAATTGCTTCAGGGGCTAGACCTCCAAATATATATGTCAAAAGCAAATGGCATAGTTTGGCGTAGTTTGGTTTGTACAGTCATCCCTAGCTAGAATAAAGAAATGTGAATTTGGTGGCAAGGCACAATGTTTTTGAAGAAGATGGGTGATTCGAACAATTATAGTAATTGTGTTATTGTAGCACGATATTTAGGTCTGTAGGTAGAGCGATATACCGCAGGTTGATTATTAACACTCCATGATATGAGATTGCCACCAAGAAAAACAAAGCATCCATATGTCGGACGTATGGTTTCAATACAATGAATCTAATTCACAACTGAATAGCCAAGAATCAGTGATCAATGTCGTTTGACCAGTCAAAAACAATAATTTTATAGTATAGTGTGAAGTAAGGTCTTGGTGGAAAGTTGTAGCTTTTAAAACTAAATTAACTAAATACTAAAGTGAATTGATTTAATTTCTTAAGAAACGAATTTGATTATGAGTTTGTAAACAATTATGAAAAAGAAGTAACCCCAACCAAATTTCCGTCAATGATTCACCCAAACTTGTTTCAATTCGTTAAATACCACAGAGAGATAGCCTTGTCTAAGATTTAATTACATGATAAGCAAAGACAAGCTTTTAATAATAACCTATGCAATTTACTTACCAAACGATATGTGCCAAAGACCCGCCCAGTGATCAAATTGCTAACGATGCAAGAAAATCGAAAGCGAATGAAAAAAGACAAGCAACTGCAACACACACAACTTATTTAACTTAATTAAATCACAAGTATTCTTCAAAACATGAAAAAATAATCCAAATGTACTAAAAAGAATCAAGTTTGTGTTTTACATATACGAACCGTCTACCCGTAGGTGATAATAAGGAGAATTATATGTTTATCTTCATCATAGGATCTTCAATGGTTGTTTTATATGTTAATTGCATGAAAAGATAGATTGGATTGAGATCGAGGATGATAAAATTCGTCCTTGGGAGCTCCAAAATGGCTAGGGTTGAAGAGATCATTGTTTATGAGTGGGTTTATCTTTAAAGAGGGTGAAACCCCAAAATTTTTGCATACAATCAGATAATGGCGCCATGGGACGCCATGAATCCCTTATATCAGTGCTAGGTGGTGCCATTTCGCCCAAATCCTTTGTTGGGCGCCATTTTTGGCGCTAGGTGGCACTGAACCTTCCAAACGGGGTGCCAAACCTTGTTTTCTTTAATTCTTACAGCCACGTCTTCGTATTTCAGACCTCTATCACATCATCATTTAATATCTTTAATTAAAATCCATTGGTTTCTCCAAAAATACATCCAATCCGCTCTGACTACCTGTGATTCAAATCTAACTCAAAGTAACCATGTTTTATGATATAAATAACTTATAAACGCTTAATTAACTACATCTTATCATGGTAAACTACCCCCTTATCAATGAACAAATCTTGATGGTTAATTCAATGAAAACAGTCTTTATGAGGTGCTAGTTTAAGAAGAAACTTTCACATCTAGTTGGTGAGGGTGCCTTTAATGGATTATTATGAGTGAAACAACAATATGTAACGCAGAAGCTTTGATAATGGAACGAAACATATGTAAATAATCCAAGCCTGGAACTTGTGTGAAACTTTGAGCTACCAAACATGCTTTAAGCTATTTAATTGTGTCATTTGGTTTACATATGGTTTGAAACACGCATTTGGATCTCACAATATTAGATGATTGGGGACGAGAAATAAAAACCCAAGTATCACTGGCTTGTAATGTTGCCATTTTCCCATTCATGCTCATAACCACTATAGATTTTTGGTGTTAGATTTAAAGCCTTTTGGATTTTTATGATGCAAATAAAGCAAGATGAAGAAAATAAGTGTTATGTTGAGGTAAATTAGCTAAGTCATCATGCTGAAAAATGCTTTTACCTTGGTAATCAAGGGATTAATTAAGGACGTGGGAGGTTCAGTGGACTTATGTTTGGAAGTGGGTTACTATGTGGAAGCCTATTGTTTACGAGCTTGTTTATGTGTAGCAGCCTCCTATGTAAGAATCGGTTGTGAGGGAACTGACTGTGCATAAGTTGTTTATATTAAGATTTGTAGTCGGAGATAGTTTTCCTAATGAGCATGGGCTTTTCCAGGAAGAACGAGGCATTTGTAAATCCATAGAACCGACCTTGAAGATGTATGTAGGGTTGATTTGAAATCTTCATTGAATTTAGATGGAAACAAGGATGCAAGATACAAATCAATGAAATTGATTGCTCTAACCAACGATATATGTGCAAGAAATGCTTAAAGGGAAAGTTTGTGTGTTGAGTAATAACATTGATTAGGAATGCACGAAAGAAAAAAGTGTGAAAATTCGTATAGTTTGGTGAAGAAGCAAATACCACTCCAAAGGTGTCTATTATTCAATATCTTGGAGGCAACAGGTTAATAGTTTACGCAGCCGAGTTGAAAGCATAAGCCTATAGAGAAGCAAGAGCGTGGACATTAAATAACACGGTGAGTCCCGTTTCGGTAATATGACTATTTTTTGTTCAAGCAAACATTATTATTAAGGCGATTAAGGATACAAGAGATAATGGTAAGTACTAGTGTCCTCAAATATATTTACGAACATTATTGTTTAAAAATTTTATACCAATGTCACTTTGGAATATATTGACTTTTGTTGAGGACTACTTTTACACAAACTTCAAGAAAATTGTTGGAACCAAGAAGAATCCGAATTTAGCCTTTAAAAGAGAAGTCATCCATAAATATAACAATGGGGGGCAAATTGTTGGAAAAACATGTCTAAGTAACGACATTCGACAATATTGCTACCGAGGTACGATATGAGGGTTACACCAAGAGCAACGACTATGCAATCATTGTTTAAGAGTTAAATAACCTAACACGAAATACACGTTTAAGTTGAAACATAAAGCAAAAGAAAAAGTAGCCGAGAGAGAAAACGAGAAGCTAAGCTTAGGTTGAAGAAAGAAGCTGATCTTGAAGCTTAGATAGAGTGAAACAAGTGTTGACAAAAATGAATGAGAAAAATAGCTCAAAAATTGGGTCTTTAGTTTTTTTATTATTATTTTCATATTACATTATGTAATTTTCCTTTTTTATATTATGTAGTTTTCATTTTTAAGTGATGTATTTTTTTTCTTTTTTAAAAAATAAATAAAATGTTACTTTTATTTATTAATTGTTTATCAAAATTAAAAAAAGTATAGTTATATTTAAAAAAAATAGAGGAGGGCAATCACCACACCATATAGGTTTTTTTTTTAACAGCACACCATATATGTTCATATAGGTTGGTGATGAAGGATGGAATGATGTGACGATGACGTGAAAGGTAGTGATATTAAATATCTTCTGCAACGAATGTGCATGTTTAATATTATTTCAAGGGCACCATCTTATCATATATACAATTCATCTAGGAAATTATTGAAATTAATTGGACTTTAGAAACTAATTCAAGTATGTCAGGTTGAGATCCATAGGTTTTGGTTTATGGTTTGATTTTGACGTTTTAACAAGTTAATGATTCAACTAATTGTCTAGAACTAGGGGTGTTATAAGAACCCGAACTCGTTGAGAATCCCCAAAATTCAAGGACGAGTAATAAGACGGGTATGAGGTTAGTTCTAGAACTTTTCACTGATTTGGGAATGATATGGTACTACGTGATACTTGAATCAAAACCAAACATATTAGAAAATATATAACTATTATGTTGAAGTTATTAGAAACTCAAAATTATATAGTTGTTTTCAGTGTATTTTGATAGTTAGTATTTTAAGTCAATCTTTTAGATGAATTTAAGATTGGATTTTGGTAATGGCATCCAAATGAGTAATATATAACAGGTATCCAACTGCTATTGGGCTGATATGGGAATGATTATCAAAATTCGTTTCATACCTAGCAAATTGCCACCTGCACATCACCATCTTGCACTTCAAACTGATCGTGTAAACCGAACCGACCATTTAACCTTCAATATATATTCTTTTTTGTTTTTGATAGACGTAATAAAGTATATGTATCTTTCTTATAAACCATCTTTGTCATTTAAAATTTAAATACAAAGTACACTACTGATCCCACATACAACGGGTTTAGCTTTAATTTATCGTTTCCATAAATTATACTTAGCGGTTCGATGGAGAATTCTAGTTACAACAGTAAACAAAAATAAAAATAACAACCTTAAACAGTATCAAACAACATAAGTAGCTTTACAGATGGGTATTTGTCACCCTCTTGACTGTACAATGGAACAAGTCGTATGCCTTTGTTGATCTCTCTAACTGGTAAGCATGTTTGGCCTGCAAAGTCATCCGTTTCAGATATGTCATTCTCATGAACTTCTATTCGAAGGAGAGCCAGTTCTGGAGCCGTTAACTCGAACTCGAATTCTTCGTCCCAAGTTGGATTCCAGCTGTCCTCCACTGATTTGGATTTCTTCATTATTGAATCAGCAGGCACACCAGCAATTCCAATCTGCATCAAAACCAAACCTTTTCTTATATTCTTAAACATGTGGGGTGTTCACGGTCTGGTTTTGATGAAACTTATGTGTCAAATAGCCAACTACGGTTTCAGGAAATGACAAACCAAACCAAGATGTCAAATGGTGAAACTGATAACAACTCATACTGGTACAACGCAATTGCACAGTCATGCTGAACACCAAGTATAGTGACATTACGCATGGTGAACGATGTTAGAGATAATAGTTAAACTTGATTTTTATACCTATGTTAGAATATTAATAAAAATGTGTTAGTGTAAATATTATAAGTTAGATATGGTAGTTATTATCGGTTATATAACACACCGATTAGAAATTAGTTTATCATAAGTTTGATTAATGTTTAATAGACACACCGGTTCACTTGCACCGGTTAGATATGTATAAATAGGATCGAACATGTATCATTTGTATATATGAAAGTTTATGTTGTGTATAACTAACTTTCAAACTCCCTGTCTTATTTCCCTCCAACTATAACCGTCCCTCTCAAACATTAGTGCATAACCGAAGTGTTCTAATTTCAACAAACGACATGATATGCAGCCACCAACACTGCCAAAGGTCGGAGAGTAATATCTTCAGCCAACGGTCTCTTGGCCAAGATCAGATATGGAAGGGATGTCATGTTCAGATCACCTTTCCTCATGCGTTGACCTTAAAGTCAAAAGACCGCTGACTAAGACTTCTATTCTTTGGCCTGTGGTAGGGTTGGTGATTGTCATGTCCAAGTCATTGTTCCCGTGCATTAACCTTTAGGTCGTTCAAGCATGTCAGAGTACATGGTGTACAACTTGGACTGTGTCCGGACTTATGGTTCGGTATGGGGATGTTACCCCTTTAAGGTAGGTCGACCAAACCAGTTGGTTTTAGCAGTTTTAACTACATACTTATTTTTCTTTTTTTAAAATCAATAGTTTGTATACTCCAACGAGTCATGCATTTGATACCTTTGGTTTACTCGCACCTGAGGCCATGGAGTTGCTCAGTTGAGTCCAACTGGTCATGCATAATTATGTTATGACTCCTAGATCTATGAATCTAATTTTCAGAAGATTTACTTTTGCTATTCTAAAAGGGTAGCTTGTTGCCCGTTTGCTTTCCATTTCGATGTATTTAATTTCTTCTAAATAATAATATTTTTAGTTAATCATAAAATTTGAAAACTATCCCTGCTTACAACAAAACAAGTTTATGAATCAATGGATGGCTTACCCTCACATAGAAATCTGGTGGAGAGTATGCATCAAAATGCGTATGCTTAAAATCATAATACCATCCTTCGCCCATATAAATAGTTACCTAAGTAAACATAAAGAGCGCGAATTAGTCCAAGATAAACTACAAACAAAATCATAAACATTTAAGTCACCTGCCTTCAATTTCATTTTAACTGGTAGTTTGACTCTGGGGTCAAACGCCTCATGACCACCAGTCAACAAAAAATCAGGCTTTTTAACATATCCACAGCCTCCATTTCCCCTAAACATTCCTTGCATTAACCACAGTGATCTTCCATGCCCCTGTCACATCACATGAAGCATGAACAAACAAGGAAGTAAAGAGTTTGCAAATTTCAAGATTAATGTGTAACCTGCATATTGAATGCAACCATCTGAGCTCCATGCATCCACCCGACTAACGGGTTGTAATTAGATGAGTCGAACCGTATTCCTTTAGGATACACCCTCAAAATATTTCTCTGGGTAAATCTAGAGCATGCCAACTGTTAGCATATAATGATGATTGGACCAGATACTGATTGACAGAATTAGTCAATAGTAGTGTCAACTGCGTCCGGGTGAATTGTTCAACCCAAACGGAACCCATATATTTATTTATGCCAAAAACACCATCCCTAACCTGGACACGCTTAATATCTAAATGTGCCAAACAATTTGACGGTTTGTAATCAAGTTGTAGTAAATGGGTTAAATGGGTCAGATTGGTGAGTTGACTTGTTTAAATAGGTTTGTGGGTTGAGCTGTTTAGTTTAGCGTGTAAAACAGGTCAACCCAAACAGAACCCCTTTAATTAAACATGTCAACCCAAACAAGACCTAATTATATTCTTGTCGTGTCAAGAATTGCGACTGCTAGCCAATACCTTACAATCTGTGGCCCATGAGTTTTTGCTGCCTTCTCAAGCTCGTGTTCACTTAAGCTAAGACGCCTTACTTTATCAGGGTCCACTTTCAGCCAATCATCCAAACCACCCTTTCCCTTCCCAGCATGGATGGCAATCAAACTCTTGTATTCAGGTGCCACGTCACCAGTTTGTAGTTCGTCATCACCATCGTCATCTGAAACATCTTCATCCGAATCATCCTGCAAAGACAGAGTTGGTACAGGTTGAAACGGGTCAAAATGGGTAATCTTTGTACAGATCAAACCTTTAAGGTAACTTTCAGCCCGTTTCTTTTAAACCTTTAAGGTAATCTTTGTACCAATAAGAGACTGAGAAAGATATACACGATTTGACCTGCTCATAAGTAAATGGGTCAGAATTTCCGCCCCTAGTAGCGCCTATGTTCATGTACCTTATAATCAAGAGCGTTTGGAATTTCACTGCCCCAAGCTGATGTCGATGAATCTTTCTCGTGTGACTCATTTTCATTTCCCTTGTCTTTGGTTTTCTCTGCTTTAAGATATTCTTTGGGTGGTTTAGTAGATATGATGAACCGCTTTTTAAGAGACTCAGGCGAAGGGAATTCCTCTAAACATTCTTTGTCAGGAGTAAACAGCATGTTTCCAAATATTTGATGAACCATCTATGATTTTAGTCACATAAAGATTAAGAACGAAATTAACACCAGACGACAATCGACATTACAAAATTACCTCTGCCACTTTAGCTTGAAGTTCTGCTGTAAGGTGGTCTTCTAAAGTAATCACAACAGGATAATCAGATGCAGTGAAAGCATGGTTCTTGATCGACATAAAACACTTAGAAAGTTCAACAGGTGTGGTCAATGTCCTATAATGCACAAAAAAAAAAAAAAAAAAAAAAAAAAAAAAAAAAAAACAGACAATGGATATATAAAGCATTAATACAAAAGATAATATATGTAAAACAAGTTTTTTTTTTTTTTTTTACATTCCATGAAGGACAAGGACGTCGTCTTTTGTTGAATTGGGCCATATATCTAACTCGATGACTCTTACACCTTTCTCCAGTGCTTGAATGATGGGAACATCACTGCAGTCACTACTAAGTTGATTCCCGGTTAAATACGAGTTGTGACCAGTGAATATAAAATAATGAGACAATGGAGCAGTCATATCTTGGTGAATCTGGAGAAGAACAGAAGATTATTTCAATAGTCTTATAGATAATGTACTACATTGTATGCAGATCATTTGTTTGCATATGTCTGGAGTTTAGCAGAATCAGTAACCAGCAAATGCAAATGTGTGTGTATGTTTATGTATATGTATGAATTGTGCAACAAAACTATATTGAAACTCAATTAAATAAGAAGCTGAAATAAGGTAGACTCAATAAATGATCATTTCTGGTGCTTATTATCAAGTTAAATCATGTTATGAACTAAAATCAAATCAATCAGCAATATAAGAGTTGGAAGCAACTCAAGTAACAATTCACTTTTACATGTAATTATTTCCACAAAAGAAACTAATCTTCAAACGACAGTCACCGTTCAAAGTTAGTTTTTTTTAAACAGCGGAATTAGTCTTTTACACCAATAATCCTAAACTATTCAAACGCAATAAATAGAAATAAAATCTGCAATAGTTCATCTCCAGGGGGCAAGGATTTGTCTTTGGTAGACTAGGGCTCGCTATTCAGAAAGGGGTGGAGGCGCAGCTTGTTGCCCGTCTACCTTCTATTGTGATGTAACTTTCGTATTTTGATTATTCCATTGGTATAAAAAAATAATAATAATAATAAATAAATAAAAAATAACAACAATTAGCAAAAACAATAATAGAAATATAAGTATACAATAATCTTAATTAGCCATCTTTAGAGTCCTTTTATAACACCAAATGTTACTCCTTTATACCAGTAATCCTAAACTATTCAAACTCAAGTAACAAAAATTAAACCTCAATCATACTAATCCTAACAACAATCAACAAAAACAATCAACAAAATGATACGTCTGACCCAGCTACGCAGGCCCAGATCCACCAACAGAAGTAGTTCAGGCCCAAGCAAATGATCCAGAAGCCTGCTTGTTTAGTTAGGAGATATATTTTCTTGTTACATGTTTCCTTCTTGTATGCATTAGTGGTAGTTATGAAGTAGTGGTAGGAGTTTTTCCTTAGTGGAGTAGTGGAGTAGAAGTTGCATTATGCATATTTAAATTGGTGTACTGCATGTTTGTTTTTGTTAATGAAAAATTAAGAAAATTGTTCCAAAGGCTTGTCTCTTTCTCTTGTGTTCTTGGGAGTTTGTAGGTTTTCTCCGTAAACCTATCAATTGGTGCTTTCATTGAGCCTAAGCCTCCATGGCTTTGGAAGAACTCAATGACCCTATAACCAAAGATCTTCTCCGGCAACTTATTGCCCAACAAGAAACTTACCTCCAAACCTTAATCGAACAAACCCGCACCCTTCACACCATATTCGATCGACTACCACCACCTTCAATTCCCGATCGACAACCACCGGCTCCGACACCGTCACCAAAACCGTCTCCACCATCAATCGTTCTCATCTCACCACTACACCAAAAGCCCACAACACCGTTGCCGGCGTCATTTACACTTCCACAAAACAACCCCGAACTTCCTAATATTACTCTCCTCCCCACCATTAATGATACATTGACACACATACAGACAAAAACATTTACCCAAAAATTGCCCTTACCAAAACTGTTTGTCCCACGCTTCAACCCAAAACCACCTACATCACCGACCAAATCCATATTAAATGATGCAGACCCAAATGCCATCGGGAGAAGGGAATGGAGACCACCTTGGCAACCGCCCGAACCACCACCGTCACTTCCACCACCGACAAACAACAACCAGGCTGCTATGGCTGTCCAGCAAGCCGCCCAAGCCATTGGTATTTATCTTAATACTAGGCTGAATTTGCCTAAAGAATGGATGGATGGCAAGGCAAGTGCATATCATCAGACTTTTTCAAATGACAATATGGTTTACGATATTATTCCTTCTAAAATTTCCAATGGTGAAGTGACGAGGGTAAATAATATTCTATTGAAAAGGGATGAGCAAGATACTATCTTGTTAAATCACAAAGAGATCAAAGGACGGAAGGCACCATGGCGCTCGGTTCCAACATCTCCAAATGCCGTTGGACGAGTCGAATGGCGACCGCCATGGCATCCGTCGAGACGCTCCATCGGGACTAAACCAAACGTTACCGGAAGACGCGAGTGGCGACCGCCATGGACCGAACATTCCGTCCTTGAGGACAAGGACGTTTTTCAGGGCGGGAGTATTGATACGTCTGACCCAGCTACGCAGGCCCAGATCCACCAACAGAAGTAGTTCAGGCCCAAGCAAATGATCCAGAAGCCTGCTTGTTTAGTTAGGAGATATATTTTCTTGTTACATGTTTCCTTCTTGTATGCATTAGTGGTAGTTATGAAGTAGTGGTAGGAGTTTTTCCTTAGTGGAGTAGTGGAGTAGAAGTTGCATTATGCATATTTAAATTGGTGTACTGCATGTTTGTTTTTGTTAATGAAAAATTAAGAAAATTGTTCCAAAGGCTTGTCTCTTTCTCTTGTGTTCTTGGGAGTTTGTAGGTTTTCTCCGTAAACCTATCACAAAATCAATCAAGAAAAAATCGTACTATAATTTTTTTAACGGCAAATGTTACTTCTTTAACCCAACAATTTAAACCGTTCAAAATCAATTAACAAAAATTAAGAGAAATAAAATACTACAATCTTAATTAACTATATTCAAACTCAATTTTCTTGAACAACAAACTAAACTATTCAAACTCAAATAACAGAAATTAAACCTCAATCATACTAATCCTAACAACATTTAGCTATTCAAACTCAATTTTATTGAACAACAAACAACGTTACTCCTTTACGCCAATAAACCGAAAAAAGACCTGAATCATACTAATCCAAACAACAATTACCGAATGAGGAGACAGGACAGGAACAGAGGAGCCAAGAAGATATCTAAAAAACCCATCAACATTGAAGCCTTTACGATGAAACATGACATTCGAATTATTAGCAATAATAGCTTCAGCCTCGTCAACCGTAGCCTTATCCTCATTCTGCACCTCAACCAGAAACCGCTGGAGCCGGTCAGCGGTCATATGATCGTTAACCGAATACTTATCAAACAATAATTTGATTCCTTCAGGAGGCACGGGTGCAGGGACCTTGAACCGGCGTCTGAAACAGAAGCAAACTGTGTAGGATTGCTTTGAAGACGACGACGACATTGGTGTTTGGATCACAGGACAATGTATGTGTTGTTTGATTGATTGTAAGGTAATGTAAGGTAAGGTATTATTAATATTATTATTATTATTATTATTATTATTATTATTATTATTATTATTATTATTATTATGTGTTATTTATTTGTTTTGTTGAGATGTTGGTCGACGGTTGAGATCGTTGGGAAGTGTTTGTTTCTTAACCGACTTTGTGGGGTCCACTTTATGTTTTGAGCGGGCTTGCAACTGCTAACGTGTTTAAGCATCTTTATCGTGTATTTAAAGGTGTTATGGTCCGGATGGAGGTGTGTAGTAGGTGATATTGACATTCCAACAATATTTTTTAGGGAGGGGCCGGATAATTGGTGATGGGTCGAGGGGTGGAGCGTGAGTAACTGGCTGAGGGTTATGAACATAGTTGAATTGATAAATGGGTAAAGTTTTTATTCAACGTCATTTTGAAACTTAATAGGTAAGAGTCTAACAGACTGATTCAAATATTTCATTTTAGTGAACAAAACACATTTAGGGGCCGTTTGGTAGCCTCTTAATCAGCATCTTAACCATTCAGGTCTGAATCATTTAGCATTCAGACTGTTTGTTTCAGCATCTGAATGGAATGATTAAGTGCTGAACCATTAAGCTAATAAGGGATGCTGAATGATTCAGCTCTTAACCTTTCTAACACTTAATCAACCAAACAGCCTCTTAGTACTGACTGATTCAGATACAACCTTCTTGATGGAATTATTAAGAAGCTGCCAATCAGCTTCATTTAGAAAAATGCCAATTTAGTATTTTTCTCTCCATTTTTAACTTTGGTCATCTAATAATCTCATTATTTGGTTGATTTCCATTCATGAAACAATTTATAATCATAAGAAGAAAGAAGGTATTTCCCAAAACTTTCTCTATATTAATTACTAGGTTTGAGACTCGTGGGGACCCATGGTGCAAACCATAGTAAATAAAAAAAATTATATGAAACTAAGAGTTGTATTGTTCAAGTTTAGTGGCTACAAACGTAAAGTGTTAAAAATAACGGTTAGCCTGAAATTTTTTTCTTATATAAACGTCATGCGTTGATATTAAATGAGTATTAAAAGTAAAACTAACATATAACTATGGTTTTCATGTCAAAGTGGATATTTTTTATAAGCCCTCAGTAACGTTAGTAATGAAAACCGATTACCTATTATGATCAGTACTAAACCAAAGTATAAAGTTTTGAAAAAAATAACAAAGGTATGAATACATTATGTTTTTGTAAATGACTTTTTATCATATTTTTATTTTTAATATAATTGTAATTAGTACATAACTTGGTTTATTGACAAAATGCAACGCACTGTTCAAAGCACACAAAAAAAGTTTAAAATAATACTTTATTATTGAAGTTGTATATACATAACGTCAATAAAGATAATTAAAAAATTGCATAAAAATTACTCACATTATTCATAAATCCTGAAAGACTTCTTTGTACACAACGTTTGATGTTTTGTTCGTCAATTCACCATTTTCATCTACTATAACAATCTTAAGTCCATCTCGACTTCTGACCCTTGAAAGCGCAACATACAACTGCCCGTGTGAAAAAACTGGATCCTTCAAATACAACCCAACTCTGGATAAGGATTGTCCTTGACTTTTGTTTATTGTCATTGCGAAAGAAACAGCAAGTGGAAATTGCCTTCTGTTAAATTTAAAAGGAATTTTCTTATCTGAGGGGGATAAAGTAATTCTTGGAATAAAAGTTCGCATTCCAATGTTACTTCCTGATATGATTTTCGCTTCAATGACACGTTTTCTCATTTTAACAACTTGTAACCTTGTCCCATTGCACAAACCACTTTTCTGATCAATGTTTCTGAGTAACATTACGGGAACGCCAACTTTCAAAACCAAACGATGGTTTGGTATTCCAGAAAACTTAAGACCATTAAGGACATCAGGAGAAACTAATCTTTCATCAACCTGTTTGTTCACATCTTCAGACTGGCAAACACTATCCGAACTTAGATACTCAACTTCGTCACCGGGAAACATTGAAAGTAATATATCATTAATTTCATGAACAACTTCATTCTTCGGTGCCAATATAGCTCGATCTTGAAAATAAGTCGGAATGTGGATGTTATCCAAAAGTGAAGGATAAACAAAGGCTATCAAATCAGAAACAGGATCCGAAGATTGAGAAATAAGTAAGTCATCAGGTATCAAAATAACATCTTGATCATCACTTATTGTATCAACCTTTCCTTCTCCTATGTCCAGAAGCCAAGATGCAAACTTTTTAGTTTCCTCAATATCAGAACTGCAGCTTCCAGAAAGCAACCGCATATTTTTTGTTAACTCTAAAATAGTGCATTTGTGCCAAATGTATGATGAACTTAAAGAGGCATTAACAATGTCATGTTTATCTGTTTCTTCATTAAGGTCACCAATTATCAATCCAGCAACTTCAGAAACCGTGGGTAGGTTGTAGGTTCTACCATCTTCTTTCCTCATTCCGTTTAATCGAAGCTTGACTTGTGCACCGGGGTTCTTCTGAAAACAATCTCTCGCCATTCTATAAGATTTCACCAAGGAGTTTTTGGCATCCAACATTTTTTTCAATTCCTTTACAATTTGAAATTCAAGGGTCTTTTCTGATGAGTATTCCTCATCTGCATCACTATAAATAAAATGAATACATTAGAATCTAAAGTACTTAAAAATCCTTAAAGTTTTCTACAAAAGACAATAAAAAAATAACATACCCAACAACATTGATTCTATTCAAAACTTCATTTTCAGTATCATATATGTATAGCTGAGAGAATACTGGATTTTGTCCATGTGATGGTAAAAGATTTCCCAAAGCATGGTAGTTCTCACCACTTATACGATAGATGAATGGAGCATTACCATGATTTATAGACCTATCAATTTTTCCACCCATGGATGTAAATGCAAACATAGAGTTGAATCGTCTTATGTTCTTTAAAAAGAATTTGCTTTTAGAATCAACTCCATTAAAATACTCTTTATAACTGTGTGGCGCCTCCTTAAAAGGAGGAAGCATAACTTTTCCATAACCACAACACAGAGAGAAATTTTTTTTAGTATTACTTCTATTAAGCCCTCTAGTAGATTCACAGCTCCACAGTCTAGCATTACAATCTTCACAAGTGACATTCTGATCACCATGGTCCAAGTAAGCTAAAAAAAGATATTCAAATTTATTAAATGTACCATATTTCTAAACATGAAGTCTGCAAGTTATTGAAAGTATCGAAATATCTTAAAAGTGAAGAAGATCAAGGGTTACTTACATATTGGTAAAGTAGTTTTTTGGGAGAACCGAAAAATATGAAAAAGTGAAACAATTATCAATTAGGTAGGTATATAATGAAACCAATTGTTGTTGGGCTGAATCAGACATTAAGAGTAAAACAA
Source organism: Ambrosia trifida (assembly GCA_028751855.1). Taxonomy (NCBI): domain Eukaryota; kingdom Viridiplantae; phylum Streptophyta; class Magnoliopsida; order Asterales; family Asteraceae; genus Ambrosia; species Ambrosia trifida. Next base: position 3,346,701 of record CM054126.1, on the reverse strand, counting down.
TCGGGCCTATGGCTAATAATAAACATTCAACCCAATAAGTTATGTAATATGTATGTTATGTATTTTATATGGGATTGTTTTAGTAACATATTGGGCCGATCCATTTTTCCTTGTATCACAACAATATATTTCGGTAAAAAAATTGAAACGATTTACAACATTTATGTTACAATCTTTTAGTTTTAATTAGATATGAATCATACAAAAATAAAACTGAAAATTATGTTTGATGAGTACATCCACCAATCTAGTTGTATCTATATATACTCAACATAATATTCAAATGGATGAAAACATACTTATCAATCAAGCAAACGCATTTATTAAATATTATGATCGTTATGAAACTTAATAAAAAGAGGAAACCATATCATGGTATAAAGACAAAATAACAAAGTAGAAATTGTTCAAAATTATTAAAAAAAACAAAACATAAAGCAATGAAACTGGTTGACCATAAGCATAGAAAACAAATCCTCTTCATTTTGGGTTTAGGAAGATGAGAGGCTCAACGTAATTTTAAGTTACTCCATACTACCACCACTTCCAATCTTAGTTGAAGGAATTGGTGTGCTTTCATCATCAGAGATCGCGTCAATCAGTTTACGCTTAACCATTTGATACTTGGAACTGATAGAACATTGTTCTCCTTCAGCATAAACTTTCTTATCAACAATGGAAATTGGCGTATCATTATCGCCTGTGTCAGATTCCTAAACAAAAAATAGTTACAAACATATGTATCAGAATCATCAGTGATTGTGTATGAAAGAAAAAATGAGTAAAATGTATTACTATGAATATAAGTGTTTGTGCAAATGGTACCTTGGAAACAGAAATAACATTAGACGGCATTGCCATGAGAGACGTGTGAAGTGATTCTGATTCAGCAGGCTATTAAAAAAAATATATGCAAAAACTTAGAAATATAATAAAGTCTTACATAAATAAAATTTGCTAAGTTATGTGAAATGGAATTCGAATATGTACCTGTCCTACATACAACTTTTTCTTAAGATGCGAGATAATTGTTGGATCATCAGTTATCTTAGTTACACCATAAACATCATATTTGTTGTTTAAATTGAACCCAGAGACAAAGATTTTAAAAGCAAACTCTCTGTCTAACAAAGTCTTAATCTCTTCAGGATATTCAACTGTATCACCAACCTATATATAAGGAATAACCAAATACATAATTATTACAAAACTATAATTAAGGAACTATTAAAAATAATTTTATACTTAAAATGTAGTTAAAAATATGGAATACCGTATTCAACTCAAGCAATTCAGAAGCACTTTTACTAATAAGTTGTGCAACGTCACGATGAAACAACGTAAGCGATACAGCACCATTAACGTCTTGCACACGAACCTGAATTTTAAACCTAGAAAAAAAATTTGAAAAAAAAAACAACAAAAATTTATAACTAAGTTGGGTTGAAATGAAAGTATATTTGTGAAAATTATAATAGATGTTAAAAATATATCCGACCTTGGTGTAGGCTCAACTTTTTTGGCACTACAACTATCATTCAAACACTCGTAAACCTTTTCTTCCTCAAAATCTGAACTTCCTTCACCAACCTGCTTGATTATATAATCAATACTACATTTTCTGGTGCATTTGGGGCATCCCATGTAGTACCAGCCAATTTCGGTAAACAGGTCTTTAATAGTACCCAATAATACCAAAGCCTGCGCCTGTATGAATATTATAGTTTGTTACCAAAATAAGATAGTATATGGTATACAATGGAAATTAATATTAAATAAAAATTAAAATTTTAACCTCATTACAATTTTTTATATTTAATTATAAATATCGTATTTAAGTATGAACATTATACTTACCTCTTGAATATCACAAATGTCGCCAATGTTACTAAAATGAGTGTTATGGACAAATTCATCTTCATCAGAGCAAAACATAGAAGTTCCATATGGTTGATGAGAAGAGGAAGGATTATCAGCGATTTTCTTACCCAACCTGATAAAAATAATTTAATCAATACACATTACATATTTATTGAGACTGTTTATAAAGGTTGTGTAATTCGTATTGAAAAACGTAATAGTACATACCCTTTTTTGTACAGCTTTATATCTTCAATATCTCCATTTATGAACAGTCGACTAACGCGATCTCCAAAAGAGTTAGAAACATACGGTTTTCCTATAAAAAAAATTAGGAAAAAATATTTTATTTATTTAATAAAAAGAAAATTTAGAAGTTAGAACTTAATTTATAATGCAAAATATAATGTATGTATAAATATAAATATAACTATATATATTTATTAACATTATACCACCATTATAAAACTTCAAACGGCCAAACTGCATTATTATTATAAATTCTTACTCTGTTTGATGAGTTGCAACATATTTAGACATCTCCATGGCATAACTATCCCACAACGTTAAATAGATGCGCAAGCCCCTTCAAAAAAGTACAAATTATTTTAGTAAAAAATAAATAAACAATTTATAAAGGTACGTAATTTTTTTTTATATATATAAAATGCAAAAAAAAAACAAAAAATAAATAAATAAAGAATACATACTCGATATCTTGAATTTCCATTGTTAACCTCTTTTTATCAGCGACAACCTTTTTTTCTTTATCATCATTGCTGAAGAACTTGTTAACATGTCCAATAACATCTAAGATCAATTATAAAATAAACATTAATGAAAGATAACTTATAAAACTATTATTATTGTTTGGTTGTGATAAAAAAAAAACTTTACAACGAAAATATACATATTGTAACATATTCATCAACCTCCTTATCCAGAATTCTTTGAAAGGGCACAAAAGAGAAACCAAAATCTGGACCTTGGAAACCATGATATTCGGAAACTTGAGTATTCATATTCAAGCAGAGTTTGTTTGGGTTTGGAGCATACTTGTATTTAGAGGAATTGACCCCAACTCCTGGATTTCTTATAATAAGAGAAGAATTTTCAATCAGAAACCTCTCGAATTTAAAAAAACAACCGCTTAAATACATTCGCTTGAATCCTGTCACCCTGTTGATTATAAAAAAAATAAGATAATTGATATACATTAAAATTAAAAGCATCACAATTAAAAAAAAAAAGTTATGAAATTTAAAAATAATAGGATATAAAAAAAACGTGTTGTTAACTTTTACATTTTCATCACATAGGATCATTTCAATTGAGTACACATCATTAGGATTGCGACGATCGGGTAGACGCCAAACCCAAATAATCTTTAGCTTTAACGCCACACTGTTTCGGTTTACATGAATTTGGTTAACCATTGTAAACTCATTTGCATCTACAGCAGCCATTGATCTTGTTAACTGGGAAAAAATGATGTAAAAACCAAAAGATGACTTCAATAAAACAACAAATCAAAATCAAAATCAAAATAACTAATGTTTAAGTAATTAAATATGAGAAACAGAAATTAACCTAATAATATATCTTTGCGATTACTCAAAGTGGTTCCAACGTGTCTTATTACAATCGTATGTGAATTGGTTTGACTTGTTTATATAGTTATTGAATTTACCGAATAATAAGAAATGGATGAAATGGTGGGCGGTTAATTAGCATTTGAATTAGCATTGTTTTAAAGGTTATAACATTATGTATTGATTGAATTTAGTCAAGGTCAATCATTTATTGATTAAATGGCGTATGTCAAGCATTATATAGGTATTGATGTAGGAATTAAATCAATTCAATAATAACAAATAGATTAAAGAGTGGAGGGTAATTAGGAACCGAATTACGATTGTTATTATTGTTATAACTTTATGTACTGATTGAATTTAGTCAAAGTCAAGTAGTCAAAGCAAAACAGCCGTATGTTAAGCATTATAGTTAGTTGTAATTTGTTTTGATATATTCAATGTTATTTAACTAATGTTCTTTATATGTTATGTCAAGCATTATATAGGAATTCAATCAATTGAATAATAAAAAACGGATGAAAGAGTGGAGGGTAATTAGGATTCGACTTACAATTGTTATTATTGTTATAACTTTATGTATTGATTGAATTTAGTCAAAGTCAAGTGTGGATGTCAAGCATTATACTTAGTTGTAATTGTAATTTGTTTTGATCTATTCAATGTTATTTAACTAATGTTCTTTATATGTTATGTAAAACATTATATAGGTATTCAAACAATTGAATAATAAGAAATGGATGAAAGAGTGGAGGGTAATTAGCATCCGAATTAGCATTGTTATTATTGTTATAAATTAATGTATTGATTAAATTTAGTCAAAGTCAAGCATTGAAATCATTAATGGCGAATTTTAAGTATTATACCTAGTTGTGATTTTTTTTTTGATCTATTCAATGTTATTAAACTAAATGTTCTTTACATGTTATGTAAAGCATTATTTAGGTATTCAATCAATTCAATAATAAGAAATGGATGAAAGAGTGGAGGGTAATTAGCATCCGAATTAGCATTGTTATTATTGTTATAAATTAATGTATTGATTACATTTAGTCAAAGTCAAGCATTGAAATCATTAATGGCGAATTTTAAGTATTATACCTAGTTGTGATTTTTTTTTGATTTATTCAATGTTATTAAACTAAATGTTCTTTACATGTTATGTAAAGCATTATATAGGTATTCAATCAATTCAATAATAAGAAATGGATGAAAGAGTGGAGGGTAATTAGCATTCGAATTACCACTTATATATTATTGTTATAAATTAATGTATTGATTAAATTTAGTCAAAGTCAAGCATTTAAACCATTAATGCCGAATTTATATGATTGTACATATTTGTGATTTTTTTTTTTATCTATTCAATGTTACTAAACTAAATGTTATTTACATGTTATGTAAAGCATTATATAGGTATTGAATCAATTCAATAATAAGAAATGGATGAAAGAGTGGAGGGTAATTAGCATCCGTATTAGAATTGTTATTATTGTTATAAATTAATGTATTGATTGAATTTAGTCAAAAACAATGATTGAAACCTTTAATGCCGCATGTCAAGGATTATACCTAGTTGTGTTTTTTTTATCTATTCAATGTTATTTAAGTAAATGTTCTTTATATGTTATCGACAAACAATAGGATTAGAAAGTTATTTTAATAAGAAACCGATTGTATTTATATTTTATGTAAGATGGTTTCAAACATTTACTTTTGGGATTTTATAAAGGGTCAGAAACATAATCGAAAACTTGTTGATAATCACATATTTTGTAGAAGGTTGATAGATATAGGATTGTCATTTGTCTTTGTATAAAAATAACGATACAATCCTATTGTTTTTATCTTTTATGTAAGATGATTGCAAACATTATGTATCAATATAATAAAAATGCAGAAAAAGATTCAAAAACATTTTCTAGATTCATCTAAGATTGATGAAGAACATACCTTGCAAAAATGACAATGAGAGAGGAATGAGGAATGAGAAAGGCATTAGTAGGATAGGAAGGAGGAAGATGTTGTAACATACAAATGGATGTTGACAAAACTAAATAAAAAGAGGTTTATATAAGACTTAGTCTTGGAGCCCCATTTAGGATTTGGATCCTTCAAGACCCTCTAAAAATCTAGGATTCAACCCTAGTGTTTTCATTTATTATATAGATAGATATTGCTACACTTCAATGTTGACATCTAAAAACCGACAAAACTTTTTATTAGGGAGGGAACTTAAAAATAAAATCCAAAAAACGTACATTTCAAGATATGGTATTGTAGTAAGCCGTGAAATGGAGGGAATCGTGTAGATAGATTTTAGCCAAATTAGTTGACAACGAAAATAATTGAGCACTTGGATCACACCAAGTTTGTATCTATTCACTTTGATTATGTTGAGAGAATGGAAGAAGTTACTAGAATTAATAAATAAATAAATTGATTATCTTATGACTTCATCGACATGAGCAGTGGCGAAGCTTGAACTTTTGGATGGTGTGGGCCGAAAGTCACGAGACCCGAATCTTTTTTCAAATTGGTAGGGGCCAGACTCAAAAATACAAAATTTTTGGATAAAACTGGGGAAATTTACACCATTGGGTCAAAAATCGGTGGGGGCTAGGGCACTCCCCGACCCTCAATAAGTTGTGCCCTTGGACATGAGAGAATCTAATTTTAAACAAATACATAAGTGTAAATAAATGAGTGCTTAAAAGGATTAGAAGTTTATCGACGTTAAAGAAATAATCATAAAAAATTGGTACGGGTCAAATGACCATTTTAGCCAACATCAACATGGTGTAGATTGATTTTAGCCAAATAAGTTGACAACGAAAATAATTGAGCACTTGGTTCGAGTCTAAAAAATTTTATGGTCACAACAGGTTGTTTTGAAAAATGATCATTTTGGTTCGAGTCTAAAACATGTTACAGAAATAATCATAAAAAATGATACGGGTCAAAACAGACGATAATAAAAAAAATGGTCGGTTTAGTTCTGGTCATTCGGGACATTTACATGAAACTCAAGACAGTTTGCCTAAAACTTCCAATACAATGACCGGCTTCATCTTTTGTTCCAAATCAAAATTAACATTCAGATGTTAAACAAGTTAGTTATCGACTTCATAAGTTTGAATAATATTAAACTTAAAGAATAACAAAATGCAAAAATTGAAGAACTTTCTATAAAAGGTTGGTCCAAAATTTCCAAGTCTCTTTTACAATCAGCCCATCTGGTCCCATTGTAGTTAACCCAAAATAACCTATAACTTTGTATTTAAAGCCCAAATCAACTTAAATTTTAAAACATTTGGGCCAAGATGCCATGACTATTTAGAATATCATGGATTAGAGATGTACATTAAGGTTTTTTTTTTTTTTTTTTTTTTTTTTTTCAAAACCGGTTCGGGTATTTCATCAAATACGTTTTCATTTCGTGCTAGTTTGTGGTATTCCAAATGAACTTTTGCAGAATGGCACCAACTGCGTCTACATAACCCCGACCGCCTGTTCTGGGGCACCAGGTGGGATGGGGTGCCTGTGGTGCCAAGTAGCCGCGCCAGCCGCCAAGGGCACAAACATTATTACAGGTGGGGCGCCGTTAGGGCGCGAGACAGGTCTTCAATGGAAACGCGGGCGTAACAAGAAGGCGCGGCTAAAGGCGCCGTTAGGGCGCGAGACAGGTCTTCAATGGAAACGCGGGCGTAACAAGAAGGCGCGGCTAAAGGCGCCTCACTTGTAACACCCCCTGGTGCTTTGAAGGGTGAAAAAAAAAAAAAAAAACAAAGCACGCCCAACTTGCCTTGACGTCGCAACACCTTTTTTTTTTTTTTTTACTAAAACCTTAACGGATTCTATATGATCTGTATTCGCACTTTTATATAAACCTTTATAGCATACCATCTTCATAACTTATAGTCACAAAACTAACCAGACTTTGACTCGTGCGATTTAATCGTTTTATGCATTTGAATACACTCGCACAAAACTCACATAACATCATTTCAACATGTTTCGCCCATTTGCTTTTCCAGCTATATCTTCTTAGCGACTCAATTCGACACATCATCGCAAAATACAAGAAAGACCAATGAACTCACCAATATTCACAATTTACATAAGATGGCATCAAGTGAAGCAGTTGAAACTAGATTCAGAAAACAGGAAAGCATCTTTACATTTCAAGATTTCTCGCCTTTGATTGTTGTAGGTGCCGCAAATGCACTCAACTTCATGGCCATGAAACTGGTACTCAAGAAGCCGAAAGGATATACAAAACAGGTTTCCTGATCATCACTATCCAACCTGGGGAAAGAATGGTTTGTTTAATTGCTTTTGACGGTAAACAAAAAAGCGCCTTAGGCGGAACAAAACAAAAAAAAAAGATTATTAATGACAAAAAATACAGAATTTTGAGAGGGCGAAAGAGTCGCTTCAAAATTCCAAAAAAAAAAGGTGCAAGGTATTTCGGCCCTAAGAGCCGAGGCATAGGGGGCAAGGCAAGAGCTTCATGTACACAAGGCGTTCCTCTATGTATAACTATATAGATTTGACGTGCAACCAGAATCTACGCTAAGTAGTTAACTCGGCCAATATATCGGTGATATATCACCGATATCTCGGTTATCGGTCATCAACTGATATATTGGTACCGATATTTTGACCGATATTTTGTACCGATATTTTGACCGATATTTTGTACCGATATTATCGGCGATATTGGCCGATATTTGACCGATATATTTTACCGATATTCCCGATATTGGTGTTTTTCTTCTTAGTTCTTCCATTTTTCTTACTTCTTATAGTTGTTAGTACTGTTTTAAGTTTTAATTGTTAATAATTAGTGTTAAATATTAGTGTTTTAAGTCTTAACAAGTTCCCACTTGCTACAATTGTTAGCGTTTTGCAAGTTGTAAAAGGTTAATTTGTTAATGGTAGAAGAGTATATTGAATTGTTAGTGTTAAATTGCTACATGTATGGATTTTGCATGATATAAAAATTGCCGAATATCCCACCGATATCTCACAGCGATAACCTATATCTCAAATATCGGTCCTTCACCGATATCCGATATTTTACCGCATTAACTGCTTAGAATCTACGTTTCTCAACTCTTTTACATATCAGGTTTTTATCAAGTAAACTGATAAGTGATACAACCAACTCAACTTCACTAACATGCATCACGATTCACACACGCCCACATTCTTCATCTGCATCTCTTTTGATCTTACTAAACGGTTCCATGTTTAGTTCTTATCGGTTTCCATATGCTATTGTTATTTAAGTACTGTTTTCTATGAATCAGAAATTAAGATCACCTCGCGCCTCAGGCGCGCTTTTAAAAACCAACGTTGGGTCCACACAATTGCTACGGTAGGCACTACAAAAGCTTGGCTAAATATTCATAGGTTAATTATTTGCTAACAGATTGTTGGTGGCAGTCTTTATTGTAGTTAGGCCCGGTTCTTGCTTTGTCTATGATCTACGACGGTGACCCTAGGAAAGATCTTTTCAAACATGTGCTCTACTTTATTACCTTCATGTTATATATGATATAAAGGGAGTACGAATTATAGCGTTTCACTAACCTGCCTTCTTCTTTGCCTTAAAATCATTATCCATGAATGGCCCACGACGTAGCAAGGAAGAAGTAAGCCCACTAGTTGAAGAACAGAAACCTGGAACTGCAATTCATGTGGAGAACACATTGAATCAAGTCAACCGTAAGCCCGAAGCAGAATCGAAAAGTAAATATAAAAATTATATATCTTTTTTTTTTAACTTAAAATAAGTCATTCATTAAAACAAAATACGAAATTTACATCACAATAGAAGGTAGACGGGCAACAAGCTGCGCTGCCACCCCTTTTATAAAAATATAAAATAATTGACCCGGAATCTATGTTTTAAAAAGCGCGCTTGAGGCGCGCTTAAGCGCAAAGCGCACCTAGGCGCAAATCCGTGCGCCTTATGTAACCCTAGGCGAGCAGTGTACGAGAAGCGCACTAGAAGCGCAAAAAGCGCAAGAAAAAAAAAACGATAAAAGGGCGCTTCTTGTACACATGTTGTTTTTGTGCTTAAAATTGTTATACATGTAGCAAAAAAGGTTGTACATTTTAGTTAAATCATATATATATACCTTATTTGTATCTATATTTTGAGTAAATAATGCTAAAAACCTATAGCATATATAAAAAAAAATTATATAATTGTCTTGCGCCTCGCGTACGAAAAGCCCACCGCTTTTGCGCTTTGCGCCTCGGTTTTAGACCTCGTCGTTTTGGTGCGCTTCGCGCTTTTTAAAACCAAGCCCGGAATAGTCTAAAACATCAAAAATAAAATAATTGACCCAAAAAGTAACATAAAAAAACACATAAAATCATCCTAAACCCCTTAGGCGCACCTGAGGCGTACATTTTCTTAACGCCTGGGCCCTTAGAGGCATATGTACAAGCTAAACCCCATGAGGCGCGCCTCAGAATCGTTTTCTTAGCACATCACTTCAAGGCGAATGCCTCAAACGTTCTTTTAAACCAGGAAGTCAACAATTTCATTTTGTAGACTATAAATCAACCAAAAATATAAACATACATTAAAGAATTTTGATGATTCTGGCAGCATCCCCAGGTCTCTCGTGACCAGCAAAGCTTGGCGTATCAGCAATATTATCATCAACTGCACATTTAAGCAAACAATAATAAGTTTATATAAATTTTCATAATACTTGTGACACGACACTTCTATTACGCTTACAATGAGAGCCATAAACCGGAGGTAAGCAATGTTGTTATTACTTGCTACACCATAGTCATCATAATCCGGTTCAAGAAACTGGTTCTCAGCAGAAGCAAACGCCAGAAAGTGAGCATCCCGGAGATCGATTTGTGGGCCCCACGCATGCCTAAAGAAGCCGACAATGAGAATAATATTAAAAGAAAAAAAAAAGTAAACCTTATGCAGAAAGGGAAAAAAAGATCAAATCTTTGTCAAATACACGCGGTTTCAGTCTTTCAGAAGGATTTTATATTTGTGTTTGTCGCAACTTCACCTGATATCGATAGTCATGACATCTGGATTGGTTCTTGCCGGCGGAAGAGCATAATCTGGCGAATAAACCTACGAAACAAGTCGAAAATGCCTACCATTTTAATATATAAAAAAAGTAAATTCACCAAATTAAAAAAAAAAAAAAAAAAAAAAAAAACCGTTGCCGAAAAAGGCCAAACCTGATTGCAAATTTCACAGGTTACATCCCCTTTCTTATTGCACCATTTCTGAATACATTTCCTATGAGCAAACTGCAAGCCACAAAATACAAAACTACACTCAAATATGGCATAGCATACTAATTTTAACTAAATTATGATCCATCAGCATTTAATAAAACAGGAATTACTCAACTATACAACATAAGCAATGACCTCATTAATAAGCTATATACTCTAACAAGTACAGGTTCATCATGTACAACCAAACTTAATCACTTATTGCTTTAACAAGTTCAAAATATCTTAACCAAACCTGGACCCACTCATGGAACCCACACATCATTTTTTTTTTTAACTCTAACAAAACCCGGCCAGCAATAAACCACCCACACCCATGATCGCCTGGTGACCCGGGCCCGTCAACAATTCCAGAGAAAACCCACCGCCCCCAAAGGTACACCGAAGTAAAACCCCTGACATTTTGTCACGGCTTATAGAAAGTCACTACGTACCGCCAGATATAATGTATAATTCCAGAGAAAACCCACCTGCTTACGGCTGTGCACATATAATGTATATATGTGCGGCCCTCGGGGGGGCAAAAGTAAAGTTGCACTAATTTTAACGTTATTTTACTAATTTCGTGAAAATAACCTTAAAAATAACGGACGGTTAATCATGCATCAGGTGGTGACGTTGATAGCCAAAAGACAAGGGGGTACATGCACCAATCGGGTTTGTCCCAGTTGCCAAGTGTTATGTGCCTTATGTCCAAAGCTTGATACAAAACCACTATCGAGCCGGGGGTCTCATTAGAAGCAGCCTCTCTATTCCCACGGGGTAGAGGTAAGACTGTCTACATCTTACCCTCCTCATACCCTACCTTAGCTTTTGCTATTGGTGAGATTAACTGAATATGATGATGACGACGACTAGGTGCCGCCAGAGCACTGCCCCTTTGGTATGATCAAACATCTTTTTTTTAAGCTCTAACAAAGCCCGACCACCCGGGTATGACCCGGCCCGTCAACGATCCAAAAACCCATAACTAACGAATAATATTTTATTATGAACAAGACTCCAACAAGCGACTATCCCTAAAGAAAGTCAACGGAACAAAAAACATAGAACTTTTTTTTAAAAAAAAAACTGGATAAAGAATAAATAACCTTGAGAGTGCCATTACAGGCACAAGGGGATTCCAATTCATGTTCATCATCTTCTTCTTGGCATATTCTACACTCTCGAATAACAGTCTTGGAACAACCTTCTCCTGCAACGTTGGTCAGTAAATCACCTTTATTTTCGTTGTTTTTGGAGTTGGGTTGGAGCATTTGGACGACCTGAGAGATCATTTGGTCATTTGGTTGATTGAAGAGAGTTTGAAGTGTTGGTAAAACACGGAGTGACATACAGTTTGTGTGTTGTGGAAGTAGAGAGAAGAGAGGAGTATGAAAAGGAAGGAGGAGAGAGAAAGAAGTGGGAAGAGAGAGAGAGAGAAGTGGGAGTGTTTTAAAAAGGTGGAGGTGTGCACTAGGTGAAATTACTAAAGAAGACATGCTTTTGTTTCTTGTAATAATTATTTATTATCTATTTACGTTAAAAATATTATTAGGTTATGATATTTTCATTTTAGTTTTTTTAACGGCTAAAAGCATTCACATTTGGTTCATCAAATCTCCTCTATGAAATTACACTAAAAATCACTACTTCATCTCTAAATCTTCTCTATTTTAATTAAAATAATATTACTTTTCATACTTTTATTATTATATTTTCTCTCTGATCACTCACAACCACTTACAAAAATATTAAAATATTTATAAAGGTGAATAGTGTCCCCCAAAATATAAGGGTGAACAGTGCTTCCACAAAATATTTTCACTCTCATCCACTCACAACCATTTACACTCACCCCATATAATTTGAGGGAAACAATCACATACATTTGGTGGACCAAATGTGAATGCTCTAATAGATAGATGAGTGTCTACACCATAAAATCCAGCAGAGATGGCAATTATATTTGGAATGGATTTGGGTTCTGATAATTGGGTTTGGGATACCTGATCTGATTATCCGATAAATTGTATCTGTTTAGCAGATATAATTTCATTGTATTTAAATTATAGGGGAAATTACGAAAATAACCCTTTGACCGGATTTATTTTTACGAAAATGGCCCCTCCCGTCTCTTTGGAGAGACGGGTCACCAAGTTTGAGGCACCCAAGTCGACTCCCGAGACGTTTCTGGTTTGGACAAGTTAGACGATGACACGTGTCTCTCCCGCCTACCTGACGTCTCCGGTAAAGTTAGAGACGTTTGAGCAGCTAGGCTTCTCCGGTGACGTCTCCTTCTGTGTTTTTTTTCGGTGACGTCTCCGGTAAGGTCTGTGCTACGAAGATGAATAACAACTTTAGAGAGAGGGGAGGAATAGTGGTGGCGGCAGTTGGGTTTTGAGAGAGAGAGAGGGGTGTCTGGGTTTACTTAGAGAAAACAGGATGAATGGTGGTGGTTGCGATAATCTTATGTCTTTGTGCAAACTTCATTAGGAATTTACTTGTAAATTATTATTAAGAAGTTACTTTCAAGTTGATAAAGTCAAGAATTTAAGTGGTCTTATTTTTAAACGGATATGGACAAAAGAAAGAGAGGAGTGAGACATTGTTTAAAAAGAGGGAGTGATGTGACACCAGTTAATGAATCAGGTCAACATTCGTACACATTTTACTAAATTATGTTATGTCCTGGGTATATAAGGTTTTTAGGGTGATTTTTAATCTTTCTAATTTAGAGGGAATCGAAGAGAAAAGAAGAGGAAGAAAATCTTTTCTCTTCCATCCTTTAATGAAAGTCTGAACAGAGTGTATATGTAGTGTTTTCATTTGACACATATTTGCTTTCCTACGAAACTTGATATGGATTTGATTTTTGCAACTTAAAAACAGGGAACTCGATTCTCTATGAGGATACACATGGAAGATAGGGATGGCGACGAGTCTTAAAACATTAAATAATCCATCATGCCCCCTCATTTGGTGGCATGACAAAAGGCAAATACGAACTAACATGGGTTTTCGTCCACTCGTGCGCTACGCCAGAAAGTCTCGGTTCTTGTGGTAGCGTAACGTCTGTTAAGTGGCAGTCGACGGTATGGTTTTCCGTGGGGACATGAAGAGGTTCTGTAAGTCGGTGTTATGCCCCTCTGTGGAGAAATCCAGTTGGTTCCGACCCGGACTTGACCTCACAGCCGTGCCTACAGCTGCCTAGTCCCAACCGTCCGATGAGTGGTATCTTGATAGTCGTTAAAAAAATCCATCATATTGTAGATTTTTGTGGGATGATGTACGTTTTATAGTGATTGAGTTATCACGAGGATACATTTTACAAAGATATATAATTTTAATCTCACGATAATGTATTAGGTTATTCATTTATAACATACGTTTATGATAATATAAAAAGTCGGGATCTTACAAGTTACTAAGGGACTGTTTAGTAGCCTCTTAATCAGCCTCTTAACCATTCATGTCTGAATCATTCAGCATTCAGACTGTTTGTTTCAGCATCTGAATGGAATGATTAAGTGCTAAACCATTAAGCTAATAACGGATGTTGAATGATTCAGCTCTTAACCATTCAGAACCTCTTAACCATGAACCTCTTAACCATTCAGACCATCTTAATGATTCAACACTTAATCAACCAAACAACCCCTTAGAAAGAAATATCATAAAAACAAATTTTATGAAACATTCACAAGGAAGAAATGTGTATGCCTCAGTTTTAAAATTTTAAATGTAAGGATATATTTCACACTATTCTCTTAAAGGGACATGATATAATAAAAAAACGATTTTGGCATAAAGATGTAAAAAAGGCTTATAGATTTGGTGCATACTATTTAAAACACTAAGACACATAATATAATGTTAGTTTTTTTTTTCATAAAAGTTAGGACATAGTGCGCATTACAGTTATAAACGTTATGCATCATTATCATTTCTTTATAAATCTTCGAGAAGTTAAGTTTTGGTTTTTTGACAAATGAGCTTTCAACTCAACCTAGTTTTGACGTTTTGTTAAATGCTAGTGGGAAACCCGCACGTTGTTACGGGACGGTTAAGATAAATATATTTTTTTGAACAATGCACAAGTGTAGCCGTGTTAGCCCATCAAGTTGTAGGAAAAGTGTAAAAACACACTGTCTTCCTTCCATATATTTGCTTTCAGTGTGTCATTTACAAAAAAAACTTTGCTACAATCAACTGTCGATAGATACCTGTGCATCTTGCTTAGCCTCGAGGACAGGATTATCGACATCTGCTTCTGTGTCATCAACACACTCATCAATCTTCTGCAAAGCAAAACAGATTTTTGTAAAGATAAGGAGTTAATTTTTAGTATAAACCTAAAATTTGGTTATTCAGTTTACCTTCATAGATTCCATTTCTTGACGCACATCAGAGTTTCTTTCTAGAACGCTAATGATTTATTACCAATAGTAAAATGATACGAAATATTTCAAAATATATAAATGGAATGCAAACAAAAAAAATTGGCTTAAAATATACCTTCCAACTCTATTGCTAGGGACGCTAAAAAAGCCAGTAAACTCCCAGCTCCATCTCCTGGCGTACTAAAGTTAAATTACAACAAAGACAAAATCAAGTTAATCAACAAATACAACTGAGTATCCAAAACAATTACGACAACCTATAATTACCAAACGCATCAACATTCAAAGAAAATACAAGACTGTTATTTGAAAACGGATTCAGTTTACTATCAAATATTAATACAAAATAGAGTAATGGAAATGTAAAGGCCGTATTACTTGCTTGAAAATTTGTAAATATCATTGTATAGTTAAAAAAAATGTATAAACCTAACCTGAAATTCAAGAAATTGGCCTTCAACAAACCGTAAAACAAGGCTTGATTTATAGGCACCCGTGTCTCTGAGCAAAATCTAATATATAAAAAAAATTAATATTACCATTTTTGCATTAAAATTAGTGTGGTCGATCGTTGCCATATTGATGGATTTGGTGGGTTTTGTTTTGCTAGGTAAGAGATGTGAGAAGTTGGAAAGGTGTGTGAACAAATGTGGCGCAAGAATAATATGCAAAGTAATGGTGAGATAAGTTTATATAGTTATAGTTATAGTACAAGTGCATAATGCAATAAAGGGTATTATGGGGAAGTTTTACATGACATATCTATGTTAAAGCATGAGTCTCTTGATATCCCATCTTAAAATGGGTGTAAAATTACTTTTCTAGCCATGTCTCCTTCTTAATAAGATAAGATAGAAACATAGATATACACTCAATGTAATTACAGTTATTTTGTTCTTGTTTGTAATATTTATCAGTTATCACTCTAAAATATCTAACTTTTTTCATATTTTCATAAGATACTAATAGAAAGTATTATTTTTTTTATGAAAAGACCATAAAAGAAGATATATTTATGTGATGTGAGGCAAGGACTCTTGGCCACATTAAGTAGGTTTGTTTTAAATTCAATTTCTATGGACAAACACAAACAATAAATGGCCACCTTTAATCATTCAATTTTTGTCACAATTATTTTTAAGTTTACTTATAAATATATTTATAAATATCAGGTGATATATCACCAGGGTTGGAATCAAGTTGACTCAAATACAAGTTGATAGGGCAGTAGGGTTTGAACTTGGACAGAAAAATTGAAGATCGTTAATCGTTCATGATATTGTCTTAAGCCCGGCTTAAAGATACGATGAACTTAAGCTTGACTAAGAGGGTGTTTGGGATTGAGTTTCAAAACAACTTATTGACTTATTGGCTTTTCCAAAAAGCCAATAAGTCAATAAGCTGTTTGTGTAACCCAAAAGCACTTTCTGTTTTGACTTTTGGCTTTTGGCTTTTAAGGGTGAAAAAACTGTTTTTGAAAAGTTAGAAATTCTGGCTTTTGGCTTTTGGCTTTTGACTTTTGGAAAAAAATTGCAAATATACCACCCATACAACCAATATTCACAATAAGTTATGCGAAACACTTAAAAAAACAACAATTTATTGACTTTTTGACGTTTCTCATCCGAAAAGCCAATCCAAACACTTTTTTTAAAACTCATTTTCAAAAAGTTATAAGCCAATAAGCACTTTTGACCAAAAGCACTTTTGCATCTCCAAACTCAATCCCAAACACCCTCTAAGAGGGTGTTTGGGATTGCGTTTTGAATCTGATTTTTAGATTATTGCGTTTTGAAAACTCAGATAATCAGTTTTTAGTGTTTGGATTGCGTTTTCAAAACGCAGATAACCAGTTTTTTAGGCTATCAAAACGCAATAATCTATAAGCAGCTCCACACCTGCTTTTCCAAAACGCATAATAAGAAACTCAAATCTTCACATAAACATCATTTCAATATTAAAATTTTTTTTCTAAATATATATGACAAGTATATTAGGTGGCAAACTAATGTAAACTAAATGTTGAATATAATTATTTACAAGTGTTAAAAAAACGCTTTAAATAAGTCTAATAATAACATATTTGTAAGGTTAAAGTGTTAAACACTTAAACCAGACTAGGTATATATATTTTAAGCTTGTTATTAAACTGAACGCTTGGACTCAACAAATATCAAATTGCTCAATGAGTTTCATTGATTTATTCTCATGAAAAGCCAAAGAGACAAGGGGCGATTTGGTAATTGCCTGAGTCATAGGTGGGTGCCAGTGGATAATTGCACTTTTTTTTTCTTCTTTTCTATCTTAAGTTTCAAGGAATGGATGTAGACCATAATTCCATATGACTATCATGGGGAATAGTAATGAGTTGTTCTTAGCATTATCGTTTATAAAATTTAAAAAATCAATTAAAGAAATCGTTTTAGGTTTGTGTTTGTCATCACTTTGTAGATACAAAGATCAACGGAGGAAATACAAAGAAAAGCATACCTAACATATTAAAATTTGTGCTTTTTGTACTTCCAATAACATATTTGGAAATAGGTTTCTGGGTTTCATACACCCTGTGACATCATATTATAAGGTGTGACATCATATTCTGGGGTATGTAGCAGCCTCCTATTGGTGCGTGATGTGAGCCAGGGTGTATCATTCCTAATTAAGGGGTGTATGGTTCCTAGATTATGTAACAATTACTTTTACAAAATTTTGTTAGCTTAGATTATGTAACGCCATCCCTACTTCTTGAACAGTTGGTGTTGGATCAGTTAAAAGCTTATCACAGATTCTTTGTTATGAACACTTGTATAAGATATATCAAAATAAATGCACAACAAAATGTATTAAGTGTTTTAAGTTAAAGTTTCATTTTTAATAGAAGTAAATGCTCCCCTAAAATATAGAACTAAAACAGTATAATAAAAATCAAACAGTTAATGAATAAAGCAGTATATTAGAAATGGTTTATTGCAAAAGATGTCAAAAATAGATGTGTGAACCCATCTATTTATAGACAGAACAATACGTACATTGAAAGTACTGAAATAAAGCTCATTTGGTTATCGAGCTCGAGCCTCGAATGTAAAGCTCGGTTGGGCTCGTCGAGCCTTATAGAGCTTTGCTTATTTATGTCAATTAATATTATATAGCCCAATTGTATTGCAACCCATGCATTAACTAAATTACTTTGAGCCTTAGTCTTCTTAATTGTCCAAAACAAGCCCATTAATGGTCCAAAACGAGTCTTTAATAGTCAAAACGAGCTCATTAATGGTCCAAAACGAGCTCGAGCCGAGCTTTGGCTCGTTTAAACTCTTGCCAAATACATTTTGATCGAGCTTTCGAGCCGAGCTCGAGTTCTTAAATATACTATCAAGCCGAGCTCGAGCCCAAAATACAAGGCTCGAATCGGGCTCGAGCTCGAGCTTCTAAAAATTGTCACGAGCCAAGCTTGATAATGCAAAGCTCGAGCTCGGCTCGACTCGTTTGCACCCCTAGGAACAACCCATCTATATGGTCCACAGCCTAGCAATTGAATGAAAAGAAATAGAAATGCCTTTGAGAGTATGAAAGTCAAGTAACAGGAAATATGAGTTAGGATCAAATTGAAAAAAAATGGAAGTCGTGTGAAGGGTATCAAACGGAATTTGAATGAACTCATTTAAGCGGTATTGGAACCGTCTCGAACCTTACGATCTTAGTTTTTAGGTTTCATTTTTGGGATTTTTAGCTTGTAGTTTTTAGAATTTATGGTATATCATTGTGTCTTTTATGTAGCATTGTGTCTGTTTTTCAGCATTGTGTTATATTTTGTGGCTTATTGTGTCATACTTTATGATCTATTGTATTTTTTGTTTCATTCTCACACTTCTCATTTTTATTACATTATGTAAAATAACTTGATCCTAAAAATATAACCATCATGGTAAACTAACAATTTTCAAATCTATCTTCATTTTGGTTTTAACACTCTTATTCCTATACTTTCCTTTTACAATATTGCCTGAAAATTGGTCTAGGAAATTCAAAAGTTATCATGTGGAGAGCACATCAACAATTTATAATAACAATAAAGTTATTTAAATCGCTCGGCGCTCGTCGATCGCTCGCCGTTTATTTAGAATTTGCTCGAAAAATGCTCGATCAATTTTCCGCTCAGTTGTAAACGAGCTGATCAGCTCGGTTCGGTTTGTAAACGAGCCAAGCATGAGCAAAGGTCCTCTCGGCTCGGTTCGGCTCGATATATTTTTTATTAATTTATTATATATACACATTAATTACGATTATATTTATAGTTTTTATACATACCACTCTATTGGGTTTGGTTCAATATATACATTTATACAATTATATTTATAGGTACTGTCACACTTAACCTAATGATAACTTAACATTAAGTTTAACTGTAAAACCCTAAATCGTGAGAAGACATGCTTGACTTCTTATTCCCATTAGTTATCCGCTATCAACCGTCTCCCACTATCAACCTATGCCACAACGCGACAATCGTTCTTTGTAGTATGCTCATCGTCTCACCGGCCTAAACTTGAGCCTCATTCTCGGACAACCGGACCTCAGACTTAGTGTCATCCTCGGACGGTCGAACCTCAGTAATCATTAGGAAGCGAGAACATTAAAGGAAACATCCCAAATTTATGGTCGTCCGAAAACTCGCCGCTCGCTCGAAAAAATGTGCGCTCGAAAAATGCTCGCTCAGTTGTAAATGCGCTGATCGGCTCGGTTAAGCTCGATATATTTTTTATTAATTTATTATACATATGCACATTAATTACGATTATATTTATAGTTTTATACATACCACTTTATTGGGTTTGGCTTAATATATACATATATACAATTATATTTATAGTTTTATACATACCACTCTATTGGGTCCGAAAAACTCGCCGCTCGCTCAAAAAAATGTGTGCTTAACCGAGCAAAGGTCCGCTCAGTTCGACTCGACTCGTTAACAGCCCTAAATACCGGTAGTTAATTTACAATCAAAAGTAGGGTGGCATTTAAAAGCATAACATAATTCTGAACCATAAGTGTTTAAATATTACAATCGGTGACACAAAAACATACTTGGATTTTTCCGTCTCGGGGCTTAATTATTCATTTTAATTGTTTTTATACTTTTTACCTAGTATACATTTTTGAAACATATATCTAAAAACATAATGAGGCAAGAGGATGTGAAGTAAGGCCCCCAGCCACAGGGGCGTTATCAAAGCGTTCATGAAGTCTCGAATGGAAGAATGAGGGGGACGGGGGACAATCTAGCTTAGATCGTTACCCACAACTTTCATTGGTTGGTGGTTACCTTTTCTCTCTCTCTCCCTCCCGCACCCTCTCTCTCACTCTTTCCCTCTCTCTCTCTCTCTCTCCCCCTCGCTATCTCTCCCTCCCTCCCTCCCTCCCTCTCTCCCTCTCTCGTTTTAGAAAACTATCTTTCAAAAACTTTAATTTTGACTCGCCTTTACACGAAAAATCTAGACTTCTATATATATACTTTCTTCTTAAGTGATTATTTTCATACACTTGCAAATAATAAAATCTCAATATTACAAGTAAAAGAAGGTCACGTAGTTAAAAAAAAAAAAAAAACCTTCATTCAGAATACAAATATTAATGAATAATGATACTTCTTTAAAATTGAGAAGTTTGTGTGATTTGTTCACTTTGTATTACACGGGGTCGTCTACAAGAAACGTAAAAATATTTAAGCTTGAGGCCACTAGAAATAAATCGGGTCCATAGAATTTTGGTGGTTGGTGGTTACCTTGGCTCTACGAAAACTAGTGGTCTTTTGACGTCTATTCTGGTCAATCTGAATTTCTGTGATCTGAAGTCTAAACCCTCGACACCCTCTCCTAATCTCTCCCCCCCCCCCCCCCCCCTCACAGATAGGCCCACACCCTGACACCCACAAAATTGATTTTTTTTAACTTGCTTAAATTTCAATTGGGTTGGGTTTGTTTTGTTGGATTTAAAAATTTAAGTGATTTAAAGTCTTATTAGATAGGTTAATGTTAAAAAGGTTGGTCTCGATAGCCCACAACACTTTGTGTGTGTATATGTATATATATTTATATTAGGTACAAAAAACTTCGGTTCCTCGGAAATTTCATGCCTGGGTCCATCGCCCGCGTTGCCTCTATTAAGGCCCGGCTCTGGTAATATGGGATAAGTCATGATGATATAGGATCAAAAGTGTATCATTTGTACATCAATGGTCACTGCAATGTAGAGAAGTTTAAGGAAGAACAAAATTAATTTGGAGCTACACTAAAGAGTAGAAGTAAGATGAATTTGTTAGCATCCATTTAGACTTTGTTACATTTGTGTGGTATTATATTTTGGTCTTTTGCCTATTTACTTTACCATGCATTTCTTGATGGGAAAAACGTGAAACCGGCATAAACGGTAAATAAATAAATGCGGAATTATCTTCGTTTGATCAAATATTTTCCCGACCCGAATGAATCTGTGAGGATGCAAACAAATAGGGTATACTAAATAACATAAAGAGACACAAAATTTTAGCGTGGAAAACCTCTCAAAAAGGAGAGTAAAAACCACGAGACTACTAGAGCCGCTTCAAATCCACTATCACCAAAATAAAGCAATACAAAGTCTTCCCTAAATAAAACTAGAGGTAAACAATAATCATCATACACTTGGAGCAAACAACTTCAAGTATATGGAATAACACAAAAATGAGTAAGAGGTATCACCAAAGGAATTATTAATCTCTGGAGCGTCTCTTATCTTCAACAAAAAAATACCCAAACAGTGACGAAGCTCTATAACTCTCTTCTTGTGTTAACAGTTGACAGCTAAGAGAAACCCCAAAACCAAAAGCTTTATTTTGTCTCGAGCAAAGAAAAACGGAAGTAGATACGCACACAAGAAAAACCCCTTCTTTTCTTTCTTGTACCAGTGTACCACTAATGGCTAAAGTCCACCAAAAAAGCCTTTTAGTTCTTTGTCAGGCTTATATGCGGCCCAAGTCGAAACCACCAAACAAATTGGGGGATATTATTTACACAAGAAGGAAAAGTTAATTTTCACAGCCCTTTACGGCCCGTATAGGGCTCTACGGGCCGTAGAGGGTGTCAGTGTAATAAATGCTCAACCCTCTACGTCCCGTAAAGCCCTATACGGCCCGTAGAGGGGAGTTTGGTGGGGTGCATTTAAACCCTATACGGGCCGTAGAGACCTCTACGGCCCGTAGGCTGTACGAGGTATGAGGTCAGTGAATGAAGTGTCTGACATTCAGTGTGTCAGTCTGAAAAGTCTCTGAAAAAGCTAACCCTATACGGGCCGTAGAGGGCTATACGGCCCGTAGGAAACCTGGTTGTTGGGAGCATTAAACCCTATACGGCCCGTATAGGCCTCTACGGGCCGTAGAGGGTCCAGATATATTCTTCTTCCTTGTCTTCTTTCTTCAGTTAACGAAAAAAAATTTAAACACGCGGTGCACAAAAATCCGGTCGATTTCAAGCTACCACGATGTCTTCGGGTCACTACGGTAATGTTTGGGATGAATGGGAGCATTCGTTTAGCCTATCTCACGTCTCGGAAAGCCTTTTCGGAGCCGTGGTGGAACGTGGTGAGGAGGAGGTTAGCTCCGTTGTTCGCTATGGTGACGGGAATGCACTACCCGATTTGAACCTGCTACCCGGTTTCAACCTGCTGCCCGATTTGAACCAGGAGTACGTAGAAGAACCGGAGTCATTTTACGTGCCTCCGCCAAGTCAACCACAGTACGAATACGCTGGTGCATCAGGGCACGACGGAGGTGATAACGGTGGCGAGGAACCTGTCCCGGATGTTTCGTACGAAACGAATCAGGTGTGTTTATGTATTTACGGGACGTAGAGGGTTGAGCAATGATTGACAATCATTCAATCATTGTGATGATTGCCTACGGGCCGTAAAGGCCTATACGGGCCGTAGAGACCTCAAAAATGTTGTATACGGGCCGTAAAGCCCTATACGGCCCGTAGAGGGTTGTGTGGATAAAAATTTGGCTTGTGTAAATAGTGGGAGCCAACAAATTTCACCATAAAATTATATGCCATGTACCATGTTGACGTCAGATGCAAAAGAAACCATATATCTTTTTTTTCTTTTATTTTTTTAAAACAAAATAATAATAATAAAACTCATGTGAATTAGAGACGGGTTGGGTTTTCTCATGGGCAAAAATATCTCAACATTTCTTTTGCTTTTCCTTTTCCATGTAATGTTTAACACAGAAAAGAGAGAAAGGTGTAGTCGTGTAGAACGAAAATTAGTTGTTGTTAAAACAAAGTGTCTTTGAGGCATATCACATCAACATACGGTTTGGATCAAATACACAGTGAAAGAAAAATATGAAGTCGTAGGAAGGGTATTAAACGGACTCTGATTGAACTCATTCAAGCGACATTGGAACCGTCTCATCGAACCCTACGATGTTAGTTTTTAAGTCTTCACTTTTTTGGGTTTTTAAATTGTAGTTTTTAGAATATAGATTATATCATTGTGTCTTTTATGTAGCATTGGGTCTTTTTATTATTTTCATCATTGTGTTATTTTTGCAATTTGTTGTGTCTTTTTCTTCAGTATTGTATTATATTTTTCGGCATTGTGTTATATTTTATGGCTCGTTGTGTCATATTTCGTGAGCTATTGTGTTTTTGTATCCTTCTCACCTTTCTCATTTTTGTTACATTGTGTAGAATAACTTGACCCAACATAATTCCATGAATTCTTTTGTTACCAAACTTTTTGTCGAGATATGAAACAAATATTAAATTCTTTTAGTTGATAAAGTTTGAATGCATAAAGTCTGTAAGTAAACTCAACTACAATTTCAAGTATAATCTCAAAGATGTTGGACAACAAACTGATTTTCAGCGGATTATTAACACAACAATGAACAAGTAACGAACTAACAAAGCGATTGAAAGAAAGTTTGATTAATGTTTAACACAAATTCGGTAGTATAGAAATTAAAACACAAGTATTATTGGATTGATATTCGGAAATACAATCTGGGTGCTTTACAAATGATGTGATACTGTTTTTTTTTTTTTTTTTTTTTTTTTTTTTTGAATAAATATTTTCATTATATTAGAAAAGCAACAAGGATTACAAGTGAGGCGCGGGTAGACGGGCAACAAGCTGCGCCGCAACCCCTTTTTGAATAGCAAAGCCTACTCTATTAAATATAAAGCTTGTGTCCTTGGCCGCAGGAGAGTTACTCTGCACCACCTTCTGCACTCGATCTAAAAACCGGATTGCATCGGGAGCAAGGCCCCCAAATGTGTCAAAAGCAAAGGGCACAAAGACGTGTTGGTTTTCAAGAGACATGTTGGTTGATGTTGTTGATTAACTTCCACCGATAATTTGGCGCTAAATAACCGAACATAACCGTTTTTGTAATAGGGACAAATATGTCATTTCAGTTGTTTCCAGCCTTGATGCGTGCCTTTTGTATTGCTGCACATGTTCGTGTATGCCGTTCTTCCACTGCAGCCTTTCTTCCTTGATTCGCATCCGATAATGACTTCCTAAATAACTATTACAAATACATTCCTAATATGTACAAATATAACATAAGTCTATAACTATATATATACACATACTTAACACATATCTACATAAGATAGTTTAGTTTATACTTTAACAAAAGAATCCTAAGTATCGATATTAACACTCAAGTCTTTGAATTTTATTTCATTTTCATGGATTTGAAACTTATAAAAAACTCATCAAGGATATAGATAAATAATCTTAATCCATAAAACTATAATATCTAGTCTTTTCCAAATGGTCTAGTGACCTCGATCTTACCCTATGAGTGACCTTATTAATATTATCTAGAACATACTTTATTCGTCACTAAAAGAGAACAATAAGCCATTTTGAATAAAAACAAAGAATATAATGAAGTGAAGAATTTATGCTGGCCAATATTCATATACGTACCACTACTTCCTCCTTTTCCTAATTAAAAGTAGTTTAAAAATATTCCCAAAATAAATAAAACAAAAAGAAGTAAACCTATTTTTTTTTTCATATTATAAATTCATGAAAGTTTTCATGAATGGTGACACAAATTCAGAGGACAATGGATGCCATTAGAGCATCCGTAGTTGGGGGAGGTCCACGAACCTCAACGTCGGATGTTGCTCTATGTCTGCCACATGGACCAACCCTTTCTCCCTCCTCTCCTACAGAGTCCTCGTTTCTCTCTCCATCGTCTCTCACAAAACCCACAAGAGTCTCCTACGGACAGTCTGTGGCAATAGACGTTGGCATCTCTCCCCCACACTCTCTCTCCACCAAGTCGACCTCAAATCCTCCATCTCCCTTCCACGTCCATAAGGGTCGACGAACCCCTATCACGGATGTTGTTAGGGGAAAAGAAGAAAATGAAGATAGCAACATAAGTTTAAAGGAATTGTCTCAGAAACTACAAGAATTTGCTGATGCTAGGGACTGGGAAAAGTATCATACACCAAGAAATCTACTCCTTGCCATGGTACTACAATTTACATCACTTGCCTATATGCCTTCATGTTCCCTACAAGTTTACTGAACTTCAATAGTTTTTATCTTTAATTTAGACACCATTTTATAGACTAATTAAAGATGAAGTATTGGTTTGTAAACTTGGCAAAAATCCATCACAAATTAAAAAAAAAAAAAAAGGCTTTGTAGATTAAGAAAATACATACTACTTTTAAACACCCAAGACATCATCATCCGATTAAAACCTAAATATATTAAGTTTGTAGTTAAGAGTGTAAATATTACATATTAATACAAGTCCTTCACGGGTAGCTCAGTTGGTGAATGGACCAGAGATTCCTCTTGGGGGTCTCAGGTTCGATTCTCACGAGGGACATAATGAGAAATGATGGATGACTCCTGGCCTATGGTCACGAGTTCGAGTCCTGATCTCGCCTGGGTTTTACCAATCCTTCACCGTCGTGCCTACGGGCGGGTGAGGGGTTGGGTTTTCCCCGGTTTCGGAAACTGCATGGACGGGCCTGACTACGCTAGCCGCCTGAGGTACATATGGGCCCTCCATTGGGTTGGTCGTGGGGGTCTGTCCATAGTGTGGGGACTCCCCTGGATAATCAGGCAGAAATGTTTGTTGGCCATTCAAAAAAAACATATTAATACAAATTAGGTTAGTTTGTTTTAAATGGAATATATGCATATTCATGCAGGTGGGTGAGGTGGGGGAATTATCAGAGATATTTCAATGGAAAGGAGAAGTGGAAAAAGGGTTGGAAGATTGGGAAGAATCAGAGAAAGAACATCTAGGGGAAGAACTGTCAGATGTATTGTTATACCTTATTAGACTGGCTGATATATGTGGCATTGATCTTGCTCAAGCCTCTCTAAACAAAATCCACAAGAATGCTATCAAATATCCTCTTCCACCCCTTGATCATTCCTAACTATGCATCACCAACGAACAATCATCAACCGCATACTT
The DNA here is from genome assembly GCA_028751855.1 of Ambrosia trifida. Lineage (NCBI taxonomy): Eukaryota > Viridiplantae > Streptophyta > Magnoliopsida > Asterales > Asteraceae > Ambrosia > Ambrosia trifida. The sequence continues at coordinate 3,320,065 of CM054126.1, read as the reverse complement.
AATCAAATCAATGAACAATCGACTGGTTTTTATTTATCAGTACACGTACGCTTATGTTTCCTTTGGTTTTCGTGTTTTTTCAAACCAAACTATGGTAAGTTTGATTGTAGATTTGTTGAAAATGTGGGTTTTGTAGTTTGGAATGCTCTTGGTAATATTTTTGAATCATATGTAGTCATTGTTTGAATAAAGTATTTGGATGGTAGTTTCAAAATCTTAATCGGATCATTAAGAAAAAATTAAGAACGAGTTTGTAATTTTTTGTTAGAAATCAAAAGGTCGGTTTAGATTCATTGTATATATATATCAACGACTCTCTCTAACATGTGACTTACCAAAGGGCTTGTAGCCTAATGGGATTATAATATGCAGTAAAGGTGTTTCTTCTAGAGTAATTAAGAGTTCTAATCTTATAGTGAACGTTGGTGTAGATTTGAGAGTAATTTTAGAGGATATGTTATTTAACAAGTGACTTGAATCCTTGTTTTAAGAAAGAACTAGAAACAAGAAAAGTTTTAAATATAAGTGACAATATTCACATCTTACTAGAGTCGATCGGATACTTAACATAGACCTAGGTTAAAATAAATATAATGCATCCAAGGCCTGAAACTCAAGAAGCAAGCCAAAAGTTTAAACGTATTAGACAACAAAGTAATTATGATAAGTTAAAGGTTAAATTATCTAAATATTAAAGAGTAGTTTATGTAAATATTGGTATTAATACCTCTCTTGTAATATTCTCATTTATAACATTTCAATACAAATCACAATTACACACACTTAATGGTGTTTTGCTTGGTATTAGAGCCAAGCCACTGTCACAGCACCGTCGGGAAGAATTCCCAAAGCGAAAATCCTACTGACGACATTTTGTCCAGACAAAATATAACTATCACAGTCTGCAAAGTAGACATTGGCCAGCTGCTAAACATATTCCTCTGTATCTCAAGGGCATGGTTAATCATGGTTGTTTTCTCATTTGACATGACTGATGACTCTTGTTCTCATTTATAAGTTTTTACTAAACGTTACAGGCCGGACTCCACTCAGTAAAGCTATTTGTAGGGTCTGTACTTTATATTTTTGCAAATAAATTCTTAAAAAAACAATACTACATAACCTATAAACTATTTAACAAGTCATACAGGATTTATGTTATACATGGATGTCAAACAATTTTAGAACATATATCACATTAATGATTAAAGTCAAAGCTATTTTTTGGAGAACGATACACTTCACAAACTAGTTCTTATCCATTCATATATGACTTTTAATTTGGTTTAAAACAAGCACGCTTTAGGCGCGTCTAGGCTCAACAAGGCTCAAGCCCTTACGCTTTTGTTAGCATAAGGCGCATTTTTTTTTCAAAAAGCTCACCTAAGGCGCAATTTCTAAGCAAATATATTTTACAGGTTGTACATGGATGTAACTCCATAAGGTGCATGCCTCATGTATTTTTCCATTTATTTGTGCAGCATGTAGTTGTACAACATGTTTCACATGTTGTATATGGATGTAATCTCATATCAAAACATATATAGAGCTTACTTGTTTCTGTATATTGGGTAAATTATGCTGGAAACCTATAGGATATACATAAAAATTATAAAATTATTTTCGTCTCCATTACAAAAATCCTGTTCAAAAAGCGGTGCACTTTTATGCGCTTTTCTCGCTTTTTAAAACCAAAGAATTTTAATAATGCAATCAATATAGCAAATAATTATATAATAAAAAATGTAAGCTTATGCGTATTCTCTATTAACGCAAATATCTATATCTATACTACATTATAAAGGGGGAGACATGGGCAAATATGTCTATATTATCAAAGTTAAGATGACATCCCAAAAGTCTCAAGTGTAATCTCTAAATTTTTAACCCATTTCTTTCATTTATACCCTTGTGTACCACATTTGATAGTAATTGTACAAAATAATAATGCAACAACTAATTCATTGCACACAATCCCCTCTACTTTAGTATGTACGTTAACTTGCATATAAAATTTACTATCTTAAAAGTGAGTTTTTTTTACACCATTTTTTGCTATCTTAAAAGTGAGTGTTTTTTTCTACACCTTTTGGTTGGATTAGGGAAACATTTATTATTGAACATGTTTCCTTCAGCATATGCAACTAAACAAACGAATACATTCAAATATGTTATTTAACCTCCACCTAAGTTTGTGTGCTATGTCAATTAGCTATGAAAGAAGTGACTTTATTTACTTTTCAAGATGTTGATGACATTTTTAAACTAATCATTACTATGAATTAAGAAATATGTGTTAAATTTGATTGGGATATTGTTGAAATTGGTTTTGGAATGTAGATTTATTGACCAGTACGTAGTTTTTTGCTGAAATTGATCTGCAGGTGTTGTTTCAATAAAGATTTGTGATCAATTAGGTGTATGTTTTGAGTTAAATATATATTAATGATATCATATGTTTGTACTCATGTGTGGTTCACCAAGTTTTAGTTGTTGATGGCTCGTGTGTGACTCAAAAGAAGTACTCTTTACCCATTTTGACTGTTGGAGATTAAAGATAACCTAAATTGTTCTTTTTTGTGTGTAAATTGGTCGTATTGCCACATCTATGTTCATATATTGGCTTTATGCACACACTATTTATGGAAGAATATTATTTGTTAGTCACAAAAACATTACGATTAAGTTAAGCTAAACTTATGAATAATAGTTTTGATGTTACCTTCTCAAATGAGTTGTTGAGTTATAATCAAGTTTTATTTACACCCAACTCGAACATGACCGCTTGTCGTAGAGAATATATACACTTTAATGCATAGTAAATTGATATTAAAAAATAAATTACGTGAAATCTGCCATGAAACGTGCACAAAAAAACATTTGTACCCGGGGCAACGCGCGGGGTATCATACTAGTAACTTTTGATGATCCTAGTTTGGGCTGGACACACAAAGATGAAATATTATATTTTCTGAAATATGCAAACTAGGCTGGACACGCAGAGAGGATCTTCAAGTTGGGCGTTTTTCTAATTTATCCTTCCAAGTTTCACTAGGGCAATAGGGCATACGCTAGAGGTGAACAAAAAACCGGTTCGTGAACCCGAACCGGTCTGCAAACGGTATTTTTCGGACCGATTTTAGTTCATATTACGAACCGCAACTCCCTAATCGATTCCCAAATCCAAACTATAACCCGAACCAAATCGGTTTCTGGAATAACGGTCCCGAACCGGTTTGGAGAAAAACCGGTATTTTTATTTAAAAAAAACTGAAAATTTATATAAAAAAGTTATATATATAACAAAATTATATAAAAAGGTTTCTACGCATGTACTCATACACCTTAAAAAAAGTAAAAATCAATAAAAGTTGAACTTTATGTAAAAAAACACAAAATCATGTTGCTTTTTTTAAGAAAACAAAGTGCATCCAAGAATTGGTTCACGAGCCGAACCGAATCGAAACCGAACCAAAACCGGTATTTCAAACCGATGAAACCGGTATCAAACCGAACCAGTCACAACCCGAAACCGGTTCGAGGAGTAACCAGTAAAGGCCCAAACCGGTTTGGGTTCTCCAAAAAAATCATTATAAAAGTTCAAGTTTATGTAAAAAAAAAAAAATTGTGCTGCTTTTTTAAGAAAAAAAAGTGTGCGCAAAAATTGGTTCACAAACCGAAACGAATCGAAACCGCTATTTCAAACTGACAAAACCGGTATAAAAAAAAGCGGTAAAGACCCAAACCGGTTCGGGTTCCAGAAAAAAAAAACCGTTATGTGCACCTCTAGCCTAGGCTACCAATGCAACATCATTGTATTGTGTACCATATCTATCTATCTATTATAATAATTGAAAACAATAAATCTCACATAGCACTCAAAGAGTGCATCTTCCTCTTTGAGTGTGTCATATGTCATTAATTGATTTTAAGGAAAAAAAATTAGAAACAAAATTTGATTTTTCCCTCTCATGTTTTCTCTTATAATTTTTAAACGTTAATATCTTTTATATACGAGATTTTTTAAAGAAAAAAATTAAACCAAATTAACGAGCGTTTAAATATATCTTTCCAACGAGTACCATAGTACTATATAAAAAACGGAGAAAAAAACGACTATTTTTATGTGGGCTTTTGTTTATACAGGAAAAAAACACAAAGTGTTCAGGTAATTCATTAATCATGTATAGGCAAGTCAATAATTATGTTCAAATCAGTAAATATGAATTCTATTTTCAACATGTGTTAGCATTGGAGTTGTACATTGTTTTAGGTTAGGTATTAATATTAGAGTTATACATTGTTTAAGGTTAGGCGTTAACATTGGAGATACATTGTTAATCGTTTTAGGTTAGGTGCTACCCGAAGCTTTCCTGCATGTAACTGTAAAGCGCATCATTCTATTTCATATGTAAAACTAGGTTAGAGTTCCGTGTGTACACACGGTGCATCCCCAAGTCAAATGACAAAATGTCAGTGATCCGTTAGTGGTCCAAAATTTCATCTTTTTAGAATCTTTCACTCGATTTAACATCTTCACACATTCAATGTTTGAACCAAGGGTTTTCTTCCCCTATAAATGATAAATCAAGATAAATAATGTTGAGATTCTCATGCATACAAAGTGCACCATGTGAAGGGTCGCATCATGTTCTTTCGTCGTATCATTCTTGCATCAGGGAATCTTAACGCATCGCCACACTTGATGCGTTTTCAGAATCGCATCGATGCGCGCATTTTAAAACCAAGACCTCGACGGGCATGAATGTGCATTTAGCATAAAGCTCATTTTATTGGTTCGTCATGTATGTGTAGAATGCATATGATCGGTGCATTTTAGGTGCACTTTAATTTATATTAATTGGATTAAAATGCATTAATATGTTTACTAAATATACTACTTTTATTTGGTTTTTATATTTGATCTTTATAAAGAAAATAATCTATAAAAGGATGCATTTAGATCAAGACAAGTTTCATAAAAAAAAATAGTTAAACATTATTGTTACGTCAATATTATTGTTATCATAAATATTATACTTTGATGATGTTAAACAATGTTTCAGGTTGAGAGCTATTTAAATGCGTACAAAGTTGTATAGCAATTAGAAGGACTTAAAGAATTTAAGATGGAGAATTAAAATGCTACTGGGCAATTAATGGGCTTCGATGGAATGACAAGAAATGAAGCTGTACAAGTATTGGAAGTTTGGACTCAAAAATAAACTTGCTTGGGCTTTAGGCCGATCAAAAAGAAAAGGAAAGGAACGAAGGCCATGAGAAAGTCGGTGGAGTTTTTTTTTAGAGAAAATATAAACAGGGGACTTTTGGGGGGACGAGTGGATTGAAGGCAGCAACCTTTTAGTTGCCTAGGAGGTCGAGAGTAGGTCGCACAACAGCATCTCAAAAGCAGAAGACGACGACAGATAAATAAAGGGATGGAGGCTTCTACCATAACCATGAGCGGTTAAGTTATTCGTGATTTCCCCCGGGTGAATCTTTGTATTGATTATATATTCTAAACTCGTTTTGATTATGTATGAACTAGTATTTTTACTACTTGTGTTGGATTGAATAAACCTTGCTTATATTTGAACCAATTTATCTATTAACTGTGATTTCTGGCATCATAGGGAGGTTGGTTGATATTTGTATAGGGATAGTTAGGCGTACGGTTTACGTTGAAAACATGTCCCTATTTATTATTTCAATCTGAATAGTTATTGTGACAGGATAGCTAGTTATTGTGACAGGATAACCAAGGCCATGTCTATGTGGTGTTCTTGTAGTTAAATCGAATAGGTTGCAAGATTATACAAATAGGATCTCGGGTGGAAGTTACATTTATCTTTATTATTTATTTAGATTATTTTGTTATCATTTCAACATTTTTATAAAACAAACAAAAAGATAAAACTAGCAAACTTCATAATTGTATTTTTATATTTATTTGTTAACTAGATTAGACGAACAAATAATTTATATGATATTAACCACATGCTCCTCGGGATTCGATATTCCCTACTTACCCTGGCTACCTAGGTTATTTAGGTTTTATATGACCCTTGACGACAAACGGTCATCAGCATACCACTTCAGGTTCTCAAACTTTAGTTATTTCCTCATATATAAACTCATTATTTGTAAATGTGGCAACTTTAAGCAAAGCAAAAAAGTTGGTTTATTATAAGAAATGATCATAAATCTTTGCTATACATTTGTACAAAACATGCAAGGACATAATACCAATAAGGCTAAAAGGATATGGTGGATCTAAACTTTAGAAGGAGCAGTGAACCAAAAAGTTTTTGATGTGTTTCCAATCCCAACTTCATAATAGTATATGGTATCATACTATAAAATATTCCAAATAAAAATGTTTAAGCGAGTCAAATAGGCATATGAACATAAGATAAAAATTGGTACCAGTGTTGAAAATGTTTTGGTGCCCTTCTCCGCCTTAACCACATCCCACAAAGACTTTGCATTATCGCGAAGTTGGCCGGTGGCATAAGCCAGTTGATCAACTGGATCGCAATGACTTCTTTCAAGCACTCCTTCTATGTCATCTAACCATTTTGGCATGTTTTTCAGGTAACTAAAGCTATGGATGGAACTTGAGATATATTTGGGCATTCATTCATAACTATCATCTTTTGTGTCTTCAAAACTTATGACCATGTGTTGGGTTTTAAACAATATTTTGTGATGGTTGTCATTATGGAACAAATTTGGTATTTTTTATATTAAGTTATTTTGAATGTTTGCTCGAATCTTGTGCTTGAAAACCTTTCGTCTCGCATCCCGTGTTTCCGCCTAGGCGGGGGGTGTGACATATATCATAACGTCAAAGACATAACTATCTCATGGAGGAGTCATAAGGAACTATTAACAGCAACCTAAGTTATCATGACATAAGATGTTATTGATCACAACATAATGGTCATTAAAAGTTGTTGGTAAATTTATCAGTTGACTTAAATTTATTAACTCCATTTAAATACTATGTTGAAGACTTAATGTGATAAAGTCAGCTGCCCTAATTTCTCGAACAGTAACAGTTTGAAAAGAGTTGCATTAGAGTTCGATACGAAATTATTGCTTGCTTATTTTAAGAACATGTAGAGGAAATCAGAATTTTGTATCGGATGCATTCATGATATGCTTATGGATCCAATAACTAAAGGTCTATTACTCATGAATGATTAATGATTAATTTTCCTTATTTTGATTTGTTTGTCTATTACTATGTTAAGCTGGCATAATGACATAAAGACAATAATATAACAAATCATCAACTAAGGGCATAACTTAAATAGATCCTAACGTTAAGTTTTAAATTTGGATTGTAGTATGATTAATGGGGGGTCTTAAGTTGATTATAGACTTAACGATTGTATTTCTCTGCTACAGTTTGGGTTTAGAACTAAAATGAGTATTATCTTCTCGAGATTTACTAAATACTCATAATAAATGATTACTTGGCTAAGTGGGAGAATGTTGGAATAAATATCCGTAGCGTTTGTATATTTATCGATATCCATTATAATCATTTATATAACCATTATCAATTATTAATATATCCTAAGCCCATAACCGGCATGTCTTTAATGGGCGGACTTATCATTAGTTAAGCCTTATTAGGGTGTTTTCTGGTAAGCATATATATAAGGAGATATTATTAGAGTTTAGAGTGTGAAACAAATTACTCTATATGTTATTTTGCAACTATCTTAGGGAATGGTAGTTATTTTGTCCTGTAGTATATTTTGTCTTTTATTCATTTGTTTTTTTTTTTTCATTTACACCACTTATAATTTAGTGATTTCTCATATTTAACGTGGCTTGTTTTGCAATTTTGCATGGGTTTGGTCTTTGTTCGTTTAGTACTTAACATGGTTTTACGACTCATTTTCCCTCTATGTTTTACTGTTATGTGCGTCACTTGGTGTTAATAGTTTGTGTTTTTTCTTTTCGATTTTCCTGGTTTTGGTCGTTGTTTCATTGCTACTTAGCACGGTTTTACGCTTCCATCCTACAACGCTGGTAGCACGGTTTTAAAGCCAACGCCCTGCAACGCGAGGGGCTTAAAGACTAGATATAATCATAACACAATAAGTCACGGCTCCTCTTCCCTCTCTCTAACCGATTTCTTCATCAAGAATTCATAATGCATCATAACCACATACCTTAAAGAGAACCCGAATCCACTGACAAGTATGTCGACCTCAAGTCTCTTTCAGCATCAATAGCAGGTCTCACGAATCTATCAGGTATATGTTTATAGTTTTCCATTACATACTTACATAACTGACCAACAAGCAATTGTTTGACCAATAACAACTTATAGATTTGAATTTTCAAACGCATTCTAGGACATAGACTTTAAAGTAAAATGAGACCACATATTGAAACCACACAACGTGTGTACACATAGGCCAGGCTCGAGGTTAAAATGGTCGTGATTAAGCGACGTAGAGAGTAGAGACCGAGACAACATCTAAGAGTTTCCATGGTTCAACGAAAAGAGGCAAGGAGGGACGGGGGACCACGAAAGCCTTATGCCCTTACTATATGGTCCCTTTTAGGATGGTTTTGCTTTGAACAGTGTTCTTGCAGCGATGACAGATGAGGTCGTCATGAGAAGCCAAAAAGATTAACAGAATATTTATGTATTTGGCAAATAATTCATCTTTACGCATATACTTTTTTGTAATGCCAGGAATAAAGTTTAGAAGCCAAAAAGACAAAGTATAGACATACAAATTAGTCTCTTCATCATCGAAATTGTTGTTTACAACTAGACAACTTTTGGTACCATTTTTCAGAAACTTCTTTTTTATATAAAAATAGTTTCTCATCATAGAAGAATATTATTTTGAAAATTTGTATTTATTAGAGCGTGGGTGGGTGGGTGTGTGTGTGTGTGGGGGGGGGGGGGGGGGGGGGGGGGGGTGGTGTGAAAGTGTTTTCACCCAGATGGCAGCTACACCATTCCCATCCAAAGGTGAAAAAGGCGTGTTTTTTTACCTGAGCCGGCGAAGCATACAAGGGTCAGAGGGTGCCCCAGCCGTCATAAATTTTTGGCTTATTAGTGAATTTCATCAATTTCGTCCGAAAATTTTATATATATTGAGTTTGGCCCCTCTGATTTGAAAAAAAAATGGGCTCGTATCTTTCGGCCTCCACTATATAAAAGCTCAAGCTCGACAATTGGTGCTACAAAACCATTTTCAATGAATTAACGTCTGGATTGATCTAAATCGGTTAGGGTCGGGTTTCAAATTGGGTTTCCCAAAAAGCCTTTTTTATATAAAAAAATTGTTTTTTTATATAAAAAAAAAACAATTTTTAAACTAGTTTTTATTTGGGGATGGGCAACCGGTACACAACCCGGCATTGGGGTCCGGTTGAAACCGATTTTTTCCTAAACCGGTCAAAAATTTTCTTTTTCCGGTTTTTTTACACCTCTAGTGTGTCCATTTTTTCCTAAATATTTTGGCGATGAATGAGAAGTTACTTGTTTGCCGATAAAAAAAAAAAAAAGGTAAAAATCGTTTTAATTAATACTTCTTGTCAAACTTTGATTCCTTCAAGTTTCAAATCACAAGAAACCGTGCAATATACAATTCTAGAGAGAGAAACCTCAAGTGGAGAGAGAGAGAGAGAGAGAGAGAGAGAGAAACATGTTCCTCTATTTGACCCAGGACCCCTTCCAACTCATTGCTTAGCTTTCAACTCCACCAAAACCCCCCCATTTCTTCAACATTCTTCACACAAAAATAATAATAATAATCCATCCATCGTATCCAACACGATGGCGTTTTCGAAGGATGATACAAGCACAAGACTCCTAAGAGCAATCCGTACAGTTTTTTTCTTGATCACTATGATCATATCGTTTTTATTCTTCTCAGCCCCGATACTCGTAGCCATCGCCGATACTTTACTTCCCATAGCTTTGTTATCAGCTTCAATTTCGTCCATTGATCCGATAAATGATCAGTCAGATAATAATAATAATAATAAGAGTTTGTTCTTCTTCTTCCAAACGATCTCAACTCAGTTAACCGGTTACAATTTTCGATACTCGCTTATTGACATACCTCTTGTGTCAATTCTAAGATCCGGAATCATATTATGTAAGATAATTTAGTTTACTTCTTGAATTTATACGAAAATAGACGTTTGATCAATATTTATTATCAAACTAGACATTTCCCGGCTAAGCTGGCAAATTTTAAAGCTTAGCCGACAAATCTTTTAGTTTTTCTAATTTTAAATTGTCAAATGTCTATTTTGGTAATTTTACAATAATAATACTCTCTACGTCTCAATTTAAATGTTTATCTTTTTATTTTCTGTTGTCCCAAATTAAATGTATATTTTCAAAAATAGAAATGCAATTTCCAGTTTTGCTCATAAAAGACAAAACACAATCAAAGATTTGAGATATTATTGTCATTTTACCATATACAAATAAAACATTTTTTTTAATATGTGTGTTTGTGGGCCTAAGAGATTTAAATTGGAACGGAGGGAGTGATAATAATGTACAATTGATAATGATTGTGATTTGACGGGAATTTTGAGATATGTGTAGGTGTGTATGGATTATGTGACGGACCGGGGCTATCTACGGGGCCGTACTTGGGAATAACGACTGTTTGTTCTGTATTGTCGCTATTGTTTGTGTCGTTAAAGGCGTCGTATGTTTTAGGTGGTGGGGGTGCGGTGGTCGGGCCGACAGAATTGGCTTTGTTTGTGTGTTCGCCGGTGTTGGCGATTGGTCATGTCGTGGTGGCGTATCGGATTAGTTGTAGAGAACAAAGGAAGCTTCTTGTTTACAAAATTGATATCGAAGCTGTAAGTCAATTTTTTTGTTTTTTGTTTATTGGGTTGAATTTAAAAATATCAATGACATGTTTGTACAACAACTTTTGCAAAATGTACAACCTATAAAATGTTCAAATCATAGCATTTTGCATTTTGAATGGTTGTTAGCGAATATGTAAAACGGTCATTGGAAATGTGGAATGATATGAGATTAGAAAGTAAAGTTACATGTATATAATTATGAAAATAGCGTAATGTGCAATTCTAAATCAACTTTTTAAAGTAGTGTAATAGTTTTTTTTATATATAATTAAACTAGCTTTTATCCCGGGAGTGTCCCGGGGTTGAAAAATATAACCATTTTAATAATACTAATACTAATACTAATAATTATTACTCTTGTAATTAAATAAATAAAAAATAACCTTGCTATAAGGTGACACCATGTGTTGCAGTGTTGCGCGATTCTTTTTCCTAGCTTCTCTGGATGAAGTACACCTATCCATCTTTAGAAGAGTAAAATTCCAATTATAGCATGGCGATTGGGCTGAATTTCAACATCGTATATAAGAACTTGGTTTAAAAGAAAAAACATGATTAATGAATAACCTGAACACTTTGTGTTTTTTTTTCCTGTATGGACAAAACCCCACAAAAAATAGTCGTTTTTTTCTCCGTTTTTTTATATAGCACTATGGTACTCATTGGAAATATAATGAAACGCTCGTTAATTTGGTGTAATTTTTTTATTTAAAAAATCTCGAATATAAAAAATATTAACGTTTAAAAATTGTGGGAGGAAACATAAGAGAGAAAAATTTAAATTTGTTTTTAAATTCTTTTTTTTCCCAAAATAACTCAATTTAATTTTAGTAATTGAGAATTGAGAGATAGAGAGATAAATTTAGGGTTTTATGTTTATCTTTTTTTAATTAAAAAAAGGAAATAAATCAAAAACACTAAAATCTTTCAATGATGATGCCACGTGGCAGTTTCATGAAGAGGTTGAAGACACCATTGCACGTCACGTCAACAATGTTCAATTCTTTTATATATATTAATAATAGATACTAATAGTTGAAGGGGTAGGGTACCACTTTCAGGCGCACCCTACCCGCCAGTCAAAAATACTTCCGCTGAAAGTTCTAACACCCGCGGGAATAATCACCTCCAGGACTACTGCAGCGCCGACGGCGCAGGGGCACCAGTTGACAACACCTAAAGGCATCCCCCTTGGACACCAACTTGCCTCTCCCCGTCAGATGTCAGCTGACGAGTGGTCAGTCGTCTGACAGCTGACGCCCCTGCACACCACTCGCAACTCGCCACGTGTGTGGAGGACAATGAACCTCCCAACCGGCCAACCACGGGATGACACGTGGTCCAATCAAAAGGGGCCCTCCCCAACTTGGATCACTTTATCTAACCAAGAGTTAGGATCCAACTAGAGGGGCCTGCCAACTAACCGGCCCGGTCCCCCGGCCCGGCCCAGTAAAAGAGAGATGGGCTCCAAAGACTGAGGCCCATGCATCTTCTATAAAAGGAGGGCTCAACCTCCTTTCTCTCCACGAAAAAACCAGCCAATAGGAACGAATACACTTGTATCTCCACTTGTATTATCGTTCACGTTATTTATTAATAAAGGTCACCCTTTCCAGTGGACGTAGATCTCACGAGATCGAACCACTTACATTCTTGTTCTACATATTTTACTTGCTTATCGTTTGTGTGCATAACCCTAGATTCACTATCGTTGTGAGCCAAGGATTATACCCTGCTGCGAACACGAGTTGTCATACCACTTACCACTCCCTCCTATCCTCTCACTAAACATATACTCGTTGTTTCTTCATTGGCGCCATCCGTACCGGCTGAAAGACCAACAAAGCTTTCAAAACCACATCCTTTACTCACACAATGGCTGATCTACCCTCTACCGGAACCAAGGGAGCAACCCCCTCTGTAGTCATCCAGACCGACAGAGCGGCACCACTCCAAACTCCGGACAAGGGCACACAGGCAGCAACCGTCAGGGAACAAACCCCGCCCCGCGCAGTCACGGCTTCAGAATCATCTGATTCTGACTTACCCAACACACCAATGGACCCTGACGAGTGGCTCTTCCGAAAGCAACTCAAAAACACCAAGATCTATCAAAACATGCTGGCTAAAATCCAAACCAGCAAGTCCAAGAGTAAGGCTTCCCCTTCCGCAAAACACAGCCGAAAGGGGAAGGAAAAACAGGCTACAAGACCAAAGTCTCACGTCGCAGGTCGCAGCAAGAACACACGCGACCTAGACCTAGTAGACTCCGCGTCAGAATCCGACGGATACCAACCCACCAGCGATTCAGACGCCACAGCCTCAAGAGCCAAAAAGCGGAAGCTGACAAAAACCCACTCGGCGACATCACACCAGAAAGAAGACGACGACTTAAACAGACCATACAGGCCTAAGTCGTTCGCTTTAAGCTCTAAATTTTGTCAACGAATAGCCACCGCACCAATAGAAAAACAAGCAAAACTCCCAAGCAGCATCGGTAGATACGATGGCCTGCGAGACCCCACCGATCATCTACATGATTTCGAGTGCGCCGGAACCACAGTCCTTTGGCCTGTACAGGTCTGGTGTCACCTATTTGCACAAACCCTAACAGGCGCAGCCAGAGTTTGGTTTGATAACCTCCCCATAGGAGGCATTTTAGACTTCGATGACCTCATCCAGAAGTTCAAAGATCACTTCTCCCACCTCATGCGGCACAAAAAAGACAAGGCCCACATCCTCCTATGCCAGCGCACGGACAACGAATCCATCGATGACTATATCGTGCGCTACAACAAGGAAGCACTTCAAATCGGCTGCGGAGAAGAACTGACCCGCGCAGGCTTTATTCACGGTGTGCGCAGCGAGGATCTGATGAAAACCCTATCCGGGAAAACAGGGGTCCCTGATTCCTGGGAAGAAGTCATTAAAGCTTCAAAAATATACGCATCCTCAGAGCGCTCCATCAAACAACAGCGCGGATACAATCAAACCAACAGCTCCAACAGAAACAAAGGCAAGCAATCCGTTTGGTCGCGCATTTCAGGACCAACGGACGAAGGCAAATACTCATCCGCCAATGACGCCCGTCAAACGATCACAAACAAACAATCAAGGGACCACAAGGCCCCAGCCAAAAAGAACACCGACTGGACACCGCTCACAAAAACTCCGTCGCAGGTGCTCAAAACAGAGCAGGTCACTTTCAAAGAACCAAAGATATTGGGCAAAAGAAAGAATGTTGACCATACCAAATACTGCGAATACCATAACGATTATGGCCACCTAACGGACAACTGCTACAGCTTAAAGCTAGAAATAGAGGCGGCACTAAAAACAGGCCAGCTCGGTCACCTCGTCAAAAACGTCAACAAGGGCGGGCGCAACAACCACGACGACAGACACGAAGAGCCCGGAAAGAAACAAATCCGGAATCTGCAAACAAGCTACATCAGACATACCCCGTACCATCACTGTAACATGATCTCCGCCACGGGCAAGCACCAGAACAAAGGAAAGCGCCCGCGAGAGACTGACGACTCTTGGAAAGAGGTGGACGTCCTCCTCCCCAAAGTACGAGGAGGACCCTCCGCCACCGCGCCATTAATCGTCACCGGCGTCGTAGGACATTATCGAACACAATCAATGTTCCTAGACGGCGGAAGCAGCACTGACATCATATATGATCAGTGTTTTCAACAATTGGACGAGGACGACAAAGCCCGCCTCGTTCCAGTCAACGCACCAATCTCAGGCTTCATTGATGAAGTCATCATGCCACGTGGCATTATCACCTTCCCGGTTACCTTAACAGATGGTACCCACGAACGCACAGAAATCTGTGACTTCATGGTACTACCAGCGACCTCTCGCCATGATGTCCTACTAGGGCGGGAAGGCTTGGCAAAGTTCAACGCCAATGCCTCCACCCCGCACCAAATGGTGGGTTTCCCAACCCGAACCGGCGTAGCAGTAATCCGTGGCAACAAACAGTGCCACGCGATCGACGTGGCAAAACCACAAAAAACACAAACCCGATCGGAACCGGAAAACTGGGTTCTTAACCCTAAATTCCCGGACCAAACGGTCATCATCGGCCATGAAATCTCCAACACCATACGGGCGCACCTTAAGCAACTGCTAGTAAAGAACATAGACGTATTTGCCTGGCAACCATCTGACATGATCGGCGTTCCAAGAAACATCGCGGAACACAAACTCAACACGTACAGATCAGTGGAACCAGTGGCCCAAAAGATGCGCAAAATGGGACCGGAGAAAACAAAGGCGATGAACGAACAGGTCAACGAACTACTGAACGCCGGCATCATCCGCCCAATACGCTACCAAACATGGGTCGCCAACCCGGTCATGGTAGGTAAAGCTACAGGCGGATGGCGCATGTGCGTCGATTACAAAGACCTAAACAAAGCTTGCCCAAAGGATTGCTACCCTCTTCCAGAAATCGACTTAAAAGTGGACTCCCTAGCACCATTCCGCTTCAAATGCTTCCTCGACGCCTACAAAGGCTACCACCAGATCCAAATGGCGAAGGAAGATGAAGATAAAACGGCCTTCCGCACAGACACGGGCATCTTCTGCTACACCAAAATGCCTTTCGGTCTGAAAAACGCGGGAGCCACATACCAACGTCTCATGGACAGCGCTTTCGTCCATGAGATAGGAGTACGCTTGGAAGTATACGTTGATGACCTCGTCATCAAAAGCAAAGACGAAGATAAAATGCTGGAAGACATCCAGAAGACATTCAACCAACTGCGAAAGGTGCGCATGAAGCTCAACCCCAGCAAATGTTCCTTCGGGATGGAAGAAGGAAAATTCCTAGGCGTTGTTGTCACGCGCGACGGTTTCCGCGCGAATCCAGACAAAGTCCTAGCCATTGAAAGAATGCCTTCACCAACAAGCATCAAGGAAGTACAAACGCTAATGGGACGCCTAGTCGCCCTCAACCGCTTCCTTTCAAATTACGCTTCTAAGTCTTTTCCATTTGTAGACACTCTCAAAAATTGTCTTAAGAAAAGTAATTTCCGCTGGACCCCTGAGGCAGAAAAAGCTTTTAAAGAAATGAAAGAATGTCTTATGAATTTACCTACTCTCACAGCACCACTACCCAAAGAACCGCTAACCTTATACCTTTCTGTAACAGAGCGGGCAATCGGCGCGGTACTTTTGGTAGATCGAAAAACTGTACAAACACCCATCTACTACATTAGTAGAACCTTGTTAGACGCAGAGACCAGGTACTCCACCATGGAAAAATTAGTACTAGCTCTCATTCACGCTTCGCGCAGACTGCGCCGGTATTTCCATGGCCACCCAATAAACGTCCTAACTGACTACAGAATCAGCGACGTCCTACGCAAGCCGGAAACCTCAGGACGTCTAGCAAAATGGGCAATCGAACTAGGTGAACACACCATCAACTACAAGCCCAGACCCGCAGTAAAAGGACAGGTCCTCGCTGACTTCGCAACCGAAATACCAACAGACAAAATCGC
Organism: Ambrosia trifida; assembly: GCA_028751855.1. Classification (NCBI taxonomy): domain Eukaryota; kingdom Viridiplantae; phylum Streptophyta; class Magnoliopsida; order Asterales; family Asteraceae; genus Ambrosia; species Ambrosia trifida. The sequence goes on along the minus strand of CM054126.1, from coordinate 3,303,668 downwards.
CGAATGCTTAGCCGAGCAGGACCCCGCGCAACCAACGCCGGAGAATGAAAGATGGAAACTCTATACCGACGGAGCATCCAACTCAGACGGCGCAGGTGCAGGATTGCGGCTGATCAGCCCAAACAAAAAAGAATACACATACGCCATCAGACTAGATTTTGCCGCAACAAACAATGAGGCAGAATACGAAGCGCTACTAGCAGGACTACGCATCGCACATCAAATGGGAGCTTCTCACGTAGAAGCGCATGTCGACTCACTACTAGTAGCAGGCCACATCAATGGCACGTATGACGCAAAAGACGCCACAATGGCCCTATATCTACAACACGCCAAGACACTCATGCGCAAATTTATTTCCTGCGCAGTCCTTCACATCAACCGAAGCGACAACAAACCCGCCGACGCACTAAGCAAAATGGCCTCCACAGTCTTTGACCACATGGCCAAAAACGTTCGGGTTGAACTACAAGAAACTCCATCCGTCCCAACAAAGCAGGTTAACGTCATCCAAACAGGTAACACCTCTTGGATGGCGCCACTAAAAGCGTACTTCACATCCGGAACAATACCCGACAACAAGGCGGAAGCACGGAAACTTCAGCACAAAGCCCTGCACTATCAATTAACGGATGGAATCCTTTACCGACGATCATACTTAGGTCCACTACTACGATGTGTCGACAAAGAGGACGCCTCATTCCTCATCAAGGACATCCACGAAGGTACCTGCGGACTACACGCAGGACCCAGAATGGTAGTGGCTAAGCTAATGAACGCAGGCTATTACTGGCCGGGTATGCACCCAGACGCAGTAGCAGAACTGCGCAAATGCGATTCCTGTCAACGCCACGCGCCTAACACGCTGCGCCCAAAAAATGACCTAATCCCCGTCACAGCAGCATGGCCATTTCAGAAATGGGCAATCGACCTCGTTGGCCCATTCCCCACAGCGCCAGGAAACGTAAAATTCTTAATAGTGGCAATCGACTATTTCACAAAATGGATCGAGGCGAAGCCACTAGCAAAAATCGACGGCGCACACACCAAGAAATTCATATGGGAATTTATCATCTGCAGATTCGGCCTGCCATACCAAATCATAAGCGATAATGGAACCCAATTCACTGACCAACATTTACAACAATGGTTGGCGCAAATGGGAGTCCAACAAATCTTCACCTCAGTAGCGCATCCCCAGGGAAACGGCCAAGTCGAAAGAGCAAACCGAAGCATCATCGAAGGCATCAAAAAGCGCCTGGGCACCAAGCGAACAGGATGGGTGGACGAACTCCCACATGTCTTATGGGCAAATCGCATACTAGCCAAAACTAGCAATGGCGAAACCCCATACAGCCTAACCTATGGCTCCGAAGCCGTCATTCCCGCAGAAATAGGATGCCCCTCCGCAAGAGTACTCATGGCGGAAAAAGGCAAAAATGACGAAGAACTACGATTAAACCTAGATTTACTCGAAGATCGTCGGGAGCTGGCTGCCATCAAAGAAGCCCGATACAAAAATCAATTAGAACGCTATTACAATCACAAAGTTAAACTACATAATTTCAACATCGGAGACTACGTCCTCCGAAACAATAGCGCCTCGAACGCAGAAAAGCAAGGAAAACTCGCCCCAACATGGGAAGGCCCCTACAAAATACAAGAAATTTTGGGCAAAGGCGCCTACGCGCTAGAAAAACTTGATGGCACGCCCGTCCCGCGCTCCTGGAATGCGGCACAATTACGTTTCTGTTATATGTAATCCTTGTAAACATTTGGGCTACACATGCCTAAGCCACCCTTTTTGGGAATCCTAAGAAATTTCTATCTTTTAACTTACATTGTATACTACTGGAATTGGGTCTTCAAGGCATAGATACCACACATAACTATCGCCGGACTAAACAATCAATCCAAAATTCACAGTTAAAACAAAAAAAAGTACATATATTTCCATCACAAAAGGAGGCGTTCAAGCTGCCTCAAGCTTTACAAAAAAAAGTTTAAAACAGACATACTAAACAGCCTACTCCTCCGCGGACACTTCAAAGTCCACCAGCTGTTCATCTTCACCCTCTGGACCACCGCCGGACGTACCCTCACCACCGCCTGCTGGTTGCTTTCCCTTCTGCTGCGCCTCCGCACCCAAACGGTCGGATTCTTCTATAAAGTAACGGAGGGCGCCAGCTGGGTCGGCATATTGGTTGCACTCTGCAACCGTCTTCAAGATAGGGAACTCGATCTGCTCGAACTTGAGAAGTTCGGCTTCATACTCCTTCTCGCGGGGTTTACCATCATGCGCACCATCAGTAATACGACCACCGTTCAACGCATGGTAAAACCCGCTGTCGAATCCCTCCGCCTCTCCAGCAACGCGCGCAGCAGCAGCGATAGCAGCGACCTGATCACCAAGATTGGGCTCGTTCCAGAACCTCTTGAAAATCTGCATAAAAACAAGTGTTAGAAAGGAAACACACTTAAGGACAGTAGAAAGCAGCGAAAAATACTTACACCAGCGATACCCTCGGTCATCACCCAGCGGATGGACTCCTGAGCCTTCTCCTGCGCAACGGAGGCCTCATCCAAGAGAGACTTGGCATTTTCGGCCTCCGTCTGCGACACGGTCAAGGACTCCTCCAACGAGGCCCGCTCCTCCATCAAGGCCGCTTTCTCCTTCACCCACGCTGTCTTCTCACCCGCCAACTCAGAAAGCTGAGAAGAGGCACCAACAAGCTCATCATCTTTATTACGAAGATCAGACCTAAGACCCGCCACCACGGAGTCCTTATCTGCCAAGACCTTGGCATGGCTCTCCGCGGTGTCCCGAAGTTTCGCATTCTCATTCTTTAAGGTCTGGATCTGATCTTTCAACTTCATAGTCTCCTGGTTGGTCACCTGGCATGCATCGACCCACCGCTGATGCGCCAACGCATGCTCCTTCTCCAGCTCCTTCACGCGGTCCTCAGCTTTATAGGCCCTGTCACGGTACCTATCTACTTCTGATCTCATTTTCTCCTCCCTCTGCGCCTGGCTAGCCCGCCGAGCATTGAACTCCGCCACATCCCGGGCATACTCCTGATCACGCCGCTTTAAAGATTCAATAGCAGCGACTTGGAGCGCCTGACCGACACAGATATCGGTAATCAACTGCGACCGGGGCAGGCTATCTTGATACTCCCTTTCCTTGGGAGGCACAACTTCAGAAATAAACTCCTCAGCCGTTAGAGGGTTGGCAAAACGGGAGTTCTCCCGGATACTCCAGTGCGGACGCCAGATCACGTCGCCCGCGAAGTAACCCGGGTCCGTCCGGTCCACACTGGACCTCCCCCCAACAGTTCCACCCCCAACCCCACCAGGGGAACCACCAGAAAAAGCTTGAACACTGGCAAGCTTGGCGGCCTCCTCCTCCGCCCTAGCCTTGGCAGCCGCCTCCTTCGCCCTTACTTCAGCTTCAGTTTTTTCCTTCTCCACACGCAGCTTTTCAGCTGCCAACCTCTCTTCCTCAGCTTTTCTAGCAATCGCCTCCAGACGCAGTTTCTCCGCCACTACCCTCTCCTCCTCTTTCTTGGCGGCAGCTTCCTTGGCCCGTTGCTCGGCCTCCGCTGCCTCCCTCTCCGCGCGAACCTTCGCTGCTTCCTCCTCTCGCCTCTCCTTAACAGCCTGTGTTTCACTTGGCTCAGGGGCAGAACCAGAAGCCCGCGGAGAGACAACTACAAGAAAACAGAGGACACTTGGTAAAAATAAATCAACACAATCAATAAGAGAAAACCAAAGGCGGAACACTTACTAGTAACCTTCTTCACTGTCTTCTGAATCAACGGTCGACGCTCAGGCGGAGGACTTATCTCCAAAGAAAACGGCGCGGGCCCAGCCCCGCCGGACTTCGAAGTCCCAGACTTCGCGCCAACCTTTCCAATCTTCCGCTTCTTCTTCAGCGGACTAACATCACCAGTATCTTCAGGAGCGGAGGAAGAAGACTCAGCGCGCCGCTCACGCTGCCCAAACAAAGGCCCTTCACCACCTGCACTCAAAGGCGCAGACTTAGGTTTGGATAACACCTTATGCCTATGAAAGCGCGGCACACTCTTCTTACGCCCGCGCGGAGGTGGGGGGGCCACCGTCTCCACAGAAGACCCTGTCGATTCCTCATCAGAGGAAACAACAAAACAAGGGTCTATCCCAGTATGCGGAATAGAAGTTAAAGGATCAGGGTTTACAGGATGCTCACGTGAAAAAAGGAGGACAGTAGGCTTGAACTCCAGGTAAGGAAAGTAGAACCTGTTCACCATCTCGTCAATCACGGACAACCTACCCTCCGGAGGATCTCTCCACTCCAGCGGGGCCTTATCCCTCATCAGAAACGCCTGGAACTTCGACATTCCTGAAAACAAACAACACTTCATCAGATACAAAAAATAATAATAAAATAATAACAGAAGAGGGACTTCAGCAAAAGGAAAATAAAAGAGCCTTACCAGGGACGGTAATCACGGGCTCCTTCCCTTCGACAATCTGAAGCCTACTCATGCCCAACAGAGCCAACATGGCTTCAGAGCACATACCCGTATCAAACGGGGAGGCACGGGCCACAAGTTCTTGGAACCACTGCTGGTCCTCGAAACCCTCCATCACAGGATGGTCTCCCACCTTCTGCCGCTCAGCAATCACCTTCCATGGCATGTCCACCGGAATCACTCCCCTCTTGACATATAAGAACTTCTCCTTCCAGTCATGAAGGGACTTAGGAGCTGTCGTCCCACAGGGAGACACCTGAGAACGGGGAACAAAGTTGAACCAGGAACCCTCTAAATTCAACACATAGAAGACATTGAACCGTTCAAACAACGGTTCAATATCCAACGCTCGGCAGCAGGCCTCAAAGTGCACCAAACGAAGCATTCCAAACCCGCTCACCTGGGTAACATGGACTCCATACTTCACTAATGTATCCACCTGGAACTTGGTGGCAGGCAGACGAAACCCACACAGGGCAAGATGAGCTCCGTACAAACTCATCTTCCCAGGGGGAGGAGCCAAAGCAGTACCTTTGTTCGATGGCAACTCTACCTCCCACGAGGGATCGAACTCCATAGCCTGGACAAACTTGGCAAAACTTCTTTCACCCCACTTACAGGTGGTGTTGTGGATGAGTTTCTTGGCCTTCTCGGTGGCCTTGCCAGGGTTACCACCCACGTCAGAACTCTCAGACATGACGGTGATGAGGAAAGAAAAAGAAAGAGAACTTTTTTTTTAGGATCACCGGAAAATTTGAAGGTTCACCGGAGGAGATGAAGGAAACAGAGAAGACAAATATGTGAAAAAAGAAAGATGAGAAGGAATTGGAAAAAACCTCCTCGGGTATTTATACCCATCGCATTTAATGCGACCTGAAACAGCTGGCAGACGACCCTTCATCTTGCCAGAGAAGGGCACATCTGGACGCTACACGTGGCATCACAGCTGGATGAGCAGTTACTCGTCAGCACCAGAGGACACGCGTCTGCCCAAAAGGACTCCTCAACTGCCCAATATCAGCAGTCTGACTGACAGGCTGCACCACTCGCGCGCGTCTGCGGCCACTCGCCTGACACACGATGGATAAACTTCCCACCCACGTGCTGACATGACAGACAACTGTGCAGACATCCTTTCTGCACTCTGACACGTCCACCAAAACGTCTCATCTTCCCATGCACGTTTCCTAAATACAAGGAGACCCTTCAAAATTCAAAACTTTAAATTCAAGGGTAACGTATTTAGCACACCAATTAACACCAGATAATTATGACTGCCACGTCATCATCTGGCGCTGGTTTAATGCCACGTCATCATCATCTGGCGCTGGCTTAATGCCACGTCATCATCATCTGACGCTGGCATACTGCCACGTCATCATCTGGCGCTGGCTAAATGCCACGTCATCATCTGACGCTGGCATACTGCCACGTCAACATCTGGCGCTGGCTTTATGCCACGTCATCATCTGGCGCTGGCTTACTGCCACGTCATCATCTGACGCTGGCTTAAATACCACGTCATCATCTGACGCTGGCATACTGCCACGTCATCATCTGACGCTGGCTTAATGCCACGTCATCACTTGGCGATGGGTTGACGTAAAACCCAAAAGACGTTCTCCGCCGGATTTTACTCTTTAACACCCTGACTGCCCCGTCATCACTTGGCGATGGGTTGACGTAAAATCCAAAAGACGTTCTCCGCCGGATTTTACTCTTTAACACCCTGACTGCCACGTCATCACTTGGCGAAGGGTTGACGTAAAATCTAAAAGACGTTCTCCGCCGGATTTTACTTCTTAACACCCTGACTGCCACGTCATCACTTGGCGATGGGTTGACGTAAAATCCAAAAGACGTTCTCCGCCGGATTTTACTTCCCAACACCCTGACCGCCACGTCATCACTTGGCGAAGGGTTGACGTAAAATCCAAAAGACGTTCTCCGCAGAACTTTACTTAACACCCCAAAAAGAACCGTTTTATAAAAGAGCCATGTGCAAAGATAATGGGACGCCAATATCTTTCCACATGACACAAGAGTCGCAACGCGCACTCATTTGCTCTAAACAAAAAACAGTTCCCACACTACTACAACAAACAAAAGCGAGCACAAAGGACACATTTTAGTCCAGCGCCCCACCAGCCCTCTAAGCAAGAACAGGAGACACCCTGGACTTGGGGGACTTGAAGGGGTAGGGTACCACTTTCAGGCGCACCCTACCCGCCAGTCAAAAATACTTCCGCTGAAAGTTCTAACACCCGCGGGAATAATCACCTCCAGGACTACTGCAGCGCCGACGGCGCAGGGGCACCAGTTGACAACACCTAAAGGCATCCCCCTTGGACACCAACTTGCCTCTCCCCGTCAGATGTCAGCTGACGAGTGGTCAGTCGTCTGACAGCTGACGCCCCTGCACACCACTCGCAACTCGCCACGTGTGTGGAGGACAATGAACCTCCCAACCGGCCAACCACGGGATGACACGTGGTCCAATCAAAAGGGGCCCTCCCCAACTTGGATCACTTTATCTAACCAAGAGTTAGGATCCAACTAGAGGGGCCTGCCAACTAACCGGCCCGGTCCCCCGGCCCGGCCCAGTAAAAGAGAGATGGGCTCCAAAGACTGAGGCCCATGCATCTTCTATAAAAGGAGGGCTCAACCTCCTTTCTCTCCACGAAAAAACCAGCCAATAGGAACGAATACACTTGTATCTCCACTTGTATTATCGTTCACGTTATTTATTAATAAAGGTCACCCTTTCCAGTGGACGTAGATCTCACGAGATCGAACCACTTACATTCTTGTTCTACATATTTTACTTGCTTATCGTTTGTGTGCATAACCCTAGATTCACTATCGTTGTGAGCCAAGGATTATACCCTGCTGCGAACACGAGTTGTCATACCACTTACCACTCCCTCCTATCCTCTCACTAAACATATACTCGTTGTTTCTTCAATAGTAATAATTATTACTCTTGTAATTAAATAAATAAAAAAATAACCTTGCTATAAAGTGACACCATGTGTTGCAGTGTTGCGCGATTCTTTCTCCTAACTTCTATAAGGTGACCTGGTTTAAAAGAAAAAACATGATTAATGAATAACATGAACACTTTGTGTGTTTTTTTCCTGTATGAACGAAACCCCACAAAAAATAGTCGATTTTTCTCCGTTTTTTATATAGGACTATGGTACTCGTTGGAAAGATAATAAAACGCTCATTAATTTGGTGTAATTTTTTTCTTTAAAAAATCCCGTATATAAAAGATATAAACGTTTAAAAATTATGGGAGGAAACATGAAAGAGAAAATTTTAAATTTATTTTTAAATTCTTTTTTTCCTAAAATAACTCAATTTAATTTAGGGTTTTATGTATATTTTTTTTAATTAAAAAAGAAAATAGTTCAAAAACACTAAAATCTTTCAATTATGATGCCACGTGTCACTCTCAAGGGGAGGTTGAGGCATCCATTGAACGCCACGTCAGCATATACGTTTTCTTTTATATATATAGATAGATATAGTCTTATAGATTAGATATTTATTGACCCGGTTCAATTGCCGTTTGCGGTGGGGCCCTTGGGCTGTACGTTTTTCTTTGTTTGCCTTTCTTTGACTATGTGAAATTAATTATATTATTTTTTATTGGTATTTTGTGCTTTAAAAGGTTTACAATTTAAATAAATATATAGCCATGTGTTTATATTCCTTTGAAACAATAGGTGCCACATTTTTCTAACGTACAATGTTTTGTGGTAAATTAACCGATAAGAATATAAATTAACCGAAAACATTGACTTAGATAATAATTATGTGGGCCCTTTATTGCCGGACAATAGTCCATAGCCTGCAATCTGCAACAAATATTGTTGGTGTAGGCAAGAAAGGATGTCAAAAATCAAAATTGCAGGCTTATTTTCAAAACTTTGATATTCACGTTAATTTGCTAAGCCGAGACCATGCCCTTGAAATAACTAAGGGGTGTCACAATTCACATTAGCTGTTAACGGGCTGAACATCTAGTCTATATTTACTAGGTTTAGTTGGTGATGGCATTGTTATTGAGGAAAGATGGTGAACATGTGGGCCCACCACCATCTCCATCTATTACCGTGCATTTACTCTAGAGAGGCTTGCCTCTTGTGAATTGTACAACATCTGTCAAGTGGCAAGTGACGGAAAAGTTTCCGGGGGGGGGGGGGGGGGGGGGGGCTTATGCCTACCACCACCCCAGCATGCAACCGGTTCAGACAACATAGTCTGGGCGTGTGAGTGGGGGCACGACCTGCAAGAGCGGGTGTGAAGTATTCAGCCACCTCCGAATGAGACCTTCACCTTCCAAAAAAAAAAAATCTAATCAAATATTTTTTATACATTTTTTTACTTCTATTAAATGTTTAGTAAATCCACTACACCTAGTTATTGGGTGGTTTATTTATTGGTCATGCGCCTACGTAACGCTAAGCTTACAACACTTTTTGTAGTTATTGCGTTGTGTTGTTATTTCACAACACATATCGTAGCGCTGAGGAGATAGAATAACAACAATAACCAGGGCAATGCCCTGTTAGATACACAACATGGTTATGATCTTTTATGTATCATGTACACTGTATCATGCGGAGTTTACAGTTTTTGGGTATGTTTGGCAAGTAGCTTTTAAGAGTTTTTAGGAGCTTGAAGCTTTTAAGAAAAAACTCCTATTCAGTAAAAAAAACCTTGTTTGGTTGAAGGAGCTGGAAACTTTTAGGTTAGAGAAAAAACTTTAGTGAAAATCTACTAGTACTAGCTTTTAAGAAAAAAACTCTATTAGCTATAAACTTTTAATTAGTAAATGACACAAATACTCATTCTATTTTAAAAATAAAATAAAAACCTTATTTACAAGTTTTCAAATATGCTCATTTTGGTCATTTTATATATTTTATTAAAAACTTCAGCTGCTCTGCAAAACACTAAAATATATTTAAAAAGCTTGCAGCTACTAGCTTTCAGCTACCAGCCTCTAGGTAATTTTGCCAAACATACCTAACATATCACTGTTTATAAAACGAACGTGGGAAATTTTTAATTTTTAAATTTTAATTATAAAAAAAATATAATTATAATTATAAGATTATTGGCCTTTGTAGGTATCTACAATCAAAAATGGGTTTCGAAGATACTCCAAGATGCTTCATGATGCAAGGGTCAAAGTAAAACTGCAAAACTAAAAAGGAGAATCAAAAGTCAAAACAGTTACTCTTTGACAAATGAAGTTAACATTATTTGATTTCTTTTTCTATGCCCACACCATTTTTCATACATCCAAGTTGCAGGTATCATATATTTTCCATGTTACGTTATGCATAATCAACTTGTACGGTACAACTCAACACTGAATCAAGATTCAATTTATTAAGTTTTTTAACCACAAGTTTGATCAATTTACTCAACCACCCATATGGCGTGACACCCATTTGGTGGTTAAGAGATTGAGTCCTGGTTACTTAAGAACATGTACCGTACAACTCAATAATGCATGAAAAAACAGTTTTTTTTTTCTCAAAGCCATAAACGTGTGATAATGGTAGGAGTGGACCTTGTGGTTCCTCACATGCATCAGTGAGTTGTGCCTCAAGCATTGATGCAGAAAACAATTGTACATGTCTGCAAAAAGATCTAAAAAGAATCGTTTTTTTCTGCGTTACCTGTTTTATACTTTTATTATTAACCAATTTCAGCCAATGACCATGTGCAACTATTTGACTTGTGCACAATGTTCAGAGAGATGATTAATCTTTTTTTTTTTTTTTTTTATAATATACAAACTTGAAGTTCAAATTCATAGTGGTGTCTTGGCTCTGGATGGACAAAGTTACGTTTTTAGTCGGTTAGGATTTGCCATTTAGAAAAAGGGTGGCGACGCAGCTTGTTGTCCGCCTTCCCGCTATCTTGATGTAATTTATAATGTTTTTTAAACAATAAAAAGTTTTATAAAAAAAATAAAGATAAAAAAAACACATATAAAACAAGTGATAAGAGTAGTTATAACTTAGGATTAGTAACAGATAGGTATACAAAGAAAATATTTAACAATAATAATGGTTTTGCAGGTTCTCAAAGGAGATTTGCAACTTGGTAAGAGACATTCAATATTCATTTTTGGTATCGTGTAGAGGGTAGTTTAATACATAATCAATTTTAAGTAGAGAATTACAAAAACCTCATACTCGTTATTTTTTCTGGCTTGCAAATGACCAGCATTATGTACATGTGTTTATGTGGTTTTTGTGATTTTTCACTAAAAATCGGTTTTGTATTGAACACGTCATTATATATTGATTATTTTAATGTGAACATGGAGATTATAGGGTCAGGTACAAGTATCGGGTTTGATCTGTCAAAAAAAAAAACATGTATATATTTTTTATGTTTGTTATTGGATTAATAGTTGTCCTCGTTTTGGTATGCTCCATCCATGTAGAGGTGCACATAAAAGTTGGTTTGTTAACTGGAAACGGTTATTGACTAGAACTGGAATCGGTTAATAATCGATATGGCATTAACTGGTTGTGGATTATTTTTTACCGACCGTTAATAGCCGGTTAAGGACTTTTAAGAAATATCCGGTTACTTTCAACCTATATATTGGTTAAGCGAGAAAAATTGAAAAAGTAAAAAAAATACTTGAAAATACCCGGTTAATTAACAAAATATAATCGGTTATTATCCGGCTAGTTAAAGTGAATAACTAGACTAGTTAATGTAATAACCAATTAGAACATTAACTAGTTAAAGCAAAAATGAGGATGTAACCTATATAATCGGTTATAGAAAAAGCCGGTTTGTGAACATCTACTTCCATGTGCGGCTCGTTGGTCCATTTTTTTTGAACGGTCAACGAATCAATTCCGAGCACTCTCGGGCACCCTTTTGGCGAATCAGGTACTCGAGAGTATTCGGGCCACCAATTGTCACCAATTCCCGAGAAAACCCGACCACTCACCCGCCCGAAGGCACGACGGTGAAATAGTCGGTAAAACCGGTCGGGATCAGGACTCGAACCCAACTCAATGGCTCGTTGGTCCATTACTCCCACTTATATGGACATTTCTTTTTTCCCTTTGCAAAACAAGATTTGTGTATGCCTATGCTACTAGCGCACTAGGAATGGATCCAAATTTAAAGAATTTAATTCCATGATAAGCTTTACAAAGAGGCCCATTCAAGCTACATGGCAACATCAAGGTCTAATATTTATAGTATTATTTTTAGGAGAAATAATTTTAACATGAGAATCAATTTTGATAGATAGTTAGAAATCTCATTAATATAGAATTCTTATATAGAACGATTTAACTACTGATTTTACTATGATACATTAAGATGTTTATCGCATGTCTTTCTCACTTTATCTGGTATGTGCCAAGTAAAAAGGTTTATGGATGATTTCTACAATCTTCTACTTAAAATTTGTTCTAAGTGTAGGTAAACCTCTAGTATCAACATCTATCATCGTAATCCTGAAAATACACCACTTGTGGTGAAGAGATTCAAAGTTTAGTTAGTTTGATGGTTGCGTATTTCAATGCACCCAAATATTAATTGAATATTTGAATTAGGCTTTTCAACAACATAACATACAAAGACGTAAATGCAATAAATACCTTGCAGAAAAAAAAAATATTGACCTAAGATTATGGGAAAATGGATTTAATTACTCCAAACTATCGCCTATTGGCGGATATCACTTCGAACTTTCACTTTGGCCAATAACACTCCCAACTTTCAACTTAGTTTGTTTCATTACCCCCAAACTAACAGAAGTTTAACCTGGTTAGTCTTCGTGGCCAAAATGTAAAAACCAAAACTTTTATGTGGCCAAAATATAAAAACAAAAACTTAAGGGGCATTATTGAAACTTATTATTATTGTTAGTTTTTTTTTTAAATTCTATAAATCCCCCCTTCTCTCTATCCCCTTAACCTTGTTACCAAACACCCTTTATTCTAGTTCACCTATAAAATGCCTCTCCTCTCCCCTCTTTTTCTTCCTCTACACAAACACCCGATCACACACACTTATGTGTGTTATCAGAGCATCAACCGGTCACCATCTCCGGTGACATGCGCCGTCGTCATCTGCCCCTCCGGTAAGCCCTCTCTTCTCCGATAACACTATAACCCCTCACCTTCACCATCGAACCACTCGTAACCCTCTCCTCTGTTCCGATAAAAACCGATACCCATCCCAACCTCTCTATTCGAACAGTCACCAAGCAATCGTGACTGTCATCGGACCTCAATAACCCTCTGATCGAACCCATTGTCATCGAACCTCTAACTGACCCGATCCTTTCGTTTCAGTGTGATAAACTTGTTCATAGTCTTACAGCTGTTAGCCAAGCCTTATAGGTGTATGTTTACACCTTGTTGGTGTAGAAGATGTGAAAAGGAGGAGGGGGGAAGGTTATGAATTAGGTGATTGAAGTTGTTTAAGGTGAAGGGTGGTGGTGTATGAAGGTGAAGGGTGGTGGATGGTGATGAAGGGTGGTGGTGGTTTAGAGAGAGAAAAGGGTAGAGGTGGGTGTGTTATCTGAAAGAAGAAGGGGGGGGGGGGGGGTTATAAACTTTTAATAATAATAACAATAACAACAACAACAACAACAACAACAATAATAATAATAATAATAAAGAGTTTAAAAAATGTCCCAAAGTTTTGGTTTTTACATTTTGGCCACGAAGACTAACCAGGTTAGACCTCCGTTAGTTTGGGGGTAATGAAACAAACCAAGTTGAAAGTTGGAGTGCTACTGGCCAAAGTGAAAGTTTGAAGTGATACCCGCCAACAGACGATAGTTTGGAGTATTAAAATCCATTTTCCCTAAGATTATCTATTTGTAGTTGACGCACTAATGATTTCTTTACAAAAAGAAAGTTGTGCATCTTCATTGTCATTAATGATTTCTAATTGCACCTACAAGTAATAAGTCGTGATGATCCATTGCACCCACAAACCATGTGTAAATCCAAAATGTATGTTTCATAAGTCTCTTGGAAATATAGAAAAGAAACTAGGCAGTCCGCAGTTGGAGACGGTGTCGAATAAATTCCCATTTTTTCGGTATATGCACAAATTCGTAATATCTTATCGTTTGATAATAACATGTAGATTACGCCTCCGGCAATGACTGGTTCATAGAAGTATGCTCACCATCGTATGGCAAATTCATGAAATCACGGTATCTCCACAACCACTTTTTAGTTTTTTTTTTTTTTGAAAATTAACTTTTATTAAACCACCAAACGACTACTATCTCCAAGGCGGAGAAAGCAGCCGAAAACCACAATACAAGAAAACGAACTACATGATATCAAATCTATTCCATCTATCCCAATCCACTACCCCATTTTTGAATCTGTGCTTGTACCAAAGAAACCCGAAAATCTTAATATCCGCGATGACTTCAATAATCTTCACCTCTTTGTTCTCGAATATCTTCTCGTTCCTAGTTTTCCACAACCTCCAGCAAGCAATGATCAAAATACCATGAAACACCAACTTTTTATTCCCGACCATACCATAATAATCATGCAACGCCACAATGTCCTTAACATGAAAAACGTATAAGGCCGAAATCCCACACCAACTCGCTACCCCACTCCAAACTCCGGAAGCGAACCAACAACCCGTAAGAATGTGCTCCGTTGACTCTTGCACCCCATCACACCAACCACACGACGTGTTGTCAACCATGATACCTCTACGAATGAGAGCCACCTTGGTAGGAAGACGATCCAAGAAAGCCCGCCACATAAAAATATTACATTTGTTTGGAACCCACTTACTCCAGGAAAATCCAAAACGCTCTCCCGAATTAACCGGGCCAAGCATCCATCGTTTCACCGCTGCCACCGAAAACTCGTCCCCTTCCCATCTTCCCATCTCCATTCATCATTAGAATCAGTCAAACAAACCAACTCTAAAAGATCTTCAAGTTGTTGCCTGCCTTGAATCTCTTCCGTCGAAGCCGGCGCACGAGACCACTCCCATCTAATGCTCTTATTTCTTCCTGTCCCAATAATCCGATCCTTGACAAAAGCACGCTTGTGCCGATCGAGAACGAATAGCATCGGATACACTTCCTTAAGCGGTTGTGAAACCAACCAAGAGTCTAGCCAAAACCACTTTTTAGTTGACTATTTTGAAACGATATGTCGAACAGAACAAATTACCCTTTTTTGGAGATCACTGCACACAAAAAGCATAATTATATCATATTCAATGACATTTGGTAAATTATTAGCAATATAATGTACCATACAAAGATTTAACAATTTTGATCAAGTAATGAAAGATTAGTTATTAGATTCGTGAAACCGTACTTACTATCATTGTATATGTTCATTTTTATACCAATAGATTATACATACCGAATTAGGTGGACGACATACATAGCTATCATTGTGTACCCTTATGTGTATTTATAAAAAATACATGTGATTTTCATATGCCATTTTAACTTTGACATTTTGGACATATTTGCCCATGTCTTCCCCTTTATTTTTATATCAATAGATACATACCATGAATTCAAAAATGATAATCAAAATACTTGTTATGTAACGGCTTTGAACAAGTAATTACAATAGGTGTGAAGAAAAGTGCCTAGTTTTCGGATTTGGAGCTTTGGCCTCCTTAGTAAGCTAGTAGCTGGTTTACAGACATATAACAAAAACAATCCATCCATAGTATGTGGTAAATAAGCAAGGTCAATCAACTTTCAACCATAGTATGTGGAGACCATTAAAAAATTTCTATGTTGTACGATAAAACCCATGGCAATGTCGTTTCTTTGCTTGTAGGGGCAAAGTATAGTGAGGGCAAGGGCGTGCCCTGGGCCCCTCCGGCTTTTTGCTTACTAGTGTAAATTTACGCATTTTCGTTCGAAAATTTTATACGTATTGAGTCTAACCCTCTGTTTACAATTAACATGTTGCCCGAATCCCAGGGACACAGGGAGGGTGTGCGTGATTTAAAGGTTGAGTTTTTAAGGTTTTGCAGGTATGTTCAATTCACAAGAAAATATGAGTAGTTTGGTTAAATCACAAATATGCTAACAAAATGAAATGTAATTATTTCTCTGTGGACTGAAATAAATAAATAAATAAAAACTCTGCAGTATCACAAATCCATTAATTTGTTTGCAATGTAATTTCATTCTTACAATTTCGTCCTTTTCAGACTTTGAGGTTGCCAAAAACATATATTAACTAACATGCCTGTATTTCATCAGTCAATATGCTCAAAAAATTATGCCTTAAGAAGGTGGATTTCAAAAGGCAGCAAATATAGCTAGCAACATAAAAGGAAAAAACTATGGGGTGAGAGAGGCTCGAACTCTCGACCTCAGGATAACTCAGAATGCTATGAGACCTACGCGCTAGCCAACTGCGCCACCACCCCTTTGTTTATTTGTTTCCAATTTTCAGTATATAATCATAACAGTAATATCACATGCTGTTCAATGATATTCCAATAAACACTAATAATAAAAACACATATGCCAATAGAATCTTTAGTACGTGATATGGTATCCAATATTCGTTTCCTATATGCTAGATACGCATCAAATACTCGTGTGACAATGGTGACCAAATATTTTCTATGGTAGATGCGCTAAAATCATACATCGACCACAAGCGAGAATTTAACGACCATCATGATTTTTAACCATTACTTTTATTTCTTGTTGTATCGTGGCGTGAATGGACTCTTTCGCCGGTAAATAACCAACAATTCACATGACCGTTGATTGTTTTTCATCTACGCAATAAAACAATTTGTATCCGAACCACATAACATTAAACATAAAAATTATATTTTATGATAAATAGTGTCATCAAACCACAAAATTCACGATTTTAAATTATTGGTAGTAATAAACATTACTATATTAATGTTTAAATATGAAATAATTACGCAATAGTGTTAATTAAATATCTACAACTTGTGGAATGATTCATTTGCCGATCTAATCTTTTAATAAAAGAGAGGGTTAGGAGCCAAACCAGAGACGCACTAATTCGTCACAAAAGAAAAAGAAGAAGGTTTTAACGACAGAAATGAATCACATGGATAAGATACAGTGATCAAAAGACATACCAACACGATTTTGAAGATATTATATAACTTTGTACGGTTAATGGGTTAGACCCGAACCTACGTGGACCTTTCAAGTACTAGAATTATTATTTTAAAAATAAAATAAAGCTAAAAAAGCTGTGTCTTGGCAAATCTTACAAACTTTTTATTGCTATCATAAAAGGTGATTTGAGTAGTTAAAAGTAACACACTAACAAGCAATACCAATACCAATAGCAGCCATTGGGTAACACACACTAACACACACTGAATTTGTACACACAATTTAGAGATGACATTATGTGTATCCTAGAAGAGTGTCTCTATAATACAACGGATCAATAGCATAGACATCAATAATCACGAAACATGTTAAACTTTTTTTAATTTTAAAGTAGACTATAACAATACTATACTAAAATTAATGGTGATAAAATGCTATTTTTATTGTATACTGTTTTATAAAAAGTATTAATATATCAAAAGCTATGGCTATTTAAAAATTATGAAATGGTTGGAAATTGGATTGATGTCATAGTATAATATTGTGTATATGTTTTAAAAGTTGTAATTACTTGTATTTTTAAAATTACTTTAAACAACATTTTTATATTCTTTATAATATAGTATAGATACACACACGTACATATATAAGGTTCATTCCATAACACCAAGTTATTAGGAGAAATAAAAGATTAAAGATAAATAGTTTAATTTTCTCTTTCGGTGATTTGTATTTTTATTTTTTTTACATTTTGCATACAAGTTTGAATATTTAGTACATGAAAACTCATTAAACGAACTTGTTTTTTTAACCGTTTATTAGTCTCTTAATGATTTTATTAAGACACTTCATTTGAATCAGTTGGTAAACATCTTAATAATTAAATTTCAAATGATCCTGAATGAAAATTTTACCTCTTTATCAATTCAGTTATGTTCATAACCCTTAGTCGGCCGCGCACGCACAACCTCCTTGACCCACCGCTACCTCCTCTACCACCAACTAGTCAAGCCGAGCCAAATCATATCTCTTACTAATTCAGAGCGTCTTATCCAATCAGACCTCTTAATGGCTGAGTAGTTATTTACGTAGAGATTGCGAAACAACCACTATATTCCACCCTTCTTCCTAATATTTAAAAGTTCAAAAAATAGATGATCCATCTTTATGCGTGTTCTCTCAAACAAATAATATAAATGGTGTTTGATCCTTCCATATATGTATGTGTATCTATGTATGAGGATGATTATTTCAAAGTACTAAATTACTAATAGAACAATATAATAAAAAAAATATGTTAATTTGCTTAATTTTTTAATAGGATGAATAAGAGTTGAGAATATATGTGAAAACCCAATGTAACAACCGATCTCTGTTTTTTCAATAGGGATAAATAACTATGGCATTTCAACCATTTTCTCATAACTTTAAAAAAGTTAAAAAGTGAATTATTTATTTTGTGTTTAATGTTTAGGGTTAGCATATGTTCACGGTCATGTTCTAGAGGGGTCCCAAATATTTTTTCCCGTTTAGGTACCACATGTCGATTAATATATATAGAAAGAACTATAAAGTTAGCAGAGTAGTAATTTCATGTTCTAAATTAAGGGCCTAATTCGTCAATAATAATCTTTAATTAGCCACCCTAGCCCATTAATCAAATAATTATTCAACCAACCAACATAGCCATTATTTAGGGATGAGCTCATTATCGATATCGAAAATTGTCAAAACTGGGAACCGATACCGAAAATGCTCGGTTTAGTACCGAAAACGTCAAAAAGTTGGTACCGGAAATGATTTGATACTGGAAATTTGATACCAATACCCTGTACCATTTGCTCATTCCTACCAGTAGCCTTTTGGCCTTGTCGCATAGGGCCTCCGAAATCTTAAACATGGCCATGTGTGTATATATATGGGAGCATGTAACACTATATATTGATATAGAGCAACAACAATACTTCCAATGACAACTAGCCACCTTCTTCCATCACTTTGAATGTCTTCCTTCCTCTTTTTAATTCTTCTATCTTTTGGTTTCATACACGATCAGAGTTAAACCAGTTTCATCCACTTCTTGAATTTATCCACAAAAAGAGTGAGATTCTAATCACCTACAACACTTTTTTTTTTTTTTTTATATCTTTCTACTTGTTTATTTTATTTTATTTTTCCATCTGGGTATCTAACTATGTGCTTTAAATTTTAAGATTTTAAAAGGATATAATTTTTCAATACAAATTTTTAGTTCTTTAAAATTTTTAAATTCTTTTTTTTTTCAGAACATATAATTATATTAAAACAAAATACGAAAGTTACATTATAATAGCAGGTAAATTAAATTCTATTTAATTTAATTTATTTATTTTATTACTTTTATAGCAGATTGAAGTAACTATATATGGAGACATTATCTCTATCTTCCGATAGTTTGAGCTCAAATTATAAGGTGATGGCTGAGAGCAAGAACTCAGATTGGACAGACGAACAAAACACATGGTTCGAAAGCGCTCTCGCTATATTCGACACCGAAACACCCGACCGGTGGTCGAATGTAGCTGCCATGGTTCCTGGAAAATCCGAAACTGATGTGAAGAAACAATATGAGAAACTGAAAGCTGATATCAATGAAATCGAGGCCGGCTATTTAACCTCCTCATCCTCCTTAAAACTTGAATCTGATGACGAACATGATGATCACGATTTCGGTATCTTCAGAAAAAGGCCCACAAAGTTTAGATCTTTCGATCATGAGAGGCGTAAGGGCGTGCCATGGACCGAAGAAGAACATAGGTAACTTTCGAGTTTATGTTTTCTTTCTTTACCATATCTTATTTACCTTTGTGTAGCTCAATTTTTTTTTTTTTTTTTTTTTTTTTTGGGAGCTAAAGGGCATGGGATTCTTAAACGGTGAGGCTGAACTAAACACGTATAAAATTTTCAGATAAAACGTTTAAATTTACACTGCGAATAAAAAACGGCAGGGGCTAGCAGTGGCGGATCCAAAAATTTATTCCAACGTAGTCACTATTTTTATATACATCATTCTCATAGAATCAAACACTAAAAACTTAAGGTTGGTTCAACATTTTAGGTTTGATCAAGTTGGTAACATAATAAAAATAAGAGAAAAAAAAAAAACACTGTCGCTAAGAATTTTCCGTAACCAAAATATTTTCTAAAACGCATTGTTAATTATTAATTAAAACAAATCAGTTAATAAATAAACACGTAAATAAATTGATAAATAAATCAAATTAAAAAAACTAACCATTATATTTAGGATATGTTTTATATTAAGTAAAGAAATGAAGGGTAGTACTATGCATAAAGTCAAGTATTTAGTCAGACCTCAAGTTCAATAAAACTACTATTAATCTATTAAAAAATTAAATGTTCTCCACAACTAACATCTTCATCTTCCACCTATATACCCATTGCATTTCTGCAACTCTCGTAGCCTAGCAGGCTGATAATTTATCTTCACTTCTTTGTTTTTTTTTTAATTATGGAGTCATCGTATAGAAAAATTGATGTCATTCGAAAAACCCGCACACACATCTCTATATAAGTTAGAAAATTCACTGTTATCCCGTGATTACGTAGTCGTCTAACTAAATCCGCCCCTGGGGGCTGGTCACCCCTAGCCCCAACTATCCTTCACCCATGCTTATTTAGCCGCTTATTTCAATGGCAGCCTCTCTATCTTTTGGGATAGAGAAAATATCTGTTCTCATCTCACTCTTCCCCAACCCTAGTTGATGGCTGATATTTTACTGGTTACGTTTGTTTATCTTTTCTTTTCTTTTTTCAAGAATCAATATTGAATTTTGGTTATAAATATGATCGTTTTTAGGAGATTCTTGATGGGTCTACAAGTTCATGGAAAAGGGGATTGGAGAAGCATTTCTCGTAACTTTGTGATGACAAAAACACCAACTCAAGTAGCAAGTCATGCTCAAAAGTATTATGCAAGACAACATGCAGATGGGAAAGAGAAAAGAAGACCTAGCATACATGATATTACAATGGTTAATCTCCCACACAACACTAGCTCTCCTGAGAGATCATCTTCTTCTATCTGCACCGGGACCGCGATGAACTATCCATTTGAGATTGCTAAAATGAACAAAAATGGTGGGAATGGTGTTAATAATATTAGGGTTTTCAATTCTGGACTCCATTTCCAATTACCTACAACGTACCAGGTTCATAGTTAAGGAACCAAAAGTTTGTGTTAATTTGTTGTTGAAAATCATGTTTGTATGTACTAGCTTGTACCTTGTATTACAAAGCTTTGTTTTCATTAAGAACTTAATGTTTCAATTCTCAACTGAAATCAACATATTACGGTTAAGAGGTCTCAAATTTGAATCTTGCTTCTAAAATACGGTAACTCTTTAAGGCCATCTGCCCAACACATGATGATGCCCTATTACCTGATCCCTTTGGGTAGCAGAATATTAGCGGTACTAGGAGTTTTCTCCTAGCAGGTTCTCGAGGTTACCAAACTTACCAAAAAAATCGTTGGTTAGCATGGTATTGGTGGGTCCATGGGGTTTGAGGGGTAGCTCGCGCTACCTCTCAAGTTTCTGGACGAAGTACATTTTAGTGCAATTTTTTTTTGTTATTCGTTTTATGTGTCGGCTACCCCTAAATTTCTTCTTGATCCCCTAGGCAGGTCCCCACATATTTTTGTGGTAACAAGATTTTATGGTCAGCAAACTAACAACAAGAACGGAACCCGATTCTGATTCTAAGGAAAATATAAATCTCTAGACCGCTATTCATGATCATATTCACACATTGGATGCCTATCTTTATCAAAGTTAAAGGAAAGTTGGTAAGTTCTGTTAGTAAAGAACTCCAAGCTGATTCATTTCTTTATATGTTGGCTAGACAGCCATGTCAGCAGCTGACTCAGCTTCCACTCTCATCAATCTTTTCAGAATATCTAATTTCTGACTTTAGTTTCCCATTGGCACCACAATGCATAGTATATATGCACAGGCATACAAGCATGTTGACTGTTAGCTTTAGAATAGAGCTAGCTGAGTCCGCATTCCATAAGCATATTGTGTTATTATTCTTTGGAATAAAGATACCTTTTTTTTAATTTATTTTTTATTTAATAAACTACCCACCAAAGATCTATATATTTTTCGATTCCTAATGGCCATCGCGTCGCTAGTTTTGTTCCTTCCTATCTTTCGGTTATCCCATCAAATGTTCTAATCAATACTTGTTTTATTAGGTACTTATTCGAGATTATAGATATGAAAGGATAGACTTTTGATAATGAAACATATATGTTGATAAGAATCATGTTTAATGATTCATGTACATAATGCATCAACCTAGTTTTGACTTGGGTCAACTCAAGACTTTGACATTTCTTTGACTTGATGAATATCACTAAATTAATGTATAATGGATTAACTTTTAAAAGCACTTTACACCAACCTAAGTTCGGTTAATTTCTTTTGGTAAAGCAAAATTCATCAAATCTAGAGCAAAAAGACAAAATGTGTTGTATGTTGTGCAACAAAAATTGGACAATCTTTTGGGTCTAGAAAATTCTTGTGCCCATGACAAATAAATAAAGTATTTATGTCCCATAATGAAGATTACTATTGATTTCCTAATGGGAACTATACTAATATAGTGGTTGATGCTATAATATAAATGGCCACTTTATTCATTTCATACATAAACCACACAAATGTGCAATAATAATTAAACAAAGAAAAGGTATTATATATACTATTTGTTTTTACTTCAAGCTTTCATTTGGTGTGTGATAATGGGTCCACTTCATAAACAAAATTTTCAATTGGAGAAACCTTTCTGCTAGTTGCATGAGAAAGCACTCACCTCCACCACTTTATTCTATTTATAAGCATTTTTTTAGTGGGGATGGCCCATATATGTTACAACCTCATAAAATAAATCTTTTTTACTAATTTTTTTAGCCTAAAAAATCTAAGATAAATTCAGAGATATGCACAATGCTTGTTATACATTCTTGATGATGAATCTATGTTACAATGTAACAAACTAACAAGTAACAAACACCTTTTGTAATGAACATCATAAAGGCTTTCAAGATTACATACTACATAGTACAACAAACTTATTACATACCCGTGTCCTTGTATCGTTACGCGAATTAGAACTAAACGGATAAAACATACAGAAAGAAAGAATTAAAACTAGTGCAAAATAGATATATGTAAACAAGTTTATTCATCAAGAAAGGGGACCGAATTCAATGATATAACCGAAGGCGGTAAATCTGTTCTTGATCCTGCAAGAGAGTAATATGCAAGTATGTGTGCAGGATGCTCAACCTCTTTATCATCTCCAACAAGAACTCTTCTTGAAGGAATTATCTCGATATTCCAAAACGGACGCGCCATTGTTAAAAGATCATATCCGTTGGAAGACCCTCGATACCCTTGTACCCATAGATATCTTAAAGACCTTAATTGTAAGACAGCAATAGCCAATGCTTGTTCACTAAAACAACATCCCCTAACTTCAAGTTTTTGTAAACTAGGGCACCCTTTCGAAAACCCTAAAAGCCCTTCATCGGATTCTCCAAGATAACCTAACAGCATCCATCTTATGTTTTGACTATGTTGGCCAATATATGTCAAGCCCACATCAGTCAACCCTCCGGGTCGAAGATAGAGGGCAAATCTTCTAAGCTTTTGGCAGCCACGTAGCAAAGCTCGGACTCCATTGTCAAGGGGTAAATCTGCAATAACCTCTTCTTTTTCTAGCAAAACGACACGAAAATCATTCAAGTTTTTCAAGTGCATGCCCATGGATTCAAGAGCTGCATTTGTGATATCGGATACGTATACAGCAATGTATTGCAAGTCTAGACAGCCTTCTGATATCGCGGTTATACCTATTTGAGAAACAACGCCTTCTTCATCTTCCATTTCTTGTTCATCATCTCCTCTCTCGATTCTAAGCCGCTGTAGTTTCTTGCAAAATTGAGCAAGAACAACCATTCCTCGGTCCCCAATTACATTTCTGGTCTGTTTATATATGTAACACAATAAATATATGTTTGGATTAGCGTTTCGGATATGATTATCTGACTTCTAGTCACCCTAATCAGTTTTTTATATAGGTTTGGCAACACATTTTGGAAGTGGTTATGTTATATGGAACACAATAGTTAGATAATACTGTCACAATGCAATTCCAATCACTCTAGTGTTTGCATAAACAAGTATGCTTCTGATTATTTAGAGGTCAAATAATCACTTTCTTATGATGAGTGTCATGATCATAGTTGCAACATTACATGGGCGGATCTTTCTACAGGCTAGACAACGCCTCAGCCCACCCAACTTTTTCGCTTCGTAGTGTAAATTTTGCCGAGAACTTACCAAAAAAATTATATGTATTGAGCCCGGCCCTACCATTTTTTTGTTCAAGATCCGCCATTGGCAACATATGTGGCGAGGAGTTAAGTAAATTACCTTTTTACCCCTTGTTTTAACTTAACTTGAAAGACTTTTATTATATGTCATTAAAATTTCTCTTCTCCCTTCACAAAAAAAAAAAAAAAAAAAAAAATCATTTTATTTACTAGTTTATCAAACACAAGAACATCTAATTATTACAGCCTATGGTCATATTATTTTGATTACTCAATATCAGATAATCACTTCTAAAACACACATCCAAACACTATTAAGTCAATAAACCAACTATGCTTATATCACTAGATAAGATCACACGTAAACTCATGATAAGATAACATGTAAACTCATTCTCAAGAAATTGTAATCTCATGTGAATAACGCATCGAAATGGGAAAAAAATGATAAATTTACCTCAAGAACTTCTAAATTGGGACACTTCGAGAGCAAGTGGCAATGATCCTCTGTATCAAGCAATGCATAAAGGAGATCCAACTTCTTGAGCCGCGAAGCAAACGGAAATACAAGTGGCATCTCATTTGTGCTCATGTAATTTAGACCGAGTCTACATAATCTCGAGGGATAAGAAAGCGCACCATATCTTTCGCCTTGACCATTAAAACAAGCGCCGCTAAATTCTTCTAGGGAAGCAGCCGCTTGAAAAAAACCAACAAGATCCAAGATTTCACAATCGCCTATTTTAACCGAAACTAAAGACTTGCATTTTCTGGCTATAAGTTCAAGATCTTTAAAATCAACTTGCGAAAGATCGGTCATGTAAAAGTTTAATGACTCAAGAACAGTGTTGTTTAATGCAAGTTCATGTAGCCACTCTCCATCTTTTTCTCTTATTTGGCTCTCTTCTAGAAACAATGTGTTGAGGTTCCTACAATGTCATTAAGTATAGATTATTATGCATCATCAACTACATATTGGTCACAAACTAACAACTTAGAAACAAAAATGTAGTATGTACTTTTAATTAGGAAACAAGATGGTCCATTAAAATTATTGGTGTCTTTTGAATGATCACAACTCATGGTAGACAACTTTCACCTAATTGACAGCTCAACCATTATGTACTACAAGCCAATATAACAATTTTGACTTTTGAAGCTCAAATTTGTTGCTAATTGGTGGAAATGCTAATAATTTTGAAGTGGCAAATCATAAAAAGATAAAATATTATGTAGTAAGATTCTCAAAAATATTTTGAATTTGATATGGGATTGCTTTAACCTTAAGTGATAAGAATGCATTTCCTTTTACACAATAAAAAAGAAGAATAAAGGAAAATAAACAGGGGATCCAATAACCTACAATTTGCATAACATTATGACCCTAGAAAAATATTTGGGACCTTTTCAGGTATGGGTTTTGCCTAAATCTGAGCGATGCAAGACTGAATCTCATGAATCATTATAGCAAAGTTACTTAACCACTTACAATACTCCGTCACGTATTTAAGGGGGTGTTTGGGATTGATTATTCAAAACAGATTATGCGTTTTGAAAAAGTAAGGGTGGGGCTGCTTATAGATTATTGCGTTTTAATAGCCTAAAAATCTGATTATCTACGTTTTCAAAACGCAATCCAAACACTAAAAATTGATTATCTGCGTTTTCAAAACGCAATAATCTAAAAATCAGATTCAAAACGCAATCCCAAACACCCTCTAGTCTGCAAATTATTCTACCCTATTAGGAATTGTATTTTTTGAAGGACCATGATAAACCCTACAAATATACCTATAGAACTTAACAAGGTAGGGTTTTTTAAGTGAATTGTCTCCAAAACATCCTATCCCACTAGGAATTGTATTTACTATCAGGACCATAATAACCCTCCAAAATTACCTATCTACAAAAAAACTCTACTATTTACAATATCTGAAAAGAACCATACCTTTTGCACTTTTAATAAATCTATGCTCAAATATTATTCTGGTAATACATTAGCTTCATGGTGTTTGGATTACATAATCAACAAATTACCTGCACAATCGACATATATGCAACAAACCATCCGTCGAAAACCCTGAGCACTTATCAAGCTTAAGAACCTGAAGAGCATGCCCTCGAGACCGTGCAAGGAGTTCAAGATCCTCATCCGTAACAATCATCCGTCTAAAATGGACAGCTTTCAAGCATACAAATGATCTAGCAATCTCCTCAACCCAGGGCGCCACAAACCCGCCCCAGTCATCTGGGATCAGGTTATACATGGCAGCCCTTGGCTTACCTTTGAGTTTAACAGACTCAAGGTACGGGAAACGCCGGCTCAGTTGAGCCGGCGTTGCTGTGTAGCATAAGGCCATCATCACATGCTTGCGCGTGTGAGACTCTACCTCGTACCATCTCCGGCACACTAAAGATACGGACTGGCGGTCACGTGAGTCGTGTATGTACGGAGCCACGCACTCGAAGACCACGTCCGACATCTTGTGGGCCCGGAGATGGGCGTGGTGGTTTCGATCCGCCATAATAATTTTTATAATAATAATAATTATTTGGCGGATCGGAGAACATGAATGAGTTTGGAAAACATGGATTGGGTTTGAGTCTTAGGATGGAAGGAAGATGAGTTCTGACATAAAGATGATGTTGTTTAAGGAAGTGTTTGAGGAAATTAAGGATTGAGTTGAGTGAGTGAGTGAGAGGGGATTGGTGAAGAGATAGATAGAAGTCGAACGGTGACAGTTGGAAGGGTATGTGTGGAAGATAAAAATGGTAAGTGGAACAAAGGTGAAGAGAGTGAAGGGTAATTAGGGAATGAATATTGAATGCATAGATTGAAAGAAAAAATTTAGGGAAGTCGAGACAAGATTTTGTGACGTGTTATTTCATGTGTATACACACTATTATTCTTAGAGTAAATTATCAAAATGGCCCCTCAGGTTTGGCCCAGATTGCTTGTTTGGGCAGTTATCTTTTTTTTCTGCCAAAAGCACCCCTCAAAGTTCGAAAATTGCCAAAATGGCCCATATTTAACTGAGTTTCTAACTGAGGATGGAAAGTCAGTTAAATATCAGGGGCATTTTCGTCATTTCATCTGTACTTCATCTTCTCCATATAAAAACCCCCAAACCTATTATTTGCTCTGCCACCACCTCCAAAAACCATTGTCTGCCCAAATAAACACACACCTAACTACAGAGAGAGAGAGAGAGAGAGAGAGAGAGAGAGAGAGAGAGATTGAGGAAATAAAGAAATTGGGTGAATGACTGATTTTAAATGTTTGGGACAAAAATAATCAGCCGGTTTACCAAAAGCAGCTGAACCATCCCATTTATATTGACGGATATCATATAGTCTAGTAAATTCATCAGAGCCAGCAATCACAAATAAATTAGGGTTTCTTGGATCAATAGCTATGGAGTTTAAATTAGTAAATCCTACAAAACTTCTATCAAGCACTGGTATGCAAGTAAACAGTTCTGTAGCCGTTCCTGTCCTTAGATCAAACTGGAAAAACAAGAGATGCATATAATTGTCAGGCATATGAAATAAATGAAACAAACACGTGTATAAGTAACTGAATCAAAAAAGTTTCACGTAACTAGAGAGAGAAGGAGACCGGTGGTCTCCTCCACCTCCGGCGAAGCTCCGGCCACGTCGGCCACCACCACTGATTATTATTAGGCTTTTGGTTTAACCTAATCTGGTCAACTCAACCCAACCCTAGTCGGGACCCAAACTGCCGCCGTCGCTGTCGTCTTTTAACCGTCAAAACAGGTCCAGCGGGTCAGGGATCGTGACCGGCAGTTCCTAATCCCCGTCGCTCTCTCTTCTCTCTCTCTCTCTCTCTCTCTCTCTCTCTCTCTCTCTCTCTCTCTCTCTCTCTCTTAAACCCTTGAGGGGTGGTGATGGTGGTGGCTGTGTTACTTGGAGATGGGTGTCGCCGCCGCGAACGGTGGTTGGAACCCCTCCCCGGTCCTCTCTTCCTCTCGTCTGTCTTTCTCTCTAGATTATTTGTGTTTGTTTTATGAAGGCAGATGTGTGGCTGTCTTTATATATTTATTTTGGTTAAGATGGGGATATGATTGTTTCGTAGAGAGAGGTGAGAGCAGAGAGAGAAAGGAGAGGATGGTGGAGTTGTGGAATGAGGGGTGGGTGCAGGTAGGTTGAAGAAAATGATGAGGAAGAAGGAGTGAGTTGAAAGGACGAAATTGCCCCTGAGACTTAACTGACTTTCAATACTCAGTTAGAAAGTCTGTTAAATATGGGCCAAAATGGCAATTTTCGAACTTTGAGGGGTGCTTTTGGCAGAAAAAAAAGATAACTGCCCAAACAAGCAATCTGGGCCAAACCTGAGGGGCCATTTTGGCAGTTTACTCATTATTCTTATTATTATTTTTTTTGCCTAGTTTTTTAGGTGAATTTCATTAACACTTAGGTTGTGGAAGGTCTTGAGTTCAAAAAAAAAAATTCATTAACACATAAAACTGATGGAACCTCCAAGCTAGAAATAACCGCCAAAAACAAAAGTTACATCATAGGAAATGAAAACTTACACCAATTATATCAATTCCTATACCAAAGATACCCCAAGGATTTTATATCGGAAACAATTTGGACCACGTTCGTTTCAATGTTAGAAAAAACCATCTCGTTTCGTGCCTTCCAAATACGCCAACATGCCAAAATGAGGATACCATAAGTGATCTCCTTTTTTTTTTTTTTTGTTTCTGACCCACCCATGTAATCGACAATCTGTAAAACATCTTTAACCGAAAACACAAAAAAAGGCGATATCTTGCACCATGAGGACACTCCTAGCTACACTCCAGTCAAAACACCACAAGCTGAAAACAAGTGATCCGAATTCTCATCCGTTTCACCACATAAAGCACATAAACTATCTCCTGCATAAATGTTCCTCTTCCGAAGGGCCACCTTAGTCGGGATCCTATCCATATGAGCTCGCCACATAAAAACATTACACTTGTTTGCAATCCATTTACACTTTATAACAACAATTATTGTCTCTCGCTTCAACTCTTTTAACCCACTTCCGAACTTCGCTCACCGAAAATTCAGTGTTCGCCTCCCCATTCCAAAACCAACCATCTACATTCCCATTTAACCTTATGTTTGCAACCTGTCTATGAAGAGCAATAAGATCAGCGATCTCGATAGCCGAAGATGGGTACTCCTTCCAATTCCAATGAATCGCGTTTCCATCGTTATCCATTCAAACTTTATCGGCCACCAAACACCATTTGTTTAACTCCAACCGAAATAAGGACGGGTACATATTCTTTAGCGGCTCCCTTTCTATCCACGGGTCTATCCAAAAATCTAACCGAATTGCCATTACCCACCGAACCTCGGATAATATTCACGAAATAATTATCTGCCACTTTCAATCGAGAACCGCAAGCCAAAATCTTGCTCCATGTTCCTGAAAATCTTTTGTTACAAGAAAACGCTTCCCATCTTCTTTTCGAGCCATGCACCGAATCAATTACCTCTTTCCACAAAGAATCATATTCTAGCCGACAACGCCATAACCATTTTAACATCAATGCATTGTTGCTATCCTCGAGTTTGCTAAGTCCCAAACCACCCTATCTTTTAGACTTCGTAACAATCTCCCAAGCTACCCAATGAACCTTACTCCTATCTTCATTACCACCCCAAAGGAACCGCTTGATGATACTTTCCAGTGTATTAGTGACGGCCACCGTCGCTTTATACAACGAAAATTAATACGTAGGGAGGCTTTCTAACACCGATTTGATGAGAACCACTCTACCGCCCATAGATAACACACTTGCCATCCATCTAGATAGCCGCTTTCTAAACAGTTCTACAACCGGCTCCCACTTATTGATACAATTCATATTAGCACCGACAAGGATTCCCAAGTATTTAAATGGCGTCACACTCGATCTACACCCCAACTCATTCGCCTTAACCTCGACCTCCTCCATTGTTTTCCCAACACCGAATAGACTAGATTTCTGTAAGTTTATTCGTTGTCCAAAACACAAATGAAAGATACGCAAAATCCTCTTCAAAGCCTTGAACTTAAACTGAGACCACTCACCCATGACCATTGTATCATCTGCGTAAAGCAAATGAGAAACCAACGGACCATCATTAGGAAGACGGGCCCCGTCAAAAGCCCCTCTATCACAAGCCTTTCGAATCATGCAAGACAAAGCCTCCATCACTATAATAAAAAGAAATGACGAAATAGGATCTCCTTGCCTTAGCCCTTTCTCGCAACCAAACTCAAATGTAGGTGCTCCATTCACAAGAACGGAGGATCGGGCCGACGATAAAATCCCTTTAATCCACCTACACCACACCTCGGGAAACCTCATTTGCCGCATGACCGATAACAAGAAATCCTAATTAAATATGCTTTTACGACATCTATTTTAAACAAAAATAGCTCTTTGCCCATCTTATTCGCCCACGAGAAAATTACACTAATAATCAACAGCCCAACCAAAATATATCTCCCAGATAAAAACGCGGATTGTGTTTCATGGATAATAACCTGTATAATTCAATTACCAACCCACAAGGATCACTTATCCTCCCAATTATCAAACTACCCACGATGCAAGAAAACCGATTGTGAATGATAAAGAGATAAGCAATTGAAAACAAGTGACTCGTTTAAATGATGAAAACCACAAATATTCTTCAACTAAATGAAAAACAATCCATAAACCAAATCAAACAAGAGTTCAAGTTTCACAGTTAAACCATACACCTGGAGGTGATTACAAGATGTTTAGCCGCTCATGGTAACAAGAAACAACTCAAAAACATGAATAACAATATCGAACATGTTGATGGAAATCGAAAGTAGGAATGAATGATGATAAACAATGATTATTTTTGCTCCAAAATAATATATCTAAATAATAAATTCAATGATTATTTACAAAATAACACAAGGTTGTGATTATCGTAACCAAATATGGTTTAAGAAACTGAACATATACTAAAAAATATATTATAAAAAGAGGCGAGTTTTTTATATGAACCAGACCTATTTTCATCATGTATTCCACCATTTTAATACCATGTTTTGCTTGGTTATCCAACAGTTGATCCATTTAATTATATGCAAACACACATTATACTTTTGTTTCAAGATTTGTATGGGTTAGGGCTTCGAATGTAAACAAATAAGTTAGGGATTTTTTTTTATTTTTTTTTATAGATGAGTGGTTTCCATTTATAATCTCGGTCAGAAATATAATAAATTGTAAAAGTCTATGTTGACGGAAAATCTATATGTTAACATGATAACTAAACACAGTGCAGCCATGCCGCAACGCGCGGGACCCTGCTAGTGCAATTAAATGATTCTTATGAATTAAATTAGAATTGCCAGTTAAAGTTGTTTGGTTGTGAAAGGAGAGGATTAAATGTGTGGTTTCAAAGTAATTTAGATGTAGAGAAAATTTGGGCTGAAAAATGGATTGGGCCCGAAACAACAAACACACGGAAGAAATAAGTGACGTTGGTGACATTGTCGGCCCAAAAAGAAGAATACAGGAGGTCGGTTAGTTGTGGAAATAAAGGAGGCACAACATACGATTGGAAGGTTTTTTTTAGGAGGATATAATTTCGACGGCTGAACTTTGAGAGGTGGCGCACAACAGAGTATTCAACACACAAGAGCATGCATATCAAGGTTGTTGACCAAGACGCGATGCAAGGCTAAACACTCTGTAACTTTATTTGGGTGAACGGTTTTTAATTTTCCTACATTGAATTGTGTTTATTTACTTTTTTTTTCATAACATATTTCTTCATTTTATTACTGTCAAATTACATTAAAACAGACATACGAGCAACAAGCTGCGCTGCCACACCTTTCTGAATCGCAAAACCCAATCTACTAAACACAAACCCCTGCCCTTTTGGAGTCGAAACATTGCTATGAATAAGCCGTTGAACCCTTGTCAAGAAACGAATATCTTCCGGTACCAAAGAGCCAAAGGTATCAAAAGCCAATGGGACGAAAACATGTTGGTTATCTTCGCAGGCTTTGGCGTGTTATTCCACTTTCTTTGATTCCGCCTTTCTCATTGTTTATCCAGCCACAAAACCAATATCACGTATACCAACTAGCGGGGACACACCTGTGAGGTCAACACAAGCGTGTTCCCCCCTAGCCCACCCAAAGACCAGCGAATCTGCTGGGCGCAGAGTAGATATGCCTTTCGCGGGGTTCGTAAGAAAATTCACTAGAGCCTCCTTCTTGGCCGAAATTCCGGCTCGCCTTAAAATATCCCATAGAACGTCCCGCACCTAGTCATGCCGGTATTTGAAACCGGGCAGCTCCTTACGTTTTGAACTAGTATATCTTAACCACTTGTTTTTTGATTGATTAAACGTTTGCATTTCGTTAAAATTTATTTTTTATTTGGTTGAACCTTTAAGTTGAACTTATTTTGGATGTGTTCTTTTGAACTATTAAATGATATTTTAGATTATTGAATTTTGAAAGTAAATATCAAATTTTGTTTTTAAATCTGAGTCTAACTAAGTCGAGCTGAGTTGGCTCGGTTAAAAATCAAACTGAGGTTAAGTTTATATTTTCAACTTGATTTTAAATTTGAGCCGAGCCCAGCCAATTCTATTTATAATCAAGCCAGCTCGAAGTCATGAACAACCCTAGTTTAGTTTCAAGTGCATATTCATTTACAATAAAAATGAAATAATTGAGTCAGCCACATGAGGTTAGAGAATGGACAACACACCCACCATTTTTGTCTCTTTATTTTGAAGATAATGTTTTATGTTGAACCACAAATGATACTATCCAATGTATTTCTCCCACGAAATGGGTATTTCTTATTTTATATTTCCAGAATAAATAATTAAATATGACTTTCTTTTAGAAATATACATGAATGCAATAGTGGGAGACCCATTTTTTGTATTAAAATAAAATACGAATTAAGAAAAACAATCCAATATCATTGGTGGCAAGCATAGCATTTGTATTTGTTTGCATATAAATAACCATTTATTAAATTAATTACTCTTTAAGAAACATATTTTTTTAGCTTTTAATTTAACGTAACAAACTTTATTTATTGCCAATTGAAGCAATTGGTTCGCTATTACCAAATTATAATTTTCTAGCAAGTTAAAAATTCATTTCTTATTCTTATTCCAGTGTATTAGTGTGTAGCTCTTAATCTCTTATCAAATGGTAAAAAGAAAAAAAAGTTTGTTACATTAAGTGATACTAAAAGTATTTCATTACATACCGTTTGTTGTTGTCACACCTTCAAATTTCACTTGTGAGGTTTTACTGTGAGGCACGTGATACACCAGGATTCAAGTTAACGGTTAGAATAAACGACAACTATATGAATAAAATATGTAAACCAAAACCATGTAATTTTATAACATTAAAACCACTAGCGGAAGCTGAAATGAGTTTACAATCCATAATAGTATAAACTCTAGACGCCGTGCAAGACCCTGTGCGCCTAATCCATGTACTGCTACCTTAGCAACCTGATAAAACATGCCAAAATTGTCAACATGTAATGCTAGTGAGTTCACGGGTTTTATAAAAGTGTTTCCATAAGTTTTGAAAGACCAATCTCGTTACTACTACGGTTGGAAACCATTACTTGACATGAATACCAATGTGAATGCCCGAATGCGCTACCGTCATCCACGGTACGTGAGTTGAGACAATATGCACCCGTCCGGCTCCCAGCCAACGGGTGAGGCAAGTCACACCCAATAGATCTATCCACATTTCCCCCATTGTGCTACCCCGCACATTCATGGTTCCCCCAGGACTTAGGTAGCGTTTGTTATGATGGAATGAAAGGGGGAATGGAATGGACCATTACAAGGTAATGAAAAATAATGTGTTTGGTTGGCTAAAGGAATGGAATCACCCATTCCACAAGGCATTCCATTCCCTCAAAACCATTCCATCCACCCCCCATGTTTTTTTTTCATTCCATCCCCATTCACCCTTTACTAACAAAATCATAACCCACCACCACCACCCACCACCACTATCGCCACCACCCACCACCACTATCGCCACCACCCATCGCTGCCGCCACCACCCACCGCCGCCGCCACCACCCACCACCGCGGTCACCACCCGATGCCACCACCACCCACCACCACCGTTACGACCCACCACCACCGCTACCAACCACCGCCACCACCCACCACCACCGTCACCACCCACCACCTCCGCCACCACCCACCACCGCCACCAACCACCACCACCGCCACCACCTACTACCTTCACCCTCCCACCACCGCCACCACCCACCACCGCCGCCACCACCCACCACCGCCACCAACCACCACCACCGCCACCACCACCTACTACCTTCACCCTCCCACCACCGCCACCACCCGCCACCACCCACCGCCGCCGCCACCACCCACTGCCGCCGCCGCCACCACCCACCACCGCGGTCACCACCCGCTGCCACCACCACCCACCACCACTGTTACCACCCACCACCACCGCTACCAACCACCGCCACCACCCACCACCACCGTCACCACCCACCACCGCCGCCACCACCCACCACCGCCACCAACCACCACCACCACCTACTACCTTCACCCTCCCACCACCCACCACCACTATCGCCACCACCCATCGCTGCCGCCATCACCCACCGCCGCCGCCACCACCCACTGCCGCCGCCACCACCCACCACCGCGGTCACCACCCGCTGCCACCACCACCCACCACCACTGTTACCACCCACCACCACCGCTACCAACCACCGCCACCACCCACCACCACCGTCACCACCCACCACCGCCGCCACCACCCACCACCGCCACCAACCACCACCACCACTGCCTCCACCACCTACTACCTTCACCCATCCACCACCGCCACTACTCACCATCGTCACCCACCCACCATTACGACCATCCACCTCCACCTTCCACAGTCGCCGCCGCCGCCACCGACCACAGCCGCCGCCGCCCTCCACCGCCGCTACCGCCACATATCACCACCCACCATCTGTAACACCCCAACCGATGGCGGAAACATCGGGGTGCCACGTATTGATGATTGTTTTCAGTAGCACATGGTATAACATAAATTTTAAATAATTTATTCAAACATAATATCCATAATGTGAAATGATGTCTAGGAATTCAAATACATAAAATCAAATAACAACTTCAATAACTTCAAATAACTTCAAGTAAAATCCTCATGCTAACTCAAGCCTCAGCTTCATTGTTACCTGAAACATGTTAATTTTGAAAGTATTTTGGGTCAACATAAGTTGGTGAGAATTACATAGGTTTTTGATAATTGAATAAAATGTGGTGCAATTCATGTGTCATGTCAATCTAGTCCATATGTGAGAACATACTAGAAATAAATCGAGTGCATAATCAACCCTGATGACTGTTATAAAAATGATACATACCATACGCTCATGGTCCAATATGTTATACGATAACAAACACCCACGCAACCTTTGTAGGAGGCACGTATCCGGGTGGGATTGTCAGTCCAATAGATCTATCAATGTATACCGCCGGCTGATCAATGTTAATGATTATGCTAGAATGGTGCTTACTCTAATCATGCTCAAGACATAATGCAACATAGAAAACACATAGACACATTGATGATTGAATTGCAATGATGATGTTATAAACATGTTTCACCCCAAAAATAGTGAAAATAGAGTAAAAGGGGCTATGTAAACTCACCTTGGTAAAATGTTATATCTGTTGAGAAATGTGTTGACCAAATGTATCAAGTATCACCCTAAAATGAGGTAATAAATATGTCTAAGTCTATCAAGTCTACAAATGTATAAGTTCTAGGGCTTCGAATTGGGGATAAATGCTCGTTTGAAAAATATTAAAAATATTCGCCAATTGAGAGAAATTTAGTAAATAAATAACTAAAAATTTTTTTATAAATGTTAAATCTAGGATGGTCACAAGAATGTGTTTAAAGTATAAAAATAATTTTTATGAAATTATTTTCTTTAAAATAGATTATTTAATCTATTTATAACAAATTGTCAAAATCTAACTTTAATATTTAAAAATATTAAAATTAAATAATTTTTAGTTTAAAATTCATATTTCTGTTCTAAATGATCAGAAATAATTTGTATAAAATTTTGGTGCAAAAATAACAAAAATTGAATTTATTATGATTTAATTATGATTAAAAATAACAAAAATTGATTAAAAATATAAAATAAATGATTTTACTGAATTAAAAATTATTTCAGTAAAGTTTAATGTTATAAAAACTTAGGATAATTTTTGTGGAAATTAATAAGATCGTTTTGATATTTTTATAGATTTTTATAAATAAAATAGAATAAACTTGATTTAATTATTATAAATATTAAATAAATAAATTTTAGAAAACTAAAAATTGTAAGTTAAAGTTTTTCACTAGTTTAACATAATGTAATTTTTGTAAAATTTATAAAAGTGTTTTAGTATTTTAAAACGAATTAAAAAAAACATACAAATAAATTATATATATGAATGTTGTTTTTAAAAAAAAAGAAAGAAAAGACTTGTTTATGCCGGGTATTGAACCTGTGTGGACCGGGTATGATGCACCAGACACAACCACTTGATCTAGATCAGTGGTTGTGTTTGGTTCTTGTCTGTTATAATTATATATACACGTTCAGAAAGTGTTCTTCCCCAATTTACATTCAATCGAGCCCTAGGTTATGCAATAATCAAATCTAGCAAACAATAACCCGATTAATCATAGGGTTATTGTTTGTAGATGATCGATGAACAAAACCCACAAGAAAAACACAACTTACAAATACGAATTCGTGATTTGATGCTCGGTCAACCAAAAGTCAAACGCGAGCTAATTCTTGATCATTACGAAAAATCAACAGAAAGTAAGAATAGAGGTTGGATTATCGGCGAGTTATGCTTGTGTAGAAGGTATCAATTTATACCAATAGCTCGTGATCTAGAATTTAGAAGTTTTGACCCATTAACGGGTGATTATTATTAATTTGGAAAGAATTGGTTTGTTAGACGCGTTAATTGTGCTCCGGATTGATGTGTAGTCGTTAGGTGATGTTAATTAGTCAAAGGTTACCATTTGGGTTTCAATTAAAAGATCAAAGTTTGAGTTGATGTTGCTGCCTTGCTGTTCACGTACAGCCAAGAAGAAAGAAAGGAAGCGAAACAAAGGTTAAATACAATATAAATTAGGATTAATCAGCAACTGTGTGGTAGCCCAGGTGGTTTGTGCGTTGTGTTTGTGTGGAGAGTGGCCTCCGGTTCGATACCAGGCACGAGCAGTCCATCCCCCCTCTTTTTTTTTTTTAAAACAGACAATAGGCTAGTGGGTCAAAGCTGTTGGGCTGACCCCTTGGGCTCAGCAGGCCCAACTCCTAAAATAAGGAAGGGGAAGGGTAGTTGGGTTTGGGCTTAGAGGAATATTGGGTTTGAGTTTGTTTGGTTTAGAGTTGTAGTATAAACTAAATTTATTATTATTATTATTATTATTATTATTTTTTTATTATTATTATTATTATACACATATATATATACATATATATATATAAGTTGTGAATGAGGAAAATAAAGACTTTACCACATTTGTATAAAACGTAACAAAAATAAGGGCATTTATAAAAATTCGGGGGAAAATTTCGCGATGTTACACCATCACCGCCACTAACCATCGATTTTATTCATTCGTTTTTTTGTCTATCCAGCAACACAAAGTAATGTTTTGTTTCATTCCTACATGACAACCAAACAAGACATGGAATGGTAATGATCCATTCCATTACCTTGTCCATTCCATTACCTCGTCCATTCCATTCCCCCATCCATTCCATTACCCCATACCAAACAGACCCTTAGGATGAAACGCCGTATAGTAAACAAAAGATAACCATAGTATAACATGATCTTTACGAATCCAAAGTATGTAGCATGTTTCTCCCCCGAATGTAAAACCAGTAAAAGTGGGGCTGTGAAACTCACCTTAGGTTGCATTCTTGAAAAAAGTTAAACCGGAAATGCTATGATAGTCCCTAATACCGGCGACCTATCATAAGATGTAAATAAGTATCCGGACTAATAACCCGTAAGCTAACTAGTCCCTGAATGTCCAGACCATAACCAAGTACGTTTGAAAACACATTTAAACGTTAACCTGGCCACACAAGACAAGACTCGACATCCCATTGGTGACCCGCACCTTATACTAGGGTTGTACACGAGCCGAGTCGAGCCGAGCCAGGCCCAGCTCGAGCTCGAGCTCGAACCTAAACCGAGCCAGCTCGGCTCGGCTCGTTTTTCTGATCGAGCTGAAAAGTCGAGCTCGAGCTCGGCTCGTAAATGTTCGAGCCGAGCTCGAGCTGGCTCGATCCAGCTCGATATATTTTTTTTATTTTTTTTTATTTTTTTACAAATATTTATTAAATAAAAAACAATAAAATTAAATAAAATTACACATAATCATGTATATTTTTTTAATTTTCTAAATTACACAAGCCTAAGTCGAGCCATATGTCGAGCCATCGATCCGAGCCACGAGTCGAGCCATCGAGCCGAGCCACGAGCCGAGCCACGAGCTGAACACCCCTAGCTCGAGCTCGGCTCAATTACAAAACGAGCCAACTCGGCTCGGCTCGAAAACAAAACGAGCCTCTTCGAGCCGAGCTTTTTTCGAGCTTTTTTCGAGCGAGTTTCGAGCGAGCCTCGAGTCACGAGCTTTTTGTACACCCCTACCTTATACGCATAGCAGTCCCCCAAGTTTAGCATATAGTCCATATTTACCACATACGAGTCATAACGCATGTTACCAGGTTTCTAGACATGCCACGGGGCTTATAATATGTTCCTAGGTGTTAAACCATGTTTTCGGGTTCCAAAATACACTTACAGCAGCAAAACACACAATTAGGCATCAAAACACACAACTATGTATCAAACAGGAAACTAGCAAACCCTGGAGGGGCGACTGGGTGTGTATCAGGCGACTAGCTAAGCTAGTCGCCCCCCAGGGCATGCGACTAGCTTAGCTTGTCGCCCCATGCAGCACGTGCAGCTGTTTTCGCGCGTTAAACCCTTCAAATCAGATCTGAAACATGTAAGAACACCCAACATCAATCCATAATCATCAAGCAACTTATCCTAAATGAAAAGCCTCAATTTATCATCTGTCTAACACCCTAATTGCAAGTATTTCCCAAAGTAGCATAATATTATGAAAACATCACATCATTGCATGAAAACCTTACCCTAAATGGCAAATAATCAGATTTCACCACATAATCACATTCCAAACATCATCCTATTGTTACTACATTATTCTAGCATAAACCCTAACATCATTCAATCATTAAATCATCCTATAGCATCCTAAATCCTCCTAATGCACTCAAACGGGTCAAAATACATATTATCATCAAAATACGTCAAACAAGCTTCATAATCCGAGATAATCATCCTAATAACTCTTTCATATCAACAAAACATTAAACACATAAGAATCCCCATGTTTGAATCATCAAAAACTGTTTTATGCATGAATCCTCCATATGGAACCCATTTAAATGATTAGACTTGTTTTAGAACTGTTTTCCAAAGGTTTTTAAAGACAAAAACTGTATAAAACCAGGTCTGGACCTTTAGAGATCAAAATAACGACATGACAAAAGCTTAGGATGAATAACACACCTTAGATTTTGCTTAAGAATGATGTTTTAGGCTTGGAAATGGTAGTTTTAAGGCAAAAACGTGTTCCATGGGTTAAGGATGGTGGGTGAGAGGTTTAGGGCGAGTTAGGGTTTCACAAATGATGTTTTACAAGTCAAGTATGGTATTTATACCTGCTGCTAGTCGTTTCAGACACAGCAGGCGACTAGGACCCTAGTCGCACCCTACAGGTGGCAACTAGCTACCATAGTCGCCCCCTGCAGCAGGATGTGTTTTTCGGAGCGTTAAACACTATTTTAACATATAATAACACGTATTCACATACCGACAAGTTATACAATGATTATAAACATATATTACTTGATAACTAACACGTTCACATTCGTTCACCATTTCCCGTGACTCGAGACTCGCATGTGTGCATTAAACCCGGTGATCCTACGAATCACCAATCCTTGTACGCATGGTTATGGACCGATCCCCGATGACCCCTTGGATCATCGTAATGACTCCTGATGATTCCCCAAACCATCATAACGACTCCCGGTGATTTGCCGAATCATCGTAATGACTCAACTGACCCAGTTAAGTGTAATGCATGCATGATTTGCTAAGGTAGACTTACTGGTTTGACAAAAGTTACTAACCTGAGTTTGTTGAGGATCACAGGTTTATTTAATATAAAAAAAACCATATAAAATATAACTCAGATGAGGGGACTAACAATTTT
This sequence comes from Ambrosia trifida, assembly GCA_028751855.1. Taxonomy (NCBI): domain Eukaryota; kingdom Viridiplantae; phylum Streptophyta; class Magnoliopsida; order Asterales; family Asteraceae; genus Ambrosia; species Ambrosia trifida. The sequence continues at coordinate 3,263,163 of CM054126.1, read as the reverse complement.
GGCTTGTTAAATTTAGAGGGATTTCTGTCAACTTTTTGTATTGATTGTCATAGAGTAAATTAAACACGTATGCATTGGGTCTTTTTCTAACGTTGAAGTTCTCATTTATGTCATGAAGTACAAAGTTTAATACATTTATGTCATTTTCTAATGTTCGAGTTGTCATATAAGTTAAAGCTATCATTATAAAGTTATTACATTTAAGTCCTATCCGCTATAACATTTTTTGTAGTTATAATAATTTTGTTGTGATATTACAAGGTTGACTATAAAAATGTAAGAAAGTGTTTTGTATATGTATTAAGAAAAAAAAATATATTTGTTGTATAATGTATGACCATATGTAATAGAAGGAAGATTGGGGCGTTATTGGGGCAAAAAATGCCCCCACCCAAATTCAACATCACCCCCTCTAAGTGTTTTGGGGAGTTTTTTGAGCTCCATGAAAATTTCAACGGTGTGAATTTTTTGATGAACCAATGTTATGCAATCCCCACGTCAGAAAAATGGTTCAAGGGGAAATGGAGCTAAATGGTTTCCAATGAATTTCCTTTCGGTTAACGTTTGGGGGGTGTCCGGGTTGGGTCCGGCGGTTGGTGTCAGAAAATAAACCCTCGTTTGTGGCTATTCAAGATACCCATGTTTCAAATGCCCCAGATTCGCTATTTAGAAAGATGTGGGGTCGTAATCCTTCGGAAGTGAATTCGGTTGACTCTATTGGGAGATCGGGGGTATTGCTTTGATGTGGGATCTGGGAGTGTTTGAGTCAGATCTGGTAGGTAAGGACCAAAGTTTTTTTACTGGTTTTGGGGATGATTAAAGGCAGTCAGGACCGAATCAATATCGCTAATGTGTATGCTCCGAATGACTCGGTGATTTGGAGAGCGGTTTGGGATTTGTTATTGGGGCTCAAACAGAACATGTCGGGGCTTTGGGTTATGCTTGGGGACTTTATCGATGTTAGACGCCTTGATGAAAGATTGAATTCGAGGTTCGACCCGACGGCTGTTGCGGTTTTTAATGATTGTATTCATCGAGTGGGGTTGTTGGAGTACAATATGTTGGGCGGTAGATACACGTTCATATCTGATAATCAGGAAATCAAATTCAGTAAGCTTGATCGGTTCTTGGTGTGCGATCAGTTTATTACACATGTTCTAAGTATTATTTGCTCAAAAATGAGGATTGAGATTATTGGCCTAAACACAACCTTTTGCAACTAGTTTGACTTTAACCATAGTGGCAACTCTCTAATCAACAAGGCAATATTGTCACCATATTAAGAGACATGATTATAGATATCACGCATGCTATTATTTCTCTGAAAATATATATCAAAATAAAGAAAATATGTCGGCTAACTTATAAATAAAATAAAATGAAGATAAGTATATAATTTATCAAAGATATATTTGTTAGACATTATATTTTATATAATTTTCTTCTATTTTATTATTTTTAATTTTAACTATTTGTTATAATTGCAAACTCGTATTTTAGTCTTTTAGACATATAATGACTATATTTTTTTTCTATGCTCAAGCCCATACAATTTCCCTTTTCTTGTAGGAGACACTATTACATTCTATTTATCTAAATGTCGCATGTTGAAAAACAGTGAAAAAATCAATTAAAGTGTCATTTTAAACCTATTTCGATACTCTGGTGTTTATTAATAAATAAGAGTTGTCTCGTCCTTATAAGTCCACATCAAATGGTCTTTACAAATTTATTATTTTTTGACAATTTCATTGGATGTGCAATGAATCTTGATACCAATTCCAAGTTTCATCAATATTCTGCTTACTTCATTTTAGCTTAATAGAAATATTTTAAAGTTTTATTTTATGAGGTTTTGCTTTAAAAGTGACAACAGCTTGAATTACCTTTTGTTTTAAAATGGTTACTAATAAATCATTAAATCTTATATATAGTAAACTAAAAATAGTATAGAATTAACTTTTATTCAAATGCAATATAAAATCTATTTTGATAACACTATTTGTTGTGGGCGTGGAAGAGGTTGTAGATGAACCACATCCGCCGGTGAGGGCACCACACACCGCCATGATAGGGGTGTGGAGATGGTCACGGGCATTTGGGCGTTTGAAGATTTATTTATTTTTAATTATTAAATATCACAACTACACAATCATATTTAGTCACTTCAACTTAATAACATATTTCATCTCTGCACAACGTATGTCATTGAGTGTAAAATGCGAAACCCCTCATCACTACGTGACACTGTTTTTTCACATTCATCACAACACATAGTTTAATATCTAGGAGGTCTAAAGGGTTGTATAGATTAAACAAAAATAAAATTTAATCGCAAAATTAAGGTCTATCATGTGCCAAAGTAAATACTTTTTTTTGTTTGAAAGGCTAAATTCATTCCAACAACAACCGAAAGCGAGTCCTCAAACAAGGACCGCAAGGAAACCAAAATTAGATCAATCCAAAAGGCAGCTTGCACCAATCATTCCAATATATACATTTGAATCTATATCTATTTCGTATCCAAAAAAATGTGTTGAGATCTGAGGTTCACTTGTTATGATGTTTAATAAATGAAGCAGTAAATGAATGATAAACAAATATAGAAAGTGCAGTGGAAAGTAAACTTTAAACCATAACAAATCAGAAGAAATGTTTTTCAACAAGTACTTTTATAAACCATAAAAGTTTAGCACATAGTATTACAATTCTTGCCCTCAGACCGATCACTCACAATTTTAGTTGTACAGAGAATGAGTGTGAATGTGATGAATAGAATAGTACATGCACTATTCTATTTGTAGACAAATACAAACTTTGGTGATCGATGCTGACATGAAAACTACCTATGATAATGACATCTAAGTAGATTAATAATGGATACAAACAACTGTTCTATTACAAGCACTGTTACATAAGTCAAACGTCTATTTGAATCATGTGTTGAAGCATAAGTGTTGTTTGGCTTCAACAGTTCTTCACAACAAATGTTGCTTCAGCAGCTGGTTCCAAATCAGTTGTTTCATCCTCAGCAATTTAGAGTCAGCATACCTTTAGGAGAATCTTGTATCGTAAGTGTTGTTTTATTGATAAGAGGTTTAGCATGTTTTGGCTTCCCACTTCATTTGTTCTTTTTGGTCTAGCAGACCCAACAATCTCCCCCTATAACAAATGATGCCAAAACTTAGACTCTATTTCCGATTTTTATTCCTCATCAGCCTCTCCCTTACTTGACCTTTGAATAAGAGTTCAAAGTTAAGAGAGACCATATCTTCAGCATCCCTTTCCATCTTTAATTTAAGCAAATCTTGGAGATCACTTGTTGACAGATCATAAGCAGAGTCAATTCGTGAGTATCTTTATTGGACTTGAGCAGAGTTAATTCGTGGGTATCTTTATTGGACTTGAGCTGATTCAATTCGTGGGTAGATTCATTGGCTTTGCCTTGTAGATGCACATTGGTTTCTCTTATGAGAGCAAAAGATTCTTTTGATACCTAAGATAAGGCAGATTTAGAGGTGCAACCCTCAAATGCCATTAAGGCAAAACTCTTTCTGCCATTATCAGGTTCTCCCCAGTTGATGTCAAACATTTTGTTGTTTGCATCAGGATTGCACTCAGATGTGTCAAAAGGAAGACTGCTCCAGTCAACATACCCTGAAGTAAAAAGACTTTGTTGAGAGGGTTGTTGAGTTTGTGGAGGTTGTTAAGCAGCTGGAATGGAAGGCATCTGTTGTTGGCTCTGCATTTGATGAGCAGGCATTTGAACATATTGTACTTGCGGCACATATTGGATTTGTGGAGCTTGTGCCTGTACAAAGTGTGCACTTCCTTGTGTTCCATTATTCCTATTATAACTCGGGTTAAACTGATTTCCAGACTGTGGTTGGTTAAAGCCAGAGCTTCTACACTCTCTAGCAAAGTGTCCCAACATTTGACACTTGTGACATCTAAGTTTAGATTTGTCAAAACCAACTTTTGTTGAGTTGTTTTGTCCTGGAAATTTCCTTCCTGACCTTTTGTAAAATTTGTTAGTTTTTATGCTTAACATGGCCAGTTGGTGTAAAATGTCCATTTCTTCTAAGTCATCACTGCTGAAATTTTTTAAGTCATCCATTATAAAACACATGTTATCAGCAGTTTGACTATTTTCATCATTGTCATAAGCTGGATATGATCTTTCTGATGAGATCCCGGCAGTTATGTCAATGTGATCAAAAGATCCAAAATCATTTGAACAAGAAGGTAAGTCTTGTCCTAAGAGTGATGTACTACCTGGAACATAGTCATCAGCTGTTTTGCCAGAATTTTGTAACTTTTTCTTTTGATTTATTTCTCTTTCAAAAGTTAACAATCTCCCATGTAATTTTGTAAGAGTGAGGGAATTAAAATCTGGTGTAGATCTGAGAACTATAGAGTAAGTTTCCCATTTTTCTGGTAGAGACCTTAAAAATCTATAAGCATAGATACATTTGTGTAGGTCTGACCATTTAATTTTAACTCAGAGATTAATGAGGAGAATCTTTCAAATTGTTGTGTCAAAGTTTCCCCATTAATGTGAGTAAATGTTTCATATTGCTGAGCAAAGATTTCTCTGGTGTTGGCAATCACATCTTTAGTTCCTCCAAATTGTTCTTTTAGGCAGTCCCAAAGCTCTTTGGCACTTTCACAATGTAAAAGTCCAGAGTAGATTTCATTTGGGAGAGCCATTGCCAACATTGAGAAAGCCGTGGCATCAAGCTCAAGTTTAAGGAAATCTTCATCAGTGTAGTCTTTTGGGTCTTTTGGTATTTCAATTTTAGTTTCAAGATTTATATTTACTGGTTTATGGGGTCCATACATGACAGACCTCCAACAACCAGTGTTTGTCTAAGACAGTATGTGCCAGCCTCTTTTGCCATATGTTATATTCAGAACGAACAAGCATAGCAGGCTTATTGGTAGATCCAGTATTATGAGGATCCATTTTTGAGAGTATTGGTTTGTCAAGTTTCTCTCAAAGTGGTGGATGTTTTGAAAAAATGAACTTTTATCCTTTATTGAATATCAATAAGAGCCTGTGTTTGATTCTCAATTTGTTAGATTGATATTTGATCAGATAAACCAGTGCTCTGATACCAATTGTTGGATCAGTTTGCTCTTTAACAGTTCTTATTCATGAACACTTATGTGTTGTAAGTTTATCATAGCAGTTTGCACAACGGAATAAGTGAAGTGTTCAAGTTTAAAGTTTCACTTTCAACAGGAGTTATTTATTCCCCCTGGATATAATGAACTAAGGCAGTTAATGAGAATCTAAACAATTGAATGTATATAACAATAAGTATGAAAAGAGATTCTTGGATATGAAATGGTATTTCAATTAAAAGCCTTTGAAAGATTTCAGTTTAATAAAATCAATGTCTAAAATAGTGGGATCAACCCATCTATTTATAGACCAAAAAATACATACAAGTTGATTCAAAAGCAATACTACAACAAGTTGTAGCATTGGTACTTGTACAAAGACTTTAACAAAAGCATTAAGTGATGTTATTATACTAAACTACTGAAACATAAGGGCGGTGGAAAGATTCCATTACAACTACTGATGAGTAGTTTGTCTTCAGTAGTTCTTCAGTTGACTTGTCTGGTTTGACTTCAGAACTTCTGATCTTTTACTTTTCAGCACTTGATGTATTCTTCTTCAGTACTTTCATTCTTCTTCTTCAGTAGTTATATACTTAGTATATTTTGGCAGAAATAGGAATTAGACTAAGGTTACCAAAAGAGGTTTCTTCAATCCTTTTTGTCTTTACAAAAGCACCATATTTAGAGAAAACACAATCTATAGCAAAAAAAAAATAAAAAAAAATACAATGATCAGAACTGAAAAACACAACGAACGAAATACAAAAAACACAATGAACAAACGAATATAACACAATGGAAAGACGAAATAACACATTGTGTTTTTTCTGCTGCAGATTTATTTATTTTTTTTACTGTATTGTGCATTGTGTTTTTTTTTTCTGCATGAACAAAAGCTCACTAAGAAAATTGTTTTTTTTTCCGTTTTTTGTATAGCACTGTGGTACTCGTTAGAAATATTATAAATCGCTCGTTAATTTTGTTTCTCACCCCTGTTCTATTGTTATAAATATAGAATATAGTTACATGTATATGTATAGATATGTGTGCAGAGGCGGAGACAGTGTGTTAGAACGTTGGGCAGGTGCCTACCCTAGGTCCAGCCCAAATATTATTAGTATGGTTAGACTATCATGGTTTTAGAAAGCTTCATCAAGCTTTAATGGTGAAATCTTGTAAACAGAACGGAGAAGATGAAGATGATGTACTTGATGGGCCTTTTGTTTTATTAATAAAGTTCATATTCACCCCCTTTAACTTGAAGTAAATGATAGAGTAAACCTTTAGGTTTGTTTGAATTAAAAAAAAAATCCAACTAAAAAAACAATGTAAAAAATATGGTTGAAGGCTATGATGCAAATTCCATGTTATATTGTTATTATATTTTTTGAAGTCTCCTTTACTTTCATTTTGAATTTTACTGATTTAGTTATTATAATTATTTAACTATTATTTAACGATGTAGAATATGCGATTCCAGCATCTATGATCGCAATTCAATCCTCCACGATTCTGGGCTTTGTGTTTCTAAGTTCCGACCTTTGAGTCCGATGATCAGTCACCGGTCGAGCCGAAATGTGCCCACCCTACAAAAAGTTTCTGTATCCGCCCCTGTATGTGTGTGTTATAAATATAAGGTTGAAACTCGGTAGATCATTTGATAGCGCTCGGGTGGTTGTGAAGCTTGTAAATTAATCATTTTGGACTTTTTGGTGGTTATTTAATCTTGTGGTCACTTGTTATCAAGTATGGACTAGTAATTTGGATAAATCACTTTGAATATTTTTTATGTTAAAAAATTTCAAGTTTGCGTGAGCTTTGAAAACAATACACTGAGTCTTGGCTGAGTTCGAATCGAATTACGAGTTGTATGCGAATTCGAATTTCTCGAACCCAATTCGAATACGAGTTCTTGACTAAAACTCGTGTAATTCGATTTGATATATTAAAATATTTGAAATTTGATTCGTTGAACGCCCCTGATTGATTAACTATAATAATAATTTTGTGATTATAAAATAATATAACAATTTAGTTGTTGAATTATAAATTGGATTTTTGTTAGGGGGTGGTGGGCTGGTGCCTAGTGGGTTCGAAGGGGTGTTGCATCAGAGGCAGGGGCAGCTATGGCCGGCGCGTCCTTGTTCAAAGTATGTCAACGGTTCCTGAATTTCAACTCATGATGTTTAAATATACACAAATAAAAATTAAAGAGATGTTCATAAAATAGTAATGAAATACATGTGTAGTACTTTAAGAAAAAGCAAATCAGTGTGTGTTTTTTCGATGTGAAATTATTCATTTGATTGAGTTTATGGGAGGTTGTTAGGGTGTTCAGGGAAGACTCACGGCTAGGACCTATTTTATTTAGGGACATATTTTTTTTATAAAATTTTTATATACATATGTTATATACGTGTGTACACGTATATTTTTTTTTTAATAATAAATATATCTTAAATTTATTGAAAACTTATTTAAAACTTAAAAAGTTTATTCGCTCATTTATAAGCATTGTATTAATTTAAAATTCAAAACTTAAGCTCTAAAGGGGCAAAGAGCATATTTTTTATTGGTTTGAACAGAGCATGTAAATTTTCAGATACGTCTTTAATTGAGTTGATATGATTTATATATGATCAGTGGCGAAGCTTGACCCGAAGGTTCGGGGGATCGGAAGTCACGGGGGTTCGGAAGTCACTGGTTTCGGGGGGTCGAAAACCAGTTTCGGGGGGTCGAAACCCTATATTTTCAAAATTTTCAATACGGATACTATATAATCAGAACTTCTGGGCGAAAATCCGGGGGGGTCGGCCGCCCCTCCCGCCCCTACAAACCTTCGCCAGTGTATATGATAAATGTTTGTTATTTTAATCATGAGCGTAGCATATGATTTCAAATAAAACATTTCTACTTGAATGTATGTTGTGCATTGTCAAATTTCAACTCGTTATATTAAAAATTTTTTTTGATAAAAATGTAAATAAATACATACACGTTCAATTAAAGAAAACGTAAATACCATAACAAATCAACGTGTTTTCACCTGCTATATAAACTAACTCATTCGGTTGAATTTTAGTTTTTTACATATGTAAGTCTCAGAATTTATTAAACTCATATAAATTCGTTATATCAAAGTGAATGTTTTCTTTTTACTTTATGCAAGTTCAGATTTACATAGCCAGCTATGACTTTACAGAAACCACTGAGTATCGAATTTTAATGGAGAGGGAGCGTGTGTGTACGAAAATAGTGAATGAACCCATAAATAAATTTGAAGTGAGCATGCAAGGGGCACCACTTGAGTACCCCTTGCGAGTTAGGACGGGTATTGCGGCTACACCACCGCATGCACATCGGGTAGTGGTGGAGGGTAGTAGTCACCAAACCGAGTAATGAACATGTAAAAGTGTGTGTGACTATTGAAAGTGAAAATGATAAGGCAATTAGGGTGTGGAAGGTTAAGTGAGAGAAAAGGGGTGTTAAGGGGATGGCGTGAAGCAAATAACGTGAGAGAAGGAAGGGGCGGTAGGCCTTATAAAACCAACCAATGAGATAATGATAAAATTATACTTAACTAAAACATTTAATTCAAAATTTTGAATGCCTGAATGTATAAAAAAATTAAATTTTTGAATTTAAGTTAATATTGGTAATAATGACACCTACTTATTATCTTTAAATTATAGATTTCCTAATATATTTAAATTATAACAGTAAATAACTTTGGTACAAAATTTCTTAAATTAGTTACAAGTTAAAATTAAAATTTTAAATACTATAACTTGAAATTATAGATTTTAATTAAACTTTAAAAATATTGCGAATACTAAATTTTCTATTTAAGTATCTAATATCAAATTTTAATGCCTATAATTTTAATTTTTAAATTTTGGTTAATATTAAAAAAACGAAAATTTGGAATTTAAGATAATCATGGTAACGTTTAAACTTAATTATATAATTAAGACATTTAATTCAAATTTTGAATGATTTGAATCTTTTAAAAAATATCAAATTTTTTAATTTAAGTTAATAATGGTAACAATTACACCCACTTATTACATTTAAATTAGAGGTTTCCTAATATTTTTAAAATTGAACAGATAATAATTTTGTTTACAAATTTCTGAACCAAGTTAAAATTAAAATTTTGAATACTAGAATTTTAAATGATAGATTTCGCTTAAACATTTATAATTACTCGAATATTAAATGTTCTATTTAGGTATATAATTATAATTATAATTATAATTATAATTATAATTATAATTATAATTATAATTTTAATTTATTGTTAACAATATAAAAATTATAAATTTTGAATTTTAGATATAATATTAACAATTTGGCTTAATTAAACTATTTAATTCAAATTTTGAATGATCTAAATATTTCAAAAAAAAATCAAAATTTCGAATTTAAGTTAATAATAATAACAATTAAACCTTCTTATTACCTTTAAAATATAGATATCCTAATATAGTTAAAATTTAACAATTAACATTTTTAGTTATAAATTTATCAAATTAGTTACAACTGTAATCGCAAATTAATTTTTTTCCTAATCCCAATTAAAATCATTACATATATATATATATATATATATATATATATATATATAGGGTAGGGTTCCTGTAGGAAAATGATTTTGTGTAGGAAGGGTAAGAAATGTTTTCAACCATTGGATTTAAAGATGGATGGTGGAGATTAAAAGTTTGGACATGCTTAAAATTTAATTAATATATTATAGAAACTCATGGTAAGATTGTGAACATGTGTTTTAAATGAGGGTATCAATGTCTTTTTATGCTTAACTTCTAGAAACCTTTTTAATGTTTTCCTTATATTATGGTTCCTCTATCTCTTATCATTATTATTTGCCATAATCATTCTTAAGCATCCGTTTTAATTATATTAGTGATGATATAATACACAGTAAAATGTTGACATTTAGTGATGAGATATAACACAGTATAATGTTCATATAAAACACCATTTAGAAGCTAAAGTGTTATGGCTTACAAAAATTGACTTGATAATTTTGTGGTGATGTAAAACAAAGTTATTATAAAACACTCCTGATAAGAATACAACACTCCTGATGTTAGCCTGTAATGAAAATGATATATAAAACACTATTGATGTTATTATAAAACACTCCTGATAAATATAAAACATTATTGATGTTATTATAAAACACTTCTGATAAGTATAAAACACTACTGATGTTATTATAAAAACGTAAGTCTTAAAAAAATTGAATTCAGACAAATATAAATTGCTTTTTTGAGAATTGATCTGAGAAATTAAATAAGAATGTGGAGATAATTTGAATGATATGTTAAAGATATAGTGCTAAATTAGTGGGATTTGATTAATTTAAAAATTGTTAAAAAGTCTTAAATGCCCTTAATCTCAAAAGTTGATCCTATGGCTATAAATCTTTCCTACACTTCCTACACAAATAAATTTTCTTACCGGATCCCCTACCTATATATATATATATATATATATATATATATATATATCGGTTTAAAATTATTTATCATTTGATTCATTCATAGAGATCACAATTCTTAATGAATATAAAAACATTTCAAGCTAAACAATTGGTTTTGAAAGTTGTTATCTATCTTTTTCTCCATTTCCACATAAGTAAAACATCTTTTTAACCATTTTTATAATAGAGTTTCTTGGTTGTTTATTAAGTTTATTGTGGTTGTACTCAAGTGAAATACTCCTTCATATGTACGCACATATATATCTGGTATTTGTTTAAAAAACAAAAATGTTTTTAAAATACAATAAAAACATAAAAAAATTCAATCGAAGACAGTTTCTTTTTTATGGTACTTGCATTTCTAAGTTTTATAAAATATATAACTAATAGCTTATTATCTTTGTGCAACTTCAAAATAATGCATAATAAATTAGCATAAAAGTTGCATATTTAAAGTCGATATTACACACATTTCTTCCTGTAATAAAAAAATTTTCTCACATCATATGTAGTAAAATGAGCTCACTTGCATTTTGTTTAATAACTTAAAATGTCATTTTTTTGTGGCAAGTTGTTTGTGGCGATTAACTTTGACTCGAAGTAGATTATTGCCTTGAATTAGATTATTTTAATATATTCATCGCTCATACCTTTTTTTATTTTCCAGTTAGATTATTTACTTTTTTTTTTTTGCCTCAAATATAAACAGGATACGTCTAATTGATCTAAGTATCAATCGAAAAGTAACGCTTTAATTGATAATTTGTTACAACTTTAATTAATCAATGTAAAAAGGCAATTTAAACTTTAAACCACATTTTTTTAATTTAATAATTCAACTTATATTGATTTTTTTTTCTAGGTGACCTGAAACGAACACTATTATCTAACATTTCAAATGGTAGTTGATTTATATGTTGTTGTTTTTTCTGACTTATGAATTTTATTTTAACTATTGATTACGTTCATGTTTAATTTTTCTATATGAATATTTAACTTTTTTGTTAATGTGTTCATGTGTTTTGTATTTACTTAATATTTAAAGTATATATTTAAAAAATAAACCAATAATATCAAGACGTCAACCAGGTTACTTGTAAAAGTTCACTACTTGCAAAGTGTCATACATAAAACATTAAAGAAGAGAATGACAAACTCAAAAAGAGTTGTAAACAAGTACGGTCTAAGGTTAATACATCAACGTACATTGTATCACTTTTCTTTTAAATCCAGATTCTCAGGCCACCTTTTTACATTTAAAAATAGCTGCCGCCGACTAATCAGGAAAAAAAAAATGACGGTTATCCATTCTCTTTATTTTTTTTTAATCATCCTTAAACCTTAATCCCACCGACATTTTTAAACCAATATTTTTAAGTACTTTTATTCAAACATTAGAATATACTGGTTTAATGATTGTAATATATATAAATATATTACGAAACGAGCTATTTTCTTTAATCTATCTATCTATCTATACATATAATAAACCAAAGCCATTTTAATGACATGGCACTCAAAGAGGGTATTCTCTTTATTGGGTGTGCCATGTGTCATCCCATGTGGCAAGGCTTTATTTTAAGAAAATAATAATTTAAAATTTAAAAACAAAATTAAATTTTTATCTCTAATTTTTCCTCTTATAACTTTTAAACGTTAATATCTTTTATATACGAGATTTTTTTAAAGAAAAAAATTACACCAAATTAACGAGCGTTTTATTATCTTTCCAACGGGTACCATAATGCTATATAAAAAACGAAGAAAAAAACGACTATTTTTTTGTGTGGTTTTGTTCGTACAGGAAAAAAGACACAAAGTGTTCAGGTTATATTAATCATGTATAGGCAAGTCATTAGTTATGTTCAAACCAGTAAATATGAATTTTATTTACAACATGTGTTAGCATTGGAGTTGTACATTGTTTTAGGTTAGGTTTTAATATTAGAGTTATACATTGTTTAAGGTTATGCACTAACATTGGAGATATATTGTTAATTGTTTTAGGTTAAGTGCTACCCGAAGCTTTCCTGCATGTAACTGTAAAACGCACCAGTCTATTTCAGATGTAAAATTATTATTTCAAATTAGATTTCTCAACCCGGGACGCTCCCGGGATATAATCTAGTGTGTTATACCTTTATAGTTGGTAAGAGGAAAACCATGTCTCTAGTTATATATGTATCTATTTTTGCTCGTGTATGATTCATTTCTTTCAATGCATACGTAAATGTTTTTTATACAAGTGTCAACAACTTTTGTATCTGTTTTTTCAAGTAAAAAAAAAAAGTGTCTATTTGGTGTTAGCTAACGGCCAAAAATTCAATATATGTGATATCGTAAATGTAAGTCGATACTATGGGATATCAGACACATTTATGCAGTGTAGCAACTTGTAAAACTTGGTTTGGGCTTGTACTCGGTGACCTACTCTGGAGCGAGTACTCGGGGGTTAAATCGGCATATGCGGGGAGTACTCGGCCTAATCGGAGGAGTACTCGGGGGTTAAATCGGTTTATGCGGGGAGTACTCGGCCTAATCGGGGGAGTACTTGGGGGTTAAATCAGCCTATGCGGGGAGTACTCGAAGTACTCGGCTATACATAGGCGTAGCTTTTAAAGGGCGGGGAGGGGCGGCCGACCCCCCGAATTTTCGCTCAGAAGTTCCGATTATATAGTATTCGTATAGAAATTTTTTGATATATAAGTTTTGACCCCCCCCCCCCCCCCGAAACTAGTTTTCGACCCCCCCCCTTGAAACTAGTGACTTCCGACCCCCCGAAGTTTCGGGTCAAGCTTCTCCACTGCGGCTATACTCGGCGACCTACCCTGGAGCGAGTACTCGATGAGTAATCGATCAGCTCGACCTTGTTTTGCAACACTGCATTTATGTGTACTCGAACATATGTTAAAAAATAACAAAATGCCTGTATAATATATTTATAAAGGCCTGAATCATATCATAGATCGATAAAAACAATTATACATAGCGAAAGATTAAAATGTCTAGGAGGTATCTCATATCACAAGAGCAATTGTTACTCGTGATAGTTTCATAATTCGTGTATTAACTACTCATATAATTTATAAATTATATATAATAGTAATAGTAATAAGAATAATAATAATAATAATATGGTTATTATTATTTCACCCATACACCCACTTTGATGGAACAATAATTATACACAGCTAGAAATTGTGTGGAATTCACGTGCCAGCAAGTCATATTCATTCTCCTTCAACGTATCTTACCATTGTCTAGTGTCAACTCTGTATTCACACACACAGACAAAACCCCCCTTTAAACCAACAAATGCATGAACCCAACAGTACACATGACCCCTAATCCCCTATATATACTACACCACATATCACCACAACATTCACCACCACCACAACACTCACTCGTCAATCACACAACCATAATCCACACAATGCCTTCTCAACCCCTCATTCAAATCATCTCCAAATCCACAATCATACCCGCCTCGAAATCCGCCATCCCGGACCTCAAACTATCCGTATCCGACCTCCCTATGCTCTCTTGCCACTACATTCAGAAAGGAAACCTATACACCCGACCTTCGGTAGACTTTTTATTTAATCTCAAACGCGGTCTCTCTCATGTTCTCACTTACTTTCCTCCTTTGGCGGGCCGTCTGGTCACTTACCCAGACGGCCACGTCTACATCACATGCAATGATTTAGGAGTAGAATTTGTTCACGCGACCGCCATCCATCTGTCAATCAATGACATCACTTCTCCCACTCATGTACCTGATTCTGTCAAACGCTTTTTCACGTTTGACAGAATGGTAAGCTACGACGGTCACTTCAACCCCTTGTTAGGGGTTCAAGTGACCGAACTCAACGACGGCGTGTTTATTGGGTTCTCAGTTAACCACGCCGTCGTTGACGGTACTTCCTTATGGCATTTTATCAATGCGTTTGCCGAGCATTGTAGAGAGACGAATTGTGCAGCGAAACGCCCGTGTTACGTTCGTAACTCGATTTTAATCTCGTCTGCGCGTCTAAACCTCCCAGCAGATGGACCAAAAGTAACGTTTGACGAACACGCGCCACTTAGTGAGCGGATTTTTAGTTTCAGTAGAGAAGCTGTTTTGAAATTGAAAGCAAGAGTTAACAATCCGATGCTTATGAGTTTTTACACTGACGATGAGATTAATGTCGTTAAGTTAATCGGAAAACAGATGAATGATAATGAGAAAGTGACAGCGTTAATTAATAATTTGTTACGAAACGCGGTCGTTTTGAAAACAGAACCGGAGATTTCGTCGTTTCAGTCGCTATGCGCGTTGTTATGGCGCGCGGTGACACGGGCGCGAAAGTTTCCGAGTTCCAAAACGACGACGTTTCGGATGGCGGTGAACTGTCGGCACAGGCTAAAACCGGAACTCGAATCGAATTACTTCGGGAACGCGATACAAAGCATTCCGACTTATGCGACCGCGGGTGAGGTGTTGTCGAATGATCTAAAATGGTGCGCGGAACAGCTTAACAAAAATGTGTTATCGCACGACGACACGATGGTGTGTCGTTTCGTGAAGAATTGGGAGAGCGATCCGCGGTGTTTTCCTTTGGGGAATTTCGACGGGGCAATGCTGACAATGGGGAGTTCGCCGCGGTTTCCTATGTTTGATAATGATTTCGGGTGGGGGAAACCGGTGGCGGTTAGGAGTGGGCGGGCGAATAAGTTTGATGGGAAGATTTCAGCGTTTCCGGGGCGGGAAGGTGGCGGGAGTGTGGATTTGGAGGTGGTGTTGGCGCCAGAGACGATGGCGGGTATTGAATCGGATCCGGAGTTCATGCAATATGTTTCGTGTGGTTGTTGACGACTTGTCAGTTTATGAAATAGAGGTGTTGAATAAGGTTTTGTCTTTTTAAACAGTGAGAGTAATTCCTAGTGGTGGAAAAAATTGTAATTTAGTATTAGATTTAGAGTGTATGAATTTTCATTTTAAAAAGTATTTAGATTACAATATCCTAGTCTAATGTAATTTAGGAAATTCTAATGAAGAAAATCCAAATTGTGAAACTTTTTTTAACAATGATTTTAAATCGGTTTTTGGCGGGGTTCGAACCCTTCTGGCACTTTATTTAGCTTTTTTTTTTCTATAATTCATGTTCGATCCAAAAAGCGACGTCGTCAGAGTTAACACAACAGCGTTGAAGAGAAAACAATGACCAAAGAACCTTACTTTTTTTTCTAAAGTTTAAATACTAGTGCTAAAACAAAGCATGACAAATGGCTTCATCAATTCAGAGCGTGTGTTTCATGTAAAATACTATGGCTAAGATGTAACTTGTGTAATAGAACTATGGAAGTTCATAAAGAAGTTGTGCAATGCATAAAGCTCAAAAGAAGGTACCCAAGCAGGTTTAATACATGATCAATATGGTGTATTTGGCGGATAAGAGATGCCAAAGTAATACAACAAAGACGTGTTTAAAGAGGATCACGGATGAGATTAAAGCCGGGTCTTCTTGTGGATTAATCATAATGCGAGTCTAAATGAGATAGGGCGGTCCATGTGTGCGTTTGATTCGCGGAATTGGAATTCGAATTTAAACATTCCAAAATGAATTGGAAATTGTTGGAATTGGAATCTCAAATCCTTTATTATTGTGTTTGGTTGGTCAATAAATTGGAATCTATCACCCTTGCCCCCACGACCCACTCCGTTGCGACCCGTACCAGCCCGAACCGTTTCGACTCGAATTGTTTCCACCTCTACCATTTCGACATGTACCGTTTTGACCCGTACCCCTCAAACCGAAAATTTTTGACATCCATCGTTTTGGAGTGCACCATTTTGATCCGAAACAGTACAGGTCGGAATAGTACTAGTCAAAACGGTTCGGGTCGAAACAGTTCAGGTTGAATCAGTGCACGTCGGAAAGCTGCGGGTCGAAACGGTATCGGGTGAACCGGTACCGCTCAAAACTGGTATGGTCCAAAACATTTCGGGTTGAAAAGGTACCAAGTTAAACGGTACCTGTTGAAACTGGTATGGTCCAAAACGGTATCGGGTGAAACGGTACCGGTTAAAACTGGTACGGTCCAAAATGGTTCGGCTCAAAACAGTACTGGGTGAAACGGTAACAGTCGAAACTGGCATGGTCCAAAACGTTTCGGGTCCAAACGGTAACGGTCGAAACTAGTACGGTCCAAAATGGTACCGGGTGAAACGGTACCGGTCAAAACTGGTACGGTCCAAAACGGTTCAAGTCGAAATGGTACCGGTCGGAACTAGTACAGTCCAAAACGGTTCGGATCAAAACGATGTCAACCGATTGAAGATTCCAATAAATTGACTTAAATTTCTTCTAATTTTGGAAGATTTTGAATTTCACTTAATTAAAGGAATTTGAAAGAATTCATACCAAATTCAATTCTTTTGTTAACCAAACACATTAAGATTAGAATTGAAATTACAATTCCAACAAATTCAATTAACCAAACATCTCAAGAGTTAGAATTCAAATTTCAATTTATTTGAATTTCATTCAATTCATGCGAACCAAACACACCCGAAAGTTTACCCATTGCGGGAAAGTGCCCTCTCCAAATGGAAGGTTTTTATGGGGTGTCCCACATGTATCCACATCTCTCCCTTTAATGCTCGTTAAACCACTCATGCCTCACCTTTGACGGCCCTCCTTAGCACCCACGGCGCGGTGTTAGGAACTCAAAACATGCTAATGTAGTGGTGGGCATTAACACACAAAACTGTAACCATGGTGTTCTGGTAGGCTTTTAGTCTCTAACACTCCCTGTATTATTTATATAAAGTTCTTTCGCCGTTAAAAGAACTTATATCATGTCACTCGTTTTATTGAACCGCATATAATTGATATATTTGATCATGGTTAAGATGTCATGTTGTGGTATTTGTGTTATTAAATTAATTTTAATTTTGCTAAACGTGTCGTGTAATCCGTCTATTAATCATGTATGTGCGAACATCTGATAATAAGTCATAAAAGACATGTTTAGTTAAAAATGTAATGTTGGTGCAATAGATGTGTAAACCTGTTGTGTCAATAGATGGTTAGGGGCGTTTAGCTCATGGAATGTTTCGTAAAGAAATTAGAAATGGAATTTGAATTGAAATTTTAATGGAATTCCTTAGATAATGATGAGATATTTGGTTGGTGAATTTTATTTATGGAATTGGAATATAAAAAAGACAAAAGACAAAATTATCCATTAAAATAAAACACCAAAAAATGTGTAATCAATTATCTAATTCCAGTGTTTTTTTCTAAGATGGAGCTTATAGAATGAAAATCGAACTCAACTATATATTTTTTTCAAATTTTATTTTTGTTTCTGCTATTTCATTTATCTAGGCAATGATGTATTTAGTATAAAAATAGAGTGGGAATAACATTAGTCATTCAAAAAAAATAAACTATATCTTCATGCAAAATAAACGATACTAGTAGTTTCTCAAACAGATTGAGAACATTATACTTTAAGTCTCAAACAGATTCCAGCCACTGCAGAAGAAGTTTCTGAATTGACCCAGTTAAAGTTAGCGCTGCTATAGGTTGTGTTCTCAGGGGCTGCTGACAAGTGGAAGTGGTACGGCACCGGTTCTGGGAAGTATTGTGTTGCAGAATTTAAAAACCAAATTATTAAGGAGAGGGGTGCGCATAGAGTGCATAATATGAAGTGGATAGCTTGGGACTTGGGTTCCTTTGAAGGTTAAAGTGTTCACATGGAGGGCGGAGATGTATCGCATTCCGACTAGAATGGCGTTGGTTAGAAGGAAAATTAATGGTTCGGATGTTACGTGTGTTTTATGCGGTGTGGATGAAGAGAGTGCGCTTCATATTTTCACAGGTTGCGATTTTTCTTTTGAGGTTTGGTCTCTCATTGGAAGTTGGTGTAGGATTGGTCCTATCTATGCCTTTGATATTAAAGACTTGCTTAATCTTAGTAATGATAGAACGAAAAAAGGTGTATATTAGGAGTGGGTTCATAACAAAAATAAACTAAAATGTATGTATAGGTTTGTTAAAAAAACATATAATAATTTGAAATGTGAATATGCGTAAATTTAATATGGACGACTTTTCATTTTTCTTTAAATAGTTTAAATACACTTTTTTATTATAATAATAATAATAATAATAATAATAATAATAATAATCTATATGTTAAAAAGATTATTTATTCATAATAGGATTTGTTGAATATTCTAGCTATATTATTTGGCTTTGTTAACTGTTATAAACCATTATTGTTGTTGAAAAGTCGTTTTAAAATTCATTCTAAGCTGTTCTGAAAGAAAAAAATTGTTGTTGAAAAAGTTTGATAAAAGATATAAGCAATGGTTTTTATATTGTTCTAGCTATTCAAAATTTTAACCTTGTTAAGTGAAATCGAATTAAAATTTGAAAATAGTCTCAAATTCAACAATTCTTACCAGGTTTGGTTTTGGGTTAATTAAACCGAATTACATAACTAACATATAAGATAAACAATAATTGCATGAAGTATTTAGAGTTAACTGCAATTTGAGTCCCTGTGGTTTACTGGAGCTGGCACCTTGCACCCATTTTCGAAACCTTTAGCACCCTGAGCTACTATACTTGTATTTTCTTGCATTTTGAGCCCAACCGTTAAGTCTCCATCCACTTAAACGTTATATGCAAGGGCAGATTTGTAATTTTGCATCGAAATTAACATTAATCCTCTTCTTTTACTACTGTTCGACTAAAGAAAACCCTACAAGTTACACTAATCGTTCACCATTAATGGCTGATTATCGAACCCCTAATCTTTCAAACTAACCCTAACCTGCTACAGTAATGGAGTCGCATATGTGTAGGATTCGTAAGGATGGTGATGCTTTCAACCCAAACGTCGTGTACAGTAAGTTTATGAACCGTTTTTTCCTAAAAAAGATTTCAATACAATTGCAAATGTTGAGGATGTATATGATTTTGTTGACAGGTGATATTGAGAATCAGTTTTCCTTATAAAAAAATTTCATAGTGGGGAGTTTTCTGATTACCCGTGTAGAGAATACATCCATGGTAAGTCAAATTAAATTGATTTTGTTGACGTTGATGATGTTGGAATCAATAAACTTGAAGAAATACTCAAGGGATTTGGATATGCATTTGACATGGTTTATTATTTTCATTATAAGGAACCTTATGTTTCTTTGGATTTTGGTCTTAAGTCTTTGGTTAACGACAATGATTTTGAAAGCATGTTGCATAATGTTAGAAAGGGATATAAGGTTATTGAGATATATGTAGAACATTGGCACTCACGGGTGTTTATGAATTCAATGTATCTAGATGGGATAGAAGCCATTGATCCTACTTATGAGGTGGATCAAGACAATGTTGTGTTTGAACCCGTAGTGGACGTGGTGGATGAAGAGAATATTGTTGAAGAACCCGTGGTGGACATGTGTAATTTTAGGGCCAATATTGATTCTTTAGTTGAAGAAGATGATGCGTCTAGTGATAATGATGATGATTTTAATGAAGCTCTCACCGTTGATGATGAAAACTATGATAGTAATGATGATGAGGAAACTGTTTTAAGAAAGGTCACAAAGAGGATGAACAGGGTTAGAAAAGACAAAAAAAATTGATGAATACAATCCATTCGAGGTTGGTCAACTTATTGAAGATAAGAAAAAGCTGAATGAAATGGTTAAACATGAATGCATCCAAACTAGAGATGTCGGTTTGTACACCATGAGCACCATAGCCAAAGAAATTGAACCAGTTGTTGCAAGCAATCCAGAAATACACTTGACTTCTATTCATGACCAGCTTACAAAAAAACATCAGGTGCATGTGTCACTTCACAAAGTCTTTAGAGCAAAGCAGATTGCTATTAAGAATATCTTTGGTGACTACAGAGAGCAATACACTTTACTTAGAAGTTACCGTGAAGAATTGTTAAGAGAAAACCCAAGGAGCATTATCAAGATTGATGTAGAGCAAACGACTTTTCATTTTTCTTTAAATAGTTTAAATACACTTTATAATAATAATAATAATAATAATAATAATAATAATAACATATATGTTAAAAAGATTATTTATTCATAATAGGATTTGTTGAATATTCTAGCCATATTATTTGGCTTTGTTAACTATTATAAACCATTATTGTTGTTGAAAAAGTTCGATAAAAGATATAAGCAATGTGTTAGGTTCCTCAACAAATTGGTTTTCATATTGTTCTAGCTATTCAAAATTTTAACCTTGTTAAAGTGAAATCGAATTAAAATTTGAAAATAGTCTCAAATTCAACAATTCTTACCAGGTTTGGTTTTGGGTTAATTAAACCGAATTACATATCTAATATATAAGATAAACAATAATTGCATGAAGTATTTAACAATAATAAGGTAAAGGGTTAGGATTGTTAGGATTTAGGACAAATTCTTTGTTAGGTGTGTAGTAGGATGCTACTTTTGCCTTCACGTTACGTAGAGCTTACATATTTTGTCTCCTTATATGTTTATTTATTTATAGGTTGTTTATGATGGTATTCCTGTCTTTTGTTGCCATACTCATTTTTCACCATCTATATTGTTATTGGTAGCTGTGTGTGAGTGCGAGACTGCGAGTGTGTGTGTGTACCTTTTTTGGGGGGATTGAGTGTGTGTTTGTGAGCCGAGGGTCTCTTTTAAAGCAGCCTCTCTGTCGCTTATGGTAGAGGTAAGGTTTGCCTACATCCCACACTCCCCAGACCCTACCAATAGTTGTGCTATTTTGTGGGATTTACTAGGCTTGGTTAGGGCTGCAAACGAACTGGACTTTCAGCGAACAGTTCATGAACCGTTCGGCGGGAAGTTCGTTTGTGTTCGTTCGTTTAATAAATGAACGAACATGAACAGAGGCCACGTTCGTTCATTTATGTTCGTGAACGTTCGGTAACATATTCGTTTGTGTTTGATAGTTTAATAAGGTTTTTAATTTTTATAAGCTGTCTTGATATTCTTTTACTTTTATTTATTGTACCCAAATTAATAAATAAACTATTTATATGAGGTAAATATATGTATGTGAATTCGATTGTATAAGAAAGTTAATATATGTCCGTTTGTGTTTGTGTTTGTTTTCGTTTATGAACACTTTTTTGTGTTCATGAATGTCCGTTTGTGTTCGTGTGCGTTCATGAACAAATGTAACAAACGAACACGGACATGAGTGATTTCTTAACAAACGAACACGAACATAAAATCTCATTCGGTAAGTGTTCATGAACTGTTCGTGAACACATATTTTCCTTAACAAACAAACATGAACAAGGCCTTATTCGTGTTCGTTCGATTCGTTTACAGTCCTAGGCTTGGTTGTTGTTGTAAGGTAAAGAGTCTTAGGGGGTGTTTGGGATTGATTATTCAAAACAGATTATGCATTTTGGAAAAGCAGGGGTGGAGCTGCTTATAGATTATTGCGTTTTGGTAGCCCAAAAAACTGATTATTTGCGTTTTCAAAACACAATCCCAAATACTAAAAACTGATTATCTGCGTTTTCAAAACGCAATAATCTAAAAATCAGATTCAAAACATAATCCCAAACACCTTCTTAGCCTATCAGGCCTAAAATATTAAATAAGGTTTTATCTTTTTACGTGGTGAAAGTCTAATCTATGTGATGGACAAAAATACTTAATTTAGTAGTAAAAAATGCATAATTTAATAGTAGAATTAGAGTGTGAAAGTTGAACTTCTAATATTAATAAATACATAATTCAACTACTAATATTTTTTAATAGAAATTGAAAGAATGACGAATTCAAGGTCTCCCCTATCAATTTTTAAACAGTGATTTTAAAATAAATAAATAAACGCCTCGATATGTAAACTTTGATTCCGACAACTTTTTTTATAATTGTTGTTAAGATCGGGTCCAATTATTCTAGGATAATGCATATATTTGTATGCATTAACATGTAATTTATAATATATTTAATTGGGTCATTTCTTAATGATATTCATTTTTAGATTCAGAGTATGTGTAGCTAGTGGGACTTCCTACTCTTTGCAACGAGCTTTTAGTCGGTATATGTTTAATTCGTTACGGTATCTCTACGATTCTGACACTCGGTATAACAACCGAAAGAGAGATATTCAAGAGGATATCAACACATCTTTTATATTGATTGAAAGACATAAAACCTAATATCGGTATTTGATACTGATTTTTCGTTAGTATCGGTTTTGTTATTGGCACTTGCTATAGCTTACGCTATCAAAAAGTTACTTTATTGAAAATACAACTATGGTTTAAGCATTTTCTCTACCGCCCCGTCAAGGTATGCCATAAAAAAGAGTACTCGTATGAATGGTGTTGTTTAGACGGAAATGGTTCGCTTTGCAACGAGAAAATCAACTATATTTGCTCTGTTCGTATTAATGTTTTATTGAATCTTGGAAAAAATACTAAACGACGAGACAATTTTGATGACATGTACACTTGTGCTTTGATCACTTGAACATTACTATTCACAAATCGGTTTTAAGTAAATATTATATCTAGACGTAGATAAATTTTTGCACATCACGGCGACATAGTTAGAATTTCACAAAATGTCGTATGTAAAAAGCCATAAGATGAACAAAATATGTTTAAAAAGTAAGTATAAGAATAAAATAATTAATAAATAAATAAATCACCAATTATTACTATATTGTTCCCTACACTAGAAACCACCTATTTTACTTTTTGTAACCACTTTTGAGTTGATCTTGGCCATTCAAATCAGGTGGTTATTTTTTAGATTTAATCACAGCCACAATAAGTTGATGGTTATGCCAAAAATTTGGCAGTTTATATTTTCCCCGGACGGTTACCTGATAAGCCCTTTTTCTCGCTTCCACTAACTTGGTAGTTAGCAGTTTGATGGCAGTTTCCCCCATACTTTTTCTCCTAATTTCTTGCTACTGCAACTCAACTGCTAACACTTCTATTATATAGACGATTGTTCCAAAATCCTAGCATCTCATCTCCCGTCTCCTTTCCTAATCCGCTTCAACATCCAAAGATACTCTCCCAGTTTCATCCGACCAATTTCTCATTGAAATATTAGGTTGGCGTTATGTGAATTCCTCCTTTTTGCACCTCCCTATCGTTGTATATGAAATTTATCGTGTTGCAGATTCATTCGAACTGAGTATTGTTTGCGCTCACCAGATTCATACCAAAATAAGGTATAATTAGTTGAATATTGTCTCATTTCAGTCTAGGGTTTATGATGCTTGATTTTGAACTGAAGATCTAGGTTTACTTCGTGTGTCATGACACTGTGTAGGCTTTGTTTATATGTTGTGCTTGTCGGTTGTTGAATGAGTAGGAAAAGGTTATAGATCTTAATTCGCTTCTACGTTTACTGATCTTTTTTTATTAAGTTATTGATAAAGGGGTTGGTGGAGTGCTACGTGCGTTTTGGAGTTGCTTTCCACTCATGAGAAGTTTGATTTCATATGCCTTTTTGTGCATTTATTTGTTTGCTCACTATCTTTTTATAAATGATATAAGGGAGAAAAAAAGAGAGAACGAAATTCCTACTAAAACTTTGCTATCTTAATGTACAGTTTTGAATGGCCATATGTAAGTATATGAATTTGTAACCTAACAAGACAGGCAACATCCTATTCACTCATCTTTATGGTGCTTTATTGTTGTGTAGCTATTTACAGACAACCTGTATGCAGGCACCATTGATGTCCTTGCCAGTATACATGGACAAACCGTTTTTTTTTTCAAACCGGTTCGGTTTGAAAACCGGTACGGGTTTTGGGTTTCATGAAAAAAATCGGTTTTTGATAAGAACCGGTCCGGTTCCCAAACCGGTTTTTAGAAGGGAAAACACCCTTTGGTTGGGACCGATTAGAACCGGGTTCGAAACCGGTTTTGAATAAAAACCGGTACAAAAACCGGAAAAAAAAAACCGGAATTGGAGCTGGGAATTTGCTGCAGTTACTGTTTAAAAAAAAAAATTGAACATTTTCAACAAACCAAAGAATTACCAACATAATGTAACTTCAAAATACGATTTCATTGATTCAAAACCACGACAAAAAACATCGAAAGTAAATGGAATACGAAGATAACAACGAAACATAATAGAAAACATCGAAAACCGGTTTTGAAACCAGTTTTTTTTTTCGGTTTTTTTTCCGGTTTTTTTTTTTATCATCGGTTTGTAAACCGGTTTTTTCCCAAATCGATTTTAAACCCGGTTTGAAAACCAAACCGGTTTCCAACCCTAACTAACCAATCAAACCTACATTCGAAGCAAACCCGAACCATTGGGTCGGTTCCTAACCGGTTTGAAAAAACTGGTTTTTACCAAACCGGTTTACCGGTTTTTTTCGGTTCGGGTCCTCCAACCGGTTTTTTGCACATGTCTACTTGCCAGTCTGGTGGTCTATGGTGATTCTTGTGCTATTCTTCAGGTAAACAGATTGCAGAAAGCACATAAAAATGTGGGAAGACAACAGTTGGCATGTTCATATGCTGCTTAGTTTGTATACTTCATGAAATATACAGGTAGTTACTATTCTTTATTGTTTAATAGGCCAAATTAATGTTTAATTAAGGGTGTGTTGTCGGAGTACAACAGGTTTGAGTGATATTCTCATAAGAATATATGCATTTTTTTTTACAAATGATAACATAAATCCATTCTTGATGGTTTCTCGCACTATATTGATTTTTTCCTTTATTAATTGAAAGTAATTATTTCGGTTGCTCTTTCATCTCACTTGGTTAATATTGATGTATGCAGAATAACAGTAGCACCATGGTGTATCTGCATATGTTGAATTCTCGTGAAGGTTAAAAAAACAGCTACATAGTCGTTTTAAAGGTGTTATATTTATAATGTGTTTTAGTTAGATTGTGGTATGCTTCTCTAGCCTTTTGTTTTAGGGCAGTCTCTTAGAATTTTTGTTTACATAGGATTTTTTTTCTGAACTTATACAACTGGGCCAAGAACCATTAGCATATCCTATGCAATGTAGTGCTCTCAAATATGCTCTTCTCTTAGATGGTTCAGTCACACCCTTTGATTTTTGATTATACAATTGTGATTTTGGGACCTGTTTATTGGTAGTTAGTTCTCAACATTTCTATTACGTTGACAATAAGTATCATTCTTCTCAAGCGAACTGGTTGAGTTATGTTTTTCTTACGGTTCTAACGTGGCAATACTCATTTTTAGCAGCCATTTAAAATTCACAACTTTAGTTTCTCCTGCTCATTAATTTGTAGGTATTAAAGGGGCATGTTGTGAGTATTTATCAGTATGCTGGTCTTTGGCTTGGATCAATACTCCTAAGGTAGGGGTCAAAGTCAAATTTAGTTATGACCAGTCATTGTGCAATGCAGCATAGTTTTAATCAAAGCTCTTAAGAACATAGGTTAAAGCTATGATTTTTATCAATGGGTGTTAAAGTTTATAGGTCCAGTTCAAGAGGAGAGAAACAATCCAAGTAAAGAGTTTACTCAAAGGGGCAAATGGTACTAAGCAAAAAGATGGGAAAACAACTTTGGCAAAGGGTACATGTTCATAAGCCTTGGGTCAACTCACATAATAGCATAATTTGGCAGCTTATTTGTTAGCAATTTGTTTTTACAAGATTTGTTTTAGTTCTTTTATATTTGTTAATTTTCAGTTTAACGAGTTTTCAGGGTGAACATTTATTTTGACTTCAATTTTTTTCATATTAGCAAATAGCAACATGATTTTCGTTGCCAATATGATTTGATGTAGTGCTATGACGCTGAAGTTACCGTTCACCAGACCTATTATACACAACGAAACAATGATGTTAAATTACTACAGCTAAATAACAAATTTTAAGTTAAAATATATGGGATTTAGTCAACTTCTACGCATACTAATCTCAGTTGAATAAGACATTATCTGGATCTTTCATTATATACGTAGTTTAAATGTTGTAAATTAAGGTTATCTGAACCGTTATTGTAGGCACATTTGTAAACACAGAACCTTGAAAAAGGATGTTATATGAGGCTGATGTGATGTCCACTGTCGAACGCAACACGCTAATGTCTTAGACTATAAGGAGTGGTGTGTAGGGGGGGGGGGGGAGATGGGGATGAAGCGCCATGTGGCACTTGTGTGACCCATGTGGGGGAAAAATTGTGGGGAGTGGAAGGGGGGAAGGAAATAATATTATATTGTGTTAAAGTTAAAAAAAAATATCTGCCCAATCAAAAGGCTCCACCTCACACCCAAGCCCCGCCCCACGCCACTCTTCTTCTCCACGCCACCCCCTTCCTGCCCCTCTTCCCGCCCCCTTGGCGGCGGTGTTCCCGCCCCTTTCCCCGCCCCCCACTCTTGATGGCAGACGGACTTTTTATGGAGATACATGATAATTCGGTTTCGGCTTCAACACAGTCATCAGTAAGTAATTTTTATTTTACTTTATTGTTGGTTTTTAGTGATTTGTTGTACTTTTATGTTATTTAATTTTTATGTTTTATGTTACATTTAGGTTATTGTTGATAATAAGCAAGATGGTGAACCTACACAGTCTACAGTTGAGGTATACTATATGTCTTATTCTAAATGTATGGGTTAATTAGCTGGTCTTTGTTTAATGTTTGGTTTGTTACTTTTAGATTATTGTTGACAACAATCCAGATGACACCCTCTTCCAATCTGAATTAGAGGTATACTACATGTTTTATATTAATATTATGGATTTAGTTAGTTGAAATTTGCTTAACGATTCACATTTAGGTTACTGCTGATAAGGAGCAATATGGCAGCCTTGCCCAAGTTGAAGTAGAGGTAAACAATTTGTTTTATTTGGATTGCGGTGATTTTTTAGTTTTAATATAATACAGGTTGTTATGTTATTTTCAGGGTATCGTTTCTAAGGAACAAGAAGGCAATTCTAGCCAAGCAAAAATAGAAGTAAAATATTTGTTCTTTTCATCTTAGTAAGTTAGTTACTTTTTTATAAAAAGTAACATGTTGTTTATTTCTTTAATTAGTGTGTTGTTAATGACCAAGAGGGTGAGGCTTCCCAAGCGAAAGATGAGGTACATGATTTGTTTTCATATGAATTTATATATTTTTATTTTCTAAATGTGATTCATTCGTCTATATGTTTTGTTTAGGGTGTTAACAATAACGTGCTAGTGAGCGAGTCTAGCAAAGCAAAAATAGAAGTAAAATATTTCTTTGCTTTTTATGTTAGTAAGATAGTTGCTTTCATACAAGTAACATCTTGGGTTGTTTCGTGTAGGGTATTGTTGCTCATGACCAACAGGATGAGGCTATCGACGCGAAAGAAGAGGTAATGATTTTATTTATATGATTTTAGATATATTATTTTCTAAATGATCTTCATCCGGTGTATGTTTCGTTTAGGGAATTGTTAATAACGAGCAAGAGAGTGAGTTTAGCCAATCTAAGGTATTAGTACAAAATGGTGACAACAGTGTGCCTAACTCAACAGTTGTTGGCCATTCAAATGTTAAACAAACAAGATTGAGCTACAAGAAGAGGCTGAGAAATCATGTCGAAAACATGCAATGCGATTCCAAGAAGTAGATCATGTTTGTGTTCAATTATGTTAACCAACTTTCTATGTTTAAGTTTCTGAGTTTAAAACTACTTGCTATGTTGGTATGTTTTGTGGATTAAGGCAACTTTCGTTTTGTAGGTTTTGGTATTATATTTAAACTTTTGTAGTAATGTTGGTGTGGTTGGTGTTAATGTTGTCACACATTTTGGTTCGTACCAAGATTTCATATATTTTTTTTAAACAAAACAAATAAATTAGTATTTGTTTTTCAATGGCTGATTTCATAAATAATATATATTAACAAAACTTTTAAAATTGATATACTTTAAGATTATATAGAGATTAGTTATCGACATTCGCTTACTCAAAATAATAACATCAACCCAAATATACTTTCACGCTTTTCTAATCCCCGTTCGAAAACCCGTCCCAGCGGACGGGTATCTCACTAGTTTGCCACTATTCACGGCATTGCCGCTATGGTTAATGTAACCAAAACTAAATCAACCGATAAAACGAAACCAAAATAACTGAAACATACAAAAAAAAACTAATGGTTTGGTTTTGTATTTTCTAAAAGCAGAAGTTTACGGTTTGATTTGGTATTTGTATTTTCCAGAAGACCGAAAACAAGGAACCGAACCAAATAATTTTCTTGAAAAGCATTTATTATTTAATGTTTGTTACTTTTTTTTTAACAGTCAACGAATCAATTTCGAGCACTCTCGGGCACTCTTTTGGCGAATCAGGTACTCAAGAATACCCAGGCCACCAATTGCCACCAATTCCCAAGAAAACCCGACTACTCACCCGCCCGAAGGCACGACGGTGAAATAGTCGGTAAAACCGGTCGCGATCAGGACTCGAACCCAAGCCAATGGCCGGGTCATCCCTCATTTCCTCTCCACCAATGTCCTCCAAATGTAGCTAGTGGGAATTGAACCTAAGCCTCCCATAAAAAACTTAGGCCCTCAACCAACTGGACTACAAGTGTTGGACATTTAATGTTTGTTACTGATGGGTGCGTTAATTAAACTATAGTAGATGAATAGTATTGAAAGGTTTAGTCACTTAACCTTTCTAAAAAGTGAATTTTCAACATTTCTTATTCATAAAGTGAATTGTCACTTTCTTAAAACTATTAAAAATTAGAAAGAACCGGATACAAATACTATGAACCCAAGCTAATTGTCCCCTTATTATTTAAAATATTAGAACTCAAGAAAGTCCATTTGGCAACCACCTATGTCCACTTGGCTTTCATTACAATGGTGGTGATGGGTGAGGTAATGCCCACTCCTGGTATGTTAGCTCATAGCCATGGTGCAATGAACCTAATTAGAGCCACTTGTGTATACGTGATGTTCATTTCAACTCCAATCAATCACCATGCCTAATCATCATCTCTATCCAATCTCTTCATCTTACATATTTTATATTTGTGATTTCTATCAAAATTAGGTTCGAATTCACAATTATTGGATTTTCAAACAGTAGGTTGATTGTATGCCGACATCAGGGACGAAGCTTTGTGAGGGCCAGGGGTGGCCCTGCCCCCCCTGTTTTTTGGCGCAGTAGTGAAAATTTGTGATTTTCGTAGGTAAATTTAGTCCAGGTTAAGTCCGGCCCCCGCCGATTTGCCACTACGATTGAAAAAAATTGAGTCTGGCCCCCGCCGATTGACTAACCAAGCTTCGCCACTGGCCGACATGAAATCAACATGTTTGATAACAAGATTGGATGTAATAAGACACGTGTATGGGTTCGCTTGTTTTATGATATGATTGCGTTCAATGATACCCATTCACTCTATAAAGACTTCTTCCTATGATCCAATATAAGATAAGATGACAAAAATAATCTTGAGAAAAGATTGATAGGGTGAAACTTTGGTTGTAGGCTAAAACCTAATGTATAACATGTGTTTTGGTTTTAGATTGTAATAACCGATCATTTTCGATTACAAACAGTATGATTATTGGAAAGATTGTTTGGCGAATGTAGGCAACGGACCAATTTAAGCTTATGAAGTTAAATATAAGTTTTGTGCTAAAAAATACAACAAACATGTTAATTTAAGGAGGATGCAACTATGCAAGTACTATAAGAAGTTACAACAAAACTTTTTCTACGTGTAATACATTATTTATAAAAGATAAAAAAAAAGGTTACTTTTAATGATGAATTGGTTTGGTTATTTTAGTTATATTTATACATCTACAAATACAACCGAACGATTAATCTCGTTTAGAAGGTGGCTTTTGTCGCGTGGAGAGCGTTTCTTGATAGGCTTCCAACGGCTGAGGCGTTGGCTCGTAGGCATATCCCGGTTGATTCTCAAGTTTGTCGGTTGTGTGGGGTGACGGTGGAGGCTGTTGATCACTTATTTACAGGTTGTCCGGCTTTAGGGGAGGTTTGGCAAGCGATTTTTGATTGGTGAAATGTCTCGTCCTGCTTTGTTTTCCATGTCAGGGACCTGATTCTCTTACACCGCTCGGCCATGTCTGGTAATCGTCAAAAGAAGGTGTTTCATGGTGTTATTCTGATAACCTTGTGGAGCATACGGAGAGCTAGGAACGATCTTGTCTTTAACGCCAAACAAGTGTCAACGCGGAAGATTTTTGAAGAAGTCAAGATCATGTCATACTTGTGAATAACTAATAGAGCGAGATTAGAGAATATGTCATGGGACTCTTGGGGTAGGTTTGATTCTTATCGGGTGGGGTAGGTTTTCTTGTCTTGTTGGTAGTTTGGGGTTCCGTGTGTTTTGTTTTCTGTTCGGTTTAGTTTGTGGGATATGTTTCCGGATTGTTTTCGCTAGCTCCTTGCTAGCTTATTAATAAAGTTTGTTTGGCCGTTCAAAAAAAAAAAAAAGAATGGTTTAATTACTTGTTCTTTTACACCTCTAATTGAAATTGGTTCATACTACCGTTAGCGAAGCCTGATTTTTTTTCGGAAGAGTCGAAAGTCACCAGAACCTTAAGTAAAGGGGTCGAGCTCAATACGTATAAAATTTTCGATCAAAAACGCATAAAATTATACTACGGAGCAAAAAATAGGGGAGGTCAGGGCACCCCTGGCCCCAACTAAGTTGCACCCCTCCATACTACGAGGGTTATAATTCCTTGGGGCATATGTAAAGATAGAGAGTCATGAATCTCTCCACATTGACCTGCCTAGAAACTGCATTAGGACTCGAGTCGATCTCTATCTTTCGTCGTCGTGGGTTGCAGCCTCTTTTGCTTTGCAAAGTAACTACGTTGGCTTCCCATATATCTATCTTCCATGATTGTGTCAATGGGCTCCAAAATCCCCTTCAATGTTGTGTTAGTGTTAGTGTTAGTGTTACCATTCATATCGCTTCTTTAACAGCAAATAGTATCCTCATCTATCATTCACATTTTATATATTTATTTAATCATTTGTCTTTTGCAATCCCTAAACAAACTATTTATACTGTTGGGAATTAATGGTAACCTTGACTTATAAAATAAAAAGTACACTTGGTTATGTGAATTAATCGGTGGTGTTGACAAGTGAAAGCTACCCTTTCACCCTGTAAAGCATAAAGAGTTGAGGGTAATTGTTTACTTTTCAAATTAAATAGTATCTAATGTCATTTTCTCATTTTTGTGAATTGTTAATAACAAAAGAAAAGATAATTAATTTGAATGGGATCGAAATCCATTTATATTTGTATAACTTTTCTTTTCCACGTATAGTTTATTGCTAATCGTAGTGTTTTAATATATTCATCGTTTCCAAAAAAATCGTATGTGTTTTTCTTTTTTATATTTTTATTGTAACGGTTCATTCAACTGAATCTTTAATATATAGGATAATTGAACAGAATCTATATCCACTTATATTTGTATAACTTTTCTTTTTCCTCATATATATTTTTTTTTGAAAGGTATACTTCATTCAAAAAAAAAAACGCCACAAAGAGGTCCTCAAAGCAAGGACCCTCGGGCAAAACAAAAACCGATTACATCAAATCCAACGGATAAGTACACCAAAGTTTCCAATCTAAAGACTTTAATCTAGTTCTATGCCGAATCCAAAAGAACGAAGTCGACTTGATATTTTCCGAAACCTCCACTGGTCTTCGCGATTTGCCATTGAAAATTCGATTATTTCGCTCATTCCAAATCATCCATAACGTAGTATAGACAATGCCATTCAGAGTGTATTTCTTTGTCTTTGATAATGGTATTGAATCCATGGAATGCAGAATGTCGGGCACATCGAACGCGAAGAAAGGTCCAAGACGGCACCAAGCACTGATGCGACTCCACACTTCAATAGCAAAACCACAACCGGAAAAAATATGCAGAGCAGATTCAGAATCGGAATCACAGAAAACGCAAGAGTCGTCTTGAACAGGCACGTTTCTTTTGATCAACTCGATACGTGTCGGTAAGCGATCACGCACGGCACGCCAAACCATCACTTTACATTTGGTCGGGACCCATCCTTTCCATTTTATCTTTGCTGAACTGGACAGAATGGAAGGAGCATACAATTTTTCCTTGGCCGACTTAACTGAGAACACTCCTGATTTTTCGGGCTGCCAATTCCATCGGTCT
Source organism: Ambrosia trifida (assembly GCA_028751855.1). Lineage (NCBI taxonomy): Eukaryota > Viridiplantae > Streptophyta > Magnoliopsida > Asterales > Asteraceae > Ambrosia > Ambrosia trifida. Next base: position 3,230,359 of record CM054126.1, on the reverse strand, counting down.
TCTTCCCCTGTCCATTGAAAGTTGTAGATGTCTTCTAGCAACTGGAACATCTCAGTAACCGCAGCAGCCGAAGAAGGATTGGAACGCCAACTCCAATGTAACTGTTTTCCTTCGTTATCCACCGTTAAGCGATCCCGAACAGTCGCCCATTTATTTGATTCCTCATATATATAACTTTTCTGTTTCTAAAAAATGTGTACGCATTGTTCGTTATTTTATCCTTATTGTAACTGTTCATTCACTTCATTCACTTGAATCTTTAATATACATTGTTAGTTGTATAATTATATTCTTAAAATTAATAATACTAAATACTTGTAAATATTAAACTACCAAATTTTCATCAATTCAAATTAAAATAAGTAAAAGTTACCAGGTTATTACCAAGGACGAAGGATTGTGAGGGCCAGGGGTGGCCTTGGCCCCCCTTGTTTTTTGGCACATTAGCGGAAATTTGCGATTTTCGTAGGTAAATTTAGTCCGGGTTGAGTCTGGCCCCCGCCGATTTACCACTACCGATCGAAAAAAATCGAGTTCGGCCCCCGCCGATTGACGAACCAAGCTTCGCCCCTGGTTATTACAGTCACTTTTTATTTTTATAATTAACTTAAACCATGTTAAGTGATTCCACGTTCACATATCAGAAAGCTAAACCATCTGTGACTAAAAAATCATTTGTCAGTTGAGTCAAAAGTATGTTGGCTCGACTACCTTGTGTTGGGCTTCTGAAGGCTTTGAGCTTGGGCTCAAGTTGGCGAGAAGGAGGACAAGGGTTCGGTGCCGGTCTCTTTGAGCACTTGAAAAAAAAAATCCCTAGTTGCAGTCGTGTAAGTAAGCTTCATACTAAAGCCGAACTATGTTGTTTCTTGTGTGTTCACTTATTTGTTTTCTTCATGATAATCATTTGTGCATGTACCTTGTTGGCTTATGGCCTTCCACGTATCGCTTAGAAACCTAACACCTTGAACCCTATCGTTTCTTAAGTAACACATAATTATGATAATGACTAAACCACACAATTCATCACAATGACTAAACCTTTTGTATTTCCATTTAGGATCTCATTTATGCCTCTATTTCACATGAGATTATAATAACATCAAAACCTTAACAATAAAAATGTTAGCACCCGTATATAACTCGTACCTTACTTCCATGGACGAAGCTTAGTTGGGACCAGAGGTCCCCCCCCCCCCTCCCCGCCCCGTTTTTTCTCCGTAGTGTTATGCGTATTAACTTGACCTCCCCCTCTCCACTACCTTGATGTAATATTTACAATTATCAAATGGATTACCCGGTAAAGTTAAAAAATAACCAAAAAAAAATCCTTTGAAATCTTAAGTTTTTATATGCAAGAGTTGAGTCTTAAGTGATGACAAAAGAGTTGTTTTAAGACAAACAACTCATGGTCGCCACGTAGGAGTGGGAGGAGAGGCATCTTGATGATGGACCTCCAAGGGGGTGGTGTGCACCATGATAACGGGCCTCCTCATTGGTCAGAATTATTAAAAATAATAAAAAAATCAATTAAAACCCAAATCTTGGCCCAGCATCAACGGCAAATGAATGCCTCCCATGCCGTCCCTCCACCTATGCCGCCCCTGGGGGGTGGTGTAGCTAGACCCGGCAAATCAATGCCTTCCCTATGCCGCCCCCCATAGGCCATACCCAATGGTCTAATAGCCTCGTTGCATTAACCGTTTTCCTTTTTGGAGCAACTTTTTCTGATAACTTTTTAGCTTTAAATTCAAACTTTAGCTTTTTTAAAGATCAGAAACATTGAAACAAAGGTGTTTCGAAAGATGCCAAATCAACAAATGCCTTGGTCATATTAAGTTGTGATTAAATTAATACAAAGAAGTGTTACAAACAATTTATAGACCTTAAAGTTTCACCTAAGTACTTAAACTATATAACAATTACAAGAAGGTACACAATTTTCTAACAGGTCAACTTTGGTCAAAATTGTTTTTTGGCAAAACCGGTTAAGGTTATAAACTGGTTTTAGCGGGTATATTCGAGCATATACTAATTAATATGGCTCAGGTTGAAACCAGTTTGGGTCCAAACCGATAACTAGGTTGGGGTCAACCAGTTCCGGTACAAACCAGATTCACTATCGAGATACAAATCCAGTATACAAACTGATGGGTTGGGTTAGGCTGAAACCAGGTTGGTTCAAACCGGTTTTGAAGGTGTTATCGGGCCAGGTTATGACCAGTATACAAAGAGAGTGAACCCACTAGTGAGTAGTGGGAGCAGTTCGAAAACTGCTAGGGGAGGCAGGATACTAAGGCTTGCAATTTTATACACGAACACGATTATCTGACACGAATCTGAATGATCTTAACAGGTACATCCATACAGGTATGACTTTAACAGGTTTCATGTCCTAAACAGGTAGACACGATTTACCTGTTAATTTTCGTGTCTTAACAGGTAACATACCTGTTTACCTGCAGGTACATGTTAATACATGTTTAGAATTTATTTAAAATTTTTTTTATTTAATAATAATATATTTAAAAAGCTTTTCATTTCTTTTTCATCGTTGCAATTGTTATAAGAGTATTAATTGGATGCGTTTTATCTGTTTTATACCAAAACAAATTACAAGAATTCTCAAAAGATTTTAGTTATTTTTGTAATTTTTAGTTTTATGTTATATTATGATGATCGGCTTTGCAGTTGTTCACTGTAATGTTTTCATTGTAACAGTCTATGTTTTATCTACATCATGAGTGATTCGCAAACAGGTATTAACAGGTTTGTGTACCAAAAAATAGACACGAAAATTTTTCGTGTCGTGTACAAGTAGTAAGATTTTGTGTATCGTGTCTTAACAGGTCAGGTATACACTCAGAAGCTTTACAGGATACCATCTAGAGTGAATCCACCCTATGATTCTTCTTAGTTCTTAATTTACTTCATGCACATTTTGTTACAACCATTTGTTGTGTATCATCAAAAACCCATGTAAAAGTATATACAGTTCTAACAAAGTAACTAAAACACTAAACCTTAAAAAACAACTTATATGAGTCAATCTTTATACAACATTAACCTGTTGAGAGCTAACCCCAACCAAAAAACTGATTGCAAAGCACGTTCAAATCGACTAAAGTTTCATGTTCAATGACAACGACATAAACTGGTCTGAATGGGTGGTCTGGATTGCGGGTCAGAACTGGTCCAGGTCAAAATGAATCGTTTTGGTTCGGCCAAGATGGATTCAGGTTGAAACAGGTGCAGGTCCGAGCGAGTGCAGATCCTCATAGATGGTGACTTACTTTGAGTAGTTAATGTAAGGGGATGAAAGAAGGTTGAAAGCGCTAGACTTCACAACCCATTCAAACACTTGTTCGGTTTCAGAACAACCCAATCCTACACGCTTCCGTTCATCAATTTTCACATGCGATAAACGACCGGGGGCGAGGTCACTGTAAGCACCCATCAGCGTTAGTGACTTCGCTCCGACTTCACAAAACATTCAAACCTGTTTTCTTGTTCTCATTATGAAACTTAATGACAACTTAGCTTCTCAAAAGTAAAACCATATTCATAATATCCAAACAGACAAAGTATTGTTCAAAACAAAAGCAAAACATCCAAACTTCCAAAAACAACTACGTAACACATGTCTGATAGGTGATAAAAAGACCTCATAGATTATCTAATCAAACAAACTCATGCCGAAGTCATCATCTTCCTCCTCTTCCGGCTCTTCCTTCTTTGTCTCAGCAGGTGCAGCTGCGGCTGCAGCTGGGGCAGCAGCATCAGCAGCAACCGGTGCAGCCACAGCAAACTTACTAGGATCCTGCAATCAAATGTTCGTTAATATTATCGCCATAAACTGTATCAATAACAATCAAAATAACTTTAAGTCATTAAACTTACAGCCAGGTACTCCTTCACTTTGTCGGCCAACGGGAAAGAGTATTCAGTCTCCACAGCAATGGCCAACAAATTCTTGTAACCGTTGATCAACATGTGAGGTGCGGCAGCAATGGTTGGGTAGTGGATAGCCAAAGCCAAGGACGTGACCATGGACACACCCAAAGCAAACTTCTCAACCAGGTCATCTTCGGTCAGGTCAAGCACCTCTGGGCTGAAGACAGAACCGTTCTCGTATACGGATAGAACGACTAGACCGTATGAGAATGGCCTGATGCCAAGTTTGGCGAGAAGAGCAGCCTCGGAAGAACCCACTTTGTCACCCTTCTTGATGAGTTCCACAGGGGTGATAATTTCAACGGTACCCTTGTTAATCTTGGTCGGGATGTTAAGAACCTATAAATTACAAAGTTAAAAAAATCAGATTATATTGCAAAACTATTCGTATAGTTTAATCTTAATTATACAAAAGTTAATAGAATAAAGTGTGAACCTGGAAGAAAGAGGTCTGAGATGGGTCAAGACCAGTGTTGCCAGGAGGGACAACGACATCAACGGGAGCCACAAGACCGACACGAGCCGGAGCTCCAACCTTGTACTTAGCAACCTCCTCGCGGACCTCCTTTAAGTCACCCTTGGTGAAGATGAGACCAACATTTCCCTGTAATCCAAAAGCTCACAATATTAATTTAAAAAACCATTAAAAGTAGTTAAGAACATCATGTTCATACAACAGAACAAGAACGGCGAAATGCAGATCACTCAAGTCTCACAAATTACTTCGTAAAAAAAACTTAATATACTAAAAAACAATGTAACTATACCAAATACACAATCGGCGGCACAAAATACATATTTCATCCACTTAAAACTTACTTGTTACAAGAATTCAATCCATCAATTTCATCTTAATGTTCATACACCAGATTAACAACAATCAATATCCACTTGCATAAAATTAAAAACAATCTTATATATACACCTTGGTTTTAAAAAGCGTGAAGCGCACAAAAGCGACGAGGTCTAAAACCGAGGCGCAAAGCGCAAAAGCGGTGGGCTTTTCGTACGCGAGGCGCAAGACAATTATATAAATTTTTTTATATATGCTATATAGGTTTTTAGCATTATTTACTCAAAATATAGATACAAATAAGGTATATATATATGATTTAACTAAAATGTACAACCTTTTTAGCTACATGTATAACAATTTTAAGCACAAAAACATCATGTGTACAAAAAGCGCGCTTTTCTCGCTTTTTTCTAGCGCTTTTCGTACACTGCTCGCCTAGGGTTACATAAGGCGCACGGATTTGCGCCTAGGTGCACTTAAGCGCGCCTCAAGCACGCTTTTTAAAACATAGATATACACATACATAATGTTATCCATTAGTAATCTATTATTGTTATAGACTTGACTATGATAACAATCAACACAACAAAGAACTTAAAAATTATGATACAACAAAAAACTAAACTAAACCACACAAAACACCTCATCATTCAACAACCTAAAACATGGAAAAAAAAATAACAAACATAACAAATATCATTCAATCACATACAACTAAACAAAACTATATCAAAACATACTATCAAAAGCATTAACAAACCAATAAACAAAAACCACAAAACAAACAACAATCAATATTCCATTAAATATAACTAAACCACACAGAAACACTCTAATACATATACATATATTAAAAAATATTAAATCAACCAATTTTAATTTTCCAATACTTCAAAACAATACCAACAAACCAAAATGAAGATAAACATAACTCAGTATCTAATCTAAACATATTTAATTAAATAAAAAATAATAATAATAATAACAACTAAAGCCTTAAAAACAAACCAAACAACAAAAGAAAACTTACAACAAGGAGAGGGATAAGGTTAAGATAAGCCTTATTCCCAGTCTTCTCCGAATGCATACGAATAGACCTCTTCATCATAGTATTCTTCCCCATAAGAATAACAGAGTCACCCCTCAACCCCTGACGAATATTCTGAAGCTGGTTCGACCCAACATTGTCAGCAGCAGCAACGAGCACCTGGGTGTAGTCATCCAGAAGCTGGCAGAGCTTGTGGTCGTAGGCAATCTTCTTATCAGCCTTTGAAACCTTACCCATTTGTCTGGTTTGTTTTTGTTAGAATAATAATAATAATATTAGATATGAAAGGAAGAGATGGTGGTAACAAAACCGAGGGCCAAGACAGCTACTCGGGTGGTGCTGAAACAAGGCGGACAGCTGTTGGCTGTCTCTTTAACCTCTTCGATTCAAGATTGTAAGGCGGCGGAGAGGGGGAATGTAAACCCTAGCTAGTGGTGGTGCAGATTAATGTGATGGTGGGTAGGGTTGAGTATGTATTAATGAGGTTGTGTAACCCTAATTGGTGTATTGGGCTTATTAGGTAAATTGGGCTTGGGCTGTTTTATTTGTTGGGCTTATTGAGTAGATAACTTTGAAAATATTACCAAATTGGGAAATTATTAACCCTCTTTTTGGAGGTGGTAAAAAAAACCCGGTTCTAGAACCGGAACTCGTAGAACCAACCTGAACGAAAACGGTACCGCATAAAAATTTAGGGAAAATCACGAAAATAAACACTTGACCAGGCGAAAAAGCGAAAGTAAACATACTTTGCGTCTAACAATTAGGGATCGATTAAACTTTGTGTCTACCAATTATATAATCACACGTATAGTGTTAAAGACGCCTTCATTTTTAAAACCCTAAACCCACAATATTGTTGATATCATCAATGAAGCAACTAGCAACACCGACCAAGGACCAAATCCATAGAAGGAAAATAAAATGAATAACGATAAAGATTAAATCGAACGAAGAAAACTTATTCAAAGGAGGAAAATGTACCTGGTCGCAAGCGGTGAAGAAATCAACGACTCCCTATGGTGTTGCCACTCCGAAATAGAAACTGACAACTGGCGTTGACACTCTGATGAAGCCTTTGGACTCTCTCTGATAGGTGGGTTTTTAAGTAAAGTGGCTGGTTAAGCCACCGACTTATACACTTAAAAAAATATGAAAAGTAAAATTACAAATAATAAATTGTCAAATTATATATAACTAGATTTTTCCTACGGTGCGTTGTGCCTAGGAAACCGTATGCGTATATGATGAATGACATACATACCGTCATAATAAGGAAACACGATAAAAAATATTGTTCCTATGACCTCACTTGCACCCTTAATTACTTTGTTCTTGCCAGCTTCTCGACAAATATCGCTCACCAAAATCTGGTTCATGACATCAGAAGATACCATATAAATACATGTGTGATACAAAATCTCAAAATAATATAAACTATAAAGGAAATAAAGATGTCACTTATTGAGTTGTTACTGGTAGCCATCCTTTGACCACCATTCTTTGTGTTCATCGACCTACTTTATAGTGGAGAACTTGAAAGCCTTCACCATGTTCTACACAAAATGATCAATTAATGTTTTTTTTTTTTTTTTTTTTTTTTTTTTTTTTTTTTTTTTTGTAAAATCACAGTTTACAGATGATGACTATTCTATAAATTCGAATGACTTATTATCATCATATTTTAATTAAAGTAAGCAACACATTCATCAATCCAAACAAATTTCCAATCATCTTCTATACAAGTATAACTTGAATAAACTTTAACAATGCTATCTATATGAACTAAACTAAGAGAAAAACTCAGATTCGCAAGCGTTAAAATTATTAACGTGCTCCACGAACCGGATCATCGTGCTCGTCAAATAGATAGATGAGAGTGGCAATTCTGTAATCCCACAACTGGATCACTCCAATGTAAACTTAGCCCTTTCACACTCTGTTGCTGTTTGTCTCGAGTCGTTTCGATACCAAATCATGTCCAATTAATGAATTGGAACATTCAAAAGCAAATAATAATAGTAATAATAATTCAATGCGAATCATTTCACAACAAACTAACCACGAATTGCTACAATGCACCGTAGTACTCTACGCACCCCTCCTTATAACAAACCATAAACCCACACACCTTCATGCATGAATCATAAACCACAGCAACCATGCCACCCTCCCTCACTCTCCTCCTAATCTTAATCACCACCGTCTCCGCCACCACAATCGGCGTCACATACATCCCATCCCCAACCCAACCGCCACCCGAACAAGTCGCCACCACCCTCAAATCACTTAAAATCTCCGCGGTCCGCCTCCCATTCCCCTCCCCTTCCCTTATCCAAGCCTTCTTTTACACCAACATCTCCCTCTCCCTCTCCATTCCTAACTCCCTCCTCCCCTCCCTCTCCTCCAACCGCTCCTCCGCCTCCCATTGGCTCCACACCTACGTCCTCCCTTTCTATCCCCGCGCCCTCATCACCTCCATTTCCGTCGGTAATTCTACAACTTATTGTATTATTATTATTATTATTATTATTAATGTTGTTATTACGTAACTATAGTGAGATAGATTATTATTAGGGGTGCAAACGAGCCGAGCCGCTCGTGAGCTACTCGAACTAGGCTCGGTAAAAAGCTTGAAACGAGCCGAGCCTTATCGAGCTTGAGCCGAGTTTGAGCCTAAAACAAAGCTCGTTTATTTATCGAGCCCGAGCTCGAGCCTGACATATGAAACTCGTTAGGCTCGTCGAGCCTTATCGAGCTTATGTATAATATTAGTTTTTTTAATATTTAATCATATTTACCCCTCGTTTAAAGTTGCTAAGTTAATGAGCCCGAGCTCGAGCTTCACTTATCGAGCTCACGAGACTAAACGAATTATTATTTATATTATTTTTAATTAATAAATTAACTAATAGATAACAAACGAGTCAAGCCCGAGCCGAGCTCGAGCTTAAGAAATTACTAATGAGCCGAGCTCAAGCTTTGAAAACAAAGCTCAAATCGAACCGAGCTCAAGCCCGAGCTTTTATAAGTTAATCGAGCTCGAGCTCGAGCCTAATCAAGCTCGGGCTCGGCTCGACTCGTTTGCACCCCTAATTATTATTATTACACAATACAATACCCTCTCTGACTATAATTACGTAATAACAACAACAATAATAATAATAATAATAATAATAATAATAATAATAATAATAATAATAATAATAATAATAATAATCTCTATCACGTCTAAATCACTATAATTACATTGTGTCTAATAATAACAGGTAACAACTTCCTTGAACGAAACACGTCCTCTAGCGACATCCTCCTTGGCGCCATACGCAACGTGCATCGATCGCTAACGGACCTCGGTATCCGAAAAATAACCGTCTCAACAACCTTTTCATTCGTTGACATCATGACGACGTCATTCCCGCCATCATCAGCTGAGTTTGAAGAACCGGTTAATAACATGATACTTAAACCATTGCTTCAGTTTTTAACGGAGACAAACTCTTCATTGTTTATTAATCTGTTTCCTTACTTTGTGTACAAACTAAGGCCTGAGATACCTATCGGTTTCGCGCTGTTTCAGCACGGGCCGTATGGTTACAGAGATGATGTGGTCACGGGTGTGAGGTATAGGAACTTGTTTGAGATGATGGTTGACGCGGTTATCGCGGCGTTGACGATATCTGGACACGGGGATATTCGGGTGGTTGTTATGGAGACGGGGTGGCCGAGTGGTGGTGGGGTGGTGAATGAGATGGAGGCGAATGTGGTTTACGCGAAAATGTATGTGAATGGTTTGGTTTGTTATCTGAAATCGGGTAGAGGGACGCCTTTGAGGAAGGAAGGCGTCGCGGAGGCTTATGTTTATGAGGCGTTTGATACGAATACGAGTTTTGGAAGTCAGCTGGTGGTTGGGAGAGTGGCGACGGGGCAGGATTGGGGGTTTATGCACCCGAATATGTCGATGAAGTTTAACATTGATTTTTCTGGCGGTTTTTCGATTGTTTGTGGAGTGCTGGTGAAGGTTGTTACAGGGGTTATGTTACTGGTGATTGGTATGCTGGTAGTCTAGTCTAGTGGTTTGGTAATATGATGTAAGTTTTAAACAATCACATTTTCATTGTCATTGACTATCATTTACATAGCTTAAAGACTGCAAACAACAAGTGCCAACTCAAGGTATTAAAAATCATCATAAACTATAAAAAATAAGAACGTTAAAGCGCAGGTGGTTGGCTAAAATAACTAAAATAAAAATCATCATAAACTATGAAATCTCGATTCTTGTCCAGTTACGCATTTGTGTGTTTCCAGCTGTGACGGAGTTGAAATTGGGGGAGAATCAGCTGCTACAGTGAGTCAACGAAGGAGAAAGCGTTGATAAATTAGCGTCATGTTTGTGCTTCATCCAAGCTGCTTCAAACTGCTGGCCTTTGCATCTGATCATTGATTGATAGAAATGCGGTTAGTCAAAGTAAGAGGTGTTAGTTACAGTACTGGGAAAAACAATTGAGCTTTGAATATTACTGTTGCAGCAAGATGAGTATTTGAAGTATGCGTGCTCGGATATTTTCTCTTTCAACTTTAAGTGATGCATCCTTGTATAGAATCACCAACTCATCTATCAATCTGAGAGGGTTTTAGAACACATTATTAATATCGTGAATCGAGTGCTGGGTTTTAAAAAGCGCGCCTGAGGCGTGCCTAGGCGCAAGGCGCAGCCTAGGGCGCCTCAGGGCTTTGCGCCTATCCTATTTCCCAAAGGCGCGCGCCTCAGGCGCTTTTTTATCAAATTTCAGGCGCTTTTCTGCCTGAGGCGCGCGCCTCACGTATTTTGGGTATTTTTTATGCATAAAAATGTTGTACCTTGGTGTTTTTGGCTTGTACATGTAGGTAAAATCACATAAAAACCTTATTTATAGCTATATTTGGGGTAAATGAAGCTAAAAACTCATCGAATATATATGGGATATATAAAAAAATTTATATAATTAGTGTGCGCTTCGGGTACGAAAATCCCACGCTTTTTGCGCTTTGCGCTTCGCGCGATGCGCTTAGACCTCGTCGCTTTTGTGCGCCTAGCGCTTTTTAAAACCAAGATCGAGTGTGTGCTTTTCCTTATATTTGCCTGCTAAGTTTGGTTAAGCCGAGAAAATAAAATCATTACTTGTCATAATACGGTGAATGTCTCATCCATGTAAACTTTATAACTGTTTTGATACTGTCAAGGACCTGCAAAATTGGAGGAATTAAAACTTTAGATGTTTAAAGTTGTATCAGAAACATCATGTGGTGGTTTAAGAAATTTAGCCAAAAAAAAAAAAAAAAACAAACAGACATTCGTTAAATGTTTATATCATAACAAAACACTTCTGAATGGTTAAGTGCCAAATCTGACCGGTTCAGAGCTGTGGTCAGAGGTTTATTCCGTTCAGACGTGCCCGGCCAAACAACGCCTCATCTGACCGAGTCAGACATGCGCTCCGGTCAGAGGCATTCAGATGCAACCAAACAGGGCCTAAGTTTCAAAGCAAATATAAAATTATAGAGTTTATATGATTATTTAGTCTCATTTGTTAGCCTAGTGCGGATCGGATCATAGGAAAAAAGGAAACCCAATTCAATTTTTGAAATCAATGAAGATAAAGAAATAGAGAATTAGCTTTAAGTAGTTATATAGGTTATTTGTTTATGATTATCGGTTGTTTTAGCTGTAGTTTAAAATCGAGTCCATGTTCATAGTTGTTTATGGTCGAGTTTTTGTGAGTTTAATAAAAAGGTTTGGCTCAAAAACTGATCATTGATCTTCCCCCCCCCCCCCCCCCCCCCCCCCCCCCCCCCCAATGTATTCAAAAGCACACGAGGTCCACTGCGACTTGAAAGGCGAGCTTTTACGCTCTAAGGCGCAGGTTCAGGGGACTTTCCACCCAAAATTGGTTAAAAAAAAAATACCCTTATGGGCTTATATATGGATGGAATCAACCTAAACAAGCCTAGAACCGACCTAAAATAGCCGCAAGCTCTAACAAACCTAAAACATTTCTAAAACCCCTAAAAATGGTATTTTATACTATGCAGCAAGCTTAAAAAGGCCTCACTTTTTAAGCGCCGGGCTCGGCCTATGCACCTATGCGCTTTGACAACACAGGCCACCCCTAGATCTTGCCCATAAGATTTACAAATTAAGACACTTCATCTTGGTTTAAAAAAAGGCCAAAATATCAGATCATTAGAAACCAACAAGAATAAACACAACAAGGTGGCTAATATCTGAAATAATTCTTACCAGTAGAACACTTGCATCGTCATCAGCATGCAACCACTTGAAAAACAGGGGAAGAAGGCGCCTGAAATGACCCAACAATACAATACCCATGCCACAGAAAAGCGGTTCAATGTGTTTAAGCCAGGCAATACGCCGCTCCTTAGATCTTGGTTGTCGCCATAAGTGGCTCAACATCTCATTTAGCACCTTCTCAAACCTACACAAATGCCAAATCCATATTGTATTCTTCATTAAAAAATTCAAATTAACTTCTATATTGTAGATAAAGTAGCATACCACGGGCTACGAGGATTGTTTTGTTGCGTAAAACTCACGAGGAGCACCGACATCTCAACCACATGCTCCCATATTTCATCACTGGAAGCAATATTTTGGCAGCAAGCATCTAAAATCACATCTTCATATAAACTAAACTCACTACAGCTCACATGTTTCGCAAGATGTATAAACACAATCATTCCTTGCGCCTGAAATAATAAACAGACCCACTCATCAATTACAACCTATGTTTCAAAAGGACTCCCCTGAGGTGATCAGAACAGCGCCACGGGGCCTTGATTCGGCACTTCATGTACTTACGACTCAAAAGTTTTACAAAATTAAGATTCGTAAGAGACTGATATATAAAACAAGTAAACAACCAAAGTGATGAATATAAAAATCAAAGGTTTGCTTGATACATAAAACATAAGATAGACACACAACTTCTAATTGGAAATTGAACTTATTATAAATGCCTACGTATGTGATGCTCGAGCCTCAAAACTTATCTAAACCAAGACCAAAACATAATGTGTATGATATTGAAGAACCAGAATTTGGGTACATACTTTAACTTCTGGTGACCAATGATCAAGAGCCGTGAGTGCACACGGAATAATCAAGGAACAAAGTTTCCCCAACAGCTGAAGATCAATCTGTCATGTCATATATATAGCTAATGTTTCAGTTACAACAAACACAAATCCCAATCGTTAGATAACATAATTACATGAAAATTTTACAAATTAGGGGAAGAACCAAAACCTGTGTAACAAGCCATCGAAACTGATAAGCAGCAACAATTGCATAAGCAACCGGAACGCGAGCCGAAGCAGCGGAAACCTCATCGCCATCAGCATCTTCTTTATCAATCGAACTCTCCTTAATACTTGATTTAAGTAAAGGCAAAACTATGGGCATCAATTCCACTAACAAATCCTTGTTCTGATCATCTGAATAGGCTTCTTGTAGGTCATGAAAAGCAGAATCTGCAGAAGTGGAAAGAGAGGGCAAAATCCATGAGAGTTGATCATACGTCGACGTTTGGGAAGCAGCCAAAGCGGCACAGAGTAAGCTGAAGTTGGTCAACACGAGCTGAAAATCGGTTTCGTTGGTAGAAGGTAGGAGAGATTGAAGGAAGGATTTGACCGAAGCTGAACCGTCCGATGGATTGGTGGAGGTTCTGGATAGTGATTCTTGGATTGGTTCTGCTAATCTGCATTGCGACACAGAATAAGAGTTGATGTATACAGTATGTGTCTGTAAGAGAGAGAAGAGAGAGCTTACAGTATAAGTTTGTTATGAAGATCCGAGGTTGAATTGGCCATTTGTGCTGTCTGGTTTCAGAAGGCGAGTTTTATGCACCCATGGTAAAAAAAGTAAGGTTGCAAGCGCTGCTACTTTCGAACAAACTGTGCTTCAGTGCTGCTTTTTTTGCTTGGCCTTTCTTCTATGTAAAATGGAAGCATAATGCAAATTTTAGTAAGCAACAACATAAAACAGAAAACGTGGTTGGGTATAGAATAATAAACTGATGCAAGATGTAAATAAGATGAAACTGCGTTTTCCAAACACCAACCGCTTTAATATAAATGGTTATTGCATTCAATGATTAATCAACCAGTAGATATTGTTCGGAATCAGAAGAGTACTTAATCAACAACAATAGATCTAAAATGCATGACTGATCAAATTTTGGGTCATTTTAGAGTGTACAGTTCAAGCCATTAAAACCCCATGATAAGGGTTTAAACTGCATCAGTGTGGATTGAGCAGATAAATGGATACATTACAGCATAACCATATAATTATATCATGCATAACAATCAAAGCCACATCTGCATCATGGATAAAACACATCATTATGATTGCGTGTAAATCTACTCAGATAATGCAAGCATAACCGTCTAATCGTCTATCAATCAAATTAGGATTCTAGTATACATGATATACTTCTGTTTTGAACAATGCTTGATGCATTTGCACACCACCCTACATGGAGAATAACTGCTATGATGGCTATATAAGCTTAAAAGCATAGTTATCAAAGGCGCTAGGCGCACTCAAGGCGCATAGGCCTCGCTTGGGGCCTAGGCGCAAGGCGCAAAAAAAGCGAGGGCCTGAGATAAAAAAAGCGAACGAAAATAAAGTATAAATATATTAAAATAATACTATTTTTCATCTAGTTAGTATCAAAAGTTTTAAAATATTGATGTATTAGTGTATAGAAGTAGTTTTCCTTAGATAAAAGTAGAAATCTGGCTGGAATCTAGCCATAATTTAATGAATTTGGCTAGAAACTCTCCGAAATTTGGGAATCTAGCTGAAATTTGCGCCAAAACCATCACCTAGAGAAATAAAGCGCAATTTCCTCGACTCAAAGCGCAAATGCATCGCCTTGCCTAAAAAATGGGCCTAGGCACAAGAAGCGATAGCTTTTAACAACTATGCTTAAAAGTAGACATATTAACATCCATGGCTCCATGCAATAGTCACAATCAGTAGTGAGGGGATGGTGGGTAGAGAGTTAGGTAATCCTTCCAAAATTCGTCCGTGTTTCAACTCAAATACAAACCTTACATTCTTATCTGATTAATTGTTATATTCGATGAGACTTGCATCTTAGATACATTCTCAGATAACAAAAAGCTATGAAGCAAAAGTAATGGTGTTCATATTTTCTACAAAGAAAATATAGCATAACATAATAATCATGAATCCATTAAAAATCTGAAACTTATGAACATATTCCAAACTAATGGGAGAAAATGGCAAATCCATGTGACGGATTTAGAAATGTCTAAATATGATATCCCTTGCACCAAACCACGTTATGGACTCTTCACTCTTGTGTAGCAACCCCCACCCAAGTAATGATTTCCTTAAGACTTAATTCAAAGAGAATATGATCACTAATCACATTACTCTAGTAAAAATAATCACTTACGCCATTACTTTTGATTCAACTCTTGATGCAAAGCCAACCTCCAAAACAAATAACAACTTGAAAAAAAGCGTACATACGAATTACTAAAGACGTCATTGTTAACCAAAAAGTTGTGATGTCACCACTGAAAACAGTAGCGATCAATAATCTTCAATCTAATCTACAGTAAAAATATAGTATCGGGGGTTGATTTCTTCTGTTTTTATATTGTGCAGCTGAAAATGTATCTGAATGGTCCTTTCAAATAAATTTAACTGTTATCTGTTTTACTAACATGGAGCCTAGGAATAGAAAACCAAGGACGGTTTTTATCATAATCAACCTACCTCTTATATTTTTCAAATCAAAACCACAAGAGACGGTTGGTCTTGACAAAGCTCAGTTGGTTGACTTGGTTCTAGCATATAAACAAACACTTAGACTGCAACATTCTTGATGAACGCAATTAACCTAAATCGAGTAACTAAAATATAACACAAATCTGAAGTCGTGAAAGAACCCCAAGTAAGCATTGTCATTGACTTACACGTAGATACGATTCGTTAAGTCTAATGCCTAGACTTAACTAAAACATGTAAAAAAAAAATGAGTAGTAATTACCCATATTCGTCAAGTCTCACCCATGCGCGTGCCTAGGCCCAAGCCCAAAGAAACCTTCTCAGCTTCGCTTCAAAAGCCCCATTGTCAGGCCCTCAGGCGTATTTTTTATGCCAAGTTCCAACAAAGTTCCGTCCAAAAATTGCTTGAACAAGTCTAAAACAATTTTTTTTATGCCAAGTTCCAACGAAATTCCGTCCAAAAATCGCTTGAACAAGTCTAAAACAATTCTAAGAGCTTAAAACATGTCTACAACAACACAACCAACAACCATACCAAGTAAAATCCCACCTATAGCAAAAATATTGATAGCCTTACCTTTGTCCTAAGCGATAGAGAGGTTGCTTTCAGTAAAACCCTCGGCTCTAAAAAACATATACGTATACAAATTTCAGTTGACACCATACATAGCTACTACAATATATATATATACACACACACACACACAGACATATACATATATGCAACACATAAAAACAACGAGTGCTAAAAGTAAAGTCTTTGTAAGCTACGGATAATCATATACTAAGAACTGAAAACACACTCTATAGGTACATAGACAAGCGGTAACATGCAAAGGCCACCAGCGTAAAAAAGACAAGCAAGGCCCTTTAGGCAAGACACCTACTACAAACTAAACTGCCTCCTAAAACATGTCTAAAACCCCTAAAATTCGCATTATCGTACCATGTGCCTCGCCTAAAAAAACCCTCGCTTTTTAAGTGCGCCTATGAGAACTATGGCCAACATCGAATGAAACAATTATTCATTATGCAAAAATATTATAACCGGAAAAACGGGTGTGTCGGGTCTGGTGGCGGGTCAAAACAGGTCCGGGTCAATACGGGTCAATTCAAAAAAGGTTTGTAACGATTGGGGTCAAAACGGGTTTCGGGTTGGGTTAAAAAGGCTTTATACTCTGTTTTTTTTTTTTTTTTTGCTAATAGCATTGTACTAATATTCAAAACATAGCTGCTTCTAATGTTATGTGTCTAAAAATTAGACCAAAAAGTTAACCTCTAGGGTTAGAGTAAAAGCAATTGAATATAACAAACAAACTTGTTCCAATCATACTAAAGCTACCAATCGCTACTACAGCAAAATAATAAGAAGCAATTGGCAAAATAAGTGACTAGAGAGACATACCTGTGATGGATTGCCCTGAAATTGAAAGCTGTTGCTGCTGCAGCGATTTGAGTTTGGGGATTCAATTTGACCCTTTGGTATAGATATTATGAGTTGAAGCCGTTCTGCAGCGACCCGGGAGGTCGGACGGTGGCCGGCGGTCAGACCGGAAAATCGGCAAAAAGATGGTCGGACCGGTGGGCTATAGTGAAGAGATAACGGTCAAAACAGCATGCCTATAATATTTTCCGACCGGCGACAGTGAGGATGAGAGGTGTTAGAATGACCTGTGGCGGAGGCGGCGGATGGATGCGAGTATTTTGCTGGGATTTCTCTGAATGAGGGAGAGAGATAGAAGATGATAGTGATAACAGGCTTCGGAAAACAAAATGTTAATTTATAACTAATAGTTATAAAATAAATACAGCAATATTTTATTGTTTCGTATTACTTTTTTTTTTTTTTTTTGAACGGACAACAAATTGGAATCACTCACAGAACACTGGAGTATCATCGTGCCACCAATGTTGCCACGCGATCATATTCCACCACCAAGTCCCCAATTCAGGAGGAAACTCATAATTATGAGAAAACCCCCTTTGTGAGATTCGAACCCACACGATCATATTGTTTCGTACTACTGCAATGCCACATTGTGTGTCATCTTATCAAAAATGTAGCTAGTAATAATCAATTAGTCAAGGGAGTAGGTCTTTTATTTTGGTTTGTTTTTTTTAATTTAGGATTTTTTATATTTTTTTTCCTTATCTATCATCGGTAAGAAACTCAATTAAACATTGAGAATTTAATTGTAAATAGTGAAATTACTAATTATATAATGTAAATATATGTATATTTTTGTATCAGGTTCTTAAGTCCGGTTGGACCGGTTGAACCGATCTGACCAGTGGACCAGTAGAGAAACCGGTTCGACGTCCGGTCCGGTTTTAAAAACATTAATTATGACCCATTTTGTAAAACTAGTGGAATTCTCGCGCTACGTAACGGGCTTTCGATCAAAATCGGTTTGGTTTGTTACAGGATTGGTATTATTTTGAAATCCCACACGACATGTTGGGGTTTAAAAGATGGTAAAAATAATCAAATCATTTGGTTAAGCTAACACATCTAAAGTTAAAATTTAGCTTAAACTAAAGCAATAATAAAAAAAATTAATGTATAGGAAAAAAAAGGAAAATTATTGATTAAAAAGGAAAAAAAGTAGCTTTATTAAACTTTAGGGGTCGTATGCTAGTTCGTTTAAAGTTTGAGGGTAGAAACATAAATTGGTTAAAACTAGCGCTATTAAAGTTAGTTAGGGGTTGTATGTATGTATAAATTATGATAAATTTATTAAATTTTAGGAGTGAAGATGTAAATAGGTTTAAGAAAAATAAACTTATTAAAAATAACCCTTTCAAATTAGGGAATTTTGTTGTTATTAATATAGATGTTAATATCGCAAGGATATATAATATGCATTAGATGTTTTCTGCTGAATTGATGCAGTCGGGGTTTTTAAAATAACTTTACCTACAATTAATATCTAATATGCATCTTTACATTTTCTAAAGTTAATTATTTTAAAGTTTTATATATTTAGCAAACTAGTAGAGTGCCCGCGCGATACAGCGGGGAACACAAACACTTCTAAAGGTGTGTATGGTTCGGTTAAGTTCGATTATTAGCCTCAACCGAAACTAAAATCAAAAGTCATCAATTAATTAATTTTATTAAACAATTGGTTCCTTGGTTCGGTTAGTATTGTTAGATAATCAGTTTTTAGTCAAGTTTAGTTAATTTTGGTGAATAACAAAAACAAACTTTTTTGTTCAATTTTCTATCATGTCGACTTGGAAGTCAACCGTCACCCATATGACCATATCAATTTTTCATAATAACTAAACAATTAAATATAGGGTCCGACTAACCCGACATTTGAAACCCTATAGACTATAGGGTGACCAATCGGTTGATACTTGATACCTTCTATCTTTTGAGTAACATAACAGAAAACATTCACTTTAAACAACGCATAAGTTAAAAAATATACTTTCTTTAACAAGGAGTTCAACACCCTAAAGGTAGGGTTGTAAATTAATGACACGTAGCGCCTTAAGAGGTACTCGAGATCTGCTTGATAAAAAGCTCGAACGAGTCGAGTCTTAACAAGCCCAACGAGCCCAAACAAATGTTATATCATTTATTTTATGTATGTGATTTTGTCATTTAAACATGTTCAATTTTAACTAATAATATTGGTGAGTCAAGCTTGAGCCTAGCTTTTGCACATTAAGCTATTGAAGCGACATCGAGTCGAACTTTTAGGTTGTTTTAAATTATTTTTAAATTAATTCGAGCTCGACCCTTAGGTTCTACTTTCAAGCCGAGCCCGAGTCTCAAAAGAGCATGATGAGCCAAGCTCGAGCCTAGTCAAGCTTAAGCTCGACTCGGCTCGGCTGGTTTATACCCAACCTAAAGGTTCTTTTATAAAAAATAAAAAAAATAAAAAAATAAAAGTCATCTTTTTTTCTACCATCTAATGTCCTTGCAAAAAAATTCATCTTCATCATCTAACCAGATTTTTCTAGAAAATGTTTTAAAAATAATACGTTCACAAAGAGTCGGTAAATAACATTAACAAACACAAAACATTTTAAGCATTAATAGTAACTAAATCCATCTAACCAGATTTTTCTATAGTAGTTTAAACATTCAACAGAACTATTTCATCTAAGGGGCTGTTTGGTTGATTAAGTGTTGAATCATTAAGATGGTCTGAATGCGTAAGAGCTAAATCATTCAGCATCCCTTATTAGCTTAATGGTTCAGCACTTAATCATTCCATTCAGATGCTGAAACAAACAGTCTGAATAGTCTGAATGCTGAATGATTCAGACCTGAATGGTTAAGTGTACAACCATGGAGCACACTTGTATCACTGTCCATGTAGGTCTATCGAATTTTTCTACTACTGAGTCCGTGTCACTTACAATGCGACCTTTCATTCGTAAGACGTTAATACTTCGATCAAACTATATGTGCATTTATGGTTTGAACGTATTTGATACATCCTCACCAAGCTAATTTCAATGATATAAATCAGTTTCAAGGATTGAAAGTTGAGCATATTCACCATGATAAACTATAGCTTACAGAAAGCTTAGAACCTATAATGTTGAGGTGTTTGTTGGACAACACCTCAATATCGTTGGTACTTGACGTAGGTAATCGTGAACATGGCTTGTACGTGTTGCTTCAGAGCAAAGAAATGTCGATAACATGGGTGTGTATGTATATAAGATAAGAGAGAATAAAATTTGGTGAATGTTGAAAATGAAATCCTTGTCCTGTTTATGTATGGTCTAAGGACCCTTAACGGACCATCTCACCATCAAACATACTTTATATATCTATCTCGCATGTTTTTGAGAGATGGTAAAGGGGATGTGAATGCTCTAATACTAGGAGAAATAGAGAAGTCACTTGAAGTCGAAGTCGGCTTTCTATAGGCCGAGTTAAACAACTCTCTTAGGAAATTAATCAAGAAGCACAAAGCACCATAACGGACCATCTCACCATCTTTTAGAGAGATAACTTCAAGTGCTTCTCTATTTCTCCTAGTATTAGACCTTTAACGGACCATCTCTCAAAAACATCACATATCTCATCCGCCATTTATATATCCATCTCACAAATACTTCATTTATTATGTTTCTCATTTTAATACGCTCACATAATCCTGTTTTTGACCATCGTTTGACTTATCCGGATGAGATAATATCTAATCTATCTAAAAATTCTGATTTGTGCACCTCTAGTTTGAACTGCCCTATTTTTAGTCTTTTTGAAAAACATAAAAAACTTGCAACATTAAAATGAAAGCCATATAAAAAAATAATCCAAAGCATAAGACTGATCAAATCTCAACCAACCAGCATGTTTGATTGGTCATTTTCGCAAAACTCCAAATAGAAGTTAAGCACAAAGCCAAAGACTTTATAGCTCAGCGGCATTTTGATGGTGGGATAAGACTTAGGGACTATAAAGTCCTGGGTTCGAATCGCACAAGGGGGTTTTCTCGTAGTTATGAGTTTTTTCCTGAATTGGTGACTTGACGTAGAATATTATCGCATGGTTACACTGGTGGCACGATAATACTCCAGTGATCCGTGAGTGATTCCAATTGACGGTTCCAAAAAAAAAAATTAAAGCACAAAATTTTTTCAACAAAACAGACGCAACAAACATTGACACCTAAAAAATAACAAATTTAGAAATAGATTCCACAATCAAAACAAGGATTAATAATATAACTTTCTGAAAAGTTAGGATAACTAGAATTAAAGGAAAAATTGTACTAGAACACAAAGACAATGATCATCAGTGTTGCCAATGAAAAGATGCATAAATTTCTAAAACTCGTATAGCAGAATTGTTGCGAAAATCATCAAACACCAGCAACAACGACCTCCTTGCTTCTGGTTCTACTGCAACAGAACATGTCAATTTTTCAGCCCTAAAAACAATGGTATACACAATAAAAAAAGATCCAAATCTAGTCCTTTGTGATCATATTAGTAGCGTAAAATTTATAAAAGACCGGTAAAACGTCTAAACATATCAATTTTGTGCGGATATAGTGTGTTCATCCCTAGCCCCTGAGGCAATTCGCTTTTTGGAGCGGGTGCAGAAGGTGGTCCACAGTGACTCGCAAAGCCCGAGGAACCAAGGGTTTGTATTTAGTAGAATAGGCTTTGCGATTCAAAAGGGGATAGCGGCGCAGCTTGTTGCTCGCTTACCCATTATCCAGATGTAACTTGGTTATTTGGAATTTATAAAATTTGTTACATTAAAAAAAATCTAAAAACTAAATTTAAGTTGCTAACTACCTTATAAAGTCGCATCTATTGCATTCAATATGATAAATCAGACGATTATGTACCTACAACACTACCTGCGTTTCTCTCTACCGTCACATCTTAATCAGTAAATACATATGCTCAAGCAGTTCTCGCGGTTTCTCTATGTAAAACTTTCTTTATTATTTATACAGCAAACACGAAACCATAGGAAAAATAACTAAAAAAAGATTGTAACAATACCTTAAATGTTGCTTGGATACATGAACACTCTAACCCTAGACCCCTGCAAACAAAACAAATAAAAAATCCAGTCAAAATCCAAAACCATGTAATAAAACCAAAATATAATTATATAGGGTTTAACTACCATAGATTTAGGCGGAAGATTGGACTTAAACTTAGCGCGAACAACACCGGTGTTACCGTGAGGCCTAGTAACTTTCCCCCAAATGCACCTGTAATGCGATCCATTCTTCTTCACCTTAGCCTTGTAGATGTACGCCATACGTTTGCCTTGGTACCATGTCACCTCCTCCTTCGTGTTCACTCCTTCGATTTGGATCAACGACGTGTTTGGATACTGGTTCGATTTTGACCTAATTATAATCAATATCTATCAGTATTCACTCCATCAAAGGTATGAGCAATTCTAAGCAGTTAATGCAGTAAAATATCGGATATCGATGAAGGACCGATAGTTGAGATATAGGTTATCGCGGTGAGATATCGGTGGGATATCGGCAATTTTTATATCACGCAAAATCCATTCATGTAACAATTTAACACTAACAATTTAATATACTCTCCTACCATTAACAAATTAACCCTTTACAACTTGCAAAACACTAACAATTGAAGCAAGTGGGCACTTGTTAAAACTTAAAACACTAATATTTAACACTAATTGCTAACAATTAAGACTTAAAACAGTACTAACAACTATAAGAAGTAAGAAAAATGAATAAACTAAAAAGAAAAACACCAATATCAGGAATATCGGTGAAATATCGGCAATATCGTTGATAATATCGATACCAATATGACCGATATCGATATCTGTGATATATCACCGATATATCAGCCTAGTTAACTACTTAGTGAGCAAATGGTACCGAGTTACCAATTCGGCATCGATATGTTACAATTTTCGGGATCGGTAGTATTTTAGGTTAATTTACCTTCGAATATAATACCGTACCGGGCAAACTTTGATATCGTATCAATTCGATACCAACTTTTTTCGCTTTACAGAATCGGTAATTTCGGTACGGTACCAGTATTTTGGATTAATTAACCTCCTAATACTATACAGTATCTAGCAATAATTTACCGGTACCAATTTGGTACCTACTTTTAGGTTTTCGTGTATCAGTACTTTCGGTTCGATACAAATATTTTAAGTTAATTTACCTTAAAATATTATAGAGTACGGTACGGTACGGTACCGAGCTAATCCCTAATCTATTTAAATAGTGAAATGGAAAGAAATAAGGAATGGAAAACAGTAAAATACTAAAATGGACCTTTTGTAGCCGAGAACGGTTCCTCGAGTGTACAATCTGTAAAAAAAATAGAATAAAGTGTGAGAGATATGATCAGAGTGTATGTATAGATGTTGATGATGATGATGATGATGATGATGATGATTTGAAGGGATTATTGTAGTACCTGACGCGTTCACCTTGGCGGCCCTTCACCATTTTTTTGATTTCGAGTAGAATACTGCGCCAATGAGGAAAGTGTAAACCCTAGATGACGATGTTGGTTTATATGTGTTAATGTTAAATAATGGGCCTAGTTTTAGGGTTTGGTTTGATATGTTATGGGCCGTTATTGTTAGGCCCAAACGTTGGGTTTAGTATTGACTATTGAGTCTTGGACTCATAATTGGTTTGAAGAGTAGAGAAGCCTTGTAAAATTAGTATTAGTATATAGATATTAAACATCAAGTGGAACAGAGTGTCTGAACACATGACAATCCTGTAATTTTGTATGTGAACTATGGGAAAAGCGTAGTTTTGCCCTTCACCTCCTAGTTTATATAAGGTTTTGTGACATGTTTTATAATTATTATTTCTTTTTTGAAGGTTTCTTGTTGTGATTTTATGAACATTTGAGGAAATTAAAGAGCAAAAAGTAAGGGTATAAACAAGCCGAGCTCGATTTTGATTAGACACAAGCTCGGCTCGTCATGCTCTTTTGAGGCTCGAGATCGGCTCGGTTCGAGTCTACTATTTTGAGCTCGAGCTCGGCTCAAAAGTAAAACCTAAAAGCTCGGCTCGAGCTCACTTCAATAGCTTAAACGTTAGAAAGCTCGACTCACCAATGTTATTAATTAAAATTGAACATGTTCAAAAAACAAAATCACATACATAAAAAAACTAATATAACATTTGTTTGGGCTCGCGAGCCTAAACAAACTTTGTATGTAAGGCTCGAGCTCGGGCTCGATAACTAAAGGAATCATATTTCAGGTTCAAACTCGGGTTCGGGCTCGTTAAGGCTCGGCTCGTTCAAGCATTTTAACGAGTCGATCCCTAGTAGCTCTTGAACCGCTACATGACATTTACATCCCTACAAAAAGTGGAATGGGGATGAAAAGGATAAAAGGCTAGTAGGATTGGGAGTGAAAGTTATGCTATATATGGTGAAACCGTGGATTGGTTATCTTATATATGATGTTACATCTTATCACCAAGTTAAATCTTTGATCATATATGATGTTATTAAGCTTTCAAGTATCTGCTCAACTTTTTTAAGACAATATAGATTATAGAATGAGCCATATGATAAATCACAACATTTAAAAAATGGAGTTAACTGTTTGTGATAGCACACTATATAAACATCAATTAACATGACAAAATATAGTTAGCCAAATCCTCAAGTGACGAGTACGATGAACCACCTTTCTTTAGACAAAGGTTTACTTTCTCCTTCAAATTCATGATTCTATCCCTCATTTCTAACCCTTTTTTATCGACCATTAACGTTTTTATTGCACTTTCAATCTCTCCCCTTTCAAACCCATTTTTTAGCTCCACCCCAATCTTCCAAACATCGCTTACATTTCGTGCATGTGGGATTTGATCCGCAAACGACGGTGAACAAATCATTGGAACCCCTTCGCAAATACTCTCAAGCGTCGAGTTCCATCCATTGTGAGTCCAAAAACCACCAGTTGAACGATGTGCTAATACCTCTTCTTGTGGAGCCCATTTCACAATATAACCTCTTCCTTCTACGATTCTCTCCAAAAACCCATCTGGCAATGGTTCAAGCCACTCTGACCCTTTTACAGACCCCGGTCTAACAACCCATAGAAACGGTTGCTTACTATTAGCCAAACCCCACGCAATCTCCAAAAACTCGAATTGCTCAACCCCCGCTAGACTACCAAAACTAACATATAAAACGGAGTTGGGTTCTTGTTTATCCAACCATGACATACAAGTTTTATCTTGTATCAAAAGACTACTCGACGATGTTGGGAAGTACTTGTGAAACGGACCTATTAGAAAATGTTGGTTAGGAAAACCGCGAGTTAGGTTTGGTAGTTGAAATTCTTCGAGCTCTTTAAACGTGTTCCATATTATCGCTTGAGCCGGCTTCATACCCCGGACCATGAGTTCCATCAACTCGCTAGCGCCCTCTGGGTCGCTAGTCAAGAACCTTGACACATCCCTAACTCTTAATGGTTCGACACCCAATATTAATTCTTCCGACTTCATTTCTACATTACAAAACATGTACCAAATTACAATTTTTTTCAAAATTAAAACATTTATTTTTATAGATAACAAAACAAGTTACATGTAGATGGTGGGTAAGCGGGCAACAAGCTGCGCCGCTATCCCCACCATCTAAATATAAAGTTTTTTTTTACCTACCATCACCGGAGAGTCGCCGAAAATAGCCCATGTCCCGGAGAAGTGGGACGGCTGCAAACGAAAGAAAAGCCGAAACACTACTAGTCCAATTAACAATCCTTGGTAGTTTGAGTCCATCCGCGATCGTTTGGACCGCGAACCATTGAGCATCCGTGACTAAACAAGCAACTCCAACAACCTCGGACAACAAGTTCTCCAAACAACCTTGGATAGGTTCCAAACACTTATCATTGAGATAGTGCATTAAGCGGATCAAGTTGTCGGTACTAGAGACCGGGATCTTCTCCTCGGCGACACCAGGAATGGGCATGAAGTTGAAATGAGGGTGGTTGGAGGGATCAGGGGCATTGAAATGAGTATGGAGGATGGTTATTGCAAAGCCTTTGGAGTGAAGGATGTTTGCTAGTTGAAGCATTGGGTTTATGTGGCCTTGGAGTGGGTACGGTAGCAGGACTAGCCGACGGCGGCTAGTGGTGGCTAGGTTCGGTGTTTGGACGGTGGTGGTGATAGTGGTAGTGATGGTGATGTCCATTGTTTTTGGGGTTTGTGTTGTGGTGGTGGTTGTAAAGTTGTTATGTTATGCATGACCAACATATTTAATTCATAAAAAGTTATTAATAATTGTTTAAAGTATTGTTAAGTGTGTAAAATAATTTAATGTCATTGTTGTATTGCTATTTAAATATACCAAGTGTCATGTGAGTTTTTAGTCAAATGTCATTAGCTGACAATATATGGCCGGCAATGGTTAAAGTATTTGATTATTAATTGAATAGTAAAATAATAAAGTTTTAATAAAGGGAAGAACTGAATGAAGTATAAACTTTAAGTAATCTTTATAGCATAGATTAAAACTATTAAATTAGGGAAAAGGATAGATATATGCAATAAAATGTACTTATATTTTAAATACATCAAGAATAATAAAAAAGAAACCAGGGAAGATATATTTATGACTCATTTAAGAAAATTAACATAAAATGCTTCTTAATATAAAAAAACCTGTAGTCACCGGATTAGGGATGAGCTCAGGAGAAGGTATCGGTATCAACCGATACCGATCCCGAAAACTCTCAAAACTCAATACCAATACCGATACCGAAAACATACGGTAAGGTACGGTATCGGTATTTTACCTTAAAATACCGATACCATACCGATCCCGTACCGATACCGAAACCAGAAACCTCTAAATGTGAGTACCGATACCGAACACACTCGGTTCGGGACCAATATCGGTTCAGTATTCGATGCAATATGCTCATCCCTACACCGGATGAACTAAACAAGTACGTGTACAAGAAACGTAAGGCAAAAACGGGTGTGACCTCGTGGACAATGGGACATGACTAGTTTTAACACATAATAAATATTCTTGGAAAAACATTCACATTTTTTTGTTTAAATACTTTTTACACTTCATAGTTTTTTTTTTAAATAATATATAATTCGAGAATATCCCAATATAAAATAATAACACAATTTTCTTGTCAATACCTTAAATTAATTATGTTAAAAATGGAGAAAAAAATACAAATATCATTAGAAAAAAAATAAAATTTTGAAGAGTAGGACCAGGTCAATTTTAACCAGGCTGTGTAAATGTGATTCAAGTATGTGTATTCTCCATATGTATCTGCAATTTAAAATAGAAGCCAGTTAGATCCTATACTATCATAAAATTTTATGTACAACTAAAATAATAAAACTCGTTACCAAGAGGATATCCTCGTCTGTTCCAAAGGATTTGCGAGCTTTTTCCAAGCATCTTGACGAGATTGTTTCTCGAATCCTGTTAGTTTAAAAAAAAAAAACTGATTAAAAAATAAAAATAAAATAGCATTCGGTTTGTTTGCTAAACTGGAAATCAAGAAACATTATACTCGACAACTCGGATGCCAGGGTTAAATCCAAAAATCTATGTATTTTACGTTGTGCTAAATAAGCCGTGTTCTTGTGTTGGCATGTCAAACTAAACACGAAGTAAAAAATTGTGCCAAACACGTAGACCTGAATACACGTATAATTGCATGTTGACATGAACACGGCCTGTTTAACTTGATAAACGAAAAAATAGAAAAGAAAGATATGGAATACCTAGAGCTGGCAGGATCTCTGATCTCGAATTCGTCTGTAAGAGCATCATAGCCACAGATCACAATATAGTGACCTGTATAGCCAGGGGAACCACTACAGAAATCCGATACGTAAACATCTTCCCTCCAAGGCTGACTAAAAAAAGAAAAAAATATACATGTCACTCTTTGCAAACATTGATAATGAAAATAAGAAAAAAATTACACTAGTGACCATTTTGACCCAAAAAATTTAACCTGACTAACCATTTGACAACATTTTAAAAATTAATAACCATTTCTTATAAATGTACAAGAACACGACACGACACGACACATCAGCCCAAAAGCAAAAATCTCATGGTTTGGGGCCAATACCACGAGAATCCTATTGATGTCAAACGGCCATTGATGTAATTGTCCGAGTCAAATAGTCAGCAGCATTAGCATTAGCATGAGCATCATACTCAGTTAATCCTACCAATAGCAAAAGCTAAGGTAGGGTCTGAGGAGGGTAAGATGTAGACAGCCTTACCTCTACCCCGTGGGAATAGAGAGGCTGCTTCCAGTGAGACCCTCGGCTCGGTCCGAGTCAAATGGCCATTTGGGTAATTTTGTGGGTCAAGATGGTTATTTAAGTGACTATACTGTTAGTAATACCTCAAAATGTACTGGTCAACTAAAGCAATCACAATATACTTTCCTGATAAAATCAATAATGCAATTTCATCTTCCTTTATTGACCTGCACTGTTAACAACTCAAACATTTTTAGAACCAATTTACTAAAATATAGAAATTCATAAAATCTTGGGTCACTTTACTGAAATTAATTTTGAGATCCGTAGTGCGTACCTCAATATCTATCCCGGCTTCCTTTGATCTCTGGAACAACATATTGACCCGTACTATATCATCAGTCAATTGTTTCTGCAAACATGTTTAAAAGGTAAAACTCCAATTGTGTTGCATAAATCTTGATAATTTCATGCTAAAAAGCAAGTTTAAGATCCAAATAAAAAAAGAGAAAAAACTCTCATTAGTTTAAGAATGACCGAATAAAGATCTAAACGTCCAACTCCGTTTGAAAATATAGATATATGTATCTTTACCTCATAAAATGTCTCCAGTGAATAATTAGGATTAGCACCTAAAGTTACAGTGATGTAAGAGAAGCTAATAGAAAGTTTCTGCAGTAAATATGCCAGATCCACGGTCCAAATACTGCCACAACAACAGGACCGTAAAACATTTCAAGAAAACTGACGTTAAACTATCGTTGTTTAACAACTATATCACCAATGCCAAATTATAAACACGACCCTTTTAACTTATCCCACCGGTTAACGATTCTCACAAACACGCAAAAGAGAACAAAATATAAACTACATTAAGATCTTCAGTTATTTGAAAAAGAAGAAAAATTTACCTGTTTGTACCGCAAAAAGCCTCCAAATCTTCAATATCGTAATGGTTAACATTAAGCGTTTTTAAAACCATCAAAACGCAAACAAGGCCACAATCCCACATTCGTTCCTGTTTTATGTGCGGAACCTATAAAATAAATTAACTAATTACTAAAACAGAATTTAGAAACAAAATCTATAAAACTACGAATGAAATATGAACAGATGAACCTACATTGATGAAGTGTGACTGTACCAACACTTCCTTCTTGCTTTTATCATTTCTCAAAGGTGTTTTGTAGTTGTAGGATTGAACGGAACTCTTACCGTCTACTTCTTCTTGGTCATTATACCCTCCATTCAGTAATTTGTTTAAGAGGATATTTAAAGACCACATCTATGAAGAATTTAGCTTTAAAATCACCAAAAACTACTCACAAAAGAATGACCAAGTTGACCTGCATTATATTTTTTTCAACCCAATGAGTTTATAACATAATTCAACATAACTGAGCACATGCAAATAGCTTGAAACTGTATAAATAACATAGAAACATGATAAGTAATTACTCCTATGCTTCATAGTATAGCCCCATGGACTAGTAAAACATGATAGCATATGCTTCAAAGAGTACATTCAACAAAGAAGGCGAGAGCCACATAAACCATTTTGCGCATTAGTGGGACTAGGAGTGTAAACGATGCGGAGCAGCTCGAGAGCTACTCAGGATCGGATCAGTAAAATGTTTGAACGAGCAGAGCCTTAACGAGCTCAAGTCCGAGCACAAGCCTGAAATATGAGTCGTTTAGTTATCGAGCCCTTCTCGAGCTTTAGATACAAAGCCTGTTTAGGCTCGCGAGCCCAAACAAAAATTATATTGTATTATATATATATATATATATATATATATATATATATATATATATATATATATATATATATATATATATATATATAATATGCCTACATCCCACCCTCCCCGGACCCTACAAATAGTTTTACTATTTGTGGGAATTACCGGGTACGGTTGTTGTATATATAATATACCTACTATTAAAGATGGGCAAACTGAGCTTTTAGCTTGTTCAAAATTGTTCTTAAATTATATTGACCCGAGCTGAGCTGAACTCAAGCTCTTGGATTTTACTTTCGAGCCGAGCTCGAGCCTAGTCGGTCTCTGGCTCGGCTCGTTTACACGGGACAGAGAGAGAGAGAGGCGGTTAAACGGTTGCATAACCGCCTCATTTATCACAGTTAAAGCAAAATATAAACATGTTTTATGACAGTTATAGAATGCTAATATGTTGAGCTAAAAACCTAATTGCAGAACTCCATTAATTCAAGATCCAAAAACAAGTTAATAATATTATATATTCAATTCAATCATTTATTATGCAATAAAAACAGCATCCCTGATCATCCAAACCATCAATTAAAATTAATTAAAAACTAAATCACACCTTTATCTAAGGTTTTTTTTTAGAATATATATAACAGATAAACAACAAGGAATAAATCAGAACAAATTGTTAGTTACCGTACATAAAGATGCAAATGAATAACGAAAAAGATGGCTTTTTGATTGAAATCGATTGATAATCTGAAAAGGGTTTGATCGGAGTCTTTGTTTGACCTTTCAATTTCTTCTGGTTGCCGTAATCCCTCTTTGTATTTTATTATTATGATTATGTTAATATTATTATTATCTGCAAAAATAAAAAAATAATAATAAATAAATAAATAAAGATTTTCCGGTGGTAAGAAACAAATAAAGGTTCGTTGGTGATTTTAAAAGTTTCAGTGGTGACGTGTATCTACCAGCCACGAGGTTTGGTTTGATGGAACTGCTCGGTGTGGATGATCAAGTGTTAACTAGTGAGATACCCGTCCGTTGGGACGGGTTTTCGAACGGGGATTAGAAAGCGTGAAAGTTTATTAATTCATGTATATGATATCTTAGATTTAGTTATGTAGTTGGCGCATACATGATTCATTACTAAATAAAAACAGAACAAAATAAAAAAAATTAAATATAACATATAAATGAATTAATGGAAATTGGAATAATTGAGCCTTCCAATCCAATGCTTTTGAGCCGATTCACAAGGAGTGTTGATGATTTGATTGCTACATATTTGGTGGTCGTTTCAATGCCTTTAACCTGAAAAAATAAATAAAAACTCAAGCATGTGACCCAAACTATGAAAAACCAACTAACACTTGGTCTTGCCAATAATAAATAAAAGGACTTGCCTCAAGATCGCTGGTAATTGCAAAAGAGGAAACAAACTATGTTAATTATTTACCTCTAGACATCCAAAATCATATCATCATAAACATCCCTAAACAACTAATTCCTACACAATGAAATGCAAGAGATTGGAATACCTTCATTGATCAGTGGTGTCCATATTGAGCGACCGTCATGCCTCAAATACGAAATCAACTTAAACAACATGGCTAACCATGACGCATCCTCTGTTCGTCGGCAACACGGCTGGCCGCCGCCACGGCCATACTCTTTGGATTCATAATTTGGGATTTGAGGGGGCCATCAGAGAGGGAGACGCCTTTGATTTGATATTTAAGAGTACCGTACGAAGATGATAGAATCAAAGTCGGGGGAAATATATGTATAAACGGAGAAAAAACATATAATCAATTGTGAAAGGTGATCTCTCATTAAATTGATAAAAAAAATAAAGAAGTAAACTGACCTGAACAAAGATAAATTATACTATTATAGCACAAGCTATTCAATTTTCATAACATTCAATTTACCTGTAGATGAAATCACGTATTGAAATCTTGAACCATACAAATCTCATCATCATCATTGGGGATCCTACCAATCAAACATCGATGTTTAAAAGTTTTGATTTTGAGTTTATTGGATACCTGCAACACACATATCAACATGACTTTGAAATTTCTAAACAAAGCGGCAAAAATCAAAAACTGAAATTGGAGTTATAACTACTTACAATGACGGATGGCGGACCGCTGGTGGTCGATTGGGCTGTGGTGATGGGATCGAGCGGCAGCGATATGAACTAAAATCTATTACATACATACACACATTATGACAGTAATAAGATAATCTATATGTATCAGACGATATGAGACAATGTAAGCATCTAATAATAGTACATGTATCCGACTTTTCCATAAAAACAATCAAATAATATTGTAGGGGCGACCCAATAAGAAACATAACCTGACACCTGGGTTTTAAAAAGCGTGCCTAGGCGCATCAAGGCGCAACCTAGGGCGCCTCGGGGCTTTGCGCCTGTTCTTTTTCCCAAAGGCGCGCGCCTCATGCACTTTTTGTCAAATTTCAGGCGCTTTTCTCCTGAGGCGCGCGCCTCACGTAACCTGGGTATTTTTATGCATAAATATGTTGTACCTTGGTGTTTTTGGCTTGTACGTATAGGTAAAATCACATAAAAACCTTATTTATAGCTATATTTTGGGTAAATGAAGCTAAAAACTCATGGAATATATATGGGATATATAAAAAAATTATATAATTAGTGTGCGCTTCGGGTACGAAAATCCCATGCTTTTTGCGCTTCGCGCGATGCGCTTAGACCTCGTCACTTTTGTGCGCCTAGCGCTTTTTAAAACCAAGCCTGACACAACGCACCTGCTGTGATGTAGCGTATGGGCTGTTGACAAGAATTCCTAAACCACGCAATAATGAAGCCATATCATGACATGTCAGTTCCAGCTTCTTAAGGTCTTGTTGGACTTCAATACGATACATTTCCTTCGTGATCATGTTTTCCTCGTCCTGTGTAAAAACAGGAAACAAAAGTATTGTAATATAAACAGTCGTGGAGCTGTCATTATAAACACATTACATGGAGTCTGCAATGCAAACCTGTTTTTGAGATTCCCTGATTTCTTCTACGCGTTGTTGCTGCCTTCTTTCAATATCTAGTAAACGCAATTCTTCAGCCTTTTTTCTTTTTAGTAAACGTCGCTGTTGCTGAGCTTCTTCTGCCTGCAAAACACTTCATTTATGAGCATTAACAACACTAACGGATAATCAAATACATTCGTATCAAATATAGCATCAGTTTGCACCATGAAACTTAAGCAGGGAGTCTATATTCAAACAACAATTCAAAAAATTTAGGTACTATCATATTTAATTAGCAGTATATGCTTGGTGGAAATATATAAACCATCCTCTGTTGGTCAGGCGATGCATTCGTAAGAGTAGAAGCCACCGTTGTAATATGCATTAGTTGTGGGGTGGAGGCAGAAGCATCACGTGGAAGCATGCCACCAACACCCGCCACGCCAAAAGGTACAGGAAGCAATCGAATGCCAAAACGCACTGTCATATTGCATCTGCCAAGTTTCTACCTGGATAACGTTACATACGTCCTCTTTGAACCATCTAAGCAGAGAAACAACAACCAAATTATCAAAACAATTTATTTTCACGAAATTTAGCAGTAATACTGAAAGTTTGTAGTTTTAGTCGATTGAATCACATACCTGCGGCTGCATCACTGGAACAAACTGCTTGGACAACTGGTACAAAAAGGTTTGCATAGGACCAGCACCTTGCCTCATTCCATGTACAAAATAGTCATAGATTAAAACACAACACCAGGAAACAAAAGCTTGGCTTAATTTGAGCTCACCTCAAACTGATCCTGCATACTTAGATTTGACTTCTTGGAAGTCAATATAAATAGTAAAAGCGTTAAGTCGAGTCAAACAAAGGGTCAAGTTGACTGGACAATTTTTTTCGGAAAATAATTAATTAGCTTGTTAAATATGAAAACAAAAAGTTATATTAACACAATACTAATCTAATATTTCGAAGAAAAATATTTAAGAGGTCGCATCATGTATGCATTAAAAACACACTTTGGCCAGATTTTGCCATGTTTCGTTTCTATACATAACTTATTAAATATTCGTCAAAATTGTCACTTCTAAAATAAATAAAAAAAGCGCGCATATGTACCACGAATAGCAAAAAAGGTTACCTCCTAGAGTCCTAGGTTGCCTTATACCACCAACAGTTTCATAATTGCGTCATCAGACAACACATTGTGTTAACATAGTTCAAGCCTTCAAGGCTAAGATTGTCATCATTTACAGTGATGAACCATATGCTTCCAGCTTTCAAGATATTTATAAATGAACCTTGTTTGGAAAGTTATGCATAACAACCAACCCTCCTCCAACAAATCAGTGAAACAAAACATCATCATATAAAATATCACCGAACAACTTTCACACAAAAGAACTTCAAAACAATATATAATCTAATCATTAACCTAAATTCGATTAAAATCTATGCTAATAAAGTAGCTTTTGAGGTGTAACACTTTAGTCCACCAAACAACTTTCACGCAAAAGAAATTCAAAACAATATATAATCTAATCATTAACCTAAATTCGATTAAAATCTAACATGAGCAGAATCATCAAGTTTTAATAGATAATTGTCACATATGAACGAATTAAATGACTGCTGCGAACAATAACCTAAGTCTACACTAATTAAAGTAATAAACGCTAAAATTAGAGAAAAATCTACCTGATGTCGATAATTCTCTGTTGAAGATGCGGTAATCCTGTTTTATATTAAGCTCCGTTGAGTAAGAATTTGTAACCGAAAATACATAAATCGGATAAGTTGAATTGAATCGAACCGTCCAACAACAGAAACGAACATTAAAAATAAATGTAACTAAAAAAATGGAAAACATCTGTTTTCCAAGCAAAATTGGTCACAACTCGAGGCAACTGGCTGTAGCAACTATAATTTTTACTAACTGATACCTGGTGAGATTTCTACCAAATGTAACACGAAGATAGAATTAAGGTAACTTAGGAGATGAAGCAGAGAACGTTACTGAGTTTCTCAATGGAGGAATTGACGGCTGAATTAGCCATGAATTGATGCCTAATTCGTACCCGAATTCAGTTTGCAAGGTAATTCTCTTGCATAAACAATTTCACCTTATCAAAAGCAATACATTGTCACTCAACATTGAACCACAACACAAAATCAACAAAATTAACAGATTTAAAAAATAAAAAATAAATAAAAACTTGAACCTTCTTCCGGAGACCATTGGTTCCAGTTTTCTGGCCTTCGACCAGTCTCGTCACTTTCGAAGGTAGTTTTGTGGACTGAGAAAAGAAGAGTAAACGGAAGTTGTACCGGTGGCGGTGGAGTGACGGGGAGAGAGGAAATGGGTGGTTGCTCCGGCGGCCATTTGTGAGTGGGGTTGTGTATGGATGGAGTGTAAGAGATTAGTTGTTAAAAAAACTAAAGGGAATGGTGGGAGACAGAGAGAGGAGGGATGGTGACTGAATCGGGACTTGAAATAGTGGGAGGTGTATAATTTGGGGAGGAAAAATAGCATAAATCTACGGTTATACAGACTGAAGTGGGTAAAGAGGAAGAGTGTGGGTAATGGGAAGAGTGGGTTGGAAAACTGAATCTCAAAAAAATAGGAAATCTAACTTGAATTTAAAAAAAGTAACCGCCAAATTTTTGGCATTTGGATGGCTCAGATTGTTTTGGAGAATAACTGATTGAATTATTGTGGTCAAGATTAACTTAAAATTCAGTTTTGCTTGTGTTGATTGAAAGTTATTTAGTGGTGAACAATATATTAATAATGCAGCCTTGTGACATTGGTGCAATTGTATATGAAAGAGGGAGGTTGTATTCCCTTGCCATTCTCATTGATTGTGAAACAATATATAATACAACATCATCTCCTATATTAGGGGAGAGATATCTACATTTATTTACAAATCAATTTACTTAATTTATAATATTCTATTAGTATACAAAGGGGATTGAGGTTGCACGTAACTATAATCGTCGTTTGAAAGTTAAGGCTTGTATCGTAGACCTATTGTAATCGTCGTTTGAAAGTTAGGGCTTGTATAATAGACCTATTTTCTGACTTTTAAGAGGTTGTTTGAGGGTTTGTGTCGAATGATGGTTTGAAGGTTAGGGTTTGTATCATAATTCTTTTAATCTTTTTTGCCGAACGGTTGTTTGAGTATAGGAGTGGACGAGTGGTGTAGGGACAGGAATAGTAGGGCCTTTTACAAACGAGTAGAAATTTGTGTTCGTCTCAAAGTGTGTGACGACATGTAAATGATTAAAAAATTGAAATTTGAATTGAATTCCTTTTGGTTTTTGGGTTCTCAAGTACGGTTTTGGTTTTTGGGTTCTCAAGTACGGTTAGAGACATATAGGAATTTGGATTTCGGTTTCAAATCCAATTACGAATTGGTGCGACTAGAAAACTTAATGTCGAAATTTTGTAGGATTTCACTATTCGGTTGGTTTGATTAAAATCCTGAACCGGGCCTATTAAATACGGTTTAAAAAAAAACTAAAAACCTAACTTGTCCAAATTGGATGTACTAGTCATTCTTAGCAGTTTAATTTTGTTAAAGTTTAACATTGTTTTTCTTTTTGGTTTTATTTTAGGTGTTAGAAATTTGTAATAATAATTGGGGTGATAGTATACTTCGTATCTCAATAATAAAAACAAAAAAGGCATGTGTGTTGTTTGAATTATACCACCAACTTTATGGCATGTCACGTAGCCAGAAAACTAATTTGATTAAACCTAGTTAGTTTTAGTTATTTTTGATCCAGTGAAATAAAAACTAATACAAGTTGGGTCTGTTAGATTTCAGTTTTCAAGTTAGGATTATTTAATTCCAATTTCTCAACTATATATGTAGCTTCTTTATTTTATGTTACTCTATTACCTTATTAAGGACCAAATATGTCCACTAAGCTAATTTCATCAAATTTTTAAGAGGGGAGTTCAAATGTCTTTTCACAGATATTCATTTTTGGTCATTTTCTTCTCAATATGTAACTCACCTTCATAAAACCTAATAAAACCCAATTAAATGCTTAGACCTTTAAGTGCCCATGAAGTGTATATGTATCATCACATTCTCATGTCTTAAAAAGCATATGTTTTCCATTCTTTTTATGTGTAGCCATAAAGAAATAGAATATGCTTTCCATTTTTAGGGTTTTCCATTCCTTTCATCAGCATCCATGAAGACATCGAAGCCTTCAAACATGCTTGGTGAGTCTCTTTCGCTTCAGATATTCTTCTTCCATTAACCAACATTAATGACGGTATTGACCTACTTCTCGATTTGGATATGGATCTGATTCGAAGGTTTTATTACACAAATTTGTTCATTTTTTCATAAATTAGCACATGGATACAGTCCAGAAGTAACTATCGTGAATGTTAAATGCACCTGTAGTTTTCAAATTGCTTATTGTTAATTTGTTATGTCCATGTAAATAAGTTTGTGCATAATTTCATATTCGATTCGTTATGTTGTGAGGATTTTATTCGGTGTATAAGTGCATTCAATGGTTTTTTTTAGCTTCCAATTAAAAGTTTGGTAATTGATGGTAATTGTAGATACAGATAGTACTATAAAACCAACTTATGACAAGCAATACCACAGAAGTTTTAATTTTAAGGTAACTGAATATTGTGGACCGCTAACAATTTTCTTACATCGGTTTTGTTTATATTAATATATAATTAAAGTTATGGGATTCTTAGTCGACTTTAACTTTCATTTTTTTAAATTCTTTGCACTAAATATGTGCAATTTTAAGTTATATAAACTATATGTGTTCTTGTTCTGTTTATATTTTTTTCTTACTTATTTACATGTGCAGGATGATGCTGATGAAATATTATATGTAGTGGACCCATCCAGAAACATGCAGTCAAAAAATTTATAACCATTTGGTATGCTGCAAATCCCCTTTATTATTGTTCTTTTTTCTTTGCAACATTTTATGATTTTGAAGTTACTTAAGGTTTGACTGCTTTGCATGAACCATGCTATTAGTTGTTGCCGACCCTCTTAAAAATTTATGATTTTAACTTGTCAACCCACACCTACAACCTATAGAATATTACTTTTTATGAACCGATATTTAACATTATAAACCTTTTGTAGGTTAATTAATAAAAAGGTTCCACACATTATTTATTCAGAGTACGCTAACTTTCTAAATGGCCATCTGAACTTGGACCGTTTAATCAATTAGGTAACTTTCTAAAGGCCATCTAAATGATCTTTTATTCTTGTTTAAATCTTCACCATAATATTCACATACGAGTCAACTTAACCACATGTGAATTGATACATGATTTTGAAGTTCTTATGGTTTTCAATATTTTCATGTTTCTTATTTAAACGGTTATGAGCGGACATATGTGCTCATTTATATGCCTTCAATCCATGTATTGTTAATCCAAGATGATTCCATCATATGTAATTAATATGATTTAACGCATCATTTTGGTCCAAAAATAAGCTATATATGTAATGTTAATGTAACAAGTGGAGATCACCGTAAAGGTGTTTTACAATGATTCTACACTTGTTATTAGGGTACGTCATAATTGAAGACGACTTACAAATTTACAGCATATGATCTGACTGGCTAATGATTTTGATGTTATCTTTTTAAAATTGGTTTTAGTTTCATACACAAATGGTTGGACCTGATTTGATGGTACTTTTTTGTGAAGCACATGAAGTAAGTGAGAGAAACAAAATTTGGTAATTTATTATAAATACTTTATTAGTTTCATATATTATGACAGTAAATTATACGAATAAAACTACTAACAAAAATACAACCCAAATTATCACGAGATGATTGATAAATTAACAACAATAAATATCGCGCTAAAATTGTCGTCCCGCAGCAACGCGCGGGCTCCCCACTAGTTTATCATAGTATGGGTAAAAATATGTTTACTACGATTCTTATGAGACACCCCGTCACGTAGCGCGGACGTCTCACAAAGTTTAGACTAAGCTCCAATTTAGCCTGTAAACCTAAACTAGCCCGATAATCTTTTATGTTTAGAATAAGATCATGTAGGCCCAAATTCATAGTTGAGCCAAGAAGCCTGAAGAAAAGCAAAGTGAAAGCCCACTTTTTATATTGGTGAATTTTAAAAATTCTTCAAATTCTTTAAGCTGTTTTACGCCAGACGGGTATTAAGAGGGTGTTTGGGATTGCGT
This sequence comes from Ambrosia trifida, assembly GCA_028751855.1. Classification (NCBI taxonomy): domain Eukaryota; kingdom Viridiplantae; phylum Streptophyta; class Magnoliopsida; order Asterales; family Asteraceae; genus Ambrosia; species Ambrosia trifida. The sequence goes on along the minus strand of CM054126.1, from coordinate 3,191,023 downwards.
TTTGAATCTGATTTTTAGATTATTGCGTTTTGAAAACGCAGATAATCAGTTTTTAGTGTTTGGATTGCGTTTTGAAAACGCAGATAATCAGTTTTTTAGGCTACCAAAACGCAATAATCTATAAGCAGCCCCACCCCTGCTTTTTCAAAACGCATAATTTGTTTTGAATAATCAATCCCAAACACCCCCTAATTCAATTATCACTATCTAATTGCCCAGTTTAAATGTTTTATTGATAAATAATTTGCGTGACATCAAATTTATATATTTAAATACCGGAAAATACACAATTACACTTTTGACCTTAAAGAAAGAAACAAAGGTTTTGGAATGTGAAAAAGGTTCTTTTTTTGAAAAGGAAAAGAGGAACGCATTGTAGGTAAGTAAAGTCAAGTTTATTACTTTTTTTTTTCTTTTCTCAACGGTTAGTTGTGGTTCGAATTTTAACGTTACATATTCAGTGAAACAGAAAACAATTATTCGAATTTTGGCTTTTATATAAAAAAAATGACATTATCGATATAACTACAAAAGTATAATAAATTATCGTTTTCCTTCGGTTGTGCATTTCACCTCTCTTTTTGCAATTTTATATAAGACCATGTGTAGTGGGAGGGGAAAAAACTTAAGGCCCCCCTCTGTGATTGGTCCACGTGACAGCTGAGTCAGCATAGGGCGTTAAGTCAAAATGGGGTATAGTGAGAGGGGGAAGAAAGATAACGCCCTTCAATTCAAAAGATTGTTATTAAAACGTTGCTCTAGAACATGTGGCACAATATTAGTGGTTCTTGACAAATCAATAGAGCGTTATCTTTATCACGCCATTGCCCAAAATCAAAACATAGCGCCCCCCATACCGGTGGGGGGGGGGGGGGCGACTTTGATAAAAACGCCCACATTCACGCTCCACTACATATGGTCTAAAAGAAACATGATACTTTACTATAAGATTTATGATCATACATAACTTCCATAATATAGAGTTTAACATGTATCATGATGTTCTTCCACGATAAATTTTATAACACGAGTTAAAGTCCGTACACTGTTTTTTTGTTTCCCACTATCATTTTCTTCCAATGTTTTTAGTATGTCATATTGTTTCCATGATAATATTGATAGCATTGCAAAAACATATACGATGTTAGGCTCTAAATTTAAATGTGTGAAATTAGTCCTTTGTTTACGATGTTGTTTTGGACCATTTATCATGTGGTCAAGTCTATTTGGTGGTCGGGTCTATACATGGACTAAAACCCCTTTCCCGGATCATATCTCTTATGTTCAACAAATTATATCTTTGGCTTTGGATATGAATGGGTCAAATAATGGGAATAAAATAATGGGAGCGGTCCTTCAGGTTACGGCTTGGGAGATTTGAAAGGTGAGGAACGAAAAGACTTTCAACAATCGTCATGCGCTACAACCGAATGGAGGATACTATTAAAAAAAAACTCTTTTATTTGAATTACGAATAGATTTAAGTTTTGTAGTATTAACTAGGATAGATGGTGTGACTTTAATTATGTAATTGTTAGGTTTTCAGTTACTCACTGACCTGTTTTCTATATTTCACATAAAAGTTTTGCCGTTAAAAAAATAAAAACAAGCAAACCGAATTGTTTTCCAAATGATTTTGTTGGTTGCACCTTACTGGTTTAGTTGGACATTTTCTAGAACGACAATCACTAATTAATCCAACATTTTCATGCCGTTAAAAAAAATGAAAAGTGTTTTCCGGTATTTTGGAAACAATACGCAATAGCTTGTTTTTAAATCATTGATGATTTAGGGTCTATTGGCATTTCTGCCGGAAGAATAAAAAACAAAGCATTGGGTAACGAAGTCAAGGCCTCAAGGCAAGGGCTGGCCTACATACATACGGCTATGATCCCAAGCAAGTCCATAATTTTCAATTCCAATCCCTATGACTTTACCTTTTCTCACATCTCACTCCTCTAGATTCACCCCCAGTGTCACGCTATGGTCAAAACGTAACGTTTTGAAATACAAAAGTCAACACTTTATCAGATAACCTAGTACGTTGTCTGCTTTATGGGTGATTGATGTGACCAAAGCATTGCGCTATGGCCATAGCTCGGTGCTTTGGTATTTTTTTAACCCCAAAGCGACAAGCTATGGCCATTGCTCGGTGCTTTGGGATTTTTTTTAATAATTTGTTTTAATTGATTTTAAAATGTTTTAATTCATTTCGGATGTTGTTTGACACGTTTTGATCAGTTTAATTGCTTGTTGGAAGTTTTCAAAATAAACATCCAAGTATGAACAACTTACATAATTCAATGTGTCTTTATTTTCATAATTGTATCATTTTTATGATTCATTATGTCTTTTTTCTTTGGAATTGTGTTATATTTATTGTCGTTGTGCTATATTTTGTGATCCGTTTTGTGTTACATTTCGTGATCTATTGTGTTTTTAGTATTCTTCTAACCCTTCTCATTTTTTTTGTATACCGTGTAGGTAAATTGGCCCATTATCTCTTTGTTGGTTTTAAATAGTTTGCTTGAGATTAGTGGAGACTAATGAAGTTGATCAAAGAATGGTAGTTAAAAACTATTGACTAAAATTGTTAGAAAGGAAGAGTTTGAGTTTAAGAGATAAAGTAAATTGTTTTTAAGGAGATAACCTGGTGGTAAAATGGTGTTATCTAACCAAGTGGTTGTGTATTTAAATCCTGCAAAGGACAGGTATGTGAATTTAGCCGTTCAAAAAAAGAGAAGTTAAATTAACTTAGGCATGTTAAACAAACCAAACATATACATAGGGAGCATTTTGATGTTTGAAGGGATAGGGTACCTAATCCTATGGGGAATTACGATACTATCCTAAAGAAGTCTGCGAAAGCTCAAGTCCATAGCAAAAGACCAAACTCCGCGGGAACTTTCCACGGAGACAACATCTCCGCAGACTACACCATGTCAGAGGTTCCTTCATACGAATGACGTCACCAACATAAATACCCACAAGAGCTAGAATAGAGCTATTTGTAATATACTCGTTGTAATCCTCTTATTAATATCATTTAGCTTGTACAGTGGACGTAGGCTATTACAAGTCGAACCACTTACATGCTCTTGTCTTTACTTACAACACACACACACACACACACACTCGTATCACTCTCGTTTGTTATACCTTCGGGTTACGTTCTATCTATAGTGGTGAGCGAAGGATTAATCCTAAGCTAACACGAGTATCTAACCCTCGACCTTACTTGTTATCGGTCGTTATACTCGTTGTTTCTTCAATGTTCATTTAATGTTTTTTAAACAAACAAATGGGCAAGAATTATTTTTTTTTTGAACGACAAATTTCTACTCCTTGTGGGACTTGAACCCATTACCTCCCCCTTAGGTGTTCCTAGAAGCTTTGCTTCTGCCATTGGGTCATGGGCAAGAATGACTAAACAAACAAATGTTTATGTTCGTTCTTTAGTATTCTAAACAAACAAGGTACATACATAAACAGACACAATAAAAAATAGGGAAAATGGATTTAAATACTCCCAACTATCGCCTATTGGCGGATAGCACTCCCAACTATCACTTTGGCGGATAGCACTCCCAACTTGCAACTTGTTGGCCATTATCACTCCCAAACTAACTGGGGTCTAACCCAGTTAGTGTTTGTGGCCAAAATGTAAAAAACAAAACTTAAGGGGCATTTTTTAAATCGGACCTTTAACTTATAACCCCCCCCCCCCCTCATATTCTGCAATAGAACCCCCCCCCTCTCTCTCTCTCTAAACCACCACCACCACTCTCACCGGAAACCACCACCTTCCACCGGAAACCACCCTTCACCTTCATCCACCTACCACCACCTACAAACCCGACCCAGACCACCCTCTGAACCCAACCTTAACCTGACCCGACCCGACCCACCGGTAACCCTACCCAACCCTTCACTCTGCGACGAACTTCCCCCATAAGTGCAGATCTCACATCACCTTGCTCATACACACTGGTGAGGTAGTTATGCATTTCAATTATGTTCTAAAATTCACATCCCAAAAATTAAGCCCAAATTCATAGCTAACATACTTCTCCCCCAATTTCTCTTCAATTAGGGTTCCAATCAAACCCTTCACCATCACATCAACACCTTCTTCATCCAATCAAACCCTTAACCATCTCAACGAAACAGTTCATATCTTCAATCGAGTGATCCGTAAGAAGCCTCTCCCTCTATTACTCTTAACTCAAATCGTACAGCTTAAGCGTTACACAACACCATATCATTTCGTGTGGCGTCTGAGAGAGAAAGAGACAGATAGTGTGGGTGGTACGATGGCCAGAGAAAGAGACAGAGAGTGTGAGTGGTCGCCTGCAATAGACGGTGGGGTAGCGATGGCCAGAGCAGACAAGGCATCCGCGTCAGAGAGAGAAAGAGACAGAGAGTGAAAGAGGGGGTGGTGGGTGGTGCAGTGGTGGTGTTTGGTGCGGTGGTGGAACGTGTGGGTGGTGCAGTGGTGGTGGTGGTGCAGCGGTGGTGGAAGGTGTGGGTGGTGCAGCGGTGGTGGAAGGTGTGGTGGGTAGTGGTTGTTGGTCTGGGAGTTTCTCTTTCTCTCTCTCTGATAAAAGTTTCAGGAAGATAGAAGGAGGATAGAAGATGATGATGATGGAAGATATGAAGAAGAAGATGAATAATAATAAAAAGTTTAAAAAATGCCCCTTAAGTTTTGTTTTTTACATTTTGGTCACAAACACTAACTGGGTTAGACCCCAGTTAGTTTGGGAGTGATAATGGCCAACAAGTTGCAAGTTGGGAGTGCTATCCGCCAAAGTGATAGTTGGGAGTGCTATCCGCCAATAGGCGATAGTTGGGAGTATTTAAATCCATTTCCCCTAAAAAATAAACAAACACCAAAGAAAAGTAAACTTGAATATCCAAATGGGAGTCTAATGTCATCGTCATTACATCTTAGACCATACGTCCCGGTACATGAAATTGGGATTTCACACGTAAAACTCACGAGGAACACCAGGCCTCTTTGCGTGAACGATGTTGTGAATGGGATCAACTGTATTGTATCATGCGACAACTTTGGAGGAATTCCAGGCAACTAGCCGTTGCCAACCGTTGGAAAATTCAAAATTTGGTACTTTTTTTCTCATATAGCAAATAATCCGTAACTCTCATACTCACATCATCCACAACTATCTCGAAAATTATATAGATCATGGAGTATTATTCATCATCTTCTAGTAGTGACGATAGCACGTCTTTTGGTTCGTATGAGATCGCGGACACCATTACAAGTGCGGTAGAACTCATGGTCCACTTTATTTAATATGTTAGTCAACCACCACGTTTTATTCTGAGAAGAAAACAATTTGAACAGGACCGTGAAGCTGCAAACAAATTGTTAATGCGTGATTATTTTTGTGACGAACACGCCCTAAGTATTTAATCATGTCGTATTATGTTATGTATGTGTCATTTATTTTTTCTACATGTAGCGAACGTTATTTAAGAAAGCCGGCATGGAATGATCTACAACGAATATACGATGTACATGAAGAAGCACACAATTTACTCGACATGATTTGAAGCATAGACTGCATGATTGGGGGTGATCAAAGTGTCTGGCCACTTGGAGAGGTGCACACACTCACATGGACAAGAAAGGATCATCACTCATCCTTCAAGTTGTTGCGTCGTACGATCTGTGGACTTCGCGTGCATTTTTTTTGTGTTTCCAGGTCAAGCAATGACCTTAGTATTTTTGAGAAGTCGTCTATCATTAAGGATTGCATAGCCGGCTATGTAACAACTGCTTCTTTTTTGCTAATGGAAATGAGTAGGGGTGTTCAAAAAAATTCAAATCCGAATTTCAATCTGAAATATCCAAAAATCCGTATCCGTATTGTCCAAATTTTTTGATTATCCGATTTTCGGATTTCAAATATCTAAAAATTGGATAATCCAAAATTTCGGATTCAGATTCGGAATCTTGTTTTTTAAATTTTTTGGATAATTGGATTATCCGAATCCGAAATATTAAATAATATATACATTATATGTAATACTATATATATACACACTATATATTTAATCCATTCCGAGTTAACCCAACCCTAAACTAACATAAAACGCCGCTTTCGGATCCGAAATATTTTATATATTGAATGTTTGTTTTAAGCAGTTTTGGTTTTAGACCTTTAGCTAGGGGTGAGCATCCAAAAACCGATAACCGAAAAAAACCAAAACCTAATCGATAACCAAACCGAAAATAACCGAAACCGAATTAACCGATCGGTTACGGTTAACATATGGCCAAAACCGAACCATTCGGTTACGGTTACGGTTACGGTTTTCCCCTCTTTCGTAACCGAAATAACCGAAACCGAACCGATAGTTATATACTTAATTATTTTTCATACATATATCCATATATTTGGAATATATTTTCATGTATTTCCGGTATATTTCATGTATCTTTCATGTATATCTATGTATTTGAAATATATTTTTTATGTAACTCATGTATTTTTCATGTATATCGATATATTTGAAGCATATTTTATTTATTTCATGGGTATTTCATGTATTTTTCTTGCGTTTTTATATATATTTATATTCTTGAAAAATGTTCAAAACACTTTACTAACTATTTTAAGTTTATAATTTTGCACAAGTTTTATGTTTGGTTATTAACCGAACATAACCGAAACCGAACCGATAACCGACATATTAACCGAAGTAACCGAACCGACGTAACCGAACGGTTTCGGTTATGAATTTTCCTAAAACCGAACTTCGGTTATCGGTTTCGGTTATATGTAAAAACCGAACCGATCCGACATTTGCTCACCCCTACCTTTAGCATAAGAAGAAGGGATTTTTTTTTAAGTTTTGGATTATCGGTTGGATGATCTGAATCCAAAATTTTGGATATCCGAAATTTAGGATTATCCGATTTTCGGATATCCGATAATTGGATAATCAGACTTTGAACAACCCTAGAAATGAGTACCCAATGGTATTTAGACACCCGATTGACGATAAACGAGCTCATCTTGCTAAGGTTCAAGAATCATCAAGAAAAGACATCGAAAGGCTTTTCGGTGTTCTCCAATAACGTTGGCATTTTGTACGGTACCCATGTTGACTCTGGGCAAAAGGAAAAAAAATAAGAAACGTTATGTATGCTTGTCTCATCTTACATAATATGATTCCAGAGGACGAAGACAAATCTGTTTGTCATTACTATGACCCATTGATAGTAGAAGAATAACAACCGCAAATCAACTATGGAACAAAGAATAAAAAATGTTGCGTTTATGCAACAGTAGTTTACCTTACAGTGTTTTACAATGTAACAGTAGTTTGTATATAGCAGATGTTTTATGTTGTTATTCTGTTAGAGGTCACTATCTTAGGTGACGTCAGCTTAGATCATCAGTGGTTTAGATTTGTCTATAAATAGAACAGTGTTTATACTGTTCTATTCATCACTCACAATATTCTATCAGACAAACAATCACAGAGTGATCGGGCTGAGGGGGAGTACTTGTACAATTGATTGTAATCATTCAATATTATGAAAACATTCGATTAGAAAACATTTATTCTCTTGTTTTGATTATAGTTTATTATTCCGCTGCACTTTCCCTTTATATTCACTTCATTTTTCTCATTTTTATTTAAACAAATCAAAACAATCAAACTCAGATCCTAACATTAGCTCTTTCTCCGTCTTAAAGAGTGAGTTTTTACGTTGCTAACTAAAATTTATCTTTCAAAAAAAAAAAACTAAGGAATTGTTACCCTTACATTACATATAGTTGACATGCAAGCTCACTTATTAATTGGTCTATAAAATATGGCTATTTTTAACAAACCAACATAGAAATCAATCAAATATTTCGTTGCAAATCCAAACATCATAATCTGGTGTTACATATGTAGACTCAAATTCCCATGTTTCATACCCGAACATCATAGTCACTGTTAAACGTAAGGACATCACAGTCCAACGGTACCAGTACCGGTACGTATACGAACACCACCATCCAATGTCCGATCAGACACAATATGATGACTCATCTCCAAACATACCATAATAAAAAAAAACATCAAAACATAGCTAATAATTACAATCTCATATCACGTAGTCAAATTCAATACAAAACAATTATTGATTACTTTTTTTTTTTGAACGGCGAAATCACTTTATATATATATATATATATATATATATATATATATATATATATATATATAAAGAGCTAGCAAGCGGCTGAGGACAAAACAAAAACAAAACGGAAAAAACGAAACAGGGGAAACAACCGGACCAAAAGACAGGCCCTACAAACAACTCGACACGTCGAACTCAACCCATTTGTCCCACGTAGGAGACGGAATGCTCGCCCTATTACAAATCCAAATGAAGCTATCCTCCTTGATCAAATCAACTATGCTCTGGCTCCGCAAGTATTTTCCTTCAAAAGACGTCATATGTCATATTTCTAGCATACCAAATCCTTCAAAAGACGTCATATTATTACAATTATTGATTACTAAGTAATAATATTTCCTTAAAACAAGTTTGTTTCCAAAAGTTAAAAAAACCGTCCTCAAACGGCGTGTAAAATAAAGCAAATTACGTACGTTTATGCTTTGTCATATATACATACGGGAATTAATCCCTTAAAATTGTCAACTTAAATAATATAAAAACAAAAGGACTATTTCCATCCACTACACAAATCTCAAGGACCAAAACTGTAAAAACAACTTTAATAATAATAATAATAATATTAACATAACAATCCCTCTACGGCTATATCTGCCCCCATCATTTGTTTATCATCTTTCCATATATTCAAATCTCACACAAAGAGACGTTATTAAACAACGTTTACCTTTTATCATCTGACCCTTTTAAATTCAACTCTTCTTTTTCCACTTTGTTTATAATTTTTCAAGATCTTGAACTACATTTGAATCTTCTTGCTGTTGATGTTTTAGAGATGGAAAGTTTTGATGGTAGTAGTTGTAGCTCGAATTCGAGCAGTTACAGTGGCTCTTCTCCTGCTACTCTTGGATGGCCGATTAGAAAGGCTGCAAAATGTGGTGAAGATGAAAGGAAATCGAAACCATCTGTGGAGAATTTGAACCAAATTGGTTCTGTTAATTCAGGTTTTAAACAATAATTTCAGCTTTTTTGATGAATTATTTTTTATGGAATTTTGGGATTATTATTATTATTATTATTATTATTATTATTATTATTATTATTACATCTTACCCTCCTCAGACTCTACCTTAGCTTTGTTATAGGTGGGATTAACTTATTATTATTATTATTATTATTATTATTATTATTATTATTATTATTATTATTATTATTATTATTATTATTATTATTATTATCAGCTTGTTTGACTTTTTTGAAAATGAAAACTATCCACTCCGGAAACCGGTTTGCTCTCAGTTGAACCGGGTAAAACCGAACCGGATAAAAAATGGTTTCAAACCAAACTGTACATTTTCCTCTTTTAAAGACGGATTTAGTGTAATTTAGAGGGTGTTTGGGATTGCGTTTTGAATCTGATTTTTAGATTATTGCGTTTTTAAAACGCAGATAATCAGTTTTTAGTGTTTGGATTGCGTTTTGAAAACGCAGATAATCAGTTTTGTAGGCTACCAAAACGCAATAATCTATAAGCAGCTTCACCTCTGCTTTTCCAAAACGCATAATCTGTTTTGAATAATCAATCCCAAACACCCTCTTAATCCGTTAAAAAACTAGGAGAGGATAGTGTAATTTAATCCGTTGGACAAAAACCAATTTTGACTTTCTTTGACCAAAATCGAGCCGATTTTAGCCCAAAAACCTATCTGTGCAAGTCTAGGTCTAGCATTAGATTTTCTTCTTATAAACCGGTTTCAAACCAAATCGGTTTGGACAAATACCGATTTTGACTTTTGTTGACTGAACCGAAACAGGTTTTGGGCCAAAAAAACGGATTTAAAATTTTAACATTCTTTGACAGAAACCGAACCGGTTTGGAAAAAAAAACCAATTTGTGCACCTCTAGGTCCAAATAGTAAAATGCTCTTTTTGGGGGTTAGTCAACCCTAAAATTTTGCTTTCAATAAATATCTATTATTAATAAAATTTTACCTAAGTACTTTCCCCTTACCTAAATAAATCATTCAACTCTTTGATTTAAATATTCAACTGATTATTGATTATCATAACAGAAATGGATATAATGAAAGAAAGATTTGCTAAACTGCTCCTTGGTGAAGACATGTCTGGTAGTGGCAAAGGTGTCTGCACAGCTTTAGCCATTTCAAATGCCATAACAAATTTATGTGGTATGTCTTATGTTAATAATATTATTATTTAATATCTTTATGTTATTCAATATTAATGTTTCAGATACTAATGTTTGTGTTTGTGTGTTGTGCAGCCACTGCATTTGGTCAGTTGTGGAGGTTAGAACCCTTGCAGCATGAGAAGAAACAAATGTGGCAAAGAGAGATGGACTGTCTGCTTTCGGTTAGCGATCACATCGTTGAGTTGATACCGTCGTGGCAAACGTTTCCAGATGGAAGTAAACTTGAGGTCATGACTTGCAGACCGAGATCAGACATTTTTATTAACCTTCCAGCTTTAAGGAAACTAGATAACATGCTTCTGGTTAGTGTTCAGCAGTTTAACCGTTTATCGCGTGTTACTGTTATCGTATAAAATTCGATGATCAAATTCTAATAATTGTTTTTTTTTTTTTTGCAGGAAATATTGGATGGTTTTAAAAACACGGAGTTCTGGTATGTTGATCAAGGGATAGTGGCAACTGAGGCTGAGGGGTCGGGTTCTTTTCGTAAACCGCCACAACGCCATCAGGAGAAGTGGTGGCTGCCGGTGCCTCGTGTCCCACCTGGCGGTCTGCAAGACGACACAAGGAAACAATTGACCCATAAGCGCGAATGCGCTAACCAGATTTTAAAAGCCGCCATGGCTATAAACAGTGGCGCTTTAGCCGAAATGGAAGTTCCTGAGTCATACTACGAATCCCTCCCGAAGGTATCATTTTTGCGTTTTGGAATGGTTTTTGTATCGAATGCTTATTGTATGTTTGGTTTGTAGAACGGGAGAGCGTGTTTAGGGGACGTTATATATCGTTATATAACTTCAGAGCAGTTTGCAGCAGAGTGTTTGTTAGATTGTCTTGATCTTTCATCTGAACATGTGGCTCTAGAGATTGCTAACCGTGTTGAGGCGTCGATCTATGTCTGGCGTAAAAGGGTTCACTCGAGGCCTAATTTACCCAACCCAAACCGGTCTGCGGCTAAAGCTTCGTGGGACATGGTTAAGGACCTTATGGCTGATGGCTGCAAGAGGGATTCACTAGCTGACCGAGCCGAAAGCCTGTTACTTTGCCTTAAACATCGGTTTCCTGGTCTTACTCAAACGTCATTAGACATCAGCAAGATTCAACACAACAAGGTACTAAATTTGTTATTCGAAAACACTTAAAAGTCTATATTCGGTTACTGATATTTCGATGTATTTAACGTCCAACGTGTGTGCAGGATGTCGGAAAATCGATACTGGAGAGCTACTCAAGAGTTCTAGAGAGTTTATCATTTAACATCGTGGCACGAATCGATGATTTACTATATGTCGACGATTTAACAAGACAGTCGGATAATGTGGCTTCTGTTACTTCAATGGCGGATGTAATTGGCCAAAAACGAGTACCTATCCCATGCATACCTTCTTCGGGGACGCCATACAAGTCAGCATTCGCAACTCCCAAGTTCTCACCGGGTCCCATCATGGCTCCTGGATCGTTGGACAGAACTCCAGCGTTGAATGGGAACTGCAACAAGCCACCTAGACGAGGTTTTGGGGTGAAACGCGCGTTGACAAGTTACCTAGGTGGCGAGATGAAGGCGAAGAGTATTAACTATCAGTTGCTTGAAGGTCCTCCTGGCTGTCTTTCGACCAGAAATGCAGATATGCCGCCTGCTCGTAGTAGCATGGACGGGCCGTTGAGCCAGAAAGAGAACCGGAATCCGAAGATGGAACGTTAACTATGTGTTAATCTGTTATGTTTTTAAGTTCATTTGTTGTGATTAGCCATATTAGGATAGGAACATATGCAACAAAGTGAGGATATTATTAGCCCTCATGACCCATGATGGTGTGTTTAGGCTCTATTCTTTTATCTGTTTTCATTTGGTTCACCATACTTTGTGGTGAAACTTTTCTATGACTTTATAGGGTTAAGGGTTTGTTTGAAGAAAGGTAGTGTGTATTCGGTTTAAACTTTGATTTTACACTTTAATGTAACGTTCTTCAATTATTTTTTACACGTGACAGATTTTGTTGCTTCTTGTTTTTGTTGTTGTTAGTTGGGATTGTTGCGGTTTGATTTTATTGGTAGGTTTTTCTAGAGGAAGCGTTGGCCTAGCGGCGTAGTGTTTTGCGGTAGTGAAGCTTGACCCGAGACTTCGGGGGGTCGGAAGTCACCAGAGGGTTGGAAATGACTAGTTTCGGGGGGTGAAAAACCAGTTTCGGAGGGTTGAAACTGTATGTACCAAAAAGTTTCTATTCGAATACTATATAATCGAAAATTTCTGAGCAAAAATTCAGGGGGACGGTCATCTCTCCCCGCACCTTAAAAGTTATACGCCCATGGTGTTTTGACCTCGTGGTGTGAATGGGAGTTGATCATTTGAAGTTTGAAAAAAATAAATAGGAAATAATAGTAATAAAGTTAAACTAGAAAGAAATGCTTAAATCCTTTAAACATATCATACCATAAAAAATCTGTTTCATTAACTCTAATTTATAGAGTTAAGAAACAAATAAAAGTTGTTTAACAATATTTGTATAACTTATAAAAACACTTATACAACCAAGTCGTTGTAGTATAGTGGTAAGTATTCCCGCCTGTCACGCGGGTGACCCGGGTTCGATCCCCGGCAACGGCGATATTTTTTATAATATTGTTGCAAAGTTAATTCAAAATTTGAAATGTTAGTAGGCTGTCACGTGAGTGAGTAGTGGAGCTGTGTGTACTCACGAGCAGTAGATGACACATAGAATAATATTATTATTAGTTTGTATGAAATGTGGAGATGGGCGTGACAAATGCACACTCCTTTTTTCACACCAACTGCAATTAAATCTTCCTACGCGCTACTCCTATTCAAAACACCACATGTATTTCCAAATTTCTATATTTGTATGTTGTACATTTCAAAATATCAAAGTTTTTGTTTTATATGTATTTCGACAAATCTATTAAATAACTATAGTTCAAAACACAATTTGAATTTTAAGATTTATAACAATATGAAATAGAAACAAATTGAAGAGTTAATTATAAGAATGCTAATTTTTTTCATTTAATAAATTACACATATGGTCATCACGGTTTACCAATCAATAACACGTTTGATTAATTTTTTTTGTTTTTTTTTTGAATCGGCAAAACAAATAATTGATAAAAACAAATCAATGTTAAATTTAGCACTCTTTCTATTACCTAAGATTGAGGTAAGGTTTGCATCCATTGCATCTTCTTTAGATCATACCAATATTTTTGCTATATTTGAGATTTACTCGGTACGATTGTTGTAAATCAATGTGAAATCATAACTCTACTCTTACGTTTAAAAAAACAAAAATAAAAAGAACATCAAACCGCCACCCCTTTAAAAAATTTCTCCATTGCCTCATCAACTCTGGAGACCTCCTCTTCACTATTCCTCCACTTGGAAAGCCACATTGAATCGTTGTTCAACTGTGACGACTCTGCCTTACGCGCCTTGTCTATCCCAAATCGACTTTTAACGGATTGGATGCATCAACTTTGGACATGGTTTCTTGGTTACCGGCTTGTTGGATCTTAACGACAACAATTCCCGCCTTATTCAATCATCTCAATTTTCCTGGAGTTTTTCATCCAACAAAGTGTTAAAGAGTTAGGGTATTTGGTTCGTGAATTTTATAGAATTTGAATTGAAGTTAATTCCTTCAAAAAATATGTTTAGTAAGGTTAAACAAGGAAATAAACAAGGAATTTTATAAAACTCAAGTCAACGTCTAGACGTCTAGTATTAAATGTATTAAATTAGATAGAAAGGGAATCATGCTCATAAACTTGTATCCTTGATTTCCCTTCTATAATTGTTCTCTTTCACTGCTTTCTCATCCCTATATGAAAAGGAAGATTGTAAAGGTTATCAATTGAATACGTTCAATACAATTGATTCACATGGTATCAGAGCCAGCCAAGGCTATATAGCGTTTCCACTGAACCACCAAAAAATACAAACCCTTGCTGTCACCGCCTTAGAAAAACCCTAGACAGGGCGGCGACGGCTCGCCGCCCTGTCCAACCGTTTTTCCTTTTTTTTCACTTTCTAGTTTTACTTTTACATTCCGTTCTAAATAAATGACGGTCTCAATTGGTGTTCTTGCTGCCAGTCACATCTTTGGTTTGCTTTGGGCTTTATTTATATTTTAGATCATGACAACATCATGTTTATCCATCATGGTTTGGGATTTCTTCATTACATCACATTCTGTCCATTTTCATTCCATATTTGGTTGACATTTATTTTTATTAATAATGGGTGACATCACATGTGGTTTGGACCAATAATTCATATTTATACATAATCCATCTTCATCCTATCATCCTAGGGCTGGCATATCGTGTCAGACACGACACGATAAGACACGACACGATAAGGCACGATGACACGAAAGCCTAGACACGAACACGACACGATAACTTATCGTGTCTATTTTTCCAAACACGAACACGACCAATTTTTAACAGGTTTACACGATAATACACGATAATACACGATAAGAAATACTATAAAATCACATCTTTCAACAGGTTAACAAGATTACAAGAACTATGGAGACCCAAACAAAACCCATAACAATAACTCGCCCAAATCGGCCTTTTGGTGGTCACAGATCTGAATTCCACACCAACAAACCCATGACAACTATCAAGACCCGAATCCAACACCAACGAACCAACCATCGGTCATAGATCGAAGTCGACTAATAACTTGCCCAAATTAGCCATTGTGGCTGCTCGTAAGCCCTAACCCAGCATCGGTTACAGATCCAAAGCTCACCTGGTTGCGAAAAGGAAACGGGTTACCGAGAGATGTTATTGTAGAACCTCAAGGAGCCGAGACCCAAAGAAAAAAATAAGGTTGGCTTCTGCTCTTGGTCGGTTGCTCCCCATGAACGACCCGTAGGGTCTCTCTCTCTCTCCCCCGCCTTTCTCTCTCGCTCCCCCGTCTCTCTCTCTCTCGCTGCCTCATCTCTCTCTCTCTCTCAATATTATGTGCAGCATATGAGTTTGTGTTTGTGGGGTGGTTACTGATGTTGGTGGTTTTGATATGTGAGTGTGTGTGTGTGGTGAGGAGAGTAGGTAAGAGATGAGATGGAGGCGTGAATTATGAACTTGTGATAATAAAGACAGGGTTATCATAAATGGAATAATGGAATCTGATAGTGATACCCAATACCCAAGGCCCACCAAAAGTTAACAGGTCTATAACGGGTCTTAACAGGTTAACAGGTATTTGACCTGTTAAGACACGAAAATAAACAGGTCTTAACGTGTCGACCTGTTTAAGACACGAAACCTGTTAAGGTTAAACACGAAACCTGTTAAGAATAGGCAGGTTCGTGTCGTGTTATCGTGTTCGTGTCTGAAAATGCCAGCCCTATATCATCCTAAGCACCTTCATCATCCATCATGTGTATTTTTTACGATCAGAAATTGTCGGTTGTTTGCTCCCCTCTCAACTCTCATAATGTCTAATATATTTTCTATCCCTAATCAAGCCAGGGGTTTGATCGGATTTTACTCTTAGATCTACGGATCTCACCGTACCGAATATCGTCGCCTAACCACGGTCATTGGCTTTCGGTCTGTCACATAATGACCATGGTCACCATGTGTCTATTTGTTTTTTTCTTCTTTCTTTTGTTCGTGTTGGACCACGGTCCTCAGCCACCGAAGAACGCCTTCTGACCACGGTCACGAGCCTTCGGTTTGGCACACAGGCTTACGACAACGGTCGTTGGGTGTCCACTTATTTCTTTTCTATTTTTATTAATGTTTTGTTGGGATACCAATCATGTTTGTGGTTATGGGGACAATCAACCAAGACATGGGGACACCGTGAACTGAGCTCAATTAAAAAAAATCATAATCTAAGTTATATCACCGTTCCTAGCCTTATCATGGTCACAAATCACTGATGTTTGTTGATAATCATTACTCTTGGGCGCAAAATCACCGTTTCCCGAGTTTTTGTTTCTTTTCACATTGGCTAACAAGAACAATCACACAGTTGATGCTACAACATATCTTATTGATTCGTCTTCCATATCAAGCAGCACAATGTTGTTGCGTTGTTGCTGCTCATCGGACTTCTGTCCTTCGCCGTGCTGCCTGCAGGACTACGGTCCGCTGTTGTGCCGCTATTCGTCACTGCCTTCCTACCGCATTGGATGCCTCTTGCATGATTATGAAATCATTCAAAATTGTGGATTGTTATTGGAGATTATGGAATGCAAGATTCACATATTATGGCAGAAGTTTTGACTGATATTGAAGACAAATTATTATTATTGTTTTTTTTTTGTTTTCCCAGTCTGAGCTTCTGGTTCTTTTCGCTCTGACTGCGGGGGTATTAGAATATAAAAGTCAAGCCAACAAGTCAATGTCTAGTATTGAATGTATTAAATTAGATAGAAAGGGAATCATGCTCATAAACATCCCTGATTTCCCTCTTAGGATTGCTCTCTCCTTCATTGCTTTCTCATCCTTATATGAAGAAGGACATTGTAAAGGTTATCAATTGAATACATTCAATACCATTGATTCACATGCTTTATATTAATGTTGCATATGGAAGGTGAATTATAGGGTTGATTGTAAAATTGTGTCTCGTATAAATGTAAGTTTGTATTTGATAAAAAACTTGATTTACCAAAGAATACATAGGCTTAAATAAGCCAGGATACAACAACCCATTCAATGAGAGGTATGATCTTAAGGCATGAAATATAGTGGTCGAAGACCACAATTAATCCTATCTAAATATATACAAAAGATTATAAGGAATGTGCTGAAAATCTTGTATATTATTTTGCAATACTGTTCTCGTTGATATGCCCCCACAAGATGGAGGAGCCATCGGATACTCCAATCTTGGATCTTAGACGAAGAAAAGGTCATCGACTTAGCGATTTTGTGAGGACATCAGCTAGCTGGTCTTCAGATGGGATATGTTGAACACGTACCGATCCATTTGCATTTTTTTCTCGAACAAAGTGGTAGTCTAATGCCACATGCTTCATGCGGGAGTGATAGACCAGATTCGCACATAGATAAGTTGCACCCGCATTATCACAAAAGAGTTTAGGTGAGGTGGACTTCGAGAAACCAAGTTCCAAAAGTAAGTTTTGAACCCATGAAAGTTCAGCTGCACCGTTCGCCAATGCTTTGTACTCGGCTTCAGTGGAGGAACGAGAGACATTTTTTTACGTGAGGAGCGCCACGAGATGATGTTAGAACCAAGATAGATTAGGTAAGTTGTGGTGGAGCGTCCCCCATCAGTAGTACCTCCCCAATCAGAGTCAGTGAATGCTTTAAGATCAAGACGAAAACCACGATTAAGAAACAAGCCATTGTGGATAGTGCCCTTGAGATACCGAAGGACTCGTTTGAGAGCTTGCCAATGCCGCTCGGTGGGAGCATGCATATATTGAGAGTGTCTATTGACAGCAAATGACACATCAGGTCGTGTAAAAGCAAGGTATTGCAGGGAACCAACAAGTTGTCGGTATGGTGTAGAATCAATTTTTGACAACCAGTCAACAAGTGTAAGTGTTTCGGTGGAGCTAAGAGGGGTAGCAACAGTCTTAGCTCCATCCATGTGAAACTTTGCAATAATATTTTGAATGTGGGCATGTTGAGATAGGAAAATACCATTAACAGTGGAGATAACCTCTATCCCAAGAAAATGGTGTAACATGCCAAGGTCTTTAATAGAAAATTTGTTGGATAAAGAGTGAATGACCTGTTGAACAAAGGAGTCGGTATTGCCAGTAATAACAATGTCATCGACATAAACTAGGAAGTAGCATATGGTGCCCCCATGATTGTAAATAAACAAAGATGGGTTGGCTAGGGATTCTTTAAAACCAAGATGTAAAAGGAACTTGGTGAGTTCCAAATACCAAGCGTGAGGAGCTTGTTTGAGTCCGTAAAGAGATTTACGCAAACGAAAAATGTGATTCAGAAAGTCCGGATGAACATATCCGGGTGGTTGGGACATGTACACCTCCTCATCCAAAATACCATGTAGCTTAGGTTCGGGTTCAGAGGATGCCTATGGACTGTTTGGTTTGGTTCGGTTAAGGGTGCTGTAGAGTGAGGGTGAGGAGATGCCTGAGGGCTGTTGGTCTCGGGGCCAAAAGATGGGCTGATAGGTGGATCAGAGTCAGGCCCAGACTGTGTTGGGGGTGGGTTGTTGGGTGGCCCAAAGATAAGAGAACTGTTGTTGGGCTGGTTGGAATGACGTGGTTGTTGTTGTGAAGGAGTCATAACAGAATCAGGATTGTTTGTAGCTGGTGTAATCGTAGATATCCCTAAGAAGGAATCAACAGTAAGAATGGGGCAGGTAGTTGTTTGATGAGTGTGATAAGGAAATTGTTTTTTCCACAAACTCAACATGACGAGAATGATAGAGGCGATGGGTGGTAGGAGCATAGCATTTATAGGCACATCTAGAGGGTTGAATAACAGAGAAAAATGCATTGCTCGGAACGGGGGTGAAGTTTGGATTTTGCATACAGGCGAAGCCACGGGTAGCAAAGGCACCCAAAAGGCTTGAGTTTAGCATAGGTTGGTTCTTTTTGGAATAGAATGGTATAAGGAGTTTTAAAATCAAGAATGGAAGTGGGTAGCCGATTGATTAAATAAACCGCGGTTTGAAAGGCATGTGTCCAAAAAGAAAGAGAGAGGGAGCCAAGCATGGTGAATGAGAGATAATCCAGTTTCTACGATGTGCCAATGACGGTGTTCGGCAACACCATTTTGTTCTGGAGTATGAGGCGGAGTAGTGAAATGGGAGATTCCGTGGGACTGGGGATAGGCGGTTAAACTGATATATTCACCACCATTGTCGGTAAAAATAGTGATTAGCGGGGGTTGAAAAAAAATTTCAACAAGTGATTTGAATTGGGGAAACAAGATGGATACATCGGATTTATGTTTCATTGGATATAGCCAAATAAAATTAGTATGAAAATCAAAGAAAATCACATAGTAAGTGAAGTCGTCAATGAATTTTTCTACCGGACCCCAAACATCCGAATATATTAATTGCAAGGGTTTGGTAGTGGTAAAAGAGTTCAAGCCAAACGAAGTTTTGTGACTTGTATTACTGGAACATGAGTTACAATGGAAATTGTTGAAATTGAAGTTTAAATCTAAGCATTTGGCTATCTTTTTGAAAATCCGAATGGATGGGTGTCCAAGCTTGTGATGCCAATCAAGAGGCGATGTAGTGGAAACGACATTTATTTGAGGCGATGACGGAAGGATGGCATAGTAGACATCAAGGTAATTGTTTCCCCGCATTAAAGTTCTCCCGTGCGAAGATCCTTGACAAAAAAATGAGTGGGAAAAAATTCCACCGAAACATGGTTAGTCTTACATAATTTAGCAATGGAAATAAGCTTGTTTTTGAAACGAGAACACATAAGACATCTTTAAGTGAAAGAGGACCATGTGACGTTGGAATAGAAGATTGACCAATATGAGTGATGGTAAGAGTATTACCATTGCCAAGAATAATCTCATCAGGTCCGCCATAATCGGAGACGGGATGGAGAGAGGTATGATCGGGCTCAACATGATTTGATGCGCCGGTATCAAACATGTATAAGGAACTAGTAACATTAGCGGTTGGTGAGGACTTTGTGGGGTTCAAAAAGGCTTCTGTTTGGACTTGATTTTCTCGAAGAAACCTCACGAGTTTCCTACACTCCTCGGCTTCATGACATACAAAATGACAGAATTGACAATAAACATTAGAACGGGTCTCGTGAGCACCTCCATTTGAATTAGTAGACCCTTGATTGCGCGAGTTCCTTCTGGAAAATTGGCCTTGACTGTTGCGACGATCAGAGGCAGATCTGTTGGAGTTGCGATGTTGGCGAGTTGTGTAATTAACAGTAGTCATGGTGGGTTGAGATGGAACTGCTGCCACATTGAGTTCTCGTTCGTAATCAACAAGTTTCTCGAAAAGTTTCGGGAATGTGATTTTGGAGTCAATAAGCCGAAGGGAAGTAGCAATGGGTTTAAAATCATCACCAAGTTGGCAAAGGATATGAACCATATGGTCCTCATCCTTTACTGGGTTTTGTACCAAAGCGAGCTCATCGGCTATGGATTTCATATCACGTAGATAATCAGTGACTTTACTGTTTCCCTTTGGGTTTAAGGCCAGTTTTGATTTCAGGGAAATAACACGGGATCAAGACGTATTGGCGTAGCTTGTAAGGAGGCGTTCCCAAGCTTGTTGAGAGGTATCGGCTGAAGCAACTAGTGATTGAATGGTGGGTGAGCAGCTGCCGATCAGAGCAGCAAGGATAGCCTGATCCCATCGATACCAGGCATGAAAATCATTATTGGGTTTTGTCTGTTCCTGGTCAAGAAAGGGTGCCAGAATGGATTTGGATTCGGTAATGAAGTGGACGAGATCAAGACCGATGAAAGTAGAATGAACATGCTTTCTCCAAACAGAGAAGTTGCCATTGGTGAGGGCTTCATGAAAGTGGGTTGAGGCCGAAAGGGATATAACAGTTGGTGGTGCCATGGAGAGGAGTAGGAGAGTTTGGAAAAAAAAGGCAGGGCTGTGGATCGGTAACTCGTTAGAGTATTAGGGTTGTGATACCTATTAAATGTAACTTTGTATTTGATAAAAACAAATGTATTTGATAAAAACACTTGATTTACACAAAGAATACACATGCTTAAATAAGCCAAGATACAACAACCCATTCAATGAGAGGGATGATCTTAAGGCATGAAATAAGGTGGTCAAAGACCACAATTAATCCTATCTAAATATATACAAAAGATAATAAGGAATGTGCTGAAAATCTTGGATATTATTTTGCAATACTATTCTCATTAATATCTGTATCTGGTCACATACATTTCGGGTACTCGATACTTATTTCATTTTATGTTCATGGGTTTCACCATGGATCGGGTATTGTTAAAAGTTACCCTTTGAGGTTACCATTACTCAAGTAATTCAAAACTCAAAATCAACTGAAACTAGTAAATTAAAGTAGCAAATATTACAAGCAATTCATAACTCCAAATCGATTTAAACTAAAACCGGATACCAAGTCTTCAGTAGTAGAGCGATCCTGCAGAAACAAAGAAACACAACACTTAATCAATCATAAGACAAACATAGCATTGATGATTCAAGATTCGTGTCGCGAAAAACAGTAATACCTTGCCACCAATTTCCTCTTGCAGCACTGCTTCCATTAGGATATGCATCACCTCCACCTCTATGTCCCTAATCAACCAAAAGCTCATCAAGAAAACTGCATATCCTAATAAATCAACAATTCTTATTCTTTCCATTAATGGAAAGTGTAAGATACTTACTGCGCGATGCGGGCAATTGTTGTTACTAGTTGGAGGATAAACATCCTGACCACCATAGTAGATTGATGAACTATAATCATAGCTTGGTTCCGTTGTTTCTGTGACTTTTTGTGTTTTGCAATCTGTTTCCAAAAATAAAATAAAATATTCATGAACTTGATGAACGCTTATATCATATGTGAATCAAACATTAAAGCTGAATAAGTTATACCAACCTGTTCTTGACTCTTTAGGATTTCCAAAACTTTGCTTGTTTGATGATCCTGTGTATCCTACGCCCTAAAATACAAAGAGGAAGAATTTAGACCGTGGGCATGTTTGGATAAACTTATTTGAGTCCAAAAGGACTTTTTTTTAAAAGTACCTATTAACTTATAATTTTTTTGAAAAGGACTTTAAAAAAAAATATGTTTGGGTTAACTTATGTAATGATAACTCAATAAATTGTTTTGTAAAAAGTGTTTGAATTAACTTATTTATGTAAAATGACAAAAAAAGACATTATTTAAAAAGTCAGATAAGTTGTTGTTTGTGATTATAAGGGGTATGTTGGTAAAATTCTCCTAATAAGTTATAAGTAGGTTTAAAAAGTCATTCCATCCTTACTTTTCAAAATCAACTTATTATAGCTTATTGAAAAATTAAAACAAAAGGTCCTTTTCATTTGCCAAACATTTTTTTGTTACTTATTAATTTTTTGAAAACGTAATAAGTTATAAGGAGGTGGATATAAGGAGAGCCAAACATGAACTATGAAGATCTTGAGTAGCAAAAATTTATGTTTAACCGGAATCAAGTATCCTAGGGTGTAAATGAAGCTAGCCGAGCCTGAGCTCGGCTCGTTGAGAGTTAGCTCGAGTTTGACTTGATTCAAACTCTATTTTTAATACTCGATCTCAGCTCGTATATTAACTATTAATCAATTTATATGTATGAATGATTATTTTTTAGTATATTTATAGTTATGATTTAGGTATATAAGATAATTATTTGATTTAGTTATTTTTAATATAATTTTATACATAATTGTTATTATTATATAAATATATCTTAAGAGAAAAGATTAAATGGGTTTAACCTAATAAACCTGAGAAGTGAACGGAGATTTTTTTTGTTTTGAATTTTTTTCATTTGCTTAAACATGCTTTCTAAATAATTAATATAAAAAAATAAAAAAATAGCGTAATTACGTCATTAGAGTAACTAGAGTAATTACGTAATTACCCTACAACAGCAATTACGTAATTACTCTACACTAATTTTTTTTTTTAGATTTCAGTACTAAAATACATGTTTAACAATAAGGAAAAAAGTTTCAAAAAAAAAAAAAAAACCCTCTTTACTTCTCACGTTAAGAGCTATTGTAGGATAACTGGATAAGAACAATTTGTACAAAAACCTTCCTCTATATCTTAATTGTATTAAATAAAACTTGTTTAAATAATATGATCATTTAGGCCTGTGAGCCGGCTGGAGCTCCTATTATGCTCGACTGAATTCGAGCTTTTAGCGAGCTCTCTTTTTGCTCAGCTTAATTCAAGCTTTTTGCGAGTAACTCATGAGCCGGCTCTGCTTTGTTTACAATTTCCAACTTCCAAAGCTTTGAAAAGTTGCTAACACTAATTAATAGTTAGAAATAGAAATAAAATTACTAAAAAAAACTAGAATCAATTGCATAATAAAAATACAGTTATTCAACTGAAAAACATAACACAGCATACCATGGAAGAAGGACCAAAGGCAGAGCCAAAAATGCCAGAGGAGGGGCTGCGGCCGTCCTTCGGTCCAAACAGAGTTTCAGTAAACGATGAAGATGAAGAACCTCCAGTTTGCTGCTTCATGTTTTCCATTATCACTTGATATCTAACAAAAATGAATCTTAGTTGCAAGCAAAGCAAAACTGCTTTGGATTATTATAGTGTATATATGAATCTTAGTTACAAACAGCATTTGATATTTATAGGGTCCAAAAAGGAATCGTTATTATTTTATTTTTTTAAGTCACATTTTTTTTTTTTTGGATTATTATGTCGACAGTTAGTTTCGTTGATAAGGACTTGAGATGAATAATGGTTTAATAATAATAATAATAATAATAATAATAATAATAATAATAATAATAATAATAATAATAATAATAATAATAATAATAATAATTGTTTAAATGAATTCAAGATTTTCTAAATTATGCGTTTTATGTTTTCACGAATATATGTTGGTGATTTCAGATATCATCGATGTAGATTTAGAGGTATGATTTGTCTTTTTCTTGTAGGTGATGTACCAGCCTTTACGTCGTTAATCCGTTGGTGATCATCGACGTATCACTAAAGAGCTTTAAAGTTTATTTATCATTTTCTTTTACGGAGTTTGTTTTGATGTGTTCCGCTGATAAAGGATCTATTTTTCTAGTAGTGAGTCAATGAGAAATGAATATACACAAACCACTATGTGTATGTAAAACATATCACATATACACTTCTACATTGATAGTATATTCATATTTCTCTCATGTTGTTTTGTTTAATATCAACGTAGTTAGTGTTACATAAAGTATGCATAGTATGTTGTAAATGTAAAATTGTAATAGAATTTTTTTCAACATATATTGTAGGTCAATAAAAATCATGATGAGCTAGTCAAATAAATGTTAGATATGATACAAGGTGGAAGCAAATGTCGTGGAATATAATATAGGATTATGATACATGACCAATATAACTAGTCTACGTTATTCTTCTTAGAAGGCACATCAAAGTAGATCGATCGAGGGATTGTCAAACACCAAAAGTAGATTCTAGTCAACTATAGAAATAGAATCAATGATTTAACAAGTCAAGTTATACTACACGATGTAACAAAAATGAGAAATGTGAGAATGATAAAAAAAACCAATAGATCACGAAATATGACACAATGAACCACAAAAGATAACACAATGCTGAAAAATATAATACAAGGCTGAAGAAAAAAGACAACGAGTCACAAAAATAACACAATTATGAAAATAAGTAAAAGACATAATACTACATAAAAGACACAATGATATAATGTAAATTTAAACATTCACGTTACGTGCTCTCAAACATACATAAAATACTCATATTTATCAAGAGGATTACCGATTGTGAGTTGTTTAACTACAGACGTGACTTTTTGTATCGGCGTAAACTCTTTTTAAACCTCATGTATATGCCGTCTCTGGGCCATTCGAAGTTTGCTTCAACATCGGCTACAATTTTTCAAATAGACGTTGCGACATACCATAGTTTAAACATAGCTTCGCTGTATTTTGGGTCGTCGACAAAATAATCTTCCTTTAAAAATAGACGTTGTGATCACGTGACACACATCTTTTTTTAGATGTTGTGTCTTCTTGTTCGGCTTGCCTGACAGTATCCGCGAAAAAATCAAGGCTAGTATCGGTTGATAATAAACAAGGATTCACAACGAGCGGTTGAATGCATACATTTTCATCTTCATTATCACTCATTTTGTTAAAAAGCTGAAGAAAAATCGGAGAGAAATATGTTGTGTATTTGAATGTGGTAAGTTATTTTAGGATTTTTTTTTTTTTTAAATAAATGTCAACAGCTATATTGCCGTTGGCACAAGAACCGACCGTTTTTTTCAACCCATTGGTTGGAGACTTGGAGCAAGCTAAAGGTACCCGCCCCCATTACTCTTACCACCAGCAACGGTGTTGTCATGACGATAGTAGGGTACCCGGTCCTATAGAACAAAGTTGTGACTCGTGAATTTTAATCCTCTTCTTTTTTTGATGTTAATAGAATGTTGAAGCATCGCTAGCCATAAAAGCTGACAAGATACAAAACTATTCTCGAATTTAGAATAATTTAGAATATGTTGCTTATCAAGATTGTTTATTCCCGGATAGTTGACTTACTTCAATTAAAATTTTTAAAGTTTGGTATCTTACCAATTGGTTTATTCTTTGTTCTTTGTATGGGCAACATACATTATCTAGAGAAAATTACACAGATTGTCCTTTAGTTATACCTAAAATTGCATCCTATGTCCTTTTTTCGAAAAATTGACTCCTTATGTCCTTTGTTTTATACAGTTGTTACATCCTATGTCCTTTAAGCCAAACCAAGTTAGAAAACTCGGTTAAGTAGCTCACGTGCCCCTCACGTGAGGGGCAAGTCTGTCAATTCACCCTTGTTAAAGGACTATTTGTGTAATAATAATAATAATAATAATAATAATAATAATAATCATAACTCTCTCTCTCTCTCCTCTCTCTCTCTCTCTCTCTCTCTCTATCACACAGCTCTCTCTCTCATTCTCTCTCTAACCGACCCTCTCACACTCTCTCTCTAAAACCACACAGAAACCATATATTTTGAGGGGTGAGGACGGTGGTGATGATGAAGACGGGGGTCCAGTGATGGTGGTGGTTCGACGAGGGGGTGGATCTGAATCTGATTGTGTTTCAGATCTGAAGAACAGAGGGGGAGGACAATGGTGGTTCACGGTGGTGGTGGGTTTTGCAGAGGGTAGGACGTAGGTGGTGGTGGGTGGTGATGGTGGTGGGTTTTGCACACACCCGGTTCTCTCTCTCTCTCTCTCTCTAGCTAAATCAGTAATCGTCACATACCATCTTCATCTTTAAGGTTGATCAATTAATGTTTAATTAATATGTTTATTCTTTGTTTTTTGCAATAAGCAGTGTGTGTTTTATTGTAGGACTATGCGAAGATGAAACTGAATTCAATCTTTTTAATTGCTCTGTTTCTAATCTCAGCCCTAGTTCAATCTGCTAGCTCGGATCCCGAGGTGTTTATAAATTCAAACTCATTTTGTTTGATATTATTATTATTATTATTATTATTAACTTGCAGGGGAGAAGAGGATGAGGGTGAAAAGACAGATTTGCCCCTCACGTGAGGGGCACGTGAGCTACTTAACCGAGTTTTCTAACTTGGTTTGGCTTAAAGGACATAGGATGTAACAACTGTATAAAACAAAGGACATAAGGAGTCAAAAATTCGAAAAAGGGACATAGGATGCAATTTTAGGTATAACTAAAGGACAATCTGTGTAATTTTCTCCATTATCTATGGTTGAAAAACTGTTTTTCTCTCAAATAAGTCAAAAAGAAAGCGAGAGACTTCGAACCCTCTTTCTTTATTTGGCAAGAACATATACTATTCCAATCTTTATCATTATAGATTTGAGATGGTATATATGGTGTTTATATCTCATTGTTGATTTTATTCTAGATCGGTACAAAGTAAAAGGAAGACCAATATCCAAAGTGTGTACAGGGTTAAAAGACCAATTTGTTCCAAACTCGTTAAATTATTCTTCAAGTGATAATTTGAAATTGATTTAAGCAAATGAAAAGTGTTATCAAACTCACATGTAAAGATGCTAAACCGATGCTTCTACAAGCTTAATGTTTCGCTAAACACTTAGGACCGAGGGGAGAGAGTAATGACCTGAAAAAGATAAGTGAGGTAGGGAGGTGAATATTAAGAATTGCTTCTTGTTTACAGACACAAAAATGGTGGATAACACTATGTCGTTTTCAGGTGTTAGCCGAGTATCCCATTCAAGAAGAAGAAGCTCTCCTTAAATAGGATCCCCACGGGCCTCCAACACTCACCCCTAACCTGAAATGGGCCAGAACTATTTAGGGGTACCTCCACTTAGGGGTGAGCAAATGTCGGTTCGGTTCGGTTTTTACATATAACCGAAACCGATAACCGATAACCGAAGTTCGGTTTTAGGAAAAACCATAACCTTAACCGATCGGTTACGTCGGTTCGGTTAATTCGGTTAATATGTCGGTTATCGGTTCGGTTTCGGTTATGTTCGGTTAATATACAAACATAAAACTTGTGCAAACTTGTAAACTTAAAATAGTTAGTAAATTATTTGGATCTTTTTCAAGAATACAAATATATATGAAAACGCAATTAAAATACATGAAATATCGAGGAAACAAATAAAAAAATGCTTCAACTATATAGATATACATGAAAAATACATGAGTTATATAAAAGATATATTTCAAGCACATAGATGTATATGAAAGATATATGAAATATACCGGAAATACATGAAAATATGTTCCAAATACATGGACATATGTATGAAAAATACTTAAGTATATAACTATCGGTTCGGTTTCAGTTAACCTGAGGAGAGAGAGTAACGACCTGAAAAAAATAAGTGAGGTAGGGAGGTGAATATTAAGAATTGCTTCTTGTTTACACACACAAAAATGGTGGATAACACTATGTCGTTTTCAGGTGTTAGCCGAATATCCCATTCAAGAAGAAGAAGCTCTCCTTAAATAGGATCCCTATGGGCCTCCAACACTCACCCCTAACCTGAAATGGGTCAGGCCCATTTAGGGGGTACCTCCACTACTCTAGCCCAAAAGTTAGTAAGAGACAAAGTAAATGATAAACCAATCACAAAAAAGGAAACGATATCGCCTTTACTTACTGCAGGTGTCGCCCTGTGATTGGTGGTTGTCCGGAATGCGGACATGAGGCATCCAAGTGATGGTGACACTTGCGTTGGCGTGTGATTGATTGGCTATCCTTTTTCCATTTGTACTATTGGCGCTGACCATTAGTGGAGATCGTTGGTGATGTGGGCTCGTGCCAATTGATTGGTTGAGGCGCTCGGGCGCCATACTTGTTGTCTCCTGCGCGCATGGCACGCTCGTGGGGTGCCAACTGTCATTGGTCTGATTGGCCATGTGTACCTTTTGTCTCCTTAGTACGGAAGGAGACATTGGGGATCTCCAGCAGGCCATTTCTAATTGGTTGGACGCACGCCACCTTATATGCCACACGTCCCTTAATTCTGATTGGCTCGTACAAAACTGTCCTTTCGTACTCTTGTTTCATCGGCGTGCGCTAAGCTTTACTCGCAAGCGACCTCGGAATGGTGGTTGCGAATGACGGTGCGCCCGAGCTGACTACGCGTGACTGCACACTATCCGCATGTGTGCTCCAGCACAGTCATGCTTCTTTCTTGTTAACTCTATTTGGGCCTTCCTGGGTATGGGCTGATCCTATTTTTCGTACGTATTTAGGCCCATATTCTTTCAGAACATGCTTTTGTACCTAACTAATAGACTAGTCAATGGTCAATCACTCTTCAATCATTGACTGGTCAATGGTCAATCTTTGAAGAGTGATTGTCTAGTCTATTACTAACTACCATGTGCCTCATCACCACAACTATAGACTGTGTGTTCTAGTATTACTTGTGAAGAGATATGTACCCGCGCGTGCGCAGAACGGAAGCCCACACACGCGACAGCGCAGGAACGTGACGTGGCATTCTAGAAGACGGCGCACGCAGCCACAAAAAGGACAGGTGCCACCCGACAGGAGCAGAATCCATAGCCAATCAGAGGCGTCCATTCCCTGCTCCATGATCACCTGCCAGTACGAGGTACGAGAAAGGACGGAAAGGACAATTACAAGACACGTGGACCAATCACAGAAGGACAACGCAAGAATTGACAACGGCCACAATAGTACAGGACAGCTGTCATTCCTCTTACGGCCAATCATAGGCCACCTGATGAGCCTATAAATACCCACATTCGTCATCAAAGGAAGGGATCGATGATCAGAGAAAGAATTCATATCACACACTGTGAGAAATAGATTATAGTCGAAACTCTTGTAATAATCCGATAACAGTGTCTTGTACTTGCTTTATCAATTAATGAGAATCACGTCCTCTCTTATATACTTACATTAGCACTGTTATATTAGATTGTTAGTTTGGTGTTTCTTCAACTTGAGATATACTGATACAATAATTTAATGTTTAACAACGTGATAGTTTCAAGTTCGTATATATTGTTGGGCATTACCTCGTGTCCTCGTCGAATACTCCCGTGCCTCCCTTATGCTCCATATTGTCTATAGCACGACAAGAAGTAAGCTATGACACTTTTATTTCTTGTCACTCATTACATTGTGGGGTGCAAAGCTAGTATGGACAATGGATCATGTTTTAGGCCTTTTATATTGGGCTACTCTATACGGTTGATTACTTAACATTAGACTGGAGACTTAGAGAGTTGTAGTCCAATAGTATATCAAAATATCAAATTATCGAAATGTCTTTTTAAACTCCTTGGAACACAACTACTATTGGAGATTTATTTATTATTTTTTTTTAACTCCATGAGTCTACATAGTCACAAGTTTATACATAATTAGATTAGATACGTTTGATGAATTTTCGCATTAGTTGTGTATACCCTTTATGTTTTTGTATTTATATGTAAATCCAAGTTTGTTGTTTGTTCTGGAGTCAGGATCTCTTTGAAAGCAGTCTCTTTATTCGTAGAGATGAAGGTAAGGTTTGTCTAAATTTAATTTCAAGTTTGATCCAAAACTAGTTATGCCACCTAGTACCAAGTTTCAATCAATGCAAGACTAGGTATAGAAACATCATATACATGTATGTATGTATTGATGTGTGTGTTTGTGTGTGTCCACATGAATGGATGGTTTTGTGTGAGAGAGGTGTAGAAAAACAAAAGAAAGTGTTTATGATACAAGTATAACCATAAATTCTTATAACAAATATAACTCTTTAGATAAAAATATTAAAGGTTCAAAAATTATATAGACCATGAATAAACTACACATACATATTTGTTTATCCTCTGTAAATGTAACATGTAAATGAACAAACCTTTATTCATATATGATTGTTCATTTTAGTTTAACGAAAAACATAATTTATTTCTCAATGTGTATTAGAAAACATATCAGGCTAGAAGAATATTCCTAGGCCACACAGAGAAATATTCTTTACCAATTCAAAAAAAAAAAAAAAAAAAAAAAAACCATACAAAGAAAAAGGCGAAGTCACTAATTCAACAAGACATGGTCCCAAACTTTTTCTTCTTCTTTTTATGACACGTGAAAATTACTCGTCTCTAACAATTATTTTCTTTTTCATTAAAGTTAGGTAGCACATTATTTATTCTACACGTAAAGACTAAATAAATACATCTGTTTTTTATTTATATAATTATCCTTATGTAATTTACCTCTTGGAATTGTACTATTCTTAAAAAAAATAAAAATAAATAATAATAATTATATCCTATTTGAAATAATTTTCTTAAAGTATCCGATGACAAACGTACACAAAAACGAGTTGTAAACCTGAAATATTCAGATTTATAGTCGGGAATGAGATTAATCTAAAAAAAATGTACGGATATGAAACATGCATGGTATTAGGTAATATCAGACTCGACTAGTCGAGACATGCATACTCGTTTACTTGAACTATACCCATAAACATTTCTTTTGTCCATGGAAATAGAATACTCTACTAATTCAGTAAAAATTTTTTTATCTATTTTAATTTTCCTTGTTAATAAAATTATAGACCACTTAAAATAGTAAGAAATGCATATGGAAACCTAATGGAGTAACTTCTATCAAACTAACATGCATACCCGATACATGATTAGTAAATGAAGAGCCATGGCCTGAATTTAATCCATATAACTGCTAGACCCTACTTGACCCGACAAACTCGATTTAAACTCATTCACAATGATGTTACTTATACACTGCAAACACAGTACAAATGACAATATGAATGTTATCCAATAAAATGATACAAACCCAATTAAGTAACCCAGGCCCCGTGATACGAACCCAGCTCCCATGGATCAGATCCGCACTATCTTTAGATATGGGTTTGACCCGGTCAACCCTAATCTTGAATATGGGGATGTAAAGGGACAATTGGTATTGAAAAGTTGGAGGAAACCAAATGGTTGGAGGGTAGTAATTGCTTCATCAAAGTTTACTTTTAAATACTTGATTATTGTTTTTAGTTTCATTGTCTTGTTATTTTTTGAGTATTGGTACTTTGTATTTTGGAGGCTTGCCCTCTCGAATCGGGCCGACTATCTATCTATTTATTTTCTATTCCATTTGAATTCCCAAGTTCCTATCATAAAACTATTGATATTACTATTAAATCGGTTACACCTTTATGATGGCCTTACACCACATGATAGTGAAATTAATCACAGTTTTCCAATATAAGCACTCGCTATAAGGTATTAAATCCATTCAGACCATTCACTCTTTCATACTTAACATTTTTTTCTCACTCGCGTGAGGGTGGTAAAAGAGACATTACTTATAGCGAGGCTACAATATTTGTTTGACAGCATTCAAGAACTAGGTATCAAAGAATTCAAGCCAAGAGATGATCAGCAGACATCTTGTGGAACTTCATACCGATACAAGCACATCTTTACAGTAACACGCTTTTACAAATAGATTGTTAGACTAAGGGACTGTTTGGTAAGCTCTTAATGAGGCTTTGAATCATTCAGCGCTGAATGATTCAGCATTCAGCGCGTTTGTTTCAGCTTCTGAATGGAATGGTTAAGGCTGAACCATTAAGATTTGGGATGCTGCTGAACCATTAAGCACTAAACTAGTAACCTTAATGCGACTCTCATATCAATGTGGGACAAGAAAATTAACCATTAAGAGGTCCAACATAATTATTCAGCACTTAGGGGCTGTTTGGTTGATTAAGTGCTGAATCATTAAGAGGTCTGAATGGTTAAGCACTGAATCATTAAGTTGGACCTCTTAATGGTTAGTTTTCTTGTCCCACGTTGGTAGGGGAGCCTCATTAAGGTTCAGCATAGTTCAGTGCTTAATAGTTCAGTGCTTAATGGTTCAGCAACATCCCAAATCTTAATGATTCAGACTTAACCATTCCATTCAGAAGCTGAAACAAACACACTGAATGCTGAATCATTCAGCACTGAATGGTTAAGAGCCTCATTAAGAGGCTACCAAACAGCCCCTTAACCACTCACACCTCCTAACCATTCAGACATCTTAATGATTCAGCACTTAATCAACCAAACAGCCCCTAAGATTTCCAATACCCATGCAATTACCATCCCAAAGTAACTTATGCCTAAAACAAATCTTACTTATTATTTCTTCTTAAATTAAAATATATTATAGGGATATAAATAGAATAAAAATAAATTAAAAATTTTATACCATAAGGTTTGGACATGTGAAGAGGAGACGAACAACAGCGCCAGTTAGAGCAGTGGAAGCTTGCGTTGTAGAGGAGAGAAGGAATAGGGGCAGACCTAAATTGACATGGGATGAGCGAATTAGACAGGATCTCATAGAGTTGCACCTCTCCGAGGACATGGTCCAAGAAAGGAGTTTGTGGATAAGTAGGATTAAAGTAAGTGACTTTTAGAATTTGACACTTAGGTAGCATAACCGGGTATTATGAGACCTTAACAATAGGATTTATAAACCTATTTTGATTCATGTGTCTAGTTATCCTGTTTTCCTAAGTAGTGTGATACTTTCATGTGGTTGTAGTCTCGTTTACATGTTTGTATGATGTTCAATGTATTATATTTTATGCACTATCTTACTAGCTTATTCCTGCACTTGGTCCGTTAGCCGATAGCGATATATCCCTGTGGTGCTTGTCTCTTTACTTGTATGCTTGCCTGTCTTCTATTCTCTCTTTTTGAGCCGAGGGTCTTTCTGGAAGTAGCCTCTCTATCTTTATGGGTAGAGGTAAGGTGTGCCTACATCTCACCCTCCCCTGACCCTATCAATAGTTTCTACTATTCGTGGATATACTGAGTATGATTGATTGATTGATTGATTATACCATAAACTATACGAAAGATTTTAATTAAAAAAAAAATAGTTTTTATTATCTTGTTTGAAGAGCGAACGACCGACCTACGTATTGAAAGCACAATCCTTTTGACAAACAAAGAGATATGAGAAGAATTGGGCGTCTCCCTTCCCTTAACCTCAGTGCTCTCCATCGCCATTAACATCCATTCACCATTACCCTCTTTCTAATACTCAATACCCACCTCACAATCTCACCATTCTTCCATAAAAATCATTAATTTATTATTATTCAGATCTTGCTTTCAAGATTCTTGGTTTTTATTTTATTTTTTATAATAATAAGAATATAATAAATAGATATGCAGACAGAGGCGACGGTGGGGGTGGTGGAAGGCGGTGGTCCGGCGAGGAAGCTGGTGGCACACCACCAGCAAAGGGCGGTGCAGCAGCAGTCGTCACAGGTGGGGACGGTTTCTCAGCTTATAGCTGGTGGGGTTGCTGGTGCTGTTAGCAAGACATGTACTGCTCCTTTGGCTAGACTTACTATTCTCTTTCAGGTTTTTTATTTTTATTTTTTTTATCTTATACCCCTTTTTGTTTTCTTTCATTAGATTAATGTTTATTTGCTTAGTTTTGTGTTGTGTTGTGTTGTGTTGTGTTGGGGACTTGTTTTTTTGTTACACTTTTGTTTGCCTTAGGCTATCGGGTATGGAGACGGGGAAGAGGGAAGCCACGTAGGAAAAAGGTGGGACGGGGGACGGAGACGGGGTGTGGGGGGGGGTGTTGAGTATGGGACGGGGGCACGTGAATGGTGGAGGCATTGGTGGGTGATGGTGGTTGGCTCGTCCCTGGCGTCCTTGGGGAGACGGGAGAGACGGAGACAGGGCAGGGGCGGTGTTGGGACGGAGTCGGGGAAAAAAGTGTGGGACGGGGGTGGTGCCCCGTCTGCACACCCACTAGTCTTAGAGAATTCACAAGTGTACAGTAGCGGAGGAGAGAGAAAATATTACTGTTCTATGCAGTGTTGTAAAAGGCGCTAGGCGCTAGGCAGGCGGTGAGGTCCAGCCTAGGGACTAGTCGGGACTAGGCGAAAATTAGGCGGAATTAGGCGTTTTGGTATTTTATACGTATTATATATATATACACAAATTTAGGGGTTTTTTGAAAATATGTTAAGATATATACACATAATACTTAGATATATACACATAATACTAAGAAATACCTAGAAATACTTAGAAATTTAATAAAAAAAAATAAAAAAAAATAAAAAATAACACCGCCTAGGACCGCCTAGGCTCCGACTAACTTCCAAATCGCCCAGGAATCCGCCTAGGGCAAAATTCCAAGTTTTACTTCAGCCTAGCGCCTAGGCGCCGCCTAGGGCGCCTTTTACAACACTGGTTCTATGTATGGGAAGATGTTGTTCCTCCGCATTTATTTTTTAATATTTTTTGAAAGTGATTGTGAGTGGAGTGGATGAGAGAGAAAATGTAACGAGAAAGATATAGAACTGTATTATTTAATCGGAAAGAAATGGGAAAATGTAATATTTTTAGTGTAGTTACGTAGAAGGGGAAAGATTAACCTATTGTGAATGCTCTTAGGTCTTAGCGTTGTATTGGCATATAGATATTTTTAGGAGAGGTTAGTTCGAGGGGTTGATGTTACTTTTTTTTGTCATGTCTCTTTTTTTGGAAATAATAATTTCTGGATTTTCTAGGATAAATACACCGATACGATATCATGCAGGATTTGAACCGCTAACTTTTTGGTAGTGGAACTGTACTCACCACTTAACCATTAGGATGTCCTATTAAGGACAATCATGCCTCTTTAGTACTATAGATTTCCCACCACCCTTTTGTTATTGGTAGTTGATGGTGATCATTTTGTAATTTCTTTAAATCCTTATTTTTGGTGATTTGTTTGATGTATTTTTGGTGATTATGGACCTAATAGTTACCCCTGATTGACCTTAGTTTTGCGTATACTTTTGTTTGCCTTAGCGTTGTGTTGAAGCATGAATTTTTAGGGGAGCGTATAGTTACTTTTAAATAGCATCGTAGATTATGCATTGAAAACTTGTGTTTTGGGGATATATGCAATTACCCCTAAAAGATGTTTTTTTTAGTCGGGCGTTTGGGCGGGAGCAACTTTTCTATTATGTGGGGTGGAGGAAAGGTTTGCCCTCATCCCATGCTCCTAATACCCTACCAGTAGCTCTGCTATGAGTGGGATTTTACTGCGTGTGATTGTTTGTTTGTTAATGTTTATAAGAATGGGATTTGAAGGTTAATTAATGCGCTAACAGTTGTGTAAATCTTTCTCAATTTGGTATCATGTGATTGTACAGGTGCAGGGAATGCACTCTGACGCTTCTACTTTACGAAAGACGACGATATGGCGTGAGGCTTCGCGTATAGTTCACGAAGAAGGGTTTCGTGCATTCTGGAAGGGGAATTTGGTGACGATTGCTCATCGTCTTCCTTACTCCTCCATTAGTTTCTACGCATTTGAACGCTACAAGAATGTTGGTACAAACGTTCTTTGATGGTTAATCTAACATCTACTTATATTTTGGTCATCTTTTGATGTTTTTTATAATGTTTTTTTTGTTGTTTGTTCTAAAGATTCTTCAGCTGCTAATGGGAGTAGAGAATCATGCGACAAATATAAGCACAGACTTGTTTATAAGACTAGCAGGCGGTGGCTTAGCAGGTATCACTGCTGCTTCCGTTACATATCCTTTGGATCTTGTAAGAACTCGGCTTTCAGCACAGGTAGAAAGTAGAAACTGATTAGTATGTTATTATTATTATTATTATTATTATTATTATTTCATGTCCTCAATTATAAGCTTTATAATATCTTGCAGAGAAATGTTATATATTATAGAGGCATATGGCATGCTTTACGCACCATCAGTAGAGAAGAAGGTGTTTTTGGCCTCTATAAAGGACTTGGTGCTTGTCTACTGGTATTCTTTTGTAATAAAGCAATGGTTTTTACGTTTTTGCCACTGTTTTGGCCGCGGGTTTTGATACTTTTGCTCTCTCGAGTGTCGACTGACTATATACTTTTTACAGGGTGTTGGGCCGAACCTGGCAATTAGCTTTTCGGTTTATGACACAGCAAGATCTTACTGGCAGTTGCATAGGTAGCTGCAGACATTTTTTTTTTACCATCTTTATTGTTCTTGTTTTCTTTGTTTTAATGGAGTGTTGCACGCTTACACAATCTGATATTTGATATCTGATGTCTGTTTTGCTGTGTGACAGACCGCAAGATTCGACTGTCCTGGTCAGCTTGGCTTGTGGCAGTCTTTCAGGCATTGCATCATCAACAGGTTAGTGATTCATTTCGTTGTGTTTAATCTCAGACGGGTCAAATTGGTCAAGTTAGAAAGTTCAGCTAGAATGGGTCATAAACGGGTCTAAGGGGTTGAAAGTCACCTAAGTCTATATTGAATTCTTACCCAATCTCCCAAATTGATTTATTCAAGGGTCTAGACTCTAAACAATAACTAGAATGATATTATTTTCTAATCGTGATCGACACATTAAGTATTCTAGAAAATGGATGAGAAAGTTATTACTCGGCAACTCAACGGCCTCATGTAGGACCGTATTGGTATGATATATATGTACCCGCCCTATTACCTGACCCACCTAAGGCTATGAAGTGTGAGAACCCCCCCCCCCCCCCCCCCCCTCCCTCTCTCTTCCCACAACTCCACATCAGTGCCACGTCATTTCCCCTTCCTCTCCCCCAAATGAGGAAATGGTTCCCCCTTCCATTTTTTTATTA
Organism: Ambrosia trifida; assembly: GCA_028751855.1. Classification (NCBI taxonomy): domain Eukaryota; kingdom Viridiplantae; phylum Streptophyta; class Magnoliopsida; order Asterales; family Asteraceae; genus Ambrosia; species Ambrosia trifida. The sequence continues at coordinate 3,153,789 of CM054126.1, read as the reverse complement.
TTTTTATTTATATATGTTTATATTATTTCTTTTGTCCATTAGTATATAATAGGGAATATTTCATAGAATAGTAACCAAGTTTCAAAAGTGTTCCAATTAGGTCACTCATCCTTTTTTTTGCCCAATTAAATGACTAAACATTCAAATTGAGTCTTGTAAAATTTTGTATGTGTCAAGAATGACATGGAGGAGAAGATGTTGGAGTCAGGATTTTAAATATATGTAGATGTATTAAAAAAAGAAAATAACATGTTAATTATATTAAAAAATTAAAAAAAATATGCTAAATCCACATCATCACTTAACGTCGGCATTAATAGATAGGAAAAAATAAACAAAAAGCCACATTACCATAGTTACCTACAAAATAGATGAAAAAACCTCTAATTTACATACTAAGTGAATGTTGAGTGACCTAATTGAGACAAAAAAAATTATTGAGCGACCTAATTGGAACACTTTTGAAAGTTGGTTACTATTTTACAAAGTTACCCCTATATAATATTATTATTATTATATAATATTGTTAGTGCAACTTTCAACTTTAACCAAATCGGGGAGAACGGGGATTTCTTACCGAGTTCACCAAAAAATATTGGGGGGGGGGGGGGGGGGGGTTTGTTGTTCCCCTTCGGGGGTCTACGCCACATCAGCCCACCGAATACACCCCCGACCCTGGGACCACACCCCTTGGCCTCATATGCATTGAAGTTACTATCACCTCTTTGTTCAAATATATTTCTAATAAAACATTTTGTTGCAGTAACATTCCCGCTAGATCTTGTGAGGCGGCGGATGCAGTTAGAAGGAGCAGGTGGGCGGGCCCGTGTTTACAAAACGGGCATTTTGGGTACGTTTAGTCAAATAATAAAAGCGGAAGGGGTGCGCGGTATATACCGAGGAATTTTGCCGGAATATTACAAGGTGGTTCCCAGCATTGGAATTGTATTCATGACCTATGAGAAACTTAAGCAGGTGTTGTCAAAGTTAGACTCATGCAGATAACCTGCAGAACAGAAGAGAAGAGAAAAACATATTAGTCATTTAGACACAAGAGGATATAACCTTATATAATCTCCTTTATTTATATTAGATATCATGTTTTTGTCATATTAAAATATAGTTGGTCCATTTGTTGAGGGACTAATTCATATTGTTTTTTTTTTTTTGTATTTTTAATGAGAGGTGCATTTAGAAAAGGGAATTTGAATTTATAGTTGAGAAATTTTATTTGAAGAGAAGATAACAAGTGATTATTATTTGATAATTTATTAAAGTGGCTATATATGAAATATCTTATTGTGTTGGTAGAAGTAAAGAAGAATTGTTTTAAATTGGAAAAAAGGTTTGATGGTTTTAAATGCATGTTGCCCAACATAATCATTACCAATCATATTAAGAATAGGCATAACGGCAAAAAACAAGATGACTACCAAACAAGTTTTATAAAATCAAAATAGTTTTATAAATATTGCTTTCGTAAAATCATACAAACAAATGTGTTGGGCACATACCCACCCTCTTTTGTGACTATATCCGCCTCTGAATTTACTAGCCAGTTTGATTAAGAAAAATGAAACACAAATTATGTGACCACAAGATGAATTACTATTTTTGTAATTTTATAAACATCCTCATAAATTACTACCAACACCAAATTGTTGGATAATAAACAATGTAAACAATTAGTGTAAATTCTTTAAAATAATATTAAATTAGGAAGATATATGATTGTCATCTAATATATATATAAATTATGAAAGTTAACCTTCAAAAAAAAATCTAATATATAAATTAGAGGGATTGAGATAGACCCCATTAAGATAACCTTATAACTTTTTTTCAATTTTCATATATTATCAACAAAAGAATATGTTATAACTTAAGTACTTAACAGGTGGTAACTCATGTCTCAAACAATCTAAGGGTACATATACATAATACAACTTCCTTCACATATTTTTAATTTCCTCTAATACATGTTACAATGAAGACAAATCATGATATTTAATTGGTCAATGGAGACAATTTATGAATTTACGTATCTAGTAGAAATCACTAAAATTACGTATGACACGTGGTGACCTATAATTGGTTGAAGAAATTATTTTTCGTAAAAGAAAAAAACATGTACCTAATGAAAGCATGGTGTTAGGTTCCGTTTATAATCGTGTCAAAGCAAAATATTAAGTCACGTGATTTACGTGATATGAGTATCATTGTTGGTGTGCACATCATACTTGACTGGTTTATAATTTAGATGGAAAATCAATAAAAGTAGTTGTGTTAACCCATAAAATTGAGAAAATGGCAAATAACTTATATACAAAATCTTATTAAGGTCGATCACACACTTTTGATAAAGAAAAAAAAGTGGAATTGGAGGTACAAAACGACTTTGATAAAGAAACAAATAAACTCATTTAAAGCCCTGCTTATGGCTCTGCGCATATAATGTATATATGTGTGGCCCTGGGGGGCAAAAGTAAAGTTGCACTAATTTTAACGTTATTTTACTAATTTCGTGAAAATAACGTTAAAAACGACGGATGGTTAATCATGCATCATGTGGTAGCGTTGATAGCCAAAAGACAAGGGGTTACATGCACCAATTGGGCTGTCCCGATTGCCAAGTGTTATGTGCCTTATGTTCAAGGATTGATACAAAACCACTATCGAGCCGAGGGTCTCACTGAAAGCAGCCTCTCTATTCCCACGGGGTAGAGGTAAAGCTGTCTACATCTTACCCTCCTCAGACCCTTAGCTTAGTTTTGCTATTGGTGGGATTAACTGAGTATGATGATGATGATGAATAAAACTAATTTTAAAGTTATAATTAATCGTAAGTATTACCTGACATCTTGACACATTAAAATTGGTTTACATCCTTTGACGCACAAGATTATAGTTAGGCAAACTATATACATGACACCTTTTAATTGATTGTGATAAATAAGTAGGAGTCTTATGTGCATTTTGACGGGCACACGTGAAACTTGACACATGACAAATTTCAATAGGAAAATCGCAAAAGTAACCTCTCTAACTTTCATATTCGCCGAAGTAACCATTTGAATTAGGGTTTTTACCAATAAACACATGCAACACAACAATACGAACATGCTATCTAGTGACTCTCAATTTACACGTATTGTGTCATGTGGTAGACTGCTCACCAATGAGGTTGATTTAAAAATGATAAACTCCAAGGTAGCGTTTGGTATGTAGCAGTGGCGGATATAGAAATGTTTTTCAGTAGTAACGTTTTTCATTTTTTTTTCATTTTAGTAGCAACGTTTTCCAAATTTCGTAAAAAAAAAACCAAATTTTCCACTAATTTTCCATTACGCGCGCGAAGTTGAGCCGCAACGGACGCGACACCTGCTTCTTCATTAGGTCCGCCCCTGGTATGTAGGAATGGAAGGCGAAATGGAATGGAGCATTACGATGGAATGAAAAAAAAAAATGTGTGTGGTTGGTTAAGGTAATAGAATCATCCATTACATTCTCCATTTCATTCCCTCTAAAAACCCCAAAAGTCATTCCATCAATCCCCCCTGTTTTTTTTCCATTCCATTCCCTTTGTTACCTTGCTTCAGCACCAACCACCACCACCACCCACCTCTACCACTATCACTTGACGCCACCACCGCCATCGCCGACCACCACCGACTTCCGCCACCCACCGACCACCACTGCCACTTTCTGTCACCAACCACCCCCACCCAGCGACTACCACCATCACCGACCACCCTGCCACTCACCACCAACCGCCACCTCCACCACTGACCATCGCCACCCACCACCAAGCACTAACCACCATCACCGACACTCTCCATCACCGACCACTACCACCACCGCCACCGACCGCCAAGCATCGACTGCCACCACCGACACTCTCTGTTACCGACCACCACCACTACCAACTGCCACCTCCACTGCCACTGCCACTACCACTGCCACCAAGCATCGACCGCCACCATCGACCACCACCACTACCAAGCCGTCGCCACTACTCATTGTCCCTGTCACTCCCTGTCGCCACCCATCGTTGCCGCCGCCATTGACCACAACCGTTGTTGCTGCCACGACCACCACCACCTCCACCTCCTCCACCACCAACCACCGTTTCCGACACCCACTATCAACCGTCATCGCCACCACCGGTTTTATTCCTAAGTCTTTGCCTACCTACCAAACAATACAAAGTAATGATTCATTACATTCTTATGTGGTAACCAAACAAGACCATGGAATGGTAATCATCCATTTCATTCCTTTGTCCATTCCATTCCCTTGTTCATTCCATTCCTTCGTCCATTCTATTACCCCATGCCAAACAGACCCCAATAACCTTATGTGCAAAAGTCAAAGTAAGGCTATATCAATGATCTTTCTATCTTTTTTTTTAATCGGCAAACAAATTTCATTCCACCCATTAATATGTACAAACTAGTCCAGTAAAGAACTAGACCACAAGATACTACAATCACTAGATATACACCCTACTCCAATCTAGAAAATAATCATACATTATGATTCCATTGAAGTTCACCCAACTCTCCCATGTAACATTGTTGCTTTTCGCACAGTTTTTAAACCATAGGAACGACATAGCTTGAATCTCACCAAAAAGTCCATCAACGCTCACCTTTTTTCCAGAAAAGATTAGTGCATTACGCGCCTTCCAAATCATCCAACAATCGACCGCAATAATCAATTGAATTAGCATCTTCATATTGACATTTTGTAACACCCCAAAACCATTCGTTCGTTTAATTACGCCATTTGAATTCCACTACATTTTCATTCCAACTTTTAAGAAGTTTATTAGGTTAGTCACCTCAACCTTGCGACCTACATTCTTCCGCCGCCAACCCCATTGTTTAATTGTTCATGAGCTTAACCAGGTATGTAATGATATGTTCGTCATTAGCGCCCATCCTGATGAAACGTTCTACGTCTACAAATGTTAAGTCATATTTTTCACACTCATGATACTTGATTACATTTTTAGTCGATTATTGACACTAGATTTACCGTGTTATTTGATTAATGGTACTTATGTCTTTTCTTACGATTCTTCATATTATTCTTATAGTCTTTTAGCCTAACATGCATTAAGACTATCTATTTCATGTATTAAGCTTATTAAAATTAATAGAGTAGTCAATTAAATTTAAAACTTTGTATTAAGCTTATCCAATAGCGATGGTTGTGTTTTGTACCAATGGTTGTTGACTCACAAGCAGGAATCTTGAAAACATTCTTTTGTAATTTCATTATTTTTTTTTATTTATAATAATTTATATGGCCATTGTGGTAGCTAGATGGTTATAATAAGCTGATACTGGGTTTGTCTCATGGCACTTCTATGCTTTTTATATGGAAAACAACCCTACAAATAAAATACAGTGAAGAAAACACCATTGTTTTTTTTTTCCTTTGTCATCTGATGCGACCAGATTTGCACCGGTTTCATGACTTGGTTGCTTAATTGTAAGCATATTTATCTTTTTGTGGGTGGTGTGTTTCAAATGATAAATTTGAAATTAAATATTCCAACTTTTTGATGGTTTTGGTTTGGGAAAGTAAAGACCAACCATAGCTCATGTTGAAACCTTTGAGGTTGCTTCATGATGTCGGTAAATTTCATATTTTATTATAATTAAATGTTTTGGTTTTTTTTTTCATAGAGTTTTTTTTTTTTAAATTAAATTTTTTTTTAATAATAAAAAACCATTAACTCTTACAAGTAGGAGGTGGGTAAACGGGCCACAAGTTGCGCCGCTACCCCCTTTTGAATAGAAAAGCCTACTCTATTAAAAATAAAACCTAGGTCCTTGGTCGCTGGAGAGTTACTCTGCACCACCTTTTGAACTCTTTTTTGGTTTTATTGCTCCGTACAAACTTTATGTCGCCATAAGTCATAACGAATCATCCACAAACACTATACACACACATCACAAACCTCAACAAGAACCACGAGTTAACAAAACAAACGCATCCGCCGCAACGCGCTAGCATTCCTACTAGTTCTATATAATAACTATTCAAATTCTTAACGGTATTAAATCTTTATTGGTGCATGTGGCTTTTAATCATAGGAACACTATATGGTTCGAATCCTTGCAAACCCACTTTTCAACCTTTGTTTTTTAGTTTGATTTTGCCAATTTGGTCAATTACCTCTTGAAGATGTATATGTTTTGTCTGTTCCCAATTTATTTTCCTTTTCGTTTTTTTTCTTATTTTTTTATATTTTCTTTTTCATTTTATTATTTTAGTACTCACAAAGAAATAATATTTTAACCTCAACGTTTTAATAGCATATCATGTTTTTCGAATGTATCGCCATATCATGTTTTTCAAATGTATTGACGCTAAAGTGTTTTTTTCTACGCCTGTATTTTAAAAATCAACCCGTCGTAACGTATTTTTTTTAACGGCGAAACGCTTTATATATATAGGATTTGGTTCAAATGAGAACCTTTCCCAAATTGAGAACTAGAGAACCATTTTGGGCCACACATTTCTCTAAGGCAAAAATTTTTTTATTTTTTTATTTTTTTTTTGCAAAAATCGCTGCTTTATATGTAAGGAAATTTTTTTTATATTTTTTTTCAGTATACACATGTGTATAATTGCATTATACACATATGTATAATGCTATATACACATATGTATAACTGAAATATACACATATGTATAGCTGAAAAATGCTATATACACATATGTATAAATGAAAAAAAAATTCAAAAAAAATAAAAAAAAATTTTCCTTGCATAAAAATGTGCGATTAAAGCAAAAATTTTTTTTTTTTTTTTTTGCCTTTATATGAAATGTGTGGCTCAGAATGGTTCTCTCAGTTCTCAAATAAGGGTTGGTTCTCTTAGGATCCCTACCCTATATATATATATATATATATATATATATATATATATATATAAAGAGCAGCAAGGCACTGGAATACAAGAAGTCCGAACACATACACCAAACAAACCCCAAACTACAAAACAACTACAGACACATGGAGATGTCAAAGTCAACCAAATTCTCCCAACTTGGTTTTGAAAGTTCTGACCGATTACAAATCCAAATAAAAGCATACTCCTTTATGAGATCCACCAATCTCCTCGGGTTGATAAAGTTGTTGTCGAACACCTTAGCGTTTCTTGCTTCCCATATTCTCCAAACAGCCGCGCAGCCTACCGAGGCAACAATTTGCTTCCATCCTTTTGATCCTGGGTTATTTGCTAAGTTCTCTATTAAAGCCTTTAGAGTTCGCTCCCGCCGGGGTAGCGAATCTTCATCCAAACCGAGAGCTCCCACCAGATGCTTTTAGCCATTAAACAAGTCACAAAGATATGGTATGCATCTTCAGCTAAGCAGCACCGACTGCACAAATCATCATGGACAGAAATACCCCTACGAAGCAATTGCGTCTTAACAACGATTCTCCCCAACATAGCCCTCCATAAAAGAATACTACACTTATATGGAACCCATGGATTTCGTTGCAGCCCTATACCATCATTCAAATGAGCATTCGCCTCATCTAATTCACCTTTGACCCATTTAACTGAGTAACCCACCCCAAAGTCATTAGCCCACTTCCATACATCTCTTTCTGGCTAAATATCCACCTAATTAAACATCCCCAAAAGCGATTCGTACCTGCTCCATTGTTCGTCCGACAGAACAGCTTCTTTCCAGACCCAACCCCATTGAGTTATACCCCCATCTTCTTCAAACAATCCGAAATAGTAGCATCTTTAACAGTAGCCAACCTGTATTAATCTGGATAAAGGTACCTCAACGGCTCCTCGGTGATCCACGCATCCTTCTAAAACTTGATGTGATCCCCATTCCTTACCGAAACCTTAAGCTTATCACAAATCCGAATACCCATATTGTACAACTTATCTTTGACCCCGCAAATATCTTTCCAAACCCCCGGAACAGATTTTTTTAACGAGAACCATCTTCTTATTCGACTCCACATTATGAATGGCCGTCACTACTTTAGCCCACAATTGGTTCGGGTCTTCTTTGTACCTCAACCACCATTTAGACAACAACTCTATGTTGAAATCCTCGATCCCACCCAATCCAAAACCCCCAAACTTCTTAGCTTTGTCCATTCTCTCCCACCGGATCCATCTCACTTTCTTGGCCGTACCCACCATACCCCACACAAAGTCTCTTCGCAAACTTTCCAACCTATTAATAAACTTATTGGGAGCAGGAAATAACGACAAAAATAGGATGAGAGGCTACCCAAAACCGCTTTGACAAGAGTCGCTCTACTTGCCAAAGAGAGTTGTCTCGCCTTCCAATTTGATAACTTCTTGTGGAATTTGTCAAGAACTGGCTGCCACCACTTTTACTTTTTCATATTCACCCCGATCGATATACCAATATACGTGAAAGGTAGCTTCCCGACCTTGCACTTCAATCTACGAGCCATCCTCTCGGTATCACTAACCTCCACACCAATACCAAATAATTAACACTTATGATAATTAACACTCAAACCCGTAACCAAGTTTATCCATCTTAGGAGACTGCATAAGCTAATGACATTATGCTTATACCACTCCCTGATGAAAATAACGTCATCCGCATAACATAGATGCGATAAAATCGAGCCATCTTTCAGGAGTTGCACCCCATGGAATAAACCTAACTCCACCGCCTTTCTCATAAACATGTTTATAATTTCCATAACAATAATGAACAAGAACGTATTACTACTAAAAGATGTTACCCCGCCGTGAAGCGCGGGGATAAATGCAATGTTTTAAAAACCGGTTTATACCGGCCGGATGAACCGGTTATACCGTTTACCAGTATCCTGGCCAGCACGAATCAAACCGGTAATTTGGGAAAACGCTAAAAGATTTGAATCGCTGGTAAATTCCGGTATACCGGTTTATACCGCTATAGCGGTATCGGTACAAGGTTAAACTTTGGACTTTATCGGCCCATAATGATGATATAGGTATCATGTTAAGTGAAAAAGAACATGAATCAGTTTCTCAAAGACAAGTTTACTTGGTATATTAGTCACTTATCATACGTAATTTTAGTATATTTTGATTCTTGATAACTAAAACTTCTTATTAAAGAATGTAAAAAATAAAAAATAATTATACTTTTGTTGATGAGGATGGCGATGATAATGAATTTTATCTTTTAAGCGATCATGAACTTGATGCTTTTATGATTCAACACTCTAATGATATAAACCAATCATAGTATCATACCCTTTTATATAAAAACAACTTTGTTGAAAATTGAGTACTTTTAGAATTTTTTTTAATTATTCACTTTAAAATTATCTTTTTATTACGAAATCATGTACTATTAGATTATTTTTTTAGTTAAAGTTGTATTTATAAAATTATAGGGTTAACTAGTCAATCCAGTTAAACCACCCGATATAACCCGATTCAACTGGTTGAACCATTTTTAAGTCCAATCCAATACGGTTAAAAAAATCGGTTTTTAAAACATTAGATAATTGCTTGTTTTAAACATATCAAATCAAATTAAATTAGAGGGTGTTTGGGATTGAGTTTGGAAATGTAAAAGCGTTTTTGGTCAAAAGTGTTTATTGACTTATGACTTTTTGAAAAAGAGTTTTTAAAAAAAGTGTTTGAATTAACTTTTGGGATGAGAAACGTCAAAAAGTTAATAAATTGTCTTTTTTAAGTGGTTCGCTTAACTTATTGTGAATATTGGTTGTATGGGTGATAAATTTGTAATTTTTTTTCCAAAAGTCAAAAATCAAAAGCCAGGATTTCTAACTTTTCAAAAACAGTTTTTTCACCCTTAAAAGCCAAAAGCTAAAAGTCAAAACAGAAAGTGCTTTTGAGTTACACAAACAGCTTATTGAGTTTTTAAAAAAACCAATAAGTTATAAGTTGTTTTCAAACGCGATCCCAAACACCCTCTTAAACATTATTTTACTCAAACTTTAATTCAAAACACAACACTATTATTATTCTCTTAAACAATCCAATCACATCACGACACAAACTTTTTGACAACACAAGCGTACGTCTCCCTATTCATCATCGCCTTTCAACACATAACCCAATAGACCGACACTCTTCTTAACCTCTTTTTTCCCAACCCAATTAAGGGTTTTTTGATCTGGGGTTTGTTTGTTGATCATGGACCCATCAACCCTGGACAGGATAATCGAACGGTTGATCGAAGTCCGATCAAACAAGCCTGGGAAGTTGGTTCAGCTCTCAGAAGGTGAAATCAAGCAGCTTTGTGTTGCTTCTCGTGATATTTTTATGCAACAGCCTAATCTTCTTGAACTTGAAGCCCCCATCAAGATTTGTGGTATTTTTTTTATTTAATCTTTTTGGGTATTTTTTTTTTTTTTTTTGGTTTTATGTTATGAATAATGTTTTGTTTGGGAAGTTTGTGATGAAAGAAATTGTGGGTTTGATTGTTTGTTGTGTGTTTATGTGCAAAGTATGTGTTAAGTTTATTATGTGTTGTGATTGTTGGATTATAGAGCGGTTAAGTTATAAGGATATTGTTTGTGATTTTATTAAGTGGCTACCTCTGTTTGGTTGATTAAGTGCTGAATCATTAAGAGGTCTGAATGGTTAAGAGGCTCTGAATTATTAAGTGCTTAATGATTCAACTATGCACCAAGTCTGAATGGTTTAGCTCTTAACCATTCCATTCAGAGCCTTTTTTCGGTTGAAACAAACAGTCTGAATGCTGAACCATTCAGAGCTGAATGGTTCAGCTATGCACCAAGTCTGAATGGTTCAACTCTTAATCATTCCATTCAGAGGTCTTTTTTAGGTTGAAACAAACAGTCTGAATGCTTAACCATTCAGAGCTAAATGGTTCAGAGCCTCATTAAGAGGTTACCAAACAGGCCCTAAGTGTGTTTGGTTCACTGACACTTGACCGGACATTGTTGAATCAGTTAGTAAGGCTCTTACCTATTAAGTTTCAAAACGATGTTGAATAAAATTTTTACATCTTTATATTAATACACATGTGTTCATAACCCTCACCGGCCACTCACGCACCACATCTTTGACCCACCACCACCAACTAGTCAGGCTTCTTACTAGTTCAGAGTCTCTTAACCAATCAGACTTCTTAACGACTCATCACTTAATGGCGTAGAGGTTGCCAAATAGTCCCTAAGATATATAGTGGGTACTAGTTGAAATGTTAACCGGTTGTTTTGTGATGGCTTTTACAGTAATATAGATCTGTTATTGTTTGTTTTGATTAGATATGTGCTAAGTTTTTATGCTTCTTAGTGACTTAGAAGTCACTAGTTCTTATAATTCTTATGTATTTTCTTATCGTTAAAGGAAATATTTTTCGACTAGTTATGGGTTGTGTTTTATGACTAATGTGTCAAGTGAAGTCTCTTGAAAGGGGAATGTGTCGTTATGGCTCGTGTTTTTATCTCAAATTTAGAAGTAATAAAAGGGAATGTGCTGTTACGGTTTGTGTCTTATGTCAAATTGGTCAAATTTAGAAGTTTATTAAAATGGGAATCGGTCGATATGGGTTGTGTTTTATGTCAAATTGGTCAAATTAAGAAGTCTATTAAATGGGAATGCGTCGTTCATGCGTTGTGTTTTATCTTAATTGGTCAAATTTAGAAGTCTATTAAAAGGGGAATGGGGTGTGTTTTATCTCAAGCTGGTCAAATTTAGAAGTCTATTGAAAGGGGAACGGGTTAATATGGGTTGTGTTTAATCTCAAATTGGTCAACTTAAGAAATCTATTAAAAGGAGAATGGGTTGTGTTTTATCTCAAACTGGTCAAATTTAGAAGTGTATTAAAAGGGAATGGGTCAATTTGGTCAAACGTGTTGAAAGGCACCCGGAGTCTTTTTTATTGCATGCAATCTTCTAACTTGTTTTTACCTAAAAGTTCAGATTTTTGTTAAGGCAATACTACTGTTTTTGCAACCATACAAATCATAGTTGTTGATAGCTAATGGCGTTAAAGAGCGACAGGCTACCTATACGCTATGTAGCGATATTGATGAAATAGCGGGCGCTATTTTATAAATAGCGATCCACCAGAAGAAATTATTTAAAATATTGTATATGTATATTTTATAAAATTTCCGATAAATATGGAAGTATGGAAGAATATACGCTTCTTATTTCAATCCTGTAACAAAAAAACCCAAAAATACGCTTATTTTTTCAGTATATACTTGTATTTATACAAAAAAAAAAAGAATAAACTTATCTGATCGCTATTTAGGCGCTAAAGACCTTATAGCGGGAAGCTCATGCTACGCTATTCGCTATAGCGAGCATAACGAGCGCTATTAACAACAGGGAATCATACCTAAAACATTATTTGATTATTATTATTTTTTATATGGACAAAGAAGTTTCCTAACTTGCTCCTTTTCGACTTGCACGAAAAATGACCCGTCACCCAACCTAGGCGACCCACTCATCTCTAGCAAAACCAGACCATCTTTCGCCGTTGCTTTGTGTTGCATGATGTCATTATAATGATTATTATATTCTAAATCTGCAAAGAAAACTGATATATATCTGTTGCTTCTTCTTCTTAGGCGATATTCATGGACAATATAGTGACTTATTAAGACTATTCGAATATGGCGGTTTTCCTCCTCAAGCCAATTATCTTTTCCTGGGCGATTATGTGGATCGAGGCAAGCAAAGTTTAGAAACAATATGCCTGCTTCTTGCTTACAAAATTAGGTACCCAGAAAACTTTTTTCTTCTAAGAGGAAACCATGAATGTGCATCCATAAATAGAATTTATGGATTTTACGATGAATGTAAACGACGGTTTAATGTAAAGCTATGGAAAGCTTTTACCGACTGTTTTAACTGTCTGCCCGTCGCTGCTCTTATTGATGACAAGATACTGTGTATGCATGGAGGGTTATCACCCGATCTATCTGATTTGGATCAAATTAGAAATTTACCTCGACCCACTGCTATTCCTGATACGGGCCTGCTTTGTGATTTATTGTGGTCCGACCCTAGCAAAGATGTGAAAGGATGGGGGATGAATGATAGAGGGGTGTCATTCACTTTTGGGCCCGATAAGGTGTCAGAGTTTCTAACAAAGCATGACCTTGATCTTGTGTGCCGGGCTCACCAGGTTATAACCTATCTTTTTAAATTTATTCTTTCTGTCTTACGGAGAGTATGATATATGGATCGATCTATTTGTTAAATCGGTTGCTTTGACTTTTGGTTTAGTCAGTAACGCGTTAACTGGGTAGAAAGTCATTCAGAGTTTTATATCAATGCTTAAAATCAATTTTAGATCTTTAGTAGACTATTATAAACGTTAAACTGTTCTTTTTATAGTATAGACTATTGTTGTAATTATATTTGGCAAGGTTGCAAAAGTCGCTAGGTGCCCGAGGGGAGTTGCGAGTACTTGGCCATAGTCGGGGACTCGGGGAGTACTCAAGGATTACTCGTTGAGTAAGCAGCGCCTAGGCGGGATTTTTACAACCATGGTTTGGTATATATTTTTCAGTGTTGTAAAAGTCGGCCTAGGCGGCTGCCTAGGCACTAGGCGGGACTATATAGGAATAAGGACGTAGTTGGTGAACTAGGCGTTTTGGTCATTAGGCGGGCCTAGGCGGTGGTTTTTTTTTTTAATTTTTTTAATTATTTTTTTTTAAATTTCTAAGTATTTCTTAGTATTATGTGTATATATCTAAGTATTTCTAAGTATTATGTTTATATATCTTAACATATTTAAAAAAAAAAACACCTAAATTTGTGTGTATATATATATAATATGTATAAAAATACCAAAACGCCTAATTCCGCGTAGTCCCTAGGCTGGACCTCACCGCCCGCCTAGCGCCTTCTGCGCCATTATTTTTTTTTTAAATTCAAGAATATGGATACAAGTTTTATCTATAAAAACGCTTAAAGACTTTCTGTGCACTCCAAAACGGAGAACAGATGGAACGTTTCTTTTTATTGCTTTTTGGTAATTTTAATTTTTTTTTTTTTTGTTGATTAAAACACTTGTTATGCTGCAGGTTGTGGAGGATGGTTATGAATTCTTTGCAGACAGACAACTTGTTACCATATTTTCAGCCCCGAATTATTGTGGTGAATTTGATAATGCTGGCGCAATGATGAGTGTCGATGAGAATTTAATGTGTTCGTTTCAAATCCTTAAGCCAGCCGAGAAGAAAAATAAGTTCATGTCGTCTACAAAGATGTAATTCTTGCATTATTTCAGCTGCTTGTTTTCCCAAGGTTAGATCATTCTTATAAGATGAGTTATTTGCAAAATAAGAAATTTGTCGCGTTTGGCATTGCGTTTTAAAAGTGGTTATCTGATTTTAGGGAAGAAAAAGTGGACATGCAACTCTTCTCATCTTATGTTTTGTCGCGTATTCAAAGAAACGATGATGCTTCAGCAGGAGAATAATGATTTCGCGATGATGACAATCATGGAAGTTGTGTTCTTTTAAGCTATTGCATCAAATATGTTTATAATCTATATTTAGCTTTGTACTCAGGTTTAGAAGTTTTAAGTTTAGACATTGGAATGGTTAATCTTTTGGAAAATTACTATTAAAAACAACTGGTTTGTCCGCGAGATGTGTGAACGTGCGTTTTACCTCACTTTCGGCATCCAGTCCTATCTTAACCAGGTCTTGTCTGATTTTGAATTCGTGCACACCCCTAAACCCGTAAACGTTAAAGGTTTTCTTTTTGGCTGACGGTGAAAACCTTATCGGTAAACTATAAGGATCTCGTCAATACAAACTACTAGCCGATAAGATAAGGTAAAAGCAGCTTGCGCAGGACATGTGGAGTTTGAAGGTCTAAAAACAGTATTACATAAACAAATACACATGTCCAGAATCAAAGATTAGAGTAACAATTCAAAACCAGTAGGAACCAAACAATAGCTGTAAAAAAACGAAAACACAAAAAAGACCACGTATGTGTGTTGGCGCTTGCAGCCTTCGAGTTTTAAGACCTTTATGTCAAGTATCTATGGTGGGTGATTTTGTGTTCGATCCACGCTGACACCCTGCTTGTATATAAGACTGTATCGGTCTAAACAAAACGTTTGCAAAACTCATCTCTTCAGTATTTTCATGACATCACCAACCAAATGTAATGAACCCGTTACAAGGACCTGACAAAAGCGCGTCAGTCACATACATGTTTGGACTTGAATAGAAAAGATTATATACAAAAAAGAAACGGGTATGATTGAGTACCTGCATTCGAACAGACTTATTTTGTTTTGCAGCATCTCTCAACCACTTGATAGCCAACGGAAGCGATGAAAACACCATGCTGTTTTCACAAGTTTTAACAATTGCTTCACTATAATCTTTTCCCTCGACAGAAACCGAGTCACTGTTATTGGTATTCCCTGAGAATAATCATCATCATAATATGGCTAAATTACATTTTTATCGGTTCACTGATTTTTTTTACTGAAATATTTCAGAAAATAAGCGTTTAAAGAATACCTCTTTCACCAAATATGATATTCTCCCATACTCTTTGAAGTGTCAATTGCCATGACAGATCAGCTACAGGATCGGTTGATGACAAGGATGAGGCTGATCCAACTTTGGTGTAAAGGGACGTGTTTGGTACAAATAGCGCCTTGTTAAAGTTCATACCTGAAACATCAATCATAATATTAGTATATACTATATACATACAAAGCCCCGCGTACGGCTGTGCGCATATAATGTATATATGTGTGGCCCTCGGGGGCAAAAGTAAAGTTGCACTAATTTTAACGTTATTTTACTAATTCCGTGAAAATAACGTTAAAAATGACGGACGGTTAATCATGCATTAGGTGGTGGCGTTGATTGCCAAAAGACAAGGGGGCACATGCACCAATCGGGTTTGTCCCGGTTGCTAAGTGTTATGTGCCTTATGTCCAAGGCTTGATACAAAACCACTATCGAGCCGGGGGTCTCATTGGAAGCAGCCTCTTTATTCCCACGGGGTAGAGGTAAGGCTGTCTACATCTTACCCTCTTCAGACCCTACCTTAGCTTTTGCTATTGGTGGGATTAACTGAGTATGATGATGATGATGATGATGATGACTATATACATACACATACGCGTTATACGGACTGTAATTCCAAAATGGCATGATTTATAACAAAAATATGATGCTTCTGACTGAGAAATTTATTAATTACCATGACCACCACATGTTTTCACCAGCCGAGGAAGAAGCAATTGTGGATCCCTCACTGACATACAATTGAACAATAATATCTGCATTTCAAATAAAGTTTCAATAACCGTGTACTTTTTTTTTACAAATGAAGAAATATACATGTTGTCTAACCTGTGTGGAGTTCTTGCTCGCGGCTTCACCATGGTTGAGCGGTACAATATCATTTGAAGTTTTTAGTTGTCTGTCATCTTCTTTGATGGCAAGAGAAAACCAATTCGCACAAACTTCCATGCTTTCAGGACTATGGGCTCCGTCCAAATAAAACACAAGATCTCCAACACTTTCAATATCAAGTGACGGGTCAGGAATGATTTGGGCCCGTCCTTGTAATATCGCTGTTGTTAGCCCTTTGATGAACTGTTGGGGCAGTGAATTCTGTATCCAAGCATAAAAAAATATGATTTTTTTTTCTTTTCTTTGTTGTAGATCGGTTATTGGAATTACGTTTATGGTACTTACATTCTGGTCAATGGAATCGGGTTCTAGATGACCAGTGCTTTGGAGCCATGTGGAGCATAACTTGATGGCAAGCCCAGCATTTACATACTGGTGATCGCCTACAAGCCCAAGATTTAAACCGTTCAGCAATTTGCTATCTAATGGATATGCTACTTGAAGCGGCACCTGCAACGCAAGAAGTTTCATACCATTAATTTTTTTTTTAATATAATTATTTAGGAAGTTGTGTGTGTTAAAAATAAACATAAAGACCACTTTCAACTTGTGCAACTCATTTCACACTGTTCATTATAGCTAATTTTTTTAACGAATCAACCTATACATATATATGTAAGCGCACAATGAAACAGACTAATTGTTAAAGATGAAGTGAATTACATCTAATTGTGAAGCCTTCTCCTTGAGCACTTCCATTGCTTCATCTGGTTGGGGCACAGTAAATGCAGGAACGCCTTTCTGTATAAAAATATTAGCACAAATTAAAAATGATATAAACAAATTAATAATATATAGGAAATACCTTAAAGAAAAACCACTGCAAAGGAAACAAAAACAGTAAACTAAACCAATTTGCTATAAGAACAAATTAGACATGGATATAAACAAAAAGTAACGAAATTTAGGAAGCACCTTAAAGATGCCAGCCTTCTCACCAGCAATTGCTGCAAGTGTATCTCCTAAAATTCGACACATTTAAGATTCGTCTAATATTAATATTTGAGGATGACACTAAATTATGATTAATAGATGAATATAAATACGTCAAAACTAACCTAGAATTTCTGTGTGGTCATATCCGAGGGATGCAATACCACATACAACGGGTGTCTGAACCTGCAAACTCATGCATGAACTTTAGATCAATCATCATCATCATCATCATCATCATCATCATCATCATCATCATCATCATCATCATCATCATCATCATCATCATCATCATACTCAGTTAATCCCACCTATAGCAAAGCTAAAGTAGGGTCTGAGGAGGGTAAGATGTAGACAACCTTACCTCTACCCCTAAGAATAGAGAGGCTGCTTCCAGTGAGACCCCCGGCTCGATGTGGTTTGGTATCAAGCCTTAGACATAAGGTACAAAACACTTAGCAACCGGGACAAACCCGATCGGTGCATGTACCCCTTTGTCTTTTGGCTATCCGCGCCACCACATGATGCATGATTAACCGTCCATCGTTTTTAACGTTATTTTCACGAAATTAGTAAAATAACGTTAAAACTAGTGCAACTTTAGATCAATACCACATGTAACTATTTGAATTTACAATCTATAACAGTGCATACAACAGATATTTGCATACCACATTTGTTGCATCAAACTTTCCACCTAATCCAACCTCCATAATAGCAACGTCTACCTGTATCCAAAACACAATGTGTATTATTTACCGTTTTGTTTTGTTTATTGAGAAGTGGAGCAAGTTATATGAAACGGTAACGCACTTTCTCTGCTGCAAAAGTTTTGAAAGCAAGTAAAGCAAGAAAGCGGAATAAATTTGGCATTGGTATATCATCGGTGCACTTTTCCTGCATACATAAAACATAAGCAATTAAGAGACAGTAAGTTCATCTAAACAAAAAAGTCAGCAAATGTGTCCACAAATAGGTTGACAGTTAACTATGTTACTTTTATTGAGATCAATAGCAATATCATATAGAGAACAATATTTATAAAGTGTTGTAAAGCAACGGATACAGGTATACATAAGTTAACAGTCTGAACAGAGCGTGGCACAAATAATGAAATAATAAAATAGGCAAATTACATTCAGAATGATTATGGATCAGAAATCATGCCTTCAGTCTATCCCAACACCACCAGAAGTAGGCCAAAAACTTCTCTTCACTTATATCCACACTGAATCAAACAACAAAACGTAGAAATTAAACAATCTTCCACAGTGAAAACTTGAGATATCTTTATTGAATTTCTTTAGAAATTTACAGGCGTGGTTTTTAAAAAGCATATGGCGGTCCAATGCATTTTGATCCCAAAAAGCCGATGTGCGAAGCACGAAGCACATGCATCACGCACGTGAGGCGCTTGGTATCAAAAGAATACTAAAACAACAATTCTTGATAATATTTTAACTTGACAACTTTTAAACACTAAC
This sequence comes from Ambrosia trifida, assembly GCA_028751855.1. Taxonomy (NCBI): domain Eukaryota; kingdom Viridiplantae; phylum Streptophyta; class Magnoliopsida; order Asterales; family Asteraceae; genus Ambrosia; species Ambrosia trifida. The sequence continues at coordinate 3,134,940 of CM054126.1, read as the reverse complement.
ATATAAGATATTCTCATCATCTCTTGTCAGATTTGTTCAATCGATGATCTAATTTGTTCAAATATTCAAACCCAATGCTCAATCGATGGTCAGATTTAAAAGACTCAAACCCATTGCAATAGATGATCTAATTTATTCAAATATTGTTTAACTGCATCAGCTGCATCACATTCGCATCAACTGCAGTGATGCGATCTCATCGCCACATCATTTATGCGCACATTACTAAATAACAAATATGAACCATTTAAGTATAAATCTGACCGTTACAGAAAAACAAAAACTCACCCATCCAACCGAAACCTTTCCCGGACATCAATAAGGTGAGGAGACGTGAAAAGCCCAGTGCGAAAGCCACAATTACGCAGTATCGCCTCAGTAAACGTGCATGTTGATCCCTGTAATCAACCATTATATCACATTTACATGTATTACACAAATGTCAAATACTCTTATCTCTTATGGTTAATGATCAAACCAAACTACCAACACATTACCTTCCCTTTAGTCCCTGCCACATGAATAATCTTCATCTTCGAAATCGACTCCTCTAAATCCAAAATCTACAACAAAACATGTCACAGTTATATAAAACTGCATTCAATTTCAAGGCTTTGGTTCCGGTACAAACCATGTTTTCAATAAAACTTGTGAGAATCAAAGTGTTATTTATAAATAACTCAGTTGGTGATAACAATATAACTCAGTGCTATTTCATTTAGTATTAAAATAGTACTGAGTTATTTGTTGTCAGCACTTTGGTTCTCACTTAAAAACCGAGAGAACCAAAATGCTATCAATAAATAAGTTAGTGCTGATATATATTCAATCAATCAATCAATCATACCCAGTATATCCCACGCATAGTAAAAGCTAGGGGTGCAAACGAGCCGAGCCGAGCCGAGCTCGAGCCTTGCATTATCGAGCTAGCTCGTGATAATTTTCAGAAGCTCGATGAGACTCGGCTCGTTCGAGCTTTTTACCGAGTCGATCTCGAGTAGCTCGCGAGCCGCTCGGCTCGTTTGCACCCCTAGCTATTGGTAGGGTCAGGGGAGGGTGAGATGTAGGCACACCTTACCTCTGCCCATAGGGATAGACAGACTGCTTTCAGAGAGACCCTCGGCTCAAAAAAGGAAAACATAATACAGGCAAACGTACAAGTAAAGAGACAAGTACTACAGGGATATTCCGCTATTTGCTAACCAACCAAGTGCAGGGATAAGCCAGTAAGATAGTACACAAAAATCTATTACATAAAACATCATAAAAACATGTAGACAAGAAGACATGTAAGTTTCACGTTACTCAAGAAAACAAAATAAATAGATACACGAATCAATACATGCTTAAAGATCCTATAGCTACGGTCACCTAATACTCGGCTATGCTACCTAAGTGTCCAATCCTAAAAGTCTTTTAAGTTACTTTACTTTATTCCTACTTCTCCACGAACTCCTATCTTTACTTTAGTGCTAATATAATACTATTATAATAGTACTGAGTTATTTGTTATCAGCACTTCGATTCTCACGGTTTTTTTTACAGAAATTAAATCTAGTAAGTATACCTTAACGTAGTCGAACATGAGCTCGAATCGAAGGCCAGCATTGGTCTGATCTGCACGGCTTTTTTGAGTAATAAGAGATGAGAGAGCGTCCATTGCTTCATCGTAAGGTGATGACGCAACACTGGTAGCTTCAGTAGATCCGCATACGTCATCTTTGCAAATGGTTTAATAAACATTTGTTAGCTTTGATAGGTTTATTTGATTGGAAACAGAATAGATGATGATGATTAATAATAAGTTGAATTGAGTTAGTAATTGTATTTCAATTTGTTTGGGTTATTATTAATAGTTAACGGGCAACAAGCTAAGCCGCGACCGGTTTTTGTTGTTAATAATAATTGAAATTGAAGTAAGTAAGAGAGAGAGAGAAGAGGAGAGAGGTTACCTTGTGCCATGGTTGATTAAGGATTGGGAGAGGATGGTGAAGTGAGTGGATAGGTTGGTTGGTGTGTGTAAGGTGAAAGGTGATTGTTTGGGTTCGAAAGATATGTATGAAACGTGACTCACTTGTCCACTAGCAAAAACAAAGGATAAAAAAAATAAAAGAAACCCTAGTGGTTTGAAATTTTAAAGTGTTTGTGTTGCTACTTGCTATTGTGGGGATCTAGTTAGGTTAGGGGTTGTGAATTATACGAAAAGACGTTTGGTCTCTTCGTAGGATGTTGAATTAGTGATTAAGTTTTGTGCGTGCTTGTAGAGGGTTGTATTTAGAGGGTGTTTGGGATTGAGTTTGGAGATGCAAAAGTGCTTTTGGTCAAAAGTGCTTATTGGCTTATGACTTTTTAAAAAGGAGTTTTAAAAAAAGTGTTTGGATTAGCTTTTGGGATGAGAAACCTCAAAAAGTCAATAAATTGTTGTTTTTTAAGTGTTTCGCTTAACTTATTGTGAATATTGGTTATATGGGTGTTAGATTTGTAATTTTTTTCTAAAAGTCAAAAGCCAAAAGCCAGGATTTCTAACTTTTCAAAAACAATTTTTCCACCCTTAAAAGCCAAAAGCAAAAAGTCAAAACAGAAAGTGCTTTTGGGTTACACAAATAACTTATTGACTTATTGGCTTTTTTGGAAAAACCAATAAGTCAATAAGTTGTTTTGAAACTCAATCCCAAACACCCTCTTAATGTTTGGTTGTTTAGGGTAAGGTAAGATAGTTGGTGTCTTTTGCTTACTTCTGTGGTTTGAAAGATAGGTCTAATTCATTTAAGTAATAGTTTATTGCGTTTGTATAGTGCACATTCATCGTGTAATGTTGACATGTGTCAAAATAGTCGGCACAGATTCAATCTTATTACCAAAGTCAAAACCAGAGTACACGAATCTGTGACAAGAAGAAAGAATACAATAAAACCTCACTACAACCATAAAAACCCTCAATGACTATCACAAAGATAATCAATCACTAAGCACCTAGAGATGTACTCCTTATCAGATCAAGATGATCTAAATAACACAAACCCTAATAATACTGTGAAAGTGATTAAGAGCAATATCAGAGAACAAAGATTTAGAGAGATCAAAAAGTGACAAATGAACGAGACCAAGCCCTATTTATAGCAGAGCACTTGTGTTTCTTTAGAGAGATCAACGACCAAGAATGAATGTATCCAACGGACATAAAAGGTTTGTGCTTCTTGACATGGATTGCCACATCAGCAATCCTTGAACAGAATAAACCACGAAATGGGCCAAAAGAACAGGCCTGGACCACAACTTGGACTTCCACTCTGGGCCCAACTAAACATCAACTCATACTTCAACCGGGCTTAATCACCAATCCAATAAACAAGCCCAACCTGAAAAACAAATTTTATGCAAAATATTTTATTTTTGTTTAAAAGAAATAAAATTGGAAAAATAAAAATATAAAGAATGTTATATTTTTAACACCATGTTGGTAATGATGGTTGTCTAATGTCTGAAACTTAAACCTTATCTGAAAGACACCTCAAGTATTGGCATTGTCATAACTCATAACCCATCTTCCAAAAGATAAGTATCAGGATTTAGTGTTGCGTTGTTCCTCCATTTGTTACCCCTTTTCGAACTTGATCACGTCTAAAGTTTTCTTGTCACCAGTACTTTAAATTGGAGGTGGCATATGTCAGAAAGGATTGTTCAAACTAAAAAACACAAAAGTTGAAGAGATATGTACTCGCGCGTGCGCAGAAAGGAAGCCCACGTGCACGACAGCGTAGAAACGTGACGTGGAATTCTAGAAGACGGCGCACGCAGCCACAAAAAGGACAAGTGTCATCCGACAGGAGCAGAATCTATAGCCAATCAGAGGCGTCAATTCCTTGCTTCATGATCGCCTGCCAGTACGAGGTACGAGAAAGGACGAAAAGGACAATGACAGGACACGTGGACCAATCACAGAAGGACAACGCAAAAATTGACAACGGCCACAATAGGTTAGGACAGCTGCCATTCCTCTCACAACCAATCATAGGCCACCTGAGGAGCCTATAAATACCCACCTTCGTCATCAGAGGAAGGGATCGGTTATTAAAAGGAGAATTCATATCACAAGCTGTGAAAAATAGATTATAGTCGAAACTCTTGTAATAATCTGATAACAGTGTCTTGTATTTGTCTTATCATTTAATGAGAATCACGTCCTTTCTTATATTCTTTCTTCAAAAGTCATCTTCATTGGGTGTTATGCATCTATAATAATATTAGAGAAAACCTAATGCCATTAGCTATGAAATACGTAACTCCATGGTCACATATGTACCTTTTTCCGCATAGAATATGCTTTCATTAGTGCCAACTTAATTGCACTTGATACGTGTATACTGTATCGTCATCACATATCAACTTTACACTAGTCACTAGCATATCATCTGGAAGTGTCCCCTTGGGTGGTAGCTAACTGAAACTTTCAATATCTACACGACTGACCTTGAATCGCATATAACTTATTTTATTTGTGTATACATATATTGAAATGAAAACCTAATACTTTAGGACATCAAACATATTTATGAGTTACTCGTACAAAAGCCGTGTATCACAAAAACCTTTATTTGCTATATAAAGGCATGAATCAAGTCGAATATATAAGTAATTTAAACACAAATAAAAGAAAGACTAAATTAGAAAACTCGTCATTTGTGTTTATAGCGGGTTGCGAATTATGTCCTTTACAAACATAAATTACAGAAGCCGTACTTTATGTTTGAAAATCATTGCACGTTATGTCCTTTACCCTAAACCCAATTTATTTTCATGCTTTTTAACCCACGGAATCCTACAATATGAAGTGCACCTGATTTGTACCGAATCTTGTACGATCTAGTGATACCATTAGCCTCATTTGTTTGTTTTTGTAGCTCCGCATCTTGCTTCGCTTGTAACGCACGAATCTGGTCAAGCTCTGCATTACCAGAGCTTAGTTTCAACACCCTAGCCCCTTTCTTTTTCAAAGTATTTTGCTTCAGTTGGAAGGGATTAAACCAAGGTTACATTTCTAGGGTTTAGTTTAGACGATGTTGGTGTTCAGACCAATAAGTGGTGGTGGTTAGGTCAAGAGGTGGTGGTCAGATGTGGTGCGGTGGTTGATGATGGCAGGTGGTGGGTGGGTGTGAGAGAGAGAGAGAGACGGGGGGGGGGGGGGGGGAGATATATAGTTAACTGTACATATTATATAGAGAGAGAGATGGGGGAGATATGGGTTTTTATATAATTTTTTTAATTTTTAATATTTTTTGTTATATGTATTTTTTTAATAAATAGATAAAATGACAAATTTGCCTAAGGAGTCAACTTTGTCAGATTTAACCAGGAAAATAAACAGGGTTTGGGGTTAAGAACATAACGTGCAATGATTTTCAAACATAAAGTACGGTTTCGGTAATTTATGTTTTTAAAGGACATGATTTGCCATCCACTATAAACGTAAAGGACGAGTTTTGTTAACTTTTAGAGAGAGGTTTGTTAACCTTTTTTTGGTTAGTCACTCTTTCAATAGTTTTTGGAAGCCTCTAAAGTTTTTTATACTCTATAAAAGCTAGAAAAACTAGCGTTCTTTAGAATTTTATAGCTTTATCTCACAAAAAAATCCCATATTTCTACAAATAGGTCGTTAAATTGAGAAATATTTACGTAAAATGTATAATTGAATAAAATTAAATGACTATTAATTACCATGCGTCTACACAATAGAATTGTTCATGTCATATTTACTCTGTTGATCTTTTGCATCAGTGAGATTTTGGTGGGATAGAATTTTAACATTAAAACACAGCCAAACAAATTTTACAAATATTGTTTTGTATATAGAAAAACGTCTTCGTGGCGTCATTGAACTACTCTGTCATCTCTTATAAATATATATTGGGAAGATTTCAAAACAAAATCGTCTGGGTGGTGTAGTCGGTTATCACGCTAGTCTCACACACTAGAGGTCCCCGGTTCGAACCCGGGCTCAGACATACTTTTTTACTTATTGATTTTGTCTCTTTTATGCTGACCCTGTGCGGAAAGTGTATAAAACATATAACTGAATTAGGTAAAAGAAACCTTAATTAAATTATAATGAGTAACCCAATCTCATTTTGACGAGGAACACAAATTACATTTTGATTTCTTTTAGGTAAAATCTGGTTCGGTTTTGTTTGGCTTTCTGTTGCAAACTCTTTGAAGAGGAAACCAAAGTTCAAACACCCTCACCTACAATTTCTCCTTGAAGAATATATAGTTAGTGGCGAAGTTTGATTTTTTTTTTTTCGAGAGGGCCGAAAGTAACGAGACTCTTAAAATGTAGGGGTCGGACGCAACAGGTATAAATATTTCGGGCGACAATGCATAAATTTACCATACTGACCAAAAAAACGATGGGGCCGGGGCACCCCTGACCCTCAAAAAGCTTCGCCTATGTATATAGGGTATGTTTGGCAAAACTAGCTGATTGCTGTAGTTTTTTAGATATATTCAGGTGTTTGACAGAGTAGCTAGAGATTTTAATAAAATGTATAAAATGACCAAAATAGAGATCATTAAATATAATCCAGATATAAAATATTATATTGGAAGATTATTTAAATAATTTTGATTACGAAAAGATTTTTTTTTTTTTTTTTGGGAATTTGACTACTTTAAGCTTGTACCTTTTTTAAGCATTAGTAGTAGGAGCGTTTTAATATGTAGTTTTTTCTCCTAAACTAAAAGCTTTAAGCTCCTTTAACCAAACAAGTTTTTTATTTTTTTATTGAGTATGAGTTTTTTCTTAAAAGTTTGAAGCTAAAGCTCGTAAAAGCTCCATACCAAACAAACCCATTATAAATAGGGGTGTAAACTGTTTAGTTTTTTTTTTTTTTTTTTTTTTTTTTTTTTTTTTTTTTTTAATACTAGTTAGTTTTTTTATTATTCCAGAACAAGAAAAATTACATCAAAATAACGGGCAGGCGGGCAACAAGCTGCGCCGCCATCCCTTTCTGAATAGCAAATCCTAACCTACTAAAAACGTAACCCTGCCCACCCAGAGCAGAGACACTACTATTAATAACCCGCTGGACCCTAGTCAGGAAACGGATAGCCTCTGGTGCCAATGAGCCAAAGGTATCAAAGGCCAAGGGTACGAAAACGTGTTGGTTCTCCTCGCAGGCTTTTGCATGTTTTTCTATCTTCTTTGCCTCTGCTTTCCGCACCGCTTGGCCTGCTACAAAGCCACTATCCCTCAACCCAAGTAGGGGAGATACACCCGTCAAGTCAACACAAGCATGCTTCCCCCCGGCCCACCCAAAGACAAGGAGATCTGCTGGTCGTAGAGTAGATCTCCCTTCTGCTGGATCCGAGAGGAAGTTCACAGGGGCCTCCTTCTTGGCTGAGATCCCAGTCCGTCTTAAAATGTCCCACAGAACGTCTCGAACCCAGTCATGCCGATATTTGAAACCGAAACTTATAAAACATAATAAAAAATCTCAATTTAGTTTTAATTGAGTAACCTGCGTTACTTTTTAACTCAATCCTATTTAGCTCAAATCCAATTCCATTTTGATTGGGACCTCAACCAAGAAACCATAATTACATTTTCATTTTGTGCATTCTTTTAATAAAATCGGGTTAGATCTAAATCAGTTTTCAGTTGTGAACGCAATATTTTCAAACCAAAGAAGCCAAAATCCGAAGCAGTTAACACGTCTAATCTAGCAACGCGTCTGAACAAAATTAGAGGGCGAAATTTGCTTGGTCGACGTCTCAAAAATTGTGGTTGAAACACAATGGTAATGACCCATTTGGCCCACCCTTTCGATTAGTTGACTTTCACTACCTAGTTGAGTAGTTTATTGTCGTTTTATTCCTTTTGTTTAAAGTCTTTAACACAAAAGTCTACACCACTTAGATTCTAAAAATCAAAGCAATAATTACACGGATACTCTCTTCGTTTTGATTATATTGCTACTTTTGTCTTCAACTTTAAAAATTTTCCGCTTTAGTCCAACTCGTCACAATGCAACAAATAGTCTCTAAAATGGATGAATGTTTACTTGGTCCGTTACATGAGTGTGAAACTCTGATAGTTTCGATTATAGTTACACCAAGATTTGGATTAATGGTATTTTAATCATTTCGGTTTCCACATCCACTTAACGGACCAAGTTACCGTCCATACAAACTAGGGATGAGCATACAAGGCCGAATACCGATCCCGTCCCGTCCCGATCCCGATATCGTACCGAACCGATACCGAACCGAGGGGTTTCGGGATTGGTATCGGTATCCATATTTATGGATTTTCGGTTTCGGTATTATCAGTATCGGTATTGTATCGGTATTTTAAGGTAAAATACCGATACCATACCGGTACCTTACCGATACCGTACCGTACCGTATGTGTTCGGTATCAGTATCGGTATTGGTTTTTTGGACTTTTCGGCATCAGTATTGTTGGGATCGGTATCGGTTCGGTACCGATACCGTCCCGAGCTCATCCCTAATACAAACAGTTAGAATAAAGCGACAAGTTTCAAAACTTAGGGATATATTTGCATTACGGTTTTAAACCTAATGACTATATGTGTAATTAACAGAAAAATAAACAATAATAGTTACGAATAAAATCTGTCTATTATAAAAAAATAATTATATCATAACTTGACCAAGTCTACCAAGTACCACCCACTACACACGCAATTGCTACTCTACCAACAATCGTGCTAATGTGCTATACAATGCTTTACCAATTATACTCTACAAATTAGGGATAAGCTCGGGACGGTATCAGTAACAACCGATCCCGAAAACATAGGACACGGTACCGGTATTTTACCTTAAAATATCGATACCATACTGATCCCGTACCGATACCGATAATACCGAAACCGAAAACCTCTAAATGCGGGTACCGATACCGAGCACCTTCGGTTCAATATCGGTTCGGTACGGGATCGGGATTGGGACGGGACGAGATCGGTATTCGACGCTATGTGCTCATCCCTACTACAAATCAAACACAATGACTAGATCCAAACCGACAACACAATACCAACATGCATCGCATGCATCAAAACATGTACATCCATCTAGATTTAGCAACTCTACCTCTATAAAAACAAAACCTACATCCTACATTAATTTGTTTTGTGCAACATTAACCAACTAGTCATCTACATTACAATATTACATATCATAGTTTGATCATACATACCTCATTAAACTAAGATGGCTCCATTGCAGAGAACACAATCTGCTAGTGAAAAAAGTCAACTCCAAATCCAACACTTCATCCATCAACATGTTCTTAACAAACTTTACATGACAAGTGAATTCAATTGCGATGGTTGCAACACCGGTGGCCACGGGGTACGTTACCACTGCTCGGCTTGTGATTTCGATCTACACGAACAATGCGCCACCGCTCCCCACCGTATCTCCGCCAATATCCACCCTCACCACCACCTTATCCTTGTCAACCGCCCTGGAGACACACATGCATGCCATGTATGCAAAGGGGTCACTAATGGCCTTAGTTACATGTGTGAGGTTCAGTTGTGTGACTTTAATGTGCATGCTCTTTGTACACCGATTTCGGTGGACACGTCGTTGACTTTGGATCCTAGTCAGGTGACGGGAGTGGTGGCGACGACGACGATGGTAGGTGGTTATAACGGTGGGAGTAACAATAGTCAACCGGTGATGATGAGCCACCAGCAGATGCAGATGCAAAGTAGTAGTCAACCTGTGATGGTCAACAACCTTCAACATCAGCAAATGCAAGGTATAGAATAATGAAAAACTCATAACATATATTGTGTTTTTTACATAATATTATCCTAACCAGAAATCTTCCTGCTGAAATTTCCAACAAAATATATAGTGTCGAAATATCCGACACTATATAGCACAAATGAATTTTGTCGTAGATGCAGGGGCAGACATAATAAAGAAGGAGGGGTAACACACGTTACCCCTCAATTTTTAACGTTTTGCAGGCGTAGTGGAATTTTTTTTTTGTTTTTAACGTTTTACATATTATGTTACCCTTGAAACTTTTTTATGTTACCCTTGATTTTTTTATGCTACCCATCTAACTATTTTAAAAGCTCAACACCATAAACAATAGTCCATCAACTATCCAATGTAAGTTAAAAACCCAACTTTTAAAAGAAAAAATTAATAAGCCACACCATAACTCACTCCTTAGTCCTTATTCCTTAACCTCAGATTTCTCACCCTTGATTTTGAATGGAAAAATAAGAAAAGAAAACACACCCCTAACAGGGTTATTCAAAAAGTTCATACATGGCTCGAAGCTCACTCAAATTTAGCTTGAAAAAAGTTCGCTCGATATGGCTTGATTTAAAACAGATCTGAGCCGGCTCAGTTTGATTCATTTCAAGCCAAACTGGCTCGTTTTGACTTGCTCGTTAACTCAGCTAGGTTTTGCTCGGATAATTTTGCTTATGATATATTTTGTTTTTAAATACATATAACATATTATAAAAATGAAGTATTGAAGAGTGTGAATGGATATCTAGAGCATATTTGTGTGTTGATTAAGATGCCAATGAACATATATCATTTTTGCTGAAATTTGAAACTTATTTTTTATCTAACTGAGTTTGATTTTGGTCTCTAATATATTAAGTTGAACTTATTTTAGTGTATTCATTTAAACTACTTAACGGTATTTCAGATTATTAAATTTTGAAATCAATGTATTAAGTTATCTTTTCTAAATCCGAGTATAACCAAGTCGAGTTCGAGCTTAGATATCCAGCCTGGTTCCAAATCCGAGCCTAGCCATCTCGAATTATACTTTATAGACGATTAGAGGCCGAGCTTGCCCTAGCTTGGCTTGACTCGGTTCGTGAACAACCATACCACTGCCCCATCGTCTACTCCACAACACTAGTCACACGTGTCGTATGTTAGGTATTTGTTTAACTTTATTTATTATCGTGTTGTTTTTTATACATTGTATGAATGTACTATTATAAAAAATTTTGAGTGTTACCCCTAAACTTTTGTTCTAGATCCGTCACTGGGCAGATGTGTTGGAAATTTCGACACTGATTATTTCAGTTGAATTTTTTTTAGGATGGTTTCTAGTTTTCTAGTGAAACGATAATAAACACTAACAAAACAATATATTCTCTTTGATACAAGGGATACAACCTATGCAACTTGGCGGTTACACCGGAGCAAATACTAATCAACCTGTGATGGTGAATAATAATCAAAATCATACTATCAACCACCACCAGCAACAACAAATGAAACCTATGGTGGAACATGCTGGTTACAATGGAATGAACAATAGTCAACCTATTCAACCTATGATGGTCAACCACAATCAACAACAACAACAAGGGATCTCTACACCGATGAATAGTCAACCTATGATGGTCAACCACCATCAACAACAACAAGGGATCCCTGTAGCGATGAATAGTCAACCTATGATGGTCAACCACCAGCAGCAGCAACAACAACAACAACAACAAGGAATCCCTACACCGATGAATAGTCAACCTATGATGGTCAACCACCATCAACAACAACAAGGGATACCTATAGCGATGAATAGTCAACCTATGATGGTCAACCACCACCAACAAAGGATTCCTACAGCGATGAATGGTCAACCTATGATGGTCAACCACCACCACCACCAACAACAAATGATGCCTATGACGTCGTTTAATAGTAATACTCACCAACAATTCGTAACCAACCAGCACCAGCAGCAACAAGGGATAGGGATACCACCAACCGCGGTTGGTGGTTATAATGTGGTTAATAATAATCAAACTGTGATGATCCAGCATCCTCCGCCGCCACAGCCTAATCCACAACAACAGTCTAGTAGTTACACGAATATCGCGAGACTTGCTGGTAATATTCTTTCGACTTCCCTTATTGGAGTTCCAATATTTATGCCCAAAAGATGATCGGTTGCAAAATGGTATTACGATCTTCACGTCTATTTTATTAATGTTCGTAAAAAGTTTTATTATTTATCTTTGTGGTTTCCATTACAAATATGAAATAACAATGGTCATGAAGTATGATTCACATTTGATATTGTATTACATTTCAATTTATTTTATGGAAGAATAAAGGCTTTTTGGGACATGATTATCTTGTCAAATGTGAAATGTCGTTTGTTTACTACAACTCTATGAGGTTGGCTATAAATACATACACAACTTAAATTATTAAAATTTTGAAATGGAAAGATACACCGAAAGAATATACCGGTACTGCTAAATCTTGAAACATTAACTTGTTGTCTGTTTACCTGTCACTCTATTGCAAATGTCTATAGGTTTGAAATATAATTGATACAACAACCGATTGAATGATGCTTTAAAAAAATAGTGTCTTTTACTCTGATATCTGCATGTACGGGTAAATTTTTCATAAATTGTGTCAAAATTCATGGCATCAACAAAAAAACTCAAAGAACTTTATTCAAAAACCCAAACCAATCAAATGTTTACCCAAAAACATACAAGACTCTTAAAATACACAGAAATAAACCCTAACACCTAAATAGGACTCAGACACAGGAAACAAAGAATCATACACAAGAATCTCACAGATCAGGCTCACAGGAAATGATTAGTAATAAGATGTTAAAGATCTATACTCGAACCTAAAGAGATCCAACTAATATGATTGAATCACCCAAGACAAAGTAAGCGGGAAAAAAAAATAAAAAACGAGAGTGAAAATATATGGGTTGAATAACCATAAGAAAGAGAAGGCAGCCTTTTATATCCAACTTTCGAACCTTCTTAAGTCGGTTAGATTTTTTTTTTTTTTTTTTTTTTTTTTTTTTTTTTTTTTTTTTTGAAAGGCTTAGATCAATGGAAATCCTTATACAACCCTAACCTATTGGTCCCAAGTTCGAATCCCTACCCACGCACCGGTGTCCTCCTTGCCTAAGCTCAAACCGTCACGGGGAATTTTTTTGTGGTGTGCATGGATTGAACTTGTGACCTCCCCCCAGGATGGGAACCCCTAAGGGAAAACCCACCCTACCTCAAACCAGCTGAGCTAGAGATCATTGGCTCTTAAGTCGGTTAGATAATACATCGACTTTAATAACCATCAATAGGTGGGGCCTTTTATGACACTAACAAAACTGATCCAGATGGCCCATACTTCAAACTCCACAAGTATAAATTGTTTTTTTTTTTTTTTTAAGTGTTTGGTTTAGCTTATTAGTGTAAAATGACAAAAAAACTAGGATTTCTGACTTCTTGAAAATAGTTTTTCCATCCTTATTGAAAAACCTAAACCCTTTTGGCTTTTGGTATTTACAATTAGGGGTGCAAACGAGCCGAGCTCGAGTAGCCGAGCAACTCGCGAGCTACTCGAGCTCGGCTCGGCAAAAAGCTCGAAACGAGCCGAGCTTTATCGAGCTCGAGCCGAGCTTGAGCCTAAAACAAAGCTCGTTTATTTATCGAGCTCGAGCTCGAGCCTGACATGTGAAGCTCGTTAGGCTCGTCGAGCCTTATCGAGCCTAGTATAATATTAGTTTTTTGAATATTTAATAATATTTATCATTCATTTAAAGTTGTTTAGCAAACGAGCCCCGAGCCCGAGCTTCACTTATCGAGCTCACGAGCCTAAATGAACAATTATTTATATTATTTTTATCTAATATATTAACTAATAAATACTAAACGAGCCGAGCCCGAGCCGAGCTTGAGCTTGAGAAATTATAAACGAGCCGAGCTCGAGCTTTGAAAACAAAGCTCGAATCGAGCCGAGCTCTTATAACTTAATCGAGCTCGAATTCGAGCCTGGTCGAGCTCGGGCTCAGCTCGGCTCGTTTGCACCCCTATTTACAATTTTCCTATTTCCTAATAAGAAAACGGAGAAATGCATCAAGTTAAAAAGAGTGTAAGTTCTAGAGAGAATGTGTCTTAGTTTACCTATAGGTTGTGTTTGTTTTCAAGAATATTAAGCTAACACTACTATTGGTTCAAGTATGCCTCTTTTGCTTTCGAGATTGTTTCTTATCGTAACTACAAATTCGCTAGCCATAATATGTGAAATGTATCAAGTTAGGACGAAACTAAACCGAGAAATGTACAAGTTAGAACGAAACTAAACCGAGAAAAATGTATCAAATTAGGGCGAAACTAAACCGGTGAGGAATGTATCAATTTACCCGGTTGTATTATTAGCTATTTCAACTTTCGTATTCGGTCTTCAAACTAGGGGTGTACAAAAAGCTCGCGACTCGAGGCTCGCTCGAAACTCGCTCGAAAAAAGCTCGGCTCGAAGAGGCTCGTTTTGTTTTCGAGCCGAGCCGAGCTGGCTCGTTTTGTAATCGAGCCGAGTTCGAGCCAGGGGTGTTCAGCTCGTGGCTCGGCTCGATGGCTCGGCTCGTGGATCGGCTCGATGACTCGACATATGGCTCGACTTAGGCTTGTGTAATTTAGAAAAATAAAAAAAATATACATGATAAATAAACCATAATTTAGAAAAATAAAAAAAAATATACATGATTATGTATAATTTTATTTAATTTTATTGTTTTTTATTTAATAAATATTTTTAAAAAATAAAAAAATAAAAAAAAATATATCGAGTTGGCTCGAGCTCGGCTCGAACATTTACGAGCCGAGCTCGAGCTCGACTTTTCAGCTCGATCAGAAAAACGAGCAGAGCCGAGCTGGCTCGGTTTAGGTTCGAGCTCGAGCTCAAGCTGGGCCTGGCTCGGCTCGACTCGGCTCGTGTACAGCCCTACTTCAAACATTTAGTTGGGTCTACATTGTTTCTTTTACTTGCCAACACAGAATCTTGTTATTTTTAGATAATAGTAAATAATTTTCAAAATAATTATAAATTTGCTATTATGAGTAAATGGATATGTTAATTACAACAAGGTGTTTCATAAGAGTCCTTCACATGTGGTCTAGTGGTTGGCGATCAAAGATTCCTTTGGGATATCTACGGTTTGATCCCCACAGGCAACATATGGGGGACATTTGCTAAGTGATGGTCGAAACTAGCCTGCTTGCAGGTGCCATGTTTGATTCTGATAGCCCCTCGGTTTTCTACTACCGTGCATTTACTCCAGAGAGGCTTGCCTCTTGTGGAGGGTGCAACATCTGTCAAGTGGCAGGTGGCGGGAAATTTTCCGGGTGGAAACCTTAGTGCCCCTTATGCGCAACCTCGACTCGCTTGTGGGCCGGCCACTCTCGTGTCAGCGTGGGCCCGGTTAAGACAACATAGTCTGACCATTGGAGAGTGGCTAGGAGACTTCCCTTCTGAAGGGTTGTGATGATCTCTGCCACAACATAGAAAATTCGCCTTTTAAAAAAAAAAGGTGTTTCATAAGAACCAATCTATTTTAAGGTTATTTGATTAATGTATGATGATGAACAGCAAAAAGTTCTAGCTAAAAACCCAAACTAAATCACTTATGCGACTCAGTTATGCAACCATGTTTTATTATGTTTATGAAACTCAGGCTTTATAAAATGATATTTTAAAATAAGATATGATTTAGAAATTAGGTTTTAATGGTGTCGAGTTCCAGTTTTAGGAAGGGCTTGAGTTTCATTGGTATAATTCCATGGTTGTGTGTTTCGATCATTTGTCAATTGCAATCTTGTCTAGCTCCCTGCTGGCCTTGTATATTTCCTGAATAAACATCTTTATTCGTTGCTGTTAGAAAACAAATCCGAAGGATTGAAATAAGAAAAGCGAAAAAAAAGAATTAACGGCTCACAAAATTGTGACATGTTAATTAGAGAACCAACTTATTTGTTACAACTTTAGCCAAGTTATATCAATATTTGTGTATTAGTGCTAATACAGAAATTTGTAATTATGCTTACAATGTTGACCCCAGGCTTTATAAAATGATATTTTGAAATAAGATATGATTTAGGAATTAGGTTTCAATGGTGTCGAGTTCCAGTTTTAGGAAGGGCTTGAGTTTCATTGGTATAATTCCATGGTTGTGTGTTTCGATCATTTGTCAATTGCAATCTTGTCTAGCTCCCTACTGGCCTCGTATATTTCCTGAATAAACATCTTTATTCGTTGCTGTTAGAAAACAAATCCGAAGGGTTGAAATAAGAAAAGCGAAAAAAAGAATTAACGGCTCACAAAATTGTGACATGTTAGAGAACCAACTTATTTGTTACAACTTTAGCCAAGTTATAACAATATTTGTGTATTAGTGCTAATACAGAAATTTGTAATTATGCTTACAATGTTGACCCCCCCCCCCCCCCCCCTTTTTTTTTAGAGAATATCGAGTCTAATAAATATGAATAACTAATTGAGGAGTAGATTTAGCAGCGATACTTGTGTGAGAACTAGATAGTTGATTGTTTAATCATGATAAAATTGATCAAGGATACTTTATAACCGTTTGTAATCTTTGTAAAAACAGATATTGAATAATCAAAATTACAAAATTA
This sequence comes from Ambrosia trifida, assembly GCA_028751855.1. Lineage (NCBI taxonomy): Eukaryota > Viridiplantae > Streptophyta > Magnoliopsida > Asterales > Asteraceae > Ambrosia > Ambrosia trifida. The sequence continues at coordinate 3,118,474 of CM054126.1, read as the reverse complement.
AAAATAATAAGTCTAATAAAATATATTACAAAACTAGTGTCCAAATATGGTATGTTACTATGTTGCTTAATTACCCAGACTATCAACAGGCGCTCGAACGCTTAAATGTCTATCTCCCGGATTTTGATATTGGCGGTTTTTCTAACAAGGACACCGCCCCCCTAAAGCCACAAAAAACTTTGGCGAATGCTTTTTTTAGCAAAACTGCTCAGAGCCTGGGAGAAGTTTTTGAGTTGTCCACTCGCCAGAAGGCGGTGATTGAATGCCTAAAGGGCCCTCATGCTCAGGATTTTTTGACCGTTATCCCGATTGAGGGTTTGGGTCAATGCAAGTCTGCAGTAGAGTACAGGGCTATACTCAAGTACCGATTGATGATCCCTATGTACCCGGAAGATGAAACATGCCCCATCTGCCGTAAAACCTGTATGGATAAATACGGGGAGCATGCAATTCATTGCAAGGAGCTCCCTGGTTTCAAATATCGGCATGACTGGGTGAGGGATGTTTTGTGGGATATCCTGAGAAGAGCTGGGATCTCTGCCAAAAAGGAGGCCCCTGTAAACTTCCTCACAGACCCCACGGAAGGGAGATCCACCCTGCGACCAGCAGACCTGCTTGTCTTTGGTTGGGAGAGAGGGAAACATGCCTGTGTGGACCTCACCGGGGTATCTCCACTGGTTGGGTTACGGGAAACAGGGTTCGTAGCTGGGCAAGCATCAAGAAAGGCGGAATCAAAGAAAGTAGATAAACATGCTAAAGCTTGTGCAGATAACCAACATGTCTTTATCCCTCTGGCTTTCGACACCTTTGGCTCCCTAGCGCCAGAAGCTATTCGTTTCTTGAACAGGGTCCAACGGGTTGTCCACAGCAATGTTTCATCCCCAGGGGGGCAAGGTTTTGTCATTAGTAGACTAGGGTTTGCAATTCAAAAAGGGGTGGCGGCGCAGCTTGTTGCCCGTCTACCTGCTATTATGATGTAACTTCCGTATTTTGTTTTAATAAAATTAACCTTGTCGATTCAAAAAAAAAAAAAAAAAAAAAAAAAAAAAGTAAGAACATGATTCTTTTTCGTATATTCGCCATTAAATTGCTAATTTGGTAACAAAATAGTTTCCTTATCAACTTATTTAAATATATTAGTAAGGTGCTCGCGCGATGCGGCGGGGAATATAGACATTTCTAAGAGTGTGTATGGTTTAATTCAGTTTGATTATTAGCCTCAACCGAAATTAAAACCAAAATCATCAGTTAATCGATCTTATTGAACAATCAATTATTTGGTTCGATTTATATGGTTAGATTATTGGTTTTAGTTTAGTTAATTTTGGCTAATAACAAAAACCAAACTTTGGCTAAATTTTTTTGCTTAGAAGTACATGAAATAGAGGTGTAAATACATGAAACATGACCATTTATATATTTATATCTTTTATACATCGATTTCGTGTATTTATACCACCATTTCATATACTTCTAGCAAAAAATTTAACCAAAGTTTGGTTTTGGTTATTAACCCAAATTAACTAAACCGAACTAAAAACGACAATCTAACCAAATAGACAGAACCAATTAATCGGTTGGTTAATAAGATCGATAAACCGATAATGTTGATTTTTGTTTCGGTTGAGCTAATAACTGAACTGGACCGAACCCAACCATGCACCACTAAAAGTGTTTCCTACTACATTGCGCAGGCACGCTGTTATAAATGGTTATGTTTCAATTTGACTGATTTCGGTTAACTAAGGGTACAAAAAGAAAATGATAACCAATTTTAAGTTAAATTAGATGTTGGTTAATTCAATTTTCAGTTGATTTTGGTTCTGTTTTGTTTGTTTGTTTGTTTGGTTTCGGTGAACGGTTTAGTTATTGCTCACTCCTTAATATTGTTAATCACGTAGCACATATTTATATTAAAAAAGTAACAATACTATGCTCAAATTAAAGATAATAAAATGCTCATTATTATGATGTAACTTTTTTTTTTTTTTTTTTTTTTTTTTTGTAAAAGTATCAACGGATAAACAAATATGACTATTTAAAAATTATGGGGGAGAGTTTGATAAAAAAATATGAATAACTAATTGAGGAGTAGATGTAGCAACGATCAATGTTTTAAAAACCGGTTTTTTAATTATATCGGATTTGACTAAAAAATGGTTTAACCGGTTGAATCGCGTTGTATCAGACGGTTCAACCGGGTTGAATAGTAAGCTATATAATTTCATAAATTATAGCACTAACACAAAAAAATAACCTAAAAGTACATAATTACATACTAAAATACTATAAAAAAGTTAATCAATAATTAAAAAATAATCTAAAAGATAATCTAATGTTTTTAATTTTTTAAAAGTTATTCCTTAATAAAAAAATAATCTAAAAATAACCTATGCCGGTACCGGTATACCGGTTCAACCTGGTATATCGGATTTTACCGACGGTATAAAATCGATACCGTTTCCCATATTTATCGGCGTGTTTCGTACCGGATTTCCATCCGAAAACGGTAATACCGTTATAACCGACCAGTATTTACCGGTTTTTAAAACATTGGAAACGATACTTGTGTGAGAACTAGGTAGTTGATTATTCAATCACTAGGTTAGAGTCCCGTGGGGACCCACGGTTCACCCAAAAGTAAAATGAAAAAAGTAGGAAAAAAAATTGTATTATGCAAGTTGTTTTGGTTACTAAATGTTTGATAATGCAATATGTATGAATTTTGATGTTAAATGCAAAATGTCATCTAACAGTTTAAAGCAAGAACGATACAAACAGGACTAAACGTACCAATTCATTTGTAACAGTGCATCCAAAACCAGGTAAACCATCGTAGTTAGATACTTGAAATTGTTGCATATTCAAACTCATTGGTTGTTGTAAAACATTGTTAGCTTCTTCTAAAACATTGTCAGTAAGGACTTTGAATAATTTCATTTGACGACCATTTTTGTTAAAAGTAATAACATGAAAACAGTTGAATTCCTTTTTTTTCAAAACAAATTAAATCACCAATATGGAGACAAAGATCATTTAGGAATTTCACCCAACCATTACAAAAACAATAGTTACGACCAATCTTTTTAATTGACATGTTCCAATGATGTTCGTCATCTACATACATACTAATTGGCAAGTTAGGGAGTCCATCGGGATACTGATTAGAAACAAAGGAATAAGGTAGAACCTGAAAAAAAAATTATTGTACACGTGGACAATTAAAATCCGATATAATCTTATATAAAACGTGTAAAATAAAAAAAATTGAAATTAATAATCTTTACCATGGGTATTGTTAATTCATGTTCAATCATTTTACAGAATGAGACATCCAATTGCATAGATGGAGAATGATTTTAATGCTTTATTAGGAACGTATTTGGACTAACTTGGGTGTACACTCAAGTAAAATGAAAATTCCAAATAAAAATATTGTAGTTTGCAAGTTGCTTTACTTATTTTTGTTAGGTTATACAATTTGTATGGATTTTGATTGAGTGCAAAAATATCATATAAGGCTTTTAATATAATGCAATGATTGATATATCGACCAACTAAACTTTGATTTGACATAATTTATTTTAATGTAATGCAATGATTGATGCATCGACCAAATATTTCTTGGTTCGTAAAATGATAGGTCAACATTGTAAATAAAAATATTTCTTGATCTAATTCCAGAATTAATCATTGGCCTAACGGATTTTGCCTCTAGTAGCCGCAACTAATTTGAGTAATGTGGCAACAATCACATGAGCGTTTACTACGATTAAAGTTATTCATAAATCTCCAAATATTAATAAACCTTAAATAAAAAAAGTGAAAATTTAAAATCTCATAAAGTTATTCATAAATCTCCAAATATTTTTTGTACACAACATTTGCTGCTTGGTTCATAAATTAACCATTCTTTGTGAACCATTATTCTTTGAATCACCAATGTAAACTCTCTACAATTAGACTGACTTGAACTGAATTATTATTCAGAAAATGGTCCTACATCATCAAAAAGATGGTTAGGATAATAAGACTTGTAACTCAAATAACCATTCAGCCTTACCAAAATCAAAATCCAACAACACGAATAGGTTTCTCCTAATGTCATGGCATTTAAAGGTCCCTAGTGGAAAATAAATAGAAGCATTCTGTTTTGCACAAAATTTCAGATAGATCAAGCATTATATTAAAGCCATATTATTAGGCTGATAAATTAAACGACTTAAATGGTATGTGTTAAAAATAGACTTAGGGCATCTACAACAATAAGAAAGTAATAAAAATAAGAAACTAACTACTATCTATATTTCACAATTTAATTTGACACGTCTGAGAAGATGAGCATTACCCAAATCGACACGCTAAAAAAGCTTTAAGCACATTTTATTCTATTTGAGACATTTGAAAAGGCAAACGTTACCCAAATCAACCCGTTAAGAAAAAGCAAGATCGCCCCAATTCACCTATAGCCTATGTATAAGTAAAAGGAACATCACTCTAATCAAACCACCATAAACACACTATTGGCGACTTTTACCCTGTTTGACCCATTGAAAAGTTGGAACATTACCCAAATCGACCAATTTATATGTAAACAAACATGAACCTACACCACTAAAACAACATTTTAACCGACTATTACCTTATTTGACCCGTTTATAGGAAGGAACATTATCTAAAGTGACCCATATATAAGTAAAAGGAACATTACTCAATCAACTAACTAATATCATTGGTAGGCACAAACACACATTGAGAGACAAAAGTCTTGTATTTGCAAAAAAAAAAAAAAAAAAAAAAAAGCAAAAAATCCACTAAGAAAGTATCACAAACACCACAAACCATTGCTTCTCGGATACCTATGTTGCATTAAAAAAACGTCTCAGTTGTACAATATTTTGTAGTTGGCGTCAGAAGTAGAAATATAGTCACCAATACGAAGAGACGTTTCCAACTCCTTCGCATATTTGCAAGCGATTGTGTGAAAATTCGTAGAAAGTACCATTTCAGCTATTTGTTATACCATAAAAGTATAATACATACTTTTAAATTAAAAACTTAACATACAGGGGTCCTTTCGTCATCATTTGGTGCATCAAAATCAACATGATACTTGGCTACAATGTAATGTAAGAAGGATATTTAACCATATTGAGTTGCTGCAACATAAACTGCCTGGAGTGAAGTCCATACAATTATAAAAATAGTTAAATAGCTAGATAAACACAGACTTTAAGAAAACAGTTATGGACTATTAATATACAATTGAATTTGCACAAAACCAATTCCCATCTTAGTCTATATTGTTTTTCTAATTGATTATAAGAACTCAGTGTTTATAAATTCCACTAAACCTAAAGTGCCCATTGTACAAAATTGTTTCTAAAGTAAAACTTACCAATAAACTGAGGAGATTCTGATCCGGACGGATTGGATAAAATACAAAGCTTGACGTGTTCAAGAACCGGCATTTGAACTTCAACAACTCCATCTGTCAACCTCTTTAAAAAATCTTTATAAGCAAACATCGTCATAAAAATACAACTAATTTCATAAGATAAGCAAAACTGTGAGCATTTTGATTGATTTATTCTGGTAGCAATGTATTGACAACCTTAGACAACATACCGGCTACCGTAAAACTACTATCATCCCTACTGCACATGGGAAGTATCTACTAATATCATTATCAATCCAAACTTTGATCAAATTACTTTTCAAATCACCAGTTAATCATTAAGAAACTACTATATCATATTCACTTCATTTTCTTTCAATTTATTCTTGCAAATCCCAAACCCCACGTCTAAATTTAAAACAAATAATTTCTGAGTATAGTTTTTGTAAATATGATTTAGTTTAGTGTTTTAAAGTCTATAATAATCCATTGTAGGTTAACAATCCCCCAAAACTTTGCCATGAACCTTAGAAAGCCCATAGAGATGGGGATGAAGAGTGAACCCCTTAGCATATTGTACCAGATTAGTGTACCGCCACCACCTTAAGTCGTAACCCTAGTCGGTGACGCCGCTATCGCTGCCATCAAACACCACCGTCTCCGCCAATGCAACGATTGTTTGTGTTAATTAAACACTATACTTGTATTAGGAACCAAAATCAATATTGAAATATTGATTTTGGTTCCTAATATTTTTGAAATATTTTTGATATTTCTTATAGGTTTCTATCACCGGGTTACCTAAGTTACCAAAGAGACTTAGTTACTAAAGGTGTTGAAATATTTTTTGATATTTCTTATAGGTTTCTATCACCGGGTAGTGTGCGATAACAGAAAGGCTTTATAATCTTGGTAAATACTCGGAATATTGAAATAACAAAGCATAAGCTATAATTTAGGTTTTGTAAAATAAAAGTTAATAAGAGAAACCAGCAAAGCGTTTAATGGTTAATTTGCAGCTTCAAGCTGTGGTAGCAAGTAACGAATATCAGCAGCACATTTACACACAGGGGAAAACGACAACATTGAAATTAATTTGATACATAATAATAATATTGGTATGTTGCATCATCAAATTACAGCTACTGAAACCAGCAATTTCTGCAGCTCCGTTAACAAAACCATGGTTCCTCTTTAATTATTTCCATATAATAAATAAACAACTTACAAACTCAAATAATCAATGATACTGAGACATGATAACCATTCTATTAGCAAATTCATGTTAAGATATTAATAATAAAACATACACAGATTCTACATAATAGAATTTATTAACATCATTAATCATAGTTCAAGTAGATTAAAAAAAAAAACTGAAAATTAAAATCAACAACTTATATTTTTACAAACACACCTGACGCTGAGTAGGTGGAAGCAATAGAGGAGGGCAGTTTGTTTGTTTGTTTGAGGAAGAAGTCGTAACCCTAGTCGGTGACGCCGCTATCGCTGCCATCAAACACCACCGTCTCCGCCAATGCAACGGCTGTTTGTGTTAATTAAACACTATACTTGTATTAGGAACCAAAATCAAAACCGATAAATGAATATAAACATATAATATAATAGAACATTATACATGTATTAGGAACCAAAATCAAAACTGATTAATGAATAAACGTGATTAACAAAAAAAAAAAAGAATTAATGAATATGAACATATAATGAACATTTTACCTGTATTAGGAACCAAAAAAGATCCAGAAGAGTGGACAGATTGTAGGCGAGATATGGAGATATCGGATGTAGAATATATGAGGCGGATAGTTGGAAACAAAGGATTTTAGGATTTTTGTATGGCAGGTCACGAGATTGTACATGGGCAGGTCAGAGCCCCATCAATTAGCTGCCAGCAAAGAGCAACGATTGTGCTCTCAATGTATTCATCAGCCTGCTGGAGTGTGTGTTGACTGTCACCCTATCATTTCCTTCTCGGCTCACAAGTTCCTATACCTAAAAACTTACAAAGTTGGGCCCTCAGGAGGTGGGAGACCTAAAGGCAATGCTTCATTTGAATCGCCCTAAAGCAATTACCTGCATAGAATCATATTTCAACATGTAAGCCTAGAGAAGATATTCGTTTCATAGCTATCTTTCAAAGATATGAGCATTTAGAAATGTCCAACGCAACAACAATAAATAAAAAGAAGAGCAAATAAACCATTTTATAATCATGATTGTCATCAGACTTCGAAAGTGACTAATTACAAACCACTGCTGCTGCTTGATGAACATGTAAATGATAAATTTATATAGAAGAAAGAAACTGGAAAAAAAATTAACATATGACAGAGAACATGAAACACAAATCGATGATATTACCTCAAAATATTTTATTTGTATGATTATTGCACAAAATCTTAGACATGATTAGCGAAATAACAAAGAGCAAAACTGATAAACATAATAAGATTTAGTCAACTTTCGGTCCAAGACCCAAGAAAGCAAAAACGAATGCAAACTTTTTGAGCCATTCTTACTGTACACTTCTAAACATTCTATCTCCAATTCTATTAACATTCTATCTTTCTCTGCTTCTGTCTCACCTATGTTATTCCATATTTGCTGATAACACAAAAATATATACAAAAACATCAATAATGAACATTCAATTTACTTTAGTAACCAATTTAAAAAATCTTCAAGAAAAAATAGTGAGTGTTAGGGCATCATGGCGATTAGCATATCCGAAAACTGATCATAAACGCAGCAGCTACTGCTGTTTGAATGGGTTTGACCAGAGTTGACTGGTCAAGTACACTCATATAACTATATTAGTGTATCAGTGTAGTTACTTTTTTAAGATTACTGATTATGGAAATACTAAATTTACTATTGAACAAACTAACCTTATATTGTATCCACATTAGAAATTCTTTCTACTAAATACAGAAAGTTTTAGGTACTAACCATCCATAAGCCAGAAAGATCATGCACAGAAGAATGCATAAAAAGCAAGATGACAACACAAGACGCCAACTTAATGTCAGCAAATTAATCAGTGCTCCTGTTCCTGATATTTTGCATACAAATTAGAATATGTGGGCCTGTGGATAAGAATAAACGATGTTAGTAAGTAGGAAAATGGATGTTGACAAAAGTTTCAACCTGAAGAGAGTTATTCATCATGCTTTTAACAATCTGACCGAGCCTGCTGGTCAAATTTCTAGCGGGTTCTCTATCAAAGAAAGACGCATCCTGAAAAAAAAAATAAGAAACCCATTATAATGAATTACGTAAATGTGTCTAAATACAATAACACACTATTATAAATTCAAACTACTATCATACCGGCTACCGTAAAACTACCGGCTACCGTAAAACTACTATCATCCCTACTGCACATGGGAAGTATCTACTAATATCATTATCAATCCAAACTTTGATCAAATTACTTTTCAAATCACCAGTTAATCATTAAGAAACTACTATATCATATTCACTTCATTTTCTTTCAATTTATTCTTGCAAATCCCAAACCCCACGTCTAAATTTAAAACAAATAATTTCTGAGTATAGTTTTTGTAAATATGATTTAGTTTAGTGTTTTAAAGTCTATAATAATCCATTGTAGGTTAACAATCCCCCAAAACTTTGCCATGAACCTTAGAAAGCCCATAGAGATGGGGATGAAGAGTGAACCCCTTAGCATATTGTACCAGATTAGTGTACCGCCACCACCTTAAGTCGTAACCCTAGTCGGTGACGCCGCTATCGCTGCCATCAAACACCACCGTCTCCGCCAATGCAACGATTGTTTGTGTTAATTAAACACTATACTTGTATTAGGAACCAAAATCAATATTGAAATATTGATTTTGGTTCCTAATATTTTTGAAATATTTTTGATATTTCTTATAGGTTTCTATCACCGGGTTACCTAAGTTACCAAAGAGACTTAGTTACTAAAGGTGTTGAAATATTTTTTGATATTTCTTATAGGTTTCTATCACCGGGTAGTGTGCGATAACAGAAAGGCTTTATAATCTTGGTAAATACTCGGAATATTGAAATAACAAAGCATAAGCTATAATTTAGGTTTTGTAAAATAAAAGTTAATAAGAGAAACCAGCAAAGCGTTTAATGGTTAATTTGCAGCTTCAAGCTGTGGTAGCAAGTAACGAATATCAGCAGCACATTTACACACAGGGGAAAACGACAACATTGAAATTAATTTGATACATAATAATAATATTGGTATGTTGCATCATCAAATTACAGCTACTGAAACCAGCAATTTCTGCAGCTCCGTTAACAAAACCATGGTTCCTCTTTAATTATTTCCATATAATAAATAAACAACTTACAAACTCAAATAATCAATGATACTGAGACATGATAACCATTCTATTAGCAAATTCATGTTAAGATATTAATAATAAAACATACACAGATTCTACATAATAGAATTTATTAACATCATTAATCATAGTTCAAGTAGATTAAAAAAAAAAACTGAAAATTAAAATCAACAACTTATATTTTTACAAACACACCTGACGCTGAGTAGGTGGAAGCAATAGAGGAGGGCAGTTTGTTTGTTTGTTTGAGGAAGAAGTCGTAACCCTAGTCGGTGACGCCGCTATCGCTGCCATCAAACACCACCGTCTCCGCCAATGCAACGGCTGTTTGTGTTAATTAAACACTATACTTGTATTAGGAACCAAAATCAAAACCGATAAATGAATATAAACATATAATATAATAGAACATTATACATGTATTAGGAACCAAAATCAAAACTGATTAATGAATAAACGTGATTAACAAAAAAAAAAGAATTAATGAATATGAACATATAATGAACATTTTACCTGTATTAGGAACCAAAAAAGATCCAGAAGAGTGGACAGATTGTAGGCGAGATATGGAGATATCGGATGTAGAATATATGAGGCGGATAGTTGGAAACAAAGGATTTTAGGATTTTTGTATGGCAGGTCACGAGATTGTACATGGGCAGGTCAGAGCCCCATCAATTAGCTGCCAGCAAAGAGCAACGATTGTGCTCTCAATGTATTCATCAGCCTGCTGGAGTGTGTGTTGACTGTCACCCTATCATTTCCTTCTCGGCTCACAAGTTCCTATACCTAAAAACTTACAAAGTTGGGCCCTCAGGAGGTGGGAGACCTAAAGGCAATGCTTCATTTGAATCGCCCTAAAGCAATTACCTGCATAGAATCATATTTCAACATGTAAGCCTAGAGAAGATATTCGTTTCATAGCTATCTTTCAAAGATATGAGCATTTAGAAATGTCCAACGCAACAACAATAAATAAAAAGAAGAGCAAATAAACCATTTTATAATCATGATTGTCATCAGACTTCGAAAGTGACTAATTACAAACCACTGCTGCTGCTTGATGAACATGTAAATGATAAATTTATATAGAAGAAAGAAACTGGAAAAAAAATTAACATATGACAGAGAACATGAAACACAAATCGATGATATTACCTCAAAATATTTTATTTGTATGATTATTGCACAAAATCTTAGACATGATTAGCGAAATAACAAAGAGCAAAACTGATAAACATAATAAGATTTAGTCAACTTTCGGTCCAAGACCCAAGAAAGCAAAAACGAATGCAAACTTTTTGAGCCATTCTTACTGTACACTTCTAAACATTCTATCTCCAATTCTATTAACATTCTATCTTTCTCTGCTTCTGTCTCACCTATGTTATTCCATATTTGCTGATAACACAAAAATATATACAAAAACATCAATAATGAACATTCAATTTACTTTAGTAACCAATTTAAAAAATCTTCAAGAAAAAATAGTGAGTGTTAGGGCATCATGGCGATTAGCATATCCGAAAACTGATCATAAACGCAGCAGCTACTGCTGTTTGAATGGGTTTGACCAGAGTTGACTGGTCAAGTACACTCATATAACTATATTAGTGTATCAGTGTAGTTACTTTTTTAAGATTACTGATTATGGAAATACTAAATTTACTATTGAACAAACTAACCTTATATTGTATCCACATTAGAAATTCTTTCTACTAAATACAGAAAGTTTTAGGTACTAACCATCCATAAGCCAGAAAGATCATGCACAGAAGAATGCATAAAAAGCAAGATGACAACACAAGACGCCAACTTAATGTCAGCAAATTAATCAGTGCTCCTGTTCCTGATATTTTGCATACAAATTAGAATATGTGGGCCTGTGGATAAGAATAAACGATGTTAGTAAGTAGGAAAATGGATGTTGACAAAAGTTTCAACCTGAAGAGAGTTATTCATCATGCTTTTGACAATCTGACCGAGCCTGCTGGTCAAATTTCTAGCTGGTTCTCTATCAAAGAAAGACGCATCCTGAAAAAAAAAAATAAGAAACCCATTATAATGAATTACGTAAATGTGTCTAAATACAATAACACACTATTATAAATTCAAAGCATGATGTATATGGTAAGAAACAGAAAGCACCCGTAATAATAGATTTGTGTATAAAGTTTTCCTTAGACGCTTGAGCTGTGAAATCATATGAAGTGTCACTCAGTGGGCAAGCATTTGCATACAACAAACCAAAGACCATATACTACTTCCTCCAGATAAAACTCTTTATAGCAGGATAAATCATTGGTTAAGAGATCAGACAAATTACAATATTGTCCATGTTGAATTAGGAGTGGCTCCGAAAATGAATTTGACTGTTGTTTACTGTTGACTTGCTGCTTCTTGTTGTTGTTCCGCTGGTTGACTGTTGACTTGTTGTGGTATTTGAACTTGACCATGCATAAATTGTTGAGGAATTAGCGGTTGAATCAGTTACTGAAAGTGTTGGAAAAGTGGGTTTGAGGCGCCTAAAACCGAATGTTTATGAGGGTATTGAATGGGATGCTGCTGAAACTGAATAAATTGTCGTTTTAAAGCATCTCCACCTCCTAGACCAACCAATGCAGCTTGATACTACTGATTAAGATTACTTTGAAGGAACAATGGGTCGATTCTTTGATGCATCCAAGGAAGCATGCCAACCGATTGAAAGTTTAGAGAACTTAGTTCTTGGTCCCCCGTTTTACCTCTCATCGATGCCATCCCAATAACTGCATCATCTATGCTGTTTGTTCAATTAAAAAAAAATACAATTTTGAAGTCGAAAGAAAACTGTTTGATCACTATCGAAAGTAAAAACAAATATATACCTTGAAAAGATATGGCTCCAGGATACCGAAGGTGTTTAAGACGTAGGGGAAACAGTGATGGATGCATGGGAATGTTGTTAATGGTACAATTTCACATAATGATACGCTTGGCTGCCTCTCACCGCTGTTGATTCATCCCAACCAACCGAAGAGAAATTGTAAGATAACTCATTTAGTAAATCTAACAAATGCGGATAATTTATTAATGTTTATTCTAGGGACAGTAACTGTAGAGATCAACGACTCCAAGTTGATTTTTTTTTTAACCAGACCATTTTGACTTGCTACTCAACCCGAACCAGCCCACTTGTTTTTTCAAGCTTATTTGTTAATTTAACTTGACAGATCTTCAATGAGAATTGGACCAACGAACATGATCCAAGTCACCTATGCCAGTTATTATACCCATGTACCTAGGCAACCATAAGAATCCTCACATAAGATATAGCATTACAAGATAAAGATCACTATTCGATAAAAATGAACCCACTGATTATTACATATTAGTATTATAGAGTAAAATGATATATTGTTAAGACTGGTTAGCACTAAATTCAACAATAAATATAAATTCTAGATCAGCTAATTTACCTCTAGACACTTGATTCCCAAGTTTCAAAGAGCATCCGGAAACGCATCCCAACAGAAACACGTGTATGATACACAGTTTTCACATATTTTGACAGAGGAATACGAAATTCACACGGACTTGCCCTGAATACAATAAGATTTTGACAAAGAAATAGAAATTGAAGCTGAAGATATGTAAGTGTATGATAATACATATGCATCTTGTATGATCACTACAAAATTAAGAACACCCCCCCCCCCCACACACACACACATAAAATAAAACTGGATCTGAAAGTGTAGCAGAAACAATTAACCAGTTTTTTAGACATATCGGAAAAGAAAAAAAAAGTATGACCTAAGAACATAGATCGGAAAACCTGCCGGAAACACTATCGGAAACAGGTAATCGATATTGGAAGATGAATCCCATACACTATTAATATGCACATTATAAATCGAATCGGAATCCCTAATTGAAAAATATCGGAGAATACTTAAATGTTTAACATAAGAACAATAAAACAACAGATCTGAAAACATGTAATTATTTAGTTTATGTAAAGCCCCTAAAACACATCGGAAAAGTTATAGTGGTTTGGGATTCACAACTTCCTGTTCCGATTGTATGTATATCGGATTCATGTATTCCGATGTGGTTAAGGGTAAATGACAAAAATCTAATTGGATTTCACATAAGCAAAGATGAATCGGAAACAGAGACGAATTTAGTGAAAAACATACCTTTCGAAACCCTAAGGAGGGTTGTGGGTCAGTCGGAAAGAGAGTATCGCCGAGCAAAAAAAACGAAGAGTATAGCTTTACGGGAAAGAGAGGCGCTAGGTTAAAGGTCTAGAGAGAAGGAGAAATAGAAAAAGATAAATATATACGGTTCATATTGCTCAAATACGGGTTAAGATGGAGCTCCATTTAGAAGTTGGATCCTTGAAGACCCTCTAAAAAGCTAGGATTCAACCCTAGTGTTTTCATTTAGAGTTAATAGCCATTTTCGTCTCTGAGGTTTGGTCCAGTTTGCCACTCCAGTACAAAAGTTTTTTTTTTTTGCAATCTCTTACCTGTGGTTTAGATTTTTTTGCCAAATTCGTCCTTTTCACTAACACAGTTAAAAAATCTCGTTAGTGTCAGGGGTAGGGTTGTCTTTTTGCCACTTTAATGAAGGACAATCTTGTCATTTGATTCCATATAATTATTTTAATTAAAAATAAAAAACTCATCAGTCTTCCCTACCCCCACCCCCATCTCTCTCTCTCTCTCACACACACACACAACTCTCTCTCCCTCCCTCTCTCTCTCAATCCACAACCAGATCTGAACCAGACCACATCGACCACATCAATCGACCAGATCTGAACTCATCAGTTTGAAGTTCAAGGTGGTGGTTCGATCGGTTGTAGGTGATGGGTTCGATTGAAGCTGATTCAGTTTGGTCCTGGTTGTTTAGATCTTGAGTCAGCCACCGCCGCCTTCCACCTCCACCCTCCATCATCATCATCCTCAGCCACCGCCCTACACCCACCCACCGCCGGTCCGGTTTGGTATGCTTGCGGCGCTTGTTGTTTGACCGGCTGGTTTTTCGAGGTTTTCCGGTTAAAAAGGTGGCCGGGGTTCAAGGTTGGACCGGGTTTCAGTATTTGACAAAAGAAGATTTGTTTTGTTGTCATTGTTGAAGGACATCTGATCTACAAAGATCGACAGATTTGATCTGATATATTGATATGTAACCCTTGATGAAAGATGTGTGATTTTCTTCCATCAACTATTGTTTGGCTGTAAGCACAAAACAGATCTACTTTGTAACTTTGTATACGGCAGCCATGAAAAAGCTTAAGAAGAAAAGAGGATGGTGAACAAGAAGTCAAAAAGTAGGTGAAGTGAAAAGATGAGTGGACTGGTGTGATTATGGGTCAATGGAAGACTAGAGTGTGATAAAACCTCATATAAAAAATTCATAAATAAATAATTATTTTTTAAAGAGGGTTAAAAATTTAAAAATAAAAATAAACAAGTAAATGACTATAATACCCCTGAGTTAACAGGAAAAATAAACCCAGTTAGTGAAAAGGACGAATTTGGCAAAAAAATCCAAACCACAGGTAAGGAATTGCAAAAAAAAAACTTTTGTACTGAAGTGGCAAACTGGACCAAACCTCAGGGACGAAAATGGCTATTAACTCTTTCATTTATTATATAGATAGATATGATAAAATTGATCAAGGATACTTCATAACCGTTGTAATCTTTGTAAAAACAGATATTGCATAATCAAAATTAAAAATAATAATAAGTCTAATACAAAACTAGTGTCCAAATATGGTATGTTACTATGTTGCTTAATTTACTTATTTTCAAAATTTTAATCACCATTCAAATATACAAAATAATAATAATAATAATAATAATAATAATAATAATAATAATAATACTTTTACAACGTTGTAAAATATTTAAATTTGTAAGAACATGATTCTTTTTCGTATCTTCGTCATTAAATTTATAATTTGGTAACAAAATACTTTCCTTATCAACTTATTTAAATATATATATATATAGGCAGTTCATCTACACAATTTATATTTCACGTTCATCTTCATGTTCATGCTCTTTATCTTTATAATTACGCAACAATGACTACGTGTTTTGTAGACAATAATCATCATTCTCTTGAAGATGTTCTAGTTTCAGGTACATATCAACTTTTGTTTGATTATCTACTCTACTGTTGTTATTTATTATTTTAAGGAAGCGTTTTTGGCTTACGTGAGCCGTATCAAACTTGGGTCTTGTGTGTTCTCAAGTGCGCATGTTGCCACTTCGTTTAAACTCTAAACTTGTTCGCGGGGTTGGTCAACAAAAAGTCAAACCTTGTTTTGGTTTCAAACCAGTATGGGGATTTTTCGGTTTTGAATTCGGATTTATGATATTGCAGATAATCGCGAGCAATGTTTGTTGCGTAAAAGCTTGGGTTGGGATACTGCATTCTTCACTATGGAAGGTGTGTTTTGTTTTTGACATATGTTCGGTTGTTGTTCGCGATTTGATTATATTTTTTGTTTAATGGTAAATGTTTTGTGCATTAGGTCTGTTGAATCCTGAAGAGTTGGTTAAGGTTAATAAAGGGTTCAAGAAATTAAATCCTGCAACACCAAAAGATGCTAAAATATCAACCAAAATCGCTGGCTGTAAGTATTGTAAGAGCGTCAATTACGTTTACCGTTACTAGGGGTGTCAGTTGTGTCGGGTTGGGTTGGTAAGTTGAAATTCTTTAACCCTAACCCGACCTGTATATTTATTTGTGTTGAAATCGTGTCGTGGTAGTTTAACTTTTAGAAGTTGACAGTAAGAGGAAAATATTAAAATCATGATATTTAACTTTAAATATTAACATTTTTAATCTCTAAAATCTAAGTATATACTTTTTTTTTAAAAAAAAATAAAGACGCTTAAATGGGTTGACGTGTTAACTCGCTTATTAAAAAGTTGTGTTCTGATTAACCCATTTACAAAACATGCCGGGTTTGGATTAACCTATTTAATAAAACAGGTTGCGTTGGTTGTCAGGGGCGCAACTTAATTGGGGCGGGAGGGGGCGGCCGACCCCCCCCCCCCCCCCCGAATTTTCGCGAAGAAGTTTCGATTATATAGTATTCGTATATAAAATTTTGGAAATATAGGGTTTCGACCCCCCAAAACTAGTGACTTCCAACCCCTAGAACCTTTGGGTCAAGCTTCGCCACTGGTTGGTTGACCCAAAACTTGTTTTGTTTTTTCATGTCGTGTTTGGATCATGTTAGGAATTGCCACCCCTAACAACGGCGCACACATGGTATGAACTATGGCATAATTTTTATGTTTCATCACCTCAACCGAGCTTGTTTCTTTTCAGCGTTGACGAAGATGAACGTCTGCTCTCAAAATAAGGTCTGCCATTCTTCACTTTGACCGCGCGCTTGACCAATTTGAATTTAGTCTGATAATCTGATATATATTTGACTAGATGTGTATGTAATGTAATAAAACAGGATAAGGTAACAAGTCTTCCAAAGCTAAATTCATCTAGACTGCAGACTAACAACAATGCAGCTGTTGGAAGATCAGATAACGGCGTTAAAATCGTTAATAAAACCAGAAAGGGTATGGTTCAAAATGATAAATGAGTTTGGTACTTATCTTTAGTTTTTTTTAACTTTGACACGCCGAATTTGATTTATGTTACGCAGCGCAAGATACCAAGATGTCATCAACCTGTTTTACATCGCCTGCAGTTCAAAAAACCGTTCATCATCCATACGAATCACCTTATAGTGCTAGAAGATCAACCAAAAGTGTTGGCTGTAACTGTAAGATCATCTATTACAATCACATTAATCGTTATAAACTATAGCATCATCGTTTGCTTTATCAGTTATCACCTAACCTGCGCTTGCTTCTTTCAGCGTTCAAGAAGACGAACATCTGCTCTCAAAATAAGGTTTGCCGTTCTTCACTTTGACCGTCCGTTTGACCACTTTAGGAGTTCAACATAGCCTGCTTTTTAATGTATACACTTGGTATGATGTATGTTTGACAAGATGTGTGTCTAATGCCGAAAACAGGACAAGGTGACAAGGCGTCCGAAGAACAATGCAGCACAAGATTCCAAGAGGTCTGCATCGGACGGTTTTCCTAAATTAACATGTTTTACATCTCCTACAGTTAAAAAGACCGTTCTTCATTCGTATGAATCATCTTCTAGTAAGAACTTATCTAAGTCTATCAAAGGGAAAGTTAGTCCCAAAAAAATGCAACCGGTGGACTCTCCTACGTCGGTCTTCCATTTTCCTTCGTCACCTTCTAGCACATCTTCTAGCTTTGTTGATGGAGAATCTTTATCTTTAAGTCAAAATGCCACAATGGGTTGTGGTAGACCAAAAAGAAAGATGAAATCTTTAGGTCCTCGTACGCCATCGATAAAGATGGGATCATTCGATGAGGTTGTTGATTTGATGTCCCAAGATCAGTATAATCGTTCTCCTTGTGTCTGCACCGGGAAGCGCTTAACAGCTGGAAAGAGTCTTGGTAGGAAACCTGATGGAAGAAAAGTTGGTTCAAATTGTAGCAAGTCAAAGCCGGATGAGCAAATACCGAAAGAGATTTTAAAGAACAGAATGATGAGTTCAGACCAAGATGATAATGTGCATAGTTTTAAAAATGAAGTCAATGATTTAAATAGACAGTTGGAGGTTATTGATCTTGAGAGGAATGCGGCTGAAGTCAAAGGTCAACATATGCATAGTAGTGTTAAAGATGATAATTTACAACTCATTGACTGTTCTGCGGAAGATGATTACTTAATCCCGCTTCCTTATCGCGATTATCTTGAAGATCTTCGACTTTCAGGTGCAGACTCTCTCTCTTTTTTTTTTTTTTTATATCATTATTTTTTATACGCTTTATGTCTGCATATATTTTTCATTCAATGGGTTCAGTTATATAGTTTCAATCAATTTAACATATATATTAATGCGTTTGTCGCATTGTTTTATTTGAAAGGAGTTGATTCACTATACTTTCTTCATAGGACTGTTAAAATTTGAAACTATATAAGACCCATTTGGCTACTTTTGATCTGAAGCAAGTATATTTCAGCAACATTTGATAATGTACACAAGGACGTTCAATCCGAGCCAAGACGCCAAAGTTTCTTGCGTAAAAGCTTAGCTTGGGATAGCGCCTTCTTCACTAGTGCAGGTTAATCACTAATGTTTGCTGGATTCTGACATAGTTTTATTATATTGCTATCCCGGTTTGAATTTAACCTCAACGATTTTTTTTTTTTTTTTTTTTTTTTTTTTTTTAACATTTTCAGGTTTGCTGAATCCTGAAGAGTTGTTAATGTTAAATGAAGGTGTCAAGATATCAAATCCTACAAATGCACTCTGCAAGAAAATGAAAAACGCAGTTGCAGCAGCCGTTAAAGGATCAGACGATGCTAAAACGCAAAATGAAACCAGCACGGGTATGATTGAAAACGATAAACTTATTAGTTTATCTTCTAACAAGTCTGTTAAAAAGGAAGTCAAGTCCAAAAACATGAAACGGGTCAACTCTCCTTCCTCGGTCCTCAATTTTCCTATGTCGCCTTCTAGCGCATCTCCTGCTAGTTCTAATGATGGAAAAGCGTTATCTTCAACGTCTATTACACGCCAAAATGCCAAAGCAGTATTGGATTTTCAGAGTCATGATTCGGCGGAAAGAAAGTTTATTCGTCAAAATGCAGTAAACGCTTCAGGTCTTCGTATGCCATCGCCGAGGATTGGATTCTTTGATATGGTTAGTTATTTGATTCTAGTTTCTTTCATTAGAGCAGGACATATTGACTTGAAACGGGTAGAGCTGCTAAACGGGTCGTGTTTGCAGGCTGACAAAAACGCTTCTTATTTAACTGAAGAAAAATTATTTACTTTGTTTTTTCTTACTGGTACTTTAAAGTTTAGAACTCTAAATTTACATTTTGTTTATATATATTTTTTTAAAGCAATCATGTTTAACAAAGTCAACTTAGGGTTACATGGGCCAGTCAGTGAACCGCTAGGTTGACAAGAACACGACCCGTTTAGCTAAACGTATTCGTGGGTTCAATCTGAAACTCCCTCAACCTCCTTAGAATAAACTTAAACATACGTGTCAGAAACTCACACCCCTAGGAGCGGAAAAAAAAGGTATAAAATCTCCAATAACGATTTTATTTAGAAAAAGTTGGACTAAATAACTTTTAATGCATAAAAGCCCACCAAACCCGTACCAAAAGTTACCCATTCTGACTCGACCCATTATGTCTTTGTTTTCATCTAATGATAATATCATTTTTTGTAAACTTTTTACTCACAGGAGCCCGGAAGTAATCAAGACCGTTTTCGTAGCCAATTCCAGTCATCTAATCTTTCTCTTGTTTCCGCGGAGAATTGCAAAAAAGTTGTTACTGGGCCAAAAAGAGATAGGCGGAAGCACATTGGACAGGATCCATATCAAGAGTACCATCTACACTACTCAAGGACTGCATTGCAGGAAAGATGTTATCATTTGATGCTGAGTTGTATGATTGAATAGAAAACATCTCTTTATTAGATTCTGAATCATTTTATTGAAAAGTTGCTAAACTAGTTAAAAGTTATAACAAGTTCTATGTAGGGAAATATTGTAGGGAAATATAAGTGTACAATACTAACTGATCCTGATCAAACATACTACTTGGGTTGATGCTACTAAGCCTTGTCGAATGTGGCAATGTTGGTTTTTATAGTATGTCATTGTGGTGTGACAAAGTAGCATGTAGACGGGCAATAAACTTCGCCCGCCATTTGTTAATAAACTATGGAACAGTTCACAAATATTTAAAGTAGTAAAGATACCATCCTACAAACGTGTTTATTTTTTGATAGAATAATCAATTTTTTACCTTTAATAAATTAAGGGAGAAGATATATTTTTATTTGAAGTGTAACTTTCTTCATCTTTTTTTAGGAAATCAGTTGGTCACACCTGCTAGTCGTGGGCCGTCCAGTCTGCCACCCTACATCTGACCAAACTGTATTGTTTTAACTGAGTCCACGCTGGCTTCAATGTGGGGCTTGGTGTTCCACGATGAAGAAACATTGGATTAACAACTATATAGGCGAGCACAATGAAGAGATAATTTTATTAACGATTGCTAGGATGATTACAAGGACTCGAATATAAGCGCATACAATGTTTCGACTATCATCAAACTTTCTCAACTATCACAGAATTCTCTAAGTATGTGTTTTGTGTGTAAAATAGTATGAATCCTCTCCCCCAAGGGAGAGGAGTATTTATAGGCTTGGCAGCCGTCCTGTGGTTGGTTGGTTTGAGAATGACAAGCTGTCAGCGCGGGTCCCACATGATTGTCAACCGTTGAAGCGTGGTCGCTGTCATCTTGTGATTGATCCACGTGTTATGCAATCGTCCTTTTTGTCATTTTTCTGTACCTCGTACTTGCCAGAAATCGTGGAGCAGGGAATATTGGCCTCTGATTGGTTGCATGTACTTTTCCTTGTTGGTTGATAGCTGGCATGTACTAGGAAACGTGCGCAGGCTTCTAGAAGGTTTCTTTTACGGCTCTGCTGAGACTGAAGTGATCTAAGAACCTGTCAGTAAGTTATTTGAGACTGTCAATTTGTCCATTAGGTAAACTGTCGAACCATGCTCGCATAGTACCCGTGAGTGTCTGCGCGAACATGTGGCACCATGCTGGTAAGGTCCACCTCGCGCATTTCCCTGCCACCTCAAAACTTCATTGGTGGCACCATGCTTATTTCTGCAATTGAACATACCAATATCATCGTCTTGATTCTCTCTTTCAAACTCGATGAAAAATCGTCTAGAATTGTGAGTTTCAGTAACGGCGTTAGTGTGAGTTTACCGGGGGGTCCATTGAGAGCAAAATGTTTGAAAGTTGTGACCGCTAGTGGTTATTTTCGTAGTTGGAACTGTTATTGACCAATAGTCAATAGTTTGGATTATTTAAATCCATTAGTCCTTTATATTTTCTTCAACTATCATCTTCTAGTTCCAAATAACCTTCATCGACCTTTATTGAAATAAAAGAACTAGTAAATAACCTTCATCGACCTTTATTGAAATTTCCCTAATTACATACAGTCTTTTGTTGCGGCATACCCTTGGTTTAAATA
This sequence comes from Ambrosia trifida, assembly GCA_028751855.1. Classification (NCBI taxonomy): domain Eukaryota; kingdom Viridiplantae; phylum Streptophyta; class Magnoliopsida; order Asterales; family Asteraceae; genus Ambrosia; species Ambrosia trifida. The sequence goes on along the minus strand of CM054126.1, from coordinate 3,096,567 downwards.
GTTTGAATTATCGGTTTAACATATGGATGGGTTTATCTAGTTGCTTGGTTAGGACTAATATGATGTTGATATAAGTAGATGGTTAGGTACATTGTAGGGGTGCAAACGAGCTGAGCAGCTTGTTAGCTACAGAGATCTGCTCGAAAAAAATACCTTATCGAGCCTGAGCTGAGCTTGAGCCTAAAACAACGCTTGTTTATTTATCGAGCCCAAGCTTGAGTCTGGCATGTGAAGCTTGTCAAGCTTGACGAGCCTTGTTAAGCCTTCGTGTGCTATTAGTTTTATTAATATTTTATAATATTACCCCTCATTTAAAGTTGTTTAGTAAACGAGCCAAGCTGGGCTTTTTACTTATTGAGCTCGCGGGCCTAAACGATCCTATTATTTATATTATTTTATTTAATATATTAACTAATAAATACTAAACGAGCCGACCTCGAGCTTTAAAAACAAAGCTCGAACCGAGCTGAGCTCAAGCTCTTATAAGTTAATCGAGCTTGAGCTTGGGCTCGGCTCGTTTGCACCACTAGTATATTGTATTTGGCGTGTTTTCACTCATAAAAAATACAAGAGTCGAACGAGTTAGTTCAATATATAGTGTTTGCGTGTTTGATCAAGGGCTTGGTTTTCCAAAATAATCGACTATTTCTTTGATTTTCGAAGTTCAGTGTTGTAGGGTTTCGAAGTTCAGTGTACTGTATGCATAATGCGAAACTGAGACTAGAAAATGTGATTGTATTGGTTTAACATTTGATTTGCTTTCCGAATGTTAAAGTGACGACAATGCGAGTGAGCAAACGAAGGAACTGGTTGGACCTCCCATCAGATTTAACGATGAACATACTCCAAAGAGTCGGTGTGGTTGAGATACTCGAGAATGCGCAGAATGTGTGCGTTGCTTGGCGTGAAATATGCAGAGACCCTATGATATGGACGGTCGTTTATATGGACAGTATTTCAGATCATCGTCAGGAGATTTGTATGCATGTTGTAGATAGAAGCCAAGGCCAACTCCTTGATTTAACCCTCTTCGCAATCTGGAGTCCCGAGCTTCTTCAGTATGTTGCTGATAGGTATTGTTATATGGCGCTTTGTGCATTTTATGCAATCTAATTTCGCGAAAGAAAATTTACGATAACGTTTGTTAATGAAGCTGATGAGGTAGCCTTAGCGATTGGGAAACACCTACCTGAATTAACGCACCTTGAACTGACTGAAAACAGCATGACAAGCATTGGGCTGCAGGCGATTTTGGATGGCTGTTGTCACCTTGAATCGCTTGACTTGCGTGGGTGCTGGAACGTTGATCTAAAAGGGAACTTAGGGGAAAGATGTTTTAAACAGATTAAAATTCTAAAGCTTCCTTATGATTGATTATCTGGAAATGATGTAGCTGGAACAAACTTATTGTGTAAGACCTACTCATTCCTTGAATATGCTTGTATATTTAGCGTTTCATGGTTGAACTGAACATGTTATGGTCAGCAAAACAATAGCAAAATATGATGATTAGTCAAAATCAAAGGCAAGGCATGGTGTATGTACAAGTACTAATGCTCTGCAAATCTAGATGAACACCTTAGTTTGCATTATGTTTGAAACATGTAACTTTAAATATAACATACATGCCAGTGGCATTGAGGTGGAGAATTGAAGCTGTGGAAATAATCAAAAGATGGACTAGGCTGGTCAAAGTTAAAAGTGGTGGAGGAAGTTAAAGCGAACTCGTTTTTGGGAGTTAAGCGCCGTTCCAAGTTTAATGTCTTGAATTGAGATAAGTGGCGTGACTTTAATTTGCGTGATGTAAGCTTTTAATTTGTTTTGGGGTTTCAGTTTCTTGCTGGCTTCGTTTCTATATGTTATGTAGAAATTTTGCCCGAAAAAAAAAAAAAAAAAAAAAAAACTATCTGAAACTTGGTAAGAAAATTTGTCAAGTCATCAATCCGTTTCCAGCAATAATAGCCATGGCATCAATCCAGGAAGTAGTCTAGAGTGCTATGATAATGATGTGTGTGTGCAATTTTTGTTCTTTGATTGTTGTGGACTTGTGGATAAAGAAAGGTCAAGATATGACTATTTGGAATGGAGTTAATTACACGGATGGTTTATGTAATATTCACAAGTTGCATAAATGCCCCTAATCAACACGGGTAGTCCCAAAGATATATATAATTTTGCACTCTGGTGGTCCTTACCTCTGACGATCATTTAATTTCTCAATTAATAGGTGTAAAATGTCAATATTACTCCTTAGAAAACACATTTTGGGTGGTCGGATTAGGGAGGTTAAAAAAATCACATGATGACATTTTTGTAGTTGAAATCAAGTGTAACAAAAATGAGAAAAGTGAGAAGGATACAAAAAAACACACTGAATCATGAAATATAACACAATGAGTCACAAAATATAACACAATAATCAGGAAATGACACAAAGACGACAGTTTTACCCTTGTAGTGTTTGAAAAAGAAAAGAGACTATGATTTAGATTATAATCATTTAAACTATTCACTATGTGTGTGTATATATACAACACATATGGGGTCATAAGAAAACTATATGCATCTATTTATGTGTGCATGATTTTTGCAAAGATAGTTGAATCATGTAAAACGGAATAACCTTAACATAACGGTGTAATAAAAATCATCCCTGACTTACCACTTCCTAGTACTTGTAATTTCTTGTCGTCTCCAGTTCTTACTTCCCGTCTATCTTGTTCATTTAAACTTACAAATATTTTCTTGTTTCCTGTCATGTGATTACTGCAGCCACTATCTAAATACCAACAATCTGAAACTCTATTTTCTTCCATGTTGAAAATCATAAACATTTTATCTTGTTCTACTTTATCCTTTTCTTCATCTTGACTGACCATTAAGGATTCATCCTTTTCTTCTTGCTCTTTGATTGGACAATTTCTAGCTATATGTCCTAATCCTTGACAATTGTAGCATACTATAGGTCCGTATCTTCCTGACCGACCTCTTCCTCTTCCTCTGCCTCTGTAGCTGTTATTAGACCTATTTCCTTTGTATTTTCCCTGATTGTTACTTTGCATTTGAAATGCTTGATCAACAACGTTTGTGTCATATTGTTTTAATCTTAGTTCGTGTGACCCATAAGTTCCTCAATAGACACGGATTCAAGATCCTTTGATTCTTCTACAGCTACTACTACAGATTTGTATTTTCTTGTCATGCTACATAGTATCTTTTCTACAACTCTTTGATCACTTAGTTCCTCCTCATTGATTCTTAATTGGCTTACTACGGCAGTCACTCTATCAAAATAGCCTTCTATGGTTTCGGTTTCTAACATTCTTAATGCATCAAATTCGCATCTCAGTGTTTGTAATTTTACTGTTTTAACACGTTTTTCTCCATGATACGATTTATGTAGTATTTCCCATGCTTCTTTAGATGATTTTGCATTGACGATTCTTTCAAATATGGCTTCGGTTGTTGCTTGGAATAGATAATGTAATGCTTTCTTGTCACGTTTGTTTTGTTCCTTATGTTCCTTTCTAATTGCATCCGTGGGTTCCGGAGGCAGTTCTCTGATTCCATCTTCAACAACGTTCCATAAATCTTGTGATTCCAATAGAACTCTCATTTGTATATGCCAATGATAATAGTTTTGTCCTAACAATTTTGGCACTTGCATTTGAATCCCAGATTGTGTTGCCATAATTTGGTTTAAAGTTCTGTCAATCTTTTATTTGCAACTATGATTCTTCGAGTGTTAATTTTTTTCCCGACGGTTCAAGTGTATAGTATGAGACGTTCTGTGATTTGATCTTCTATATAAAAAAAAAAAACTGATCCTAGTAATAATATGTAAAATATTTCGATAAGAGATAGGGGATCTTAGTTCTTTCCTGTTTGATGTAAATGCTTTCGTGTAACTGTCGATGAGAAATAAGAATAATCAGTAATCCTCTGTTTTGTTGTTCCAAAGATTGATGTAGTAATCCTTTGTATCCTTTTCAGAGTTTGCCATTTGATGTCTTTGTGATCTTCTTCAATATATATCTTTGTCTCCGTCTTCCTTCCTTCCTTCGATAATTTTCCCTTTTAATTTGTATCTTCAACGATTTTTTTCGTACTCTGTTTTCTTTTCAACAATTTTTCCAGAAATGATTCGAATTTTTTGTTCGCTGATTCAGAATGGCTCTGATACCAGATATGTTGGTCGATCTTATATGATATACAAACAATATGATGCACAAGATTAATGAATCAAACTGAATTCTATTGATATAAGATTTAAGATACAAATGGTTCGTAAAGTACAATGTTTGTCTGATTCTTTTGGTTTCTTGATTGAAACTTGATAACCGAAAATAATAATCTAAAGTACATATATATATGCTATACAATCTAGTAACCGCTATGCCAACCGTTGGGTTGGTTTATTTAACCGACATAACTGTTATAACTATAATAATATTTAATATATATATCTAGCTTATATTATATACGTCTAATACAAGAGACCACCAGTAACGGTACTGAGGATAATGCGACCAGCAATTTTCACTACCGTCGAGCCTATATTAGAACTCCCTTGGTGTGGCTGCTGGTGGTGGTGGTTGTGCTCCAGCACGGGGATCTTGGTACATAAAGGGTGGACGTCAAAGTCACAAGGCGTGCACGTGTAGCTAAGCCCATTAACCTTCTCACCACAAACGTCGCATTCAATGGCTTTTCCTGGGCGGTTGACAAGGGTGAGATGGTGTTGAGGATGGTGATGGGAGGAGATGGTGGAGGGGGCGATGGCGCAAGTGTCATGGAGGTCAAAGTCACAAGCTGAGCATCGGTATGAGATACCGGATCCAGGGGTATTGCAGCCGTTGCAGTTGAATCTAAACGGAACAGAGAGTTCATAAAGAAGGTGCGGATGGGTGAAGTGTTGAATCTGCAAGGAAGCCATCAAGGTTAATGTTCAAGTATATATTGATATGTTTTAAATTTATAAAGATTATAAATTTGTGCAATTTTAGAATTTAATGAAAAGATATATAAGACTGAAACTATGGTAGATTATGCAATGGATTATTATAACCTTAGCACTCGCATGGTGCGGCTGGTGGTGGTGGTGGTGGTTGTGGTAAGGTTTCGGCGAAGATGACACCATCGGGCTCTTAATACAAAGAGGGTGGACGTCAAAGTCACAAGGCGGGCAAGTGTAACTAAACCCATTAACCTTCTCACCACAAACGTAGCAGACAATGGCTTTTCCTGAGCGGTTGGCGAGGGTGAGACGATGTTGAGGGTGGTGATGGGAGAAATTAGTGTTGGGGGCGTTGGCGCATTCTTCATGGAGGTCAAAGTCACAGGCTGAGCATCGGTATGATATTCCAGTCCCAAAGGTATTGCAGCCGTTGCAGTTGAATGCAACGGGAACGGAGACTTTATGAAGAAGGTGTGGATGGATGAAGTGTTGGGTATGAGAGGAAGCCATCATCAAGGTTAATGTTAAACGTTAAGGTATTGTCTAATGAGATGTGTTGGTGTATGCGACAAATGGCATGCCTTTATATAGACCGAGGGGACTGATTGTTAACTTTTGGTTAGAGTTAAATTTATAGGAGATTATTATATTAAATTATGTTTATGTTTGGTAATTGGTCCTAGACGTATGATTTGTGAGCAAAGGGGTAAGTCGCTTCTTGCAAGTCAACTTAAGTACTTAACACTGTTGTTGGATAGACCTGGTCAAGTGTTTTTTGAGTTTAGAAGCCGTAGACTCAACTTTTAAATATTATTCGATAACAACAAACTAGAAAGACTTTTCAGATTATAACGTGTCATGGCTGAGGAATGACTAAAAATCATGCAGTGGCATTTTTATAAGAACATACGTACTGGAGCGTAAAAGAGGGTTTTAAACCAATTTTGGCGTCCTTTAGCGCCCCCACACCGCAACAGGGTGGCGCTAAACCAGAAAATGGGACGGGGACTTTAAATTTTTAAACGCTGCTCAACAACACACCACATCCCCCTTTCCCAATGTCTACCCCCCCCCCCCCCCCCCCCTCTATTTTTGAACAGTCAAATTTTTTTACTATTTTTTTTTTCAATTTCATTTTCAAATATATATATACATACACAACACCACATCCACCACTACCCTTTAAAAAACCACTACATCTTTACAAAAACCACGACATGTTTTCATACCGTCCAACTTTCGGTGTCCCGTCTCACCCGGGCAATCCGAATGCGGTGCGCCCAAACACTACCCAACCGCCACCCAATTTTAATTACCTAGATTTAGACCCGAACACAATGGGATACACACAACTACTAAACATGCCGGGTCAATACTTTCATGGTCCAATGTGTTTTTCATCAAACATGAACATAAATTTAGGCCAAGGTTCTCAGGACGAACCCGAGCTCGTGCTGGATACTCAACCCGAGCACGAACCGGAACCCAAAAAACTACGTGAACCCGAGGGTTCTCAACCGGAGGAGGGGGGACCCTCGCACAAAAAAAAACAAGTTATCGGGGCTCGACAAAGAAAGAAGTATAAACCTTGGGATAAAAACAAGCAATTTACACTAGCGCAGGCTTGGCTCGACATATCGGAGGATCCCGAAGTTGGTTAGTATTATTATTGTTTTTTATCGTATTTTTTAAAATTTATATATGTTCTATTTGTAGTGAACTATCAAGACAAACCTTTGTTTTGGGCGAGAATTCGAGAGACATTTTTTAACGCCATGGGTCGAGGGGAATATCGGGACCCCGATTAGATATTGGAAAAGTGGACCGATATTGATAATAGATGTCGTGCTTATGCGGAAGTTTACCAATGTTGCGAAGACAATAGGACTAGTGGAGAAGGTGATTGTGATGTGTTAGCAAAAGCGTTGGAGGAATTCAATGCAACCCATGGGACGTTCACATATTTGAAGTGTTGGGAGCTACTAAAAAAAGTCCTAAGTGGGCAAGGGTACCGGCCATGGGGTCTGGTATTAGGCGCAAAGTAAGCGGAGCAAAACCTCCTCGTCGCGAGATCCCTATACACCCACCTCCGATGCTTGATATGTCAACTTAAATGAGTCTGTTAATGTCGACAAGGAGGAGTTGGAGGAGGAGGAATTGGCTCGACCATCCGGTTGAAGAGTGCGAAAAGATGGAAGGGCGGAGTCGTCTTCGGGAGGTAGTGACATGAAACAAGATTTTGAAGAAATGAATCGACGACTTCAAGATATTCACAACATTGGCCAAAGACGCTTGGAAACTATGCAACAAAGAGTGGTCGAGAATAAAAAGTTCGTGGCGATCCAAGAATCGAGACAAATGGAAAATGATATCGAGTTTTTGTTCAAACCGATCGACCACCTCCAAGGAGACGCACTAGGACTAGCACAACTTCATAGGCAACAAATCTTTGAAAAATATAACCTCTAGAAATGTTTGTTTTTTTAGCATGTTTTGCTTCTTCTTTTTTAACTTGCGTTTTTTTATTTGGTATTGTACTTTTTCTTTTATTTGATATTGTACTTTTTTATTTGGTATTTAAATTATATTTGTCTTAATTTAAAATAATAATAATAATAATAAGTTAATCATTGAATGAGCCTTAAATTTAAAGCCCCCTACTACACCTAATTTCCTTTTAAGGCCCCAATGCTGACTAGAGTGCACATGTCACAATTTGCCCATTTAAGACCTTAAATCTTTTCCCCACTATATATGGTCTAAGTACGTGACAACAAATGCAATTTTGATAGAGTTAGAGAGAAGATATGATTAAATCCCTTGCTCATTCTATTCAATATTCAAATATTTATAATACAAGATACAATCTTCTAATTTAGTGATAAGATAATAATAATAATAATAATAATAATAATAATAATAATAATAATAATAATAATATAATACATGGTCTATTATACCCCGCAGTCGAAGCTGGAGGTGAGTGAATGCTAAGACTGGACCGAAAATCTTAAAATAGTTGACGAGGGAGACCTTTAGTGAAGATATCTGCAATCTGGTATCGTGAGGCAACATGTAGAACATGAACGAGACCTATCTGAACTTTCTCGCGGACAAAGTGGATGCCGAGCTCAATGTGCTTCATTCATTGATGTTGAACCGGGGTTCCTTGAGGGGTAGATAGCACTGACATTATCACAGTATACAATGGTGGCTTTCATCAATGGCTGCTGAAGTTTGAGAAGGAGGTTGCGAAGCCAACATATTTCAGCAACGACATTGGCAACACCTCTGTATTCAACTTCTACACTAGAGCGGGATACAGTGGTTTGGAGTTTAGAGGACCAAGATAGATAGTAAGTTGTCGCCAAAATAAACATAGTATCCATAAGTTGACCTGCGAGTGTCTGGGCATCCAGCCCAGTCAGCATTAGTATAAGCAGTGAGTGAGGCAGAGGAACATGGTCCTAGAGTAAGGCCAAGAGAAGTAGTGCCCTGAAGATATCGAATGATGCGTTTTAACGCAAACCAATGCGTGGTCATATGGGCATGCATGTGCATGCAAATCTGCTGAACGGCATAACTAATGTCAGGTCGAGTGAAAGTGATGTACTGAAGAGCCCTTGCTAGACTGCGGTACAAGGTCGGGTCGTCAAAGAGAGTGCTCGATGAGGAGTTGAGTTTAGACTGGGTGTCAACTGGAGCATCCACTGGGTTGCAAGATTGCATGCCTGATCGTTTGATAATGTCGTGTGCATAAGATTGTTGGGATAAGAACACAGTATTTTTTCTGGCAGGTGACTGAGATTCCCAAAAAGTAGCTTAAAGACCCAAAATCCTTTTGGAAAATTCACGAGATAAGCTTGCCATGAGATGTTTCTGAAGATCAGAGGAAGATGTGGTGAGAAGAATGTCATCGACATACAATAGTAAGTATGTCGTGTGTGAGCCATGCTGATATCTAAATAATGAATTGTCACAACCACTTTGCCGAAATCCCAAACGAAGTACATAATCCGTAAACCGTTGATACCATGCCCGAGGAGCTTGTTTCAAACCATATAGGGACTTCTTTAATTTGCAAACATGATTCGAAAAATTCCAGTCACGAAATCCCATGGGTTGATACATATACACCATTTCGTTTAATTTCCCATGTAGAAAGGCACTGGCAACGTCTAGTTGGTGTATGTGCCAAGATTTAGATAGGGCAATAGAGAGCACTGTCTGAATGGTAGCCGGTTTGACAACCGGGCTAAATGTTTCCCCACAGTCAATTCCAGTCTGTTGTAACATGCCATCACAAACTAAGCGAGCCTTATATCGCTCTAAGGAGCCATTAGAATTGAATTTATGCTTGAATAACCACATGCTACGAATGACATGCATCTGAGAGTGTCGAGGCACTAGCTGCCAAGTCTCGTTTTTAATAAGGGCATTAAACTCATTAGTCATGGCGTTATACCATTCTAGGGAAGATAAGGCATGGGCCGGGGTCTTCGGGATAGGGACAAGAGAGGAGGTGTAAAGGTTAAGTTTTGGTTTTGGCTTAATGATCCCATCCATTGCGCGTGTGCGAATAGTTCGTGTGGATGGTATGGGCTGAAGGGGCTTGTGTGTAGCAGGTATGGGGTGTGGTGGTGGTATGTGGGTTTGGGCCGTAGTGGGAGATGGGCCAGTAGGCAAGGATTGTGGAGAGTGAAGTGGGTTGTGGGGGGCGGGTGGGCTGGACGTGTGGGGTGATAGGGTGGTTTGGGCCGGAATAGAGCTAGATATGTTTGAAACGGCAGTAAGGGGTGTGGATAATTGGGTCGTTGTTGGAGAAGGGAATTGTAAGTGTGGTTGGCTAGGTGGGGACGGGTTAGGGTTAATGTGAGTCCACAGATACGGGTGTACAGGGGCATTAAGAAAAATGTAGTTTGGATATGGTAATTTAATATGTTTAAAAGGAAAAATAGTTTCATCAAAGAGGACATGTCGGGAGATGGTTATTTGGTTGGTATGAAAATTAAAGCATTTGTACTCGATGTTGATGGGGATAACCGAGGAATACACAAGGGTGGGAGCAAGGGTCAAGTTTTTAGGTGGTGGTGGATGGGACAAGAGGGTAGCAAAGAGAGCCGAAGACTCGAAGATGGTCGTAGGATGGTATGCGACGGTGGAGGAATTCAGTGGGAGAATGTAATTGATGGGTTTTACCAAGAAGAATATTGTGAAGGTAGGTGGCGACCTCAAGAGCATGGTGCCAAAAGGATGGCGGTGGGGAGGCGTGGTTGACAAGGGTTCGGATCATGTTGTTTATGGACCTAATTTTTCATTCAGCCTTACCGCTTTGAGATGAAGTGTGGGGCAAGAAAGACGAAAGAGCATTCCATGTTGGGCACAAAACTGTTTGAAATTATTATTGACGTATTCGGTGCCATTGTCACATTGAAATGTTTTTACGTGACGTATAAATTGTGTTTTAATTTGATTAAAGAAGGTGTAAAAGGTAGTATAGACTTGGGGTTTTTGGACTAAGGGAAAGGTCCATAGAAAATTGATACGGTCATCTAAAAACAAAATGTAATATCGGTGACCACCCGTGCTTAAAACTGGTGAAGTCCAGAGGTCGATGTGCACAATATCAAAAGGAAAAGGGAAATTGGATTTTAACACCCTAAACTATTAACAATTGGCCGCTGACGCACTGAAGTACAAAATTGAACAACATCGCACTGTACTTTCAACTTATTGGCCTGTATCACCCTCAGACTAACCAAGGTTAATTTTTGCTGACGTGGCATGGTGATGTGTCCATTTTTGCTGATGTGGGCCGTGGCAGGTGATGTGTCTATGCCATGTCAGCTTATTCCCCATGCCACGTTAGCAAAAATGGACACGTCACCATGCCACATCAGCAAAAATTAACCACGGTTAGTTTGAGGGTGATACAGGCCAATAAGTTAAAAGTACAGTACGATGTTGTTCAATTTTATAGTTCAGTGCGTCAGCGGCCAATTGTTAATAGTTCAGGGTGTTAAAATCCAATTTCCCAAAGGAAAATATGTACAAGTAGAAGAAGCATTAAATGGTAAACAAGTACTTTTTTCCCAAAACACAAGATTGACATAAGTTTTTGTTCAGTTTGCCATAAACAATAGAACTATAATTTTTCAAAGACTGTAATAAATTAGGTCCTAGGTGACCTAGGCGTTGGTGCCAAAGTTGGTGAGAGAGAGAGAGAGAGAAGCAAATGCAACAGGAGACGTTTGGTGAGATGCTGGCGATGACAGTAAAGGGTAAAGATCACCATTGCTTTTGCATCGAAGTATAAGGACTCCGGTCTTGAGGTCCTTCACAAGAAAGCCAAATGGGCCAAGTTCAATGGAAAGGGAGTTGTCGGTGGTAAGGTGATGGACAGATATAAGGTTTTTAATTATTTTGGTAAGTATAGGACATTGTTTAGTTTAAAAGGTGGGTAGGGGAGGTAAAATGGTATTGCCTTGTCTTGTCACGGGGATGGTGTTACCATTGCCGACAACTATATGTTGTAAAATGAAAGAATTAAAAGGAGAATAAGAGTTACCTGACGGGATATGCTTGTGTCCTGAGGCTCCAGAGTCCATGAGTGAGTTCCAGTATGGTGGATTGAGGCTCATGGTGTACATCGCATGTTCGATATTCGTTGGAGTATAGGCGACATGAACTTGGTTCCTTGAACCAAGGAGGCCGCTTACAGAATTGGTGTTTGCAGGCTGACTGGGCTGGCCAACAATGGGGTATGGGCAAGGTGGCATGGGCCATGAGGACCAAGGGTTCTGGGTAGAAGGCGCGACCCAGTAGGAAGGGAGAGTGGGTCACGATTGTGGGTTGTAAGGGGTGGTTTGGGATTGGCCGTAACCTCCCGTCCATGACCCCAGGAGGAGCGACCGCAACAACGAGATCGACCGCGTCCACGACCACACTCACTGGAATATTCGGTAGGTAGTTGGGCGATTGGGCAGGTTGTTGGAAGGAGGAGCTCGTGTAGGTAGAAGTGCAAGTGTGGGTATGGAGGGCCGTCGCTGCCGATGAGGCAGCTTGTTGGGCTTGGTTTGCCTTTCGGGTTTCATTCATACATAACTGAGATCGGACATCAAAGAAAGAAGGTAGAGGTTTTGTATTGCCGAGTACAATGGCTAACCCTTCATATTGTTCGGTCAGCCCCGCAAGAGTTTGTTGGACAAGGTCTTGGTCCGCAACCGGTGCTTCAACATTGTTCAATGGATCAGCAATAACCTTTAATTCCTGACAATATGCGGACATATTTTGAATGTTTTCTAGGCGAGTATTGGTGAACTTTTGTTTAAGGTAGAGAGCACGAACAAATTTATTGTCTTGGACGAAGAGGGATTCAAGGGCCTTCCAAGCCGCATATTAGGTAGAGTTTTTTTTTTATAACAGTTTGAAGAAGGTCGGGAGAGATGGTATCATAGATCCATTGGAGGACTATGGCATCCAGCCGCTCCCAAGTGTCGAAGATCTCGATATAATCTGTATAAAGCTTAGATTAGTGAATAGTGAGGAAGAAAACGAATATCCAATATAGATTAGTTGTTCTCCCTCGACTTCACTTGTACTTTTGATTTGTTTAGACAGGCGAGGAAGAAAACACTAGCGGGATAATTGTTTGTTGATGTAGATGATTTAGTGTTTGAAAAAGAAAAGAGATTATTCTTAGAAAGATATAAAGCCATGATATGTCAAAGTATATAGATCCGTTTTTTACATTGATCAGAAAAAATAAAATGAATACCAATACTGACGTCAGCCAAGGAGGGAGCGAACACCTTCACGACAAGCAGTGGCGTGCCCACACTATAGCAAAGGTGGGCGGACGATCCCCTTAAAATTTAAAAAATTAGTGTTGTAAGCAAAAATTCCAACCGCCCCTTTAAAAGTTCGGTTAAACTCCCAATCGCCTCCCTTAAATACAAATTCGAGGTCCGCAACTGACGACAAGAACGCACGAACACCCTTATAACACATAGCAAAATAGTGTTTTGACAACATTATTAATTATTTAAATAGTATACTTTAGGTTTTATGTATGTTAAGCTCAAGTAAGAGGGTACAAATGCATCATAATTGTATGATTATGGGTAATTTAAATTATACATTGTTATTTCTAACTAGTGAGTTTCACTAACAATATAAATTTAATTCACTTCAGATCATGCAAGTTTGTATTTATCCTCCTATGAAGACACCAAAATCTTATACAGTTCTAGACCCTACTGAAGACCTGTTTTGAACGGAACCTGGTTTGACCTGCTCCCACGCCTGACCCGACCCACCAGTTTCACCATATACCGCCAAAAATTGTTGAGTGGCTTTAATGAGAAAAAACAGAAAGTTTAGTGTTTTTTTTATGATATTTCCCCTTATTCTTGGAGTCTTGAAGTCATCTCTGTTGATATTATTTCTCAAACAACCTTATCATTATTATTCTCCATCTCATATATCATCTAATCATCATAGTTGGAGGTCTACATAGAGATAAACCGACTCCTTCTCCATTCAGTTTTATTCACAGATCGTTCGACTCCCTCTATTCAGTTTACACAGATCTTTTGTTTTGTTTGTTTATATCGATACACTGAACTTGTCAGGTTCTTTTTCGGTTATTTTTCTGCAGCTCGAGAGCTACGCGGGATCGGCTCGGTAAAAAGCTCGAACGAGCCGACCCTTAACGAGCCCGAGCTCGAGCCTGAAATATGGCTCGTTTAGCTATCGAGCCCGAGCTCGAGCCCTATATACAAAGCTCGATTGGGCTCACGAGCCTAAACGAGCCCAAACATAATTATAAGTTATTTATATATCTCTTATAAGTTATAGCCCACATCTCCAAATCCCAAGTCCTTATTTCATAGGCCCATTTAATAACACTCGCGAGCCGAGCTTTTGCGATCTCGAGGTGAGCTTTGAGCTCGTGTGAGATTGTTCTCAAATCACCTCGAGCCGAGCCGAGCTCGAGCTTTTGATTTTGCTAGTGAGCCGAGCTCGAGCTCAAGATTGTAGGCTCGAACCGAGCCGAGCTCGAGCTCGAGCTTCATAAAACCATGACGAGCCGAGCTCGAGCCCAGTCAGGCTCGGGTTTGGCTCGGCTCGTTTACACCCCTATGTTTAACCCTGTTGTACTGTGAGAATTTGGTTAGTAATCGGTTGGTTTGTAAGTTTGTGTATCTTAGATGTTAGGGTTATTTCTTTGTATCTTTAAGAGTCGTTGTATGTTAAAGGATCAAACGTTTTTTGGTTTGGGATAATAAATCAGTTCTTGAAGTTTTGATGTCTTGTTTCTGACATTATGCTAGTTTAAATTCTCCAATTTGATTCAGATCTTCAAAATGTTCACAATCAATTTGCTTATCTTTGATGAATAACACAATAGTAGGAATTTTCAATTAAGTTCTTGTCTTCAATGTTAGCAACCCAATCAGATGTGATTTGTTGTAAAAGGAAAAAAATGACACAGATTCGATAAATATATGTTTGGATCGAGCTATAGTTGTGGTATCATACTACCATGAACAGATGCATATATATGTAGGGCTGCAAACGAACTGAACTTTCAGCGAACTGTTCATGAACCGTTCAGCGGGAAGTTTGTTTGTGTTCGTTTGTTTATTAAATGAACGAACACGAACAAAAAATTTTGTTCGTTTAGTTAAACGAACGAACACTTCGTTTATGTTCGTGAACGTTCGGTAACGTGTTCGTTTGTGTTCGATAGTTTATTAATGTTTTTAATTTCAATACTTTTTTATATTCTTTTATTTTTATTTATTTTACCCAATAAATAATATATATATAAGGTAAATATATGACTATATGGGATCAATAAACCAACTTTTTGTATCCAAGTTCATTATAAGTTTTCACGTTCCAGCGTTGATGCGCTCCACCTCCAATGCCCTCCGTCATGCAACACCTCCAACGTATTACTAAGTATGTTTGGACCATTAGGTTATATTTTGAGTGCTAGCTAATGTCATAATGTATGTGAATTCGATGTTATTCAAAAGTTAATATATGTCCGTTTGTGTTTGTTTCCGTTCATGAAAACTTCTTTGTCTCCATTTGTGTTCATGAACACTTGTTTGTGTTCATTAATGTCCGTTTGTGTTCGTGTGCGTTCATGAACAAAATTAACAAACTGACACAAATGAACACAAACATGAGTGGTTTCTTAACAAACGAACACGAACAGAAAATCTCTTTCGGTAAGTGTTCATGAACAGTTCATAAACACATAATTTTCTTAACAAACGAACACAAACAAGGCCTTGTTCGCGTTCGTTCGGTTCGTTTACAGCCCTGTTATTATTATGTGTTCAGTATCTATATGTGAAATAACAATGCCATCTCTTTATATGTGTGTGTGTTCAATATGTATATTTGAAAAAAACATTAATCACATCTCTTCATATGTAAAGTCTACAAGAGACCACCAGTAACGGTACTGAGGATAATGCGACCAGCAATTTTCACTACCGTCGAGCCTATATTAGAACTCCCTTGGTGTGGCTGCTGGTGGTGGTGGTTGTGCTCCAGCACGGGGATCTTGGTACATAAAGGGTGGACGTCAAAGTCACAAGGCGTGCACGTGTAGCTAAGCCCATTAACCTTCTCACCACAAACGTCGCATTCAATGGCTTTTCCTGGGCGGTTGACAAGGGTGAGATGGTGTTGAGGATGGTGATGGGAGGAGATGGTGGAGGGGGCGATGGCGCAAGTATCATGGAGGTCAAAGTCACAAGCTGAGCATCGGTATGAGATACCGGATCCAGGGGTATTGCAGCCGTTGCAGTTGAATCTAAACGGAACAGAGAGTTCATAAAGAAGGTGCGGATGGGTGAAGTGTTGAATCTGCAAGGAAGCCATCAAGGTTAATATTCAAGTATATATTGAGATGTTTTACATTTTTGTGAGTTAATAAGGGGTCGCGTCAAAGTATTTGCGAGATTTTTTTGAAGGCATTACGAGATATTATATATATATATATATATATATATATTTTGAACAACCAAACAAACTTTATTAATAAGCTAGCAAGAAAACTTTATTATGAGATTATATTTAATTTTGTTCCTGGAGCAGACGTTACATATGAGACTACTGGTCCTAGACATTTTGACTTATAATGAAAGGGATCGGTCTCTTCTTTCAATTTAACATTGTTGAGGTAGACCTAGTCAAATGTTTAAACTAAAAACTTATAAGACTATAACTATATGTGGTAGCTAATTTAATTCAAAAGTACATTACTATCTGTCAAGCATATTATGTTTTTAACAAACTCATCTTAAACTATCATGTTGGATAACCATATTTTATTAAAAATAAGTATATTCAATATAGTAAGGTCTATTTTTTTATTGAGTTGGTGAAGTGGGTGATGAGGGTATTAAAAGGCTAACACCCAAAAGGGAAGGAAGATGATGTTATGGTCTGACAGTAGTTAATTTTAGGTTTATTGGATTTTAATACTCTCAACTTTCAGAGTTTGGCCGGCAATACTCCCAACTACAAAAATGTTTGCCAGCACTCCTAACTTTTAAGGTATTTTCCACTGGCACTCCCAAACTAACCCATTTATTTTGTTCAGTTAGTTTGCTGACGTGGCATGCTGACGTGGCCATTAGTGCTGACGTGGCATGCTGACATGAATGACACATAAGATGACACATCATCTTCCACAACATGCCACGTCAGCAATAATGGCCACGTCAGCATGCCACATCAGCAAACTAACTGAACAAACTAACTGGGTTAGTTTGGGAGTGCCAGTGAAAAATACCTTAAAAGTTGGGAGTGCTGGCAAACATTTCTGTAGTTGGGAGTATTGCCGGCCAAACTTCGAAAGTTGGGAGTATTAAAATCCAATATTCCTTAATTCACACCTCATGGTGTTAGAACGGAGGGGAGTCATTGTGACTCCATTTTTTTTTTGTCATCCTATCCGTCATACACCACACCACTTTCCACCCCCACTCCCTGCACTGTTAAGTAGTGGTGCATAAAATCGGGTTTTTTGAATACCCGGGTTCGGGTATGACCGGGTAGGATACAGTCGGGTATTACGAATAACCGGGTCGGGTTTGGGTAGGGTATTTTTATGAAAAACCATACCCTATATACCGAGTTCATGTTGGGTTCGGGTTTTCAATACCCGGTTTCGGGTATTAAATACCCTATTTTCGGGTATAAAAAACCCTATCCGTGTGGTTTTTTTTTCTTTTTTCTTTTTTTTTTTTGTGTTTTTTTTTATTTTTGTTCCAACGCTATTTTGCCATATAAACTTTGTAAATATTAGTAAATAACATAAAAATACATACTTTAATATTAAATTCCCAGAAAACATATGATTAGTGATCAGAATTTGTGGTTTTAACTAACCATGCGGAGATTATAAACTTTGTAAATATTAGTAAATAACATAAAAATACATACTTTAATATTAGATTCCTAGAAAACATATGATTAGTGATCAGAATGTGTGGTTTTAACTACCCATGCGGAGATTACCTAATAACTACCCATTAAGGTCAGTGGCGAAGGATAAGAAGGGCCAGGGGTGGCCCTGGCCCCCCTGTTTTCTGGCGTAGTGGTATAAATTTGCGATTTTCATAGGTAAATTGAGTCTGGGTTGAGTTCGGCCCCCACCGATTTGCCACTACCGATCAAAAAAAATTGAGTCCGGCCCCCACCGATTTCGAAACCAAGCTTCGCCACTGATTAAGGTATAAAGGTGAGAAGAAGAAACAACAAACAATTATTATGTTGAGTTTTGGTTCGGGTTGTTTCCAGAAGAAGAAAACAAACATATTATAATAACCGGGTACGGGTATTATAATAACCGGTTTTGGGTTTAGACACGGGTTGAAAAAAATTCAGTTTCGGGTTCGGGTTTTAGGTGAGCTGGTTATACCCGAAGCCTACGCTATGGGTAGGGTCAGGTACGGGTTCGGGTATTTTCTTCGGGTTCGGTTATTTTGTGCACCTCTACTGTAGAACATTCAAATTAATTTAAAATTATCAAAGCTAATAAAGATTAAAAGGCTTAAAAAACTTCTATTTCATAAAACTTTTAAATCAAATACGTAAAGTAAACTAAACGTCTATATATGAATATGCTTATATCTCTGTATGCATGCGTGGATTAATATGATGACCACATTTGTGCCGTCAGACAGAGATTATAAAAAATCACCTAGTGATATATTTGCAGTTTAGTGACATCTCAATTTTAGAATTTAATGAAAAGATATAGAAGACTGAAACTATGGTAGATTATTATAACCTTAGCACTCCCATGGTGCGGCTGTTGGTGGTGATTCTGGTAAGGAGTCGGCGTAGATGACACCATCGGGCTCTTGATACAGAGAGGGTGGACATCAAAATCACAAGGCGGGCAGGTGTAGCTAAACCCATTAACCTTCTCACCACAAACGTAGCAGACAATGGCTTTTCCTGAGCGGTTGGCAAGGGTGAGACGGTGTTGAGGGTGGTGATGGGAGGAGATAGTACAGGGGGCGTTGACACATTCTTCATGGAGGTCAAAGTCACAGGCTGAGCATCGGTATGATATACCAGATCCAAAGGTATTGCAGCCGTTGCAGTTGAATGCAACTGGAACGGAGACTTTATGAAGAAGGTGTGGATGGATGAAGTGTTGGATATGAGAGGAAGCCATCATCAAGGTTAATGTTAAACGCGCGTTAACGTTAAGGTATTGAGATGTGTTAGTATGAGAAAAATGGCATGAGAATCCTGCCTTTATATAGACCGAGGCGACGGATAGTTAGCTTTTGGTTAGAGTTAAATATATACGAGATTATTATATTAAATTATGTTTATTTTTATGTTTGGTAATTGGTCCTAGACTCTTGCAAGTCAACTTAACACTGTTGTTGTGTGTAGAACTGGTCAAGTGTTTTTTTAAGTTTGGAATCCTAGACTCAACTTGATAAAAACAAACTAGAAAGACTTTTCAGATTATAACGTGTGATGACTGAGGAATGACTAAAAAATCATGCAGTGGCATTTTTATAAGTACGTGAAGACAAGTGCAATTTATTTGTTAAAAAGATATATAACAATTAAATAGTGGTAGACTAGACTATGGAGTGCATTCAGTATTAGAGCATTCACAGTAGCTTCCTCATCCCCCCATTTACTCACAACCAATCACAACCACATATTATATTAAAAATCATTACAGTTTCTCTCTCCTTCACTCACAACCACTTTCAACAAATATTAAAAAATAAATATAGTTTCCAGTTTTCCCCCAAAAGACTCCCAAATAACCCCAAATATACCAATCAACAGTACATTCCCCATTTTTATTCGCTCACAAACCCTCAAAACCACCCCATATAATTTAGGGGCTACTCTCACATAAAAATGGGGGAGCTATTGTGAATGCTCTTATTCACTCATGACTGTACTATGTAACGCACTCTTAATTCGTCGTGCTCTGTATATTCCATACTTGTTGCCGTTAGTTTTCTTCTTTGGGGACGGCCACATCAGCCGAGGGAGCGAACACCTTCACGACAAGAGCGCGAACACCCTTATAACACACAGCATAATAGTGTTTTGACAACATTATTAATTATTTAAATAGTATAATCTAGGTTTTATGTATGTTAAGCTCAAGTAGGAGTGTACAAATGCATCATAATTGTATTTATCCTTTTTCTATGAATTCACCCCACATGTGACATTGCCAATATACGCACCGGCAAAAGCAACAATCGGTAGCTGTTTATGATTCCATGTTTAACTTACACAGGAGTTCAGACACATTAGACACTCGAAACATCATATCGTTATATGATCATGGATAAGTCTCTAATAATGCAAAAGCTAAAACATTCATTAATTGTTTGTCTATGAGGCCATCAAAATCATACTTACCGCAAAAGCAGCGAGCGCACTTTTTATGCCTCTACAAACTTCTTGAGGTTCTTTAGCCAGTTTGTGTACTCCCTATGGTCTTTGTTCACCATGTACTCATGCAAGAAGTTTGTCACACTCGGTTTTATGCCCCGGATCTCCAAGTACTTGTGAAACGCCTTTTGCAGATTCTCATCCAACTCACTACAAAAAGGTTTATGTGGAGATTAATATATGGACATGTTATGATAAAGAAATATTTCATCAAATCGTAACCAAGTTTCTTCGATGTACCACTAATGTCACTCGCCTTTTTTCTAACACTAAAATTTTGAAAATTTTCAATTGTTGTGAAACTTTTATGTATAAAAACTTTTATAATTAGGTGAAGAAAAGAAGGCACAATATATTAACAACCAAAGTTTAAAAGAACATAAACGGCCCTCGAGGCGTTTTCCCTTCGCCTCACGAGGCGTAAACCTGAGGTGGAATAAAAAAGTAAATATAAAAATTATATATCCTATAAAACATAAAATAATTGACCCAGATAAGTCTAAAACATCAAAAACATAGATCAAAAATAAAATAATTGACCCAAAAAGTCAAAAACACAAAAAAAACACTAAACCCACTGAGGCACACATTTTCTCAACGCCTCAGCCCTTAGAGGCGTATGTACAGACTAGACCCCATGAGGCGCGCCTCAAACTCGTTTTTTTGGCGCCTCGAGGCAAGGCGCACGCCTCAAACGTTTTTTTAAACCATGTTAACAACTTCTATAATTGTTCCATTCGGGTCATTTAATGTAAACTGTTAAAAAACTTTCACAACAATAGAACGATATTTGACTTGATTGTTTTATAGTTTGACAAGCGTATGATTGACTTTATTATACATATCTAATAATCCTTGAGAAGATAATACTTACTCAAATCTTGGTCCTTCATAAGGAAGTTGATCTTCAGTCATTTCTGGGTCCTTGACCGACAAGCTATCAATGACAATCTCATCAGCATAAGCAGTGATACCGAACTCTAGGCTGGGCCCGCCTGTCTTTGAGACTCTAACAACCATCGGGAGGCTCGGTTGGTTGTCTTGTTCATCATCGTTAGCATCATCATCATCGTTTTCCTCACCTGTAATAAGACTAGATGGTTCGACTTCAACATTGATGGTTTCACCTTGGTATTCTCTGGTCAGTGATACTGTTTGTTGTCCAAGATTATCTTCAAGTTTATAAGGGAAGCCCTCTGGAATATCACCAACCTGAAACAAAAATTTCGCTTCGTTTAAAATAAGTATTACAATATAATATATATGGAAAGGGATCCATGCAGAAGACTGATATTGTGAGAACATACAGAACAAAACATGTTCTAAATCTCAAAAAAAAATTGTTTATAAAAATCATACAAAGTTAAAAACGCAATTTGATTCCACTCTCCTAGCGTAGGTTATATTTATATTACCTACACATAGATGATAGAACACACGTGTGCATGTTTTTATGCGAAAAGTACAATATTTAAAAAAGATGAACTATTAATATGAAACTACTTAGGTTCATGGTTTAAAAAAACGCTTGAGGCGTGCGCCTCGAGGCGCGCCTCAAGGCGATTTGGTCTGAAAACGCTTCTGAGGCGGCGCCTCAGGTGTTTGAACAATGGTATGCGCCTCACAGGACTGAGGCGCTATGAAAAGTTGCGCCTCAGATGCGCCTCAGGGGGTTTTCAGGTATATTTTTTATGTTTCCGACTTTTTGTGATATTTTATGTCTTTTTTATGTGTGTTTTTGATGTTTTTGATGAATTTGATGATGAAATTAGTTAGCATTTTATTTTTTGAAAGATATATAATTATTTATTTAGTTTTTTAATTCCGCCTCGGGCTTACGCCTCGGTTCGCCTCGAGGCTTACGCCTCGTGAGGCGAAGGGAAAACGCCTCGAGGCGCGTTTCCGTTCTTTTAAACTTTGCTTAGGTTTGTTCGTTTGTTCGTTCCGGCAATAATTTAGTGTTATGTAAAGAACACCCCTCTGCATATATAATACTTTCTTAACGCAAAGTTGAAAAATTTGCTACATATGATTTCAACCATAACTGGATCGTACAAACATCAGATGATATTATTAAAGCTACATAATAATCCAATTGCGGCTGGTCTGAAACTTCCTGAAGTTTGCATACTTAAAAAAGTATCACTACTCACTAGGGGTAGTAAATAGGTTGTTGTCGTGATTCGAACAAACAAAACATGCAAAACTTCAGCTACATAAACACAAAAACAATCACTTTTAACTCAAAAAATGTATTTTATTATTTGCGTGACACCTAAATATTACATATTTATTTGAAACCAAAAAAACACATGTATACAAACACTTATGTTCAAACAATAAAGCCTAATCTGTCTCTTTTTTAACTTTTTCTTTGACATAAAACACTATTAAAAATGTATCATAAAAATAAGTTAAACCGGTCAACAAACTAGATCATCAGGTTGACCTGTTTTTACTTGTATCTAATCTTCTAAAGATCAACCACGCATCAAGTCAAATAGACCAGTTTAGGGCATAGAACGTCTTCTTGCCTCGAAAGTATTTATCGGCCAAAAACTTCTACACCAAAGTGATCAATTGACTAATAAACACCGCAACAAGACTCCTACAGTTCTACGACCACCTGATCTAGCCATCGAAAACTTCATTGTCGATACTTTAAAGTTAAACAAACAACTGGTTTTCTCCTGCTTGATTCTCTAAAAAGAAGTTCTTTTACTTAACTTGTGGTTGATCCATAGAAGATTATCAATGCAAATGAAGCAAGTAATGGAAGCTCAAGTATAAATATGTGACTATGTGAGGTATGATTAGTTTTATGCTTTGCTTTATTAACCTATAGAGACACTATCATCAGTTTATGTTTTCCTGACTTCAACCCGAAACCGACCAAACCCCATTTCATTCAAGGGAAAAGTGAATATGGGGCTGTTGCGCGCAAAGCGCACCTAGGCGCAAATCCGTGCGCCTTATGTAACCCTAGGCGAGCAGTGTACGAAAAGCGCAATAAAAGCGCGCTTTTTGTACACATGATGTTTTTGTGCTTAAAATTGTTATACATGTAGCTAAAAATGTTGCACATTTTAGTTAAATCATATATATACCTTATTTGTATCTGTATTTTAAGTAAATAACGCTAAAAACCTATAGCATATATAAAAAAAAATTATATAATTGTCTTGCGCCTCGCGTACGAAAAGCCCACCGCTTTTGCGCTTTGCGCCTCGGTTTTGGACCTCGTCGCATTTGTGCGTTTCGCGCTTTTTAAAACCAAGGTTGCATCTAGGCTTAGATGCGAAACCCATCAAAACTACGTAGTTTTGATGTGTATCTACACAAACATTATCATCAGTTTATGTTTTCCTAACTTTGACCCAAATCCGACCCGAACCCATTTCAATTAAACACAAACCCAATATAAATCTTCAAACTTTAACAAAAACAAGGACAATAATAAACATGAATACAAAAATCATAAAACAAAAAAAAAAAAAAACCTCTTCAAAGCTGTCTTCAGAGCACTGAATCTCGGACTCAATGACACGAATAAGCGTCTCATCAGAACTGGGTCTCTTCAAAGCAGAGGAAGCAGAGAAAGAATAACGTGAAACCGAAGGGACCAAAAACGAGTCTTTGGAAATGATGTTATGGGTGCGATTGACGGCGGCGAAGAAGGCGCCGCCGCAGTGGTGGCTGAGGTTTCTCTGGCCGGCGAATAACCGGGCGGCGAGAGGTGTGAGTGTGGAGGCTGATCGGCGGAGTATAGTGTTGATAGCCATTTTTTTAGGGTTTTGATGAAATGAATTGGGGTTTAAGGATGTTAGGGTTTTAGGAATAGGAAATGTTGTATGATATACGGCGGTTGTATAGTTTTGTAGGTTGTGTTTTGGTGTGGGAGGGTTTAGAGTTTTAAGGTGTTTAAGATTAACACTTGATCCAAGCCGTTGGTTTTTTTTTTTTTTTTTTTTTTTTTTTTTCAAATTTAAGATTATATTTTTGTTTGTGGAGTTTTTGGCTATGAGGTTGGATCTAGACCTCGAAGATTAAATACTATCTCATACCCATAGTTGCAAAAGTCGTTCGATTTGATCGATTACTCGCCGAATACTCGCTACAGGGTGGGTCACCGAGTATAGCCGAGTTGGCCGAATATTCCGAGTACTCCCCGCATAGGCCAATTCGACCCCCGAGTACTCGCCCGACTAGGCCGAGTACTCGCAACTCCCCAGTCGACCGAGTTGATAGCGCCTAGTGAGTTCTGCAATCATGCTCGTACCCATGCATGTTTGAATTGTTTAGGTAACTCTTCCAATAGGTCATAATACACGCATAATCATAGCGTGCTATGCAGGGTTACTCCTTAGCCTAGAAAATCAAATCGGGGCTTAGGAGAAAAACATCCCAACTGATGAAAAAACCCCACCTCACTCTCATCCGGTGGGGATTAAACACCTTCAACGTGTGCATGGTTCGGTTCTGTTATTAGGTTAAATGAAACTAAATTCATCTGTTAATCGATTTGATAACCATTTAGTTAATTGGGATGTTTTTTGCTATGAATTTACACTTATATTTCATGTACTTCTTAGAAACAAATTTAGCTAATGTTTTTGCTATGGATTTACGCTCGTCCTTTAACCATAAATGGACCCACACGATGTTTGTTACTACCCGTAAACCCACAATATACCATAAGCCCATATTATGGTGCAATAAACATAAAAGTTTGAGAAACATGCATAGGAAAGAGGCTAGCCGCTCACTCATAGGGGTGGAGCGGTTTGGGGATCGGCAATCCCAAGTGAAAACACGTGTTCGATCGTCACTCTTTGTACCGGGTCACTAGTCGTGAAACAAAACACGTAAAAATGATAAGGCTTTACAACCTTAAGCAATATTAAGAAATTAACAGAGCTTAATATATATATATATATATATATATATATATATGTCAAGAATAATGGATCTCTCAAAACAACAACATACAAACAATCACAACACGAGATAGACAAGAATATAACGATTGAAAGAGGTGAAAAAATCCATTATTTATGCAACCCAAAATAAGTACCCAACTAAACCCAGAATCTTAGCAAAATCATTGAGATTCAAATAAGAGTCCAATACAATAGTCTTCTGTTGATTGATAAGATCAGTAGATGACAATAATGATGATGAATCAAATACACAAGACTTACAGACTAGACAAGATGATACATATGAGAGAAACCCTAGAAAGAAAACAAAAAAGAAACAAAAATGAGACTGAATGAATAAACAAAGATAAACAGAGCTTTTATATCCTCAGAAGATCCGTGTGATGTATGATATCAGCCATCCATTCATAATAAGCATAATCTCGACCGTCCACAGAAAGCACAACCCAAATAGTCAAGTGGGCTTAAGTTCCAGCTGGCCCATCTCAATTCCTGGCTTATAACACAGCCCATTATAATACAACAGCCCAAGATCAGCCAAAACATATAAAAGACCAACAAGTGATTGAATTACGAGACAATATATTTTAACAATATATATATATATATATATATATATATATATATATATATATAAAAGCAAATTAGATTTTATAAAATGATAAGGAAGAAATTAATAGAGCATATAGGGAATTTCCCCTGCACCGTTCAAAAAATATATATAAGCAAATTAGATTTTATGAAATGTATATTTTACCAAGTTAACTTAATGCTATTTGAAGGGAGATGGGTCCAAAATTACCAAAGGAAACATGGGCCCATACCCAGTACTCAAGCCTAAAGGCCTGAACAAACCAGCGGAAGCATGACTCGCGGGTTTAATGTGGCGGATAAGACTATCCCCGCGGGCACACCGTGCGTCTACCAGTACGCTACTAACAACATCCGCTAGGTGCTCCGAGCATGGCTGGCAAAAGACACGTGGCGAATGCTGATACATTCGTACAAGATGGTACGAACCAACCAACGTCCAGGGACGTGTGGCATGGAGCATGTTGCACAACTCACCAACGAGATCGCACGTGTCTTGGATAGCAGCCGCATGGGACAAATAGTATGTTCCATGCACGCGTCAACCAATCGAAGCCCATGGGACCACCTCAACAAGGATCTCCACTAACGTATACTCTCAGATGGGACAATAGTACACTCGACAGCCAATCATATTTCACCTGGCCTGCAGCCAGTGGTCGGACGCCACATCGGACTAACGGTATGATCTCCTTCTATGATTTATTTTATATCACATATTATATTACTTGGGTCTAATCTTGGGCCGATGTGGAGGCAAGCCCTTAGCTGGGCTTCGGCCCATTGGGTAAGTTAAGGGTGAATGTTGAGGCCCGTGTGGAACCTATTTAAGGAGCACTTAGTCTCCTTCAATAGGCCATTCAGAAATCCCTAAAGAACACACATAGGCCGATTACGTTTTTGTGTCTGCTAAGTAGATTCCTTTGGGATTCGAGGCGGTCGCTCCACATCGAAATATTGTGTTTGTTTCAGGATTCTTACTCTCAAAGTCATTTCATCTAGCGAAGGATTAAGTCTGTAGCAACAAATCTAATCTCTTGAATCCAAGGTTAGACTTTTGTTTCTTCACTATTTTAAAATTATAATTTGATTATTGAACTATATAATGTCACATTTTGGACTCCATCGGTAATTTTGAAAATTATATTATAAAGATGATTATATTATCACTGTTATAATATAATACAAATAATAAAAACTATTACATGTATATAATTTAAGCCCACCTATGACAATAATAAAAGCTAAAAAAAATGTAAACAAAGAGCTAAATAACTCAAATGATAATTATTCTATCTACAACACGACATTACACATCAAAACAAAACATATCCTTTTTGACAATGAAAACATCTAAAAGTTTTCAAAGAACTCAAAACAAATTATGACAACCATATTCAAACACGAGTTTATGACTTTGTGTACACAATCTAGTTTTTAACCTTTCACATAACTATCTCTGGCTTCAGGATACTAGCCTTGACCTCCTTATGTGGCAGGACCACACCACCATTGCTATAAATCTCATCACACACATGAACATCTTCTCCAAGAATAGTCATGTTTTCAACTCGGGCCCATCGCCCGATAGTTGAGTGCCACCCTATAATACTACTAGAGATGCACGCGTGTTCCTTGATGCGGACCCCACGCATTATGGTGCACCGTGAGAGTCTGACACCCGACTCAATCACACATCCTGGCCCGATTGCAACATCAGGCCCTATTAAACACCCTTCACCAATCTTGGCACTCTCGTCTACCAAAACGTTACCTATGATGTGGGCTCCACTAGCCAGTTTAGATTCTGACTTCTTTCTTAGTGAGTCTAGGTAAAGTCTTAATCCAGTTATGTAATCTTTTGGCTGTCCAATGTCCATCCAATACCCGGGTAAAACCATTGCATATAGCTGGTTTTCGGATACAATTTTTGGGAAGATTTCTTTCTCGATTGAAGTGGGTTTGAGCTCGATTCGATCAAGAACAGATGGGTTTAAAAGATAAATCCCAGCATTAATCTTGTTACCGACAAATATTTTTGGTTTTTCAACATACCTTTCAACTTTACCGGTCGATTCTTCTATAACAACCACACCGTATTTTGAAGGCTCGTCGACCTACAAGGAATAATTTACAAAATTCCGTTATGGAAATGAAAAGAAACCCAAAAAACTGAAATCATTAAAGAAAAAAAAGAGACAAATTTAGACCGAACGGGCAATACTTGGTCAACTCGGGCCTTTTTATTTATCTTTGGTTTGCTTAGGCAAAATAACATATTTATACAGACAGGATTGGGTCATGTTGACCCGCTAACAATTTTTGTCATTTTTCTTCAATCTTTATAAATAATCATGTATTAAACTAATCACAACAAACTATAATATTAAGCTGATTTTGTATGAATAAAAATAATTTAGAAGTTGTAAGCATTTAATACTTTTAACCCATTAAATCACAATAAGTTTGATACTTTGAATGCTACAATTTACTATTTAATAAATAAAAAAAGTCAGCAATAGCATTTAATATATTCGTTATTATAAATTATAAATAGGAAAAAAAAAAAGTAGCATGTCAACTAACCAAACCCGGGCCTGTTTTGACCCGACCCGTTATCCAACCGGTCCATTTTTCCACTTCTAAAGTGAACTTTACCTTAGTGACCAACATTGAAGCTTCACCACCATGAGACTTGTGAAATGCAATCATCTCTTTGAGGGGATATTCACTGATGACATCACTATTGAGGACAAAAAATGGTTCACCAGATTTATCATCTAGTATGTCTCGAGCCAAAGCTAGGGGTCCTGCGGTTCCAAGCGGTTCAGTCTCTTGTGAGCAAGTGATCTTTATCCCGAGCTGACTCTCAAAATCCTTCAAGAAGTTAAGCATAACCTACATGAACACAATCCATCAAAATTTTATCCATACAAATTATATTAAGAATCATATTTTAGCATGAAATAACCTTAAATATACCTCTGGTTGATAACTAATAGCCAGAACCACTTCGGTTACTCCCGTATCCTTAAGAGCTTCAATCTGATAAAAAAAACGACAAATAAAATTAATTACATAATATTAATAATACAAGCTAACAAATAGTGATGTTTTCATATTTCTATTTTGGCCACATTTTTTTTTTGCTTTCAATCAATTACAAAGTAATAATTGTATGTTGATTTTAAGACATACATTACCTGGTGCAGGATCATGGGTTTGTTGGCAAAGTCAACAAGTGGTTTTGGGAAGCTGAGAGTTAACGGTCTCAAGCGCGTCCCAAAACCTCCAACAAGAATAAGCGCTTTCATGGTGGAAAGATCCGGGATTTCAAGAAATTATCAGAAAACTGAAAGGAGAATGTGATGGATTACACACTTGTGGAATTAAAAAGATTGAGTTCCTTCTATTTAAAATGTACATTTATGTAACAAGTTGGTGACATTAGGTCATAAACACAATTCAATACAGCCTAAAATAGATTAAAGGTTGGTAATTCGACCGATAAGTGTATACCAAAAATAGAAACACATTCATCAAATTTAATGAAATGATATGTGAATGATATATGAATAGAGGTGCAAATTTCAACCCTGTTATTTATTAACGGGTTGACATGACCTCACTAGTTTCAACAAGTTACCTACATCCACGATTTATTGTTCGAGTATGTATTAGATCTCAACAAGAGGGTGTTTGAGACTGATTTTTCAAAACAGCTTCTGCATTTTGGAAAAGCAGGGGTGGAGCTGCTTTTAGATTATTGCGTTTTGGTAGCCTAAAAAACTGATTATCTGCGTTACGCATTAATCTAAAAATCCATTTCAAAACGCAATCCCAAACACCCCCAAGTATGTTACAGTATATACAAGCAGGTTTAATACCGATTGTAGGAAAGAATATGATAAAAAAAAGGGTATAATATTTTTATTTTTTTTACAAATCTAAGGATCTCGTGTAAAGATTAACTTTCTAAATCTAAGGGTATAATATATATATTCCTGAAAGCCATAGTGAAGAAGACTTTGAATCGTGCCTAATGTGAAATAGATCAAAAAAAAAAAAAAAAAAAAAAAAAAAAAAAAAAAAAAAAAAACAAACATGTCATCACATGAGAAAAAAATGACTGATAAAAGAAGCAAATCCAGCTTAATGAAGGCTGGAGCATGCAATGGGCAAGACAAAACCATGGATATCTTTAGTCCAAGATAACAACTAGTTCTTTCATGCATTTTATTTTATTCTTTTCTTCATTTTTGGTCAATTGAGGAACTAAGTATTAACAACATTAATCAAGTCAAGTCAAGTCAAATCTCTTAGTCAACCATTGACTCTCTAACATAAACCAAGTCAAGTCAAGTCAAGTCAAGTCTCCTAGTCAACCATTGACTCCATTATTTTAGCCATTGTATTTATATTGTACATTATACTTAGTCAACTATTGACTCCATAATCTTAGCTAGAGTTAGTCATATGTAAGCCTATATAAAGGCCTTGATGTATTGTTGATAGACATAACTTTCATAATACAAAAACACACAACATTGTTCATTATTTTATATGGTATCAAGAGCCTAAAAGCTCCCTTGAGCCATCTTCGATCCCAACCTACTCGACAGACACCTTCTGTCCGCATTTTGCCTTTTTTTTCTTTCGATTCATTATGGCCAAACAAATCACCCACATTACCGCTGCCACAACCCGAAACCAAGGGCCACCACAAACTACCAATACCAACACTCGCCCGACTCGCAACAATAACACCTATTGCTACTATTGTAACATTCCCGGACATGACACTAAAGATTGTCGCAAACTTAGTCGCTTCCTAAGAGAACACAATGCCTCGCCTCAAAATACCAACACCCCCGTGGTTAACTACACCACCCCTCACCCAATGGCTACAACCTCATCTTGGATGTGGGACACCGGTGCGTCCAACAACACCGCGAACAACAACCAACAATTTTCCGTTCTTTCCGAATACGGAGGACCCGATAAGATCGTGCTAGGTGATGGTAAAACTCTTCCTATAACTCATATTGCTCAAACCACTATTCCAACAAATTCTCGCCCACTTCTTTTAAATAACATTTTAATTGCTCCTAATCTTCGAAATAATCTTATTTCCGTTGCTAAAGTTTGTCGTACTAATCGTGTTTCCGTTGAATTTTTTCCTTATCATTTTTTTGTAAAGGATCTACGCACGGGGGCGCGCCTCATGCGGGGAGTGAACGTAAATGATGTCTACTATGGACCAATCTCATTGTCTCCTCAAGTCAACAACACCCAAACAAACTCTCTTCTCATGTGGCACCACATACTTGGACATCCATCGCTTCAAGTGTTCAAGTCTTTAATTTCTAGATTGGGACTTCATTTTAATAAGGTGACCCATGAGTCTTTTCATTGTACTTCATGTTCCCTAAATAAAAGCCACAAACTACCTTTTGGCAAAAACTCTTTTGTTGCCAATCAACCTCTACAACTTCTCTACTCCGACGTATGGGGTCCCGTAAAAACGTCAATCGATGGCTTTAAATACTATGTCATTTTTGTTGACTATTTCTCCAAATACATTTGGTTATACCCAATCAAACAAAAATCTGATGTCAAAATTCTTTTTCCACAATTTAAATCTCTTGTTGAAAACTTTTTCAAAACCAACATTGTTGCGTTGTTCACTGATAATGGGGGTGAATATGTGGGTCTTTCACCTTATCTTGCCTCTCAAGGTATCTCCCATTACACGACACCACCTCACACACCGGAACAAAACGGTATTGCCGAACGACGTCACCGACACGTTGTGGAAACCGGCCTCGCATTACTCCACTACTCCCACTTACCACAACATTTTTGGTCCCATGCCTTTCAAACCGCAACCCACTTAATCAATCGTTTGCCTACACCGATCCTTAACAACAAATCTCCCTACGATATGTTGTTCAAAACCGCTCCTACTTATTCCAAACTCAAACCGTTTGGTTGTCTTTGCTACCCATGGTTACGACCCTATGCTACATCCAAACTCCACTCCCGTTCAACGGCGTGCATATTTCTTGGGTACTCATCCTCGAAATCGGCATTCAAATGCTATGACCCTACTAGTCACAAACTATACCACTCTCGCCACGTTGAATTTATCCCACATATTTTTCCATCTCAAACCACCAACCCCCAACCCAAAAACATGTCATTTGACTCCTTCCTATCCACATACCAATCGGCCCAATCAACATCCTCTTCTAACCAACCCACTCCAGACCCAAACATCTTGCATCATCCAACCTCTACTCCACAGCCCACATCACCCGAAGCCCAAACCCCTACTCCACAAACCCACGGCCCACCTCCTCTACCTCCTGCACACAACCCACCCTCCCACACAACAGGCCCTACACCCCAGCCCACCGAGACACCCTTACCATCCGGCCCACCGACTCCACCCGATAGCACCACCCCTACCCCAACCGCTTCCCACTCCACTGACCCCAGTTCACCAATGTCTTCATCCAACACATCCGATGATCCCACGAACTCACCTCCGCATAACCCTCAACCACCTCGTCGACAACCAAAACCCAACTCAAAGTATTACAACCCCAACTTTGTCAACTCTACTACCATTCACCCTTTACCCGTTTCTCTTGAACCATCCACTTATACTCAAGCCTTGAAAGATCCGGATTGGCGCCATGCCATGGATCTTGAGTATAATGCTCTCCTTCATAACAACACTTGGGAACTTGTCCCTCACACAACCCAAACTCCCATTGGTTGCAAATGGGTATTCCGAATCAAACGTAAACCCGATGGCACGATTGACAAGTACAAAGCCCGTCTAGTTGCCAAAGGGTTTCACCAACAATATGGAAAAGACTATCATGAAACATTTAGTCCCGTTGCTAAACCCATTACCATTCGCACCGTTCTCTCTATTGCTCTTTCAAAAGGATGGTCTTTACGTCAACTAGACGTTAATAATGCGTTTCTTCATGGGACTCTTCACGAAGATGTCTTTATGGTGCAACCTCCCGGGTTCACCAATACGGAATTCCCACGTCACATTTGCAAACTCAAAAAATCCCTCTATGGGCTTAAGCAAGCACCGCGTGCTTGGTATATCGAACTAACCAACTTTCTCACTCGTTTTGGCTTTAAAAAATGCAATCCTGACCCCTCTCTCTTTGTATACAACCTCAACAACATCACTTGCTACCTCCTTGTGTACGTTGACGACATTGTCCTCACCGGCAATCATAATCCATTTATGGATTCCTTTGTTCAAGCCCTAAGCAATCAATTCTCTATCAAAGACTTAGGCCCTCTCCATCATTTTCTAGGAATTGAAGTCATTCCTACGCCTGATGGTCTATTTCTTTCCCAACATCGCCACATTCAAGATATTCTTACCACCTTTAAAATGGATGGTGCAAAAGAGGTTCTCACTCCTTTAAGCACTTCTGACTCTCTTTCTCCCTTTGACTCCACACCCCCAGTCGATCCCACTCCCTACCGCCAACTTGTAGGCACTTTGCAGTATCTTGCCTTCACACGTCCTGATATCTCCTTTGCCGTCAATAAATTATCTCAATTCATGCACTCACCTAAACAATCACACTGGCAAGCTCTCAAACGGGTACTACGCTATTTGAAAGGAACGGTCCATCATGGGTTGTTCTTGAACCGCAATACTAACCTAAACTTGCAGGCTTTTTCGGACTCGGACTGGGGCGGTATTAATGATGGGGGACGGTCCACTACAGCATATCTCATATATCTTGGGTCCAATATCATCTCTTGGAAATCTGCTAGACAAAAAACTGTCTCTAGATCATCTACCGAAGCTGAGTACAAAGCACTCGCTAATGCTGCGGCTGAACTCTCATGGGTTAAAAATTTACTTGGTGAACTCGGGCTCCCAATTAAAAGCACCCCATCGCTTTACTGTGACAACACCGGAGCTACTTATGTATGTGCAAATCCTGTTTACCATTCCCGCATGAAACACATCGCTCTGGACTATCACTTTGTGCGGGAACAAGTCAATTCCGGGCAACTCAAAGTTCTTCATGTCAGCTCCAAGGATCAACTCGCGGATGTGCTCACCAAACCGCTTGCACGTGCACCCTTCCTATATTTTCGGTCCAAGATTGGAGTCTCCAACGGATCCTCCATCTTGCGGGGGCGTATTAACAACATTAATCAAGTCAAGTCAAGTCAAGTCAAATCTCTTAGTCAACCATTGACTCTCTAACATAAACCAAGTCAAGTCAAGTCAAGTCTCCTAGTCAACCATTGACTCCATTATTTTAGCCATTGTATTTATATTGTACATTATACTTAGTCAACTATTGACTCCATAATCTTAGCTAGAGTTAGTCATATGTAAGCCTATATAAAGGCCTTGATGTATTGTTGATAGACATAACTTTCATAATACAAAAACACACAACATTGTTCATTATTTTATACTAAGAACATGTCCTGTTTGTAACAGATAAAGATTATCATTTCTTATTCGCTTGACAAAAAGATAATCTTACATTTGTACCATTGTAATCGCAGTTTACCTAATGATTTTGTGACACTTTGACAAACAATTAAAGAAGATACAAATTTGTTCTATTATTGACTAAGAAAGTTGCAAATAGCATCTTAATTAGCTTAAAACTATAAAATAAAAATAAGAAAATTAATTGCATAAAAAGAAAGATATCAACAACTTCCTATCATGATTATCTTACACTGCACTTGGTAAATCAATAGCAGGCACAAAGCTATAACAATATAAGTAGAGTGAAATTATAACAAAAAGAAGATGAAAAAGACATAATAGAACACTTTACCCTAGGCAAATACCACATCGATCGTGGACAAAAGAGATGTTGGATTCACAAAAAATGTCATGCCACAAATACAATTTACGTGTTTAGGTACAAGTCTCTGTCCAGGTAACAAAAAACAAAGCCGTGAGCTACTTGTGAGAAAGCGTACAATAATGGTTAGTAATATAATGTGCATTGGCGTGTACCAATTTCATTTCTTCTCATATAATATAAACAAGTCCTACCTACAATCAACTCATCATAACACGAGACAATTATATATAAATGGGTACACACGTTATCAAAATATTGAATTGATCCAATTAAAAGCAACCAACAATCTATAAGCTTCTATATCTTTATATCAAATAAATCAAAATCATATGAAATCAACCTTGAACTGAATTAAATACACGATCCCAGAAAGGGTCTACAGAAAATAATGATTTGATTAATGATTAGCAATCACTGACCTCATATGATCATTAAACTATAACCAACATAACTTGTATAATAAAAAAAAGGTAGGCCATAATTCAAGAAATAAAAGAAGGGAAAATTACCTCAGCAAGCAAGAATAGAGCTTGATTGGTGAAAGGAATTGGGCTATGTAAAAATATACAAATGGATATAAATGAAAAGAAGAAGAGGCTTTGACTGGGGCGCGGGATTTGCAGTCAACGCGTAAATATTTAATAATAATAAAAGTCGCGTTTTATTTTATATAATAATAATAATAATAAATAAAATATGATTCACGTTCAATGTTTTATATAGACTACATTTGAAAAAGGTGGTATAGTTTTGTATATAGAGACTTTTAACGGTTTAATATTCCTGTGGGCATGTGAATGGCTTGAAAGGGCACAAATTTCCTCGATTAGCTTTTGTGATATATCAGTCACGAAGAGTTTTTTTCTTGAATAGATTGTGTCGTCTTAGACTTTCTTGAAACTAAATTATACTCATATTTTTAAAATGTTTTAATCCATTAAAAAAACATAAAATAAGTTCAAATTACAACATCTTAACAAGACAAAACTACTACTTCATTTGGTTCATTTGGATGTAGGCTTGGTGCCGAGCTTCAAATGCTTGATAAAATCCTGTAAATGAACCGAATGTTCATGAATTGTTCGTGAACTGTTTGGCGGGAAGTTCATTTATTTAAATAAACTAGGTTTATTAATGTACGCGCTTTGCGCGAGTTGAAGACAGGTTTGCATTAATATAATACAAATGCCAAATAACAAATGAATGTTGTCGACTATCTAAACTACCTTTAGCATCATTAAATTAGTCATGTCTCATAAAAGAAATACAAAAAACCATTTTTTGCTAATCATAGAACAGTTATCCCCAATTTTAGTTGGCAGAATTCCAAACTGGTAGTGGTTATTCAATTACCTCTTATTATCTTCTCAGTTTGCAATTGAAGCTATCTTAGTCTCTTGTGCCTGAAAGCATTATTAAAGTATAAGGAAAAGATATATCAATAAGTAAAGAAAGAAAAAAGTACAAACTTAGACGAGAGTTAATTGATTACCGGTCCAATGCTACAAAACATCTGTAAAGACCAATAAAACACTAAAACAGAGAAATAAAACCATTGGTTTTCCAGCCCGAGATCTTCATTCCAACGCCGTTAGGCGCCACACTAACAGACATGATCAACCAGTTTAACCAGGCTTTAGTTACGAAAAAAGAACAAACTATGCAGCGGGAAACCACGGGAGTTGAGCAAATTTTCGAACTTTTGTAAGAAAAATAACTTGAAACAAAAAGTTATGATACCCGAGCGACAATTGATGATGAACTCACTAAACCGTTTTACCTACACGCATTAAAGGTTTAGAATGGTTAGTGATGAGATGCAAGAGAAGCATGATTGAAATTGAGAGAAACACCAAAACGTACCTCAGTTGGGCCATTGGCAACAAAGTGATCAGTTCCCCTTTGACCTATTTCAAGGATTATTACTATTGTCTCTTTGCTGGTAAAAAGAAGACAGGATGGTCAGAATTTATGCAGTTCTTACTGCATTTTTATTGCAGCGGAAAGCACAGCTATGCTACACTTTGTTGCTGGTTAAAAGGGCGCTTTTGCTGTGTTATATTGTTGTAAAAGAGTGCTTTTTTACTGAATTTTATTTGCTGCCAAAAGTGCAGTTTTTGCTGCATTGTGAGAAAGCTTGTGCATCACTCTTTTTAACACAAATGGAATAACAATCGCAAAAAGAATGAAGTTACTAAGTTTAGTAGCTGCCTCTTTTATATCCAGCCAATGTGTTATCCTTTAAATACAACATGTCTAATGCACAAAAAATAAATGGAATCGAAGCATACCTGGTGCAAATTATATGGAGATGGACCGAGCAAAGGCAAATGAAGTTGCAACGGCCTAAAAGGATGCAAATGAAATACAAATACATCAATTGTTGTGATCTCATGGGCATTTGTCTTTCCAGAGCACTCATATTTAAAACTGAAATTCCTAGTAACATTAACTACAAAAAAATACCAACAAAGCATGGTATAGTATATGACTTTAAACGTGTAGTATCTATTCGTTCATGGTTGCACATGCTTTAGCAAACTTCAAAATTGCAGCAGCTACATTACGTTTAGCAGGGGGTGCACAACATTTAATTGTTTTATCTAATCCTACCAAGGACGCCAACCATTGAGCAAATGAAAGCGATGTTAGCAAAAACTCGACCATCCTATTAAACATGTAATAACATGAAATAACTTAAATCATAAATCTGTGTATATGATTTTCATATAAAGTTGGATTTTGTGAAATTATTACCCCTTTTCCCTAGCCGAACACGTGAGTATTTGGAATCACAGCTCGCCAAGTGATCTGAAGTATTCAGTCCATATTCAGATTCATCATCGATTCAGATTCATTAGCCAAACCACTGTATATATCGACGTATAATATAAAAATCGTTGAAGTGTATTAGTGGCTCAGAGTTTTTAGAATTGATACCTGCAAGAAGGGTTGCTGGTAAAACCTACCATCCGTGTTCTTTGCCATGCCATCCTCACCAACAATCGGGAAATATTTTCAACTCCATCATAGCCGGTTAAAGCAGTCCACGTCATCACCATCTTACGTTACCACCCAATCTATAACGTCAACCACACACTCAACCGCGACGACCATCATCATTTGAAACCCGTTTTCCACCATGTACTAAATGTTCCTGGACAGATTACAATAAAAATAATTCATTCAATCAAAGAGTTGATAAAACAAACCAAATTTCTCATTGGCGCATATATACAAACACTTGGCGTGTGGGTTGTAATACAAATCCATGAGCAGATTAAAAAAACTAAAGCATTCAATCAAAGTTAATAAAAAAAATCAATAATATAACTGGCGCATACATACAAACACTTGGAATGCAAGTTGCGATCCAACCCATTAAACGCTAGAACCCATTCGTATTTCTCTGGTTAACTGATCCAGATCACTTTAGGGTTACAATATTTTTTAGTTTAGAAATAGAAATCATCAATTCGCGTTAGATCAAAGTTTGTTAGAAAATGAAATCAAGTTCCATACACCTTCTCCAAAACACAATACAATAACAAATAAAAAAGGCATAAACCACAAAAGACCACAAAAACAAAACCACAAAAAAATCAGTCATTAAAGAATACCACATGAACACTGTCTTCAACACTTCAAGCAATACAGATGCAAGCAATCAAAACTTCAAACTAAAACAAACTATAAATCCAATAACTTGAAATGAAAGAACAAAAATTTACCGTCAATTACACCAGTTGGCATAGAAATAAACCACAAATTCAACCACCTAAACAGAAAAAAAAAAAAAAAACCTTCAATTTTTAGCAACATGCATATAACGAAAACCATCTTAGATCAAAGAAGAAGAACCTACCTTCAATTTATAGCAATAGGCACCGCAACAAACCACCTGAGAACAAAGAACCCAAAAAAGCTAAAAACCCTAAAGCAAAAAATAATCAATGTATACCAATCAGCACGAAACAAACTGATCATATTCTGGCCGAAATACAATCAGGTACGATTACCTTTGTTGACGGCGGAGGAAGCGAGTTCGGGTTACTGGGGGCTGGGCGGCGGAGAAAGGCGATGATGAGGCGGTGGTGATGACGGTGAGAAGTTGAAGATGGCGATGGTATTATGGATGAGGCGGGAAGGGACGATGATGATGACGGTGGTGGCACCGCTTCAGAAAGCGTATCTCCATCAAATGAGAAAGATGGAGGCAGTGATATACATATATGGACACAAATTGACTCAAATACCCCTGGAAATCACTGTTCAAATCACTTGAGTTATTAATATAGTATAATGAACGAACATGAACACATGTTTTGTTCGTTCATTTATGTTCATGAACGTTCGTTTATGTTCGTTCATTTTTATTCGTTTATGTTCGGTCGTTTATTTTTGTTCGTTTATGTTCATTTAATTAAACTTACCCTTTATTTTTATTATTTATTTCCTTTTGTTAAGTATCTTAATTTATATGTTTAAAAAACTTAACCATAACCCTAACATTCTAACCATATCACTTATCAGACGCTATCCACACTCCACAGCCCCCACTTCACTCTCCAACCTCCACAGCCCCGCCGTCTCCCTCATCCCTGTCTTCACAGACAACAATGCCGTCGTATGTCTCATCCCCGTCATTTTGTTTTGGTTGCATTGTGATGTATTAGACTTCGTTGAATTGTGATGAATCATTATTAACTTGTTTTTGTTTTTGTTCATTTATATTGATCATTTGTGTTCGTTTATGTTTTAAATGAACGAACATAAACGAACACGAACACGACAAATTTCTTAATGAACGAACACGAACACAAAAATGTGTTCGATTATGTGTTCATGTTCGTGTTCGGTTAAAGTTAAATGAACAAACACGAACACGCCTGTGTTCGTGTTCGTTCTGTTCGTTTACAGGCCTAGGCAACAAGCTGCGCCGCGCCCCCTTTCTGAATTGCGAACCCTAGTTTACCAAAGACAAATCCTTGCCCCCTGGAGATGAACTATTGCTGTGGACGACCCGTTGGACCCTGTTCAAGAAACGAATAGCTTCTGGCGCTAGGGAGCCAAAGGTATCAAAGGCCAAAGGGATAAAGACATCTTAGTTCTCTGCAAAAGCTTTAGCATGTTTATCAACTTTCTTCGATTCCGCCTTTCTCGATGCTTGCCCAACTACAAACCCTGTTTCCCCTAACCCAACAAAAGGAGATACCCCTGTGAGGTCCACACAGACATGTTTCCCCCTCTCCCAACCAAAGACAAGCAGATCTGCTGGTCGTATGGTGGATCTCCCTTCCGCAGGGTCAGTGAGAAAATTTGCACGGGCCTCCTTTTTGGCAGAAATCCCAGCTCTTCCCAGGATGTCCCACAATTGCATGGTTCCTAGACTTTATTATATTTACATTATTAGTCCTCGTACTTTGATTGTTTTGGATTTTAATAAAACATTGAATTCTGTTGATCGTACATTGACTCGTTACTTAAACATGTCGTGTTGGACATTGAGCAAATCTTTTTATTTTAAATTCTATTGTTGTTTTTATACATTTGTTTTTTTAAAAGAAAATATTACAAGCTTAAACGTATAATAAGTTGTGAAAGATTTTGGGAAACGTCAAAATTTTGAGTGCGAAGTTTTAAAACATGTTATGTAAAGTTTTATTGAAAAGTTATAAAAAAAATATTAAGTTATTAAGTTTTAGAAACTTTTTGGTTAAATTAACCTAACTTGGTTAAGTTTTATATAGAAAAAAAAACAAACCAAATCATAATATAACTAACATGGTTAACTATGAGGGACTAGAAGTGTCAAAACCCAAAACATTCAAAACTTTTCCTTCCCTCCCTCCACACTCACGTTTTTCAGGCAATGGCTCCGGCCGGAATCCAGCAGCCCTCCGGCGAAACTGTTTTGGTCGTTTTTAATGCTTTTTAATGTCTAAATTTGAATTCCAAACGTTTCTCCCTTGGTGTTTACCCGTTCTAAACATTTAAGGCAAGCTTTAATCGAGTTTAATTGGGTGCAAGATCGCCAGACCTTAAAACAATCGAACCTTGGACGTTTTTTATGCAATTGTTATATAATTCGTATGCCAAACGATTTCTGCACCTCTGAGCATCTTAAACCCACTTTAAAAACGTCATAATCGCGTTCGAATTAGGATTAATCGGCCCTTCAAGTGTCGACATCTTCCTCTTCTTTTTCGACTTGATCGATAATTGTAAGTTTATTTCATCGATGTCGTTTTATTTTATAATCGTATCTGATCAATAGCCCTATGATTCAGATCGTTCATCTAGGCAGGTTTGATATTATTGATTTGGGGCAAGGGTTAGGTTTTTAGAGTTGTAACACCCCAACCGATGGCGAAAACATTGAAGTGTCACGTAGTGACGATTGTTCAATAGCTTATGGACTAAAATGTAAATATTAATACATTGACTAAATATTTTATTACATTGAAAGAAAAATACAAAAATTCTAAAGTGACAACTAATGCTGAAATACAATAAATCCAACATCTAAGTAAGATTCCAAAAGCTTAAAAGTCACCTCATAAATAACTTGAAACATGTACAAAAATAATTTTGTCAATACAAAAATGTATTGGTGAGCATACCCATTTCATTCAAACAGTAATTTGCAATTTATGTGCCATGATATTTGTAATATGTAAAAGGGTCAAAATCAAGCCTCACATCGTTCAATAATTGTTCACACATCGTTCAAGAAAAACCATAACAATGACCAAGGACTTAACTTGTTCACGTAAGTCAACCAAGGGATATAATTCGTAGTACTACTCATTGTTAGGTGCGGCCAAACGGTTAATGACTTTGACAAATCGTTCATACAATTCACACAAAACATATCAAAGAGCACATTGCGTCATAAATAATATACGTAAGTTTAATAATAATAGTACATGAGTCACTCCAAAAGAGTAAAACAGTAAAAAAAAGGGAAAGATATACTCACAGTTTGTGAAAGCGATCAAAATCCAACTTAAGCGTTCGTGAGCTAAGTAATAAGAATTCCGAGGAATTCAACCTATAATGTATATAAATACTAATAAGGAAATAATCTATTTTAGAGCGTTAATCTGCTTCACCCCCTCTAGTTTTCTGTACGATGTTGAATACCGTAAATTTACTATGTAATGAGTTATAATAAATTTTAGTATCATTTAGTTAACTAATATATTGACAGAACAGAGTAATAAGTAAGAACACCGAGTAAACAAATTAATCGTACCTAGGTATCAGGTGACATGTCATTGAACTCACTTGTTTTGTAGGTTGATCCATTGAACTCACTAAAATCAAGCACGAGTTTCCCCACGGTGAGTTTCCTCACGTATTGGCGTGGCAAATGATCAGGGCAACCTTAGATTAGGTTTTATAGTTTATGTTTATTATATTTAATTTAGGTTAGGTTAATTTTAATGTAATGTTTTTATTTGATGTTTATGTTATGTTTTTTATTATATAGAATTGTTATTTTTATTCAATTATAAATTCAAAGCAAAAAAAAAATAAATAAAAAAAAGGTGACGTAGAGGCCACCCAGTCACTGTCCACGCTACCACTACCCCGTGCATATTTTGTCTTGAATGGCTAGATGAAGTGGATCCATGTGTCAGTCCATACCTCAAGGGCATGATCACACCGTGTAGTCATAGCATAACGCAACTGCTACTCAAATCACATAGTATAAAATGTTGGATTTTATTCGATGCTCTAAAAAAAAAAAAAAAGTGTGCAAAAAGTTATTTGTGTTACAAATGATTTTTTTCACACTTTATTTTTACCCTTTCAGCTATGATAAATACAAACTTGTGATGGTTTCATCTTTACCACTGATTTGCCTTACTCAAAATTTAGATTCACTTAAAATATATCTCATGATAAAAAAACAAGAAAATAAATAAAAACACGTTTTATTTAATCCAGCCTCCTTGTCTATATACAAGTTGGATATGTGACCAATTTTAATTAACGATACCCTATAATTAGTTACTCATTCATATAGATATGTTGTATATATATCCAAATGTTGCGTTTACCCATTTATAAGTTCATTATAAACATAACTACAAATATTAGTTACCGAAATTATTTTAAACAAGTTGCAAATGGTTTACCATAGACTATTACTAATCACGTTACAAGAACTTTTAACTACTAGATGAGCAGGTAAACCATCACATTTTCATGAAAGACACATATAAAACCACAACCACAATAAACACCCAAATCGATCAACTAACCTACCAAGTCCATAGTGGCAATGGACGGCAGAAGAAAGAACATTTCCGCCACGAGTGACGGAGGCAGCAGTGGTTCTAACTTCCAAATGCCACTTCACTACCCGCGCTACACAAAGGAAGAATATAAGGAACTACCCGAATGGAAGCTTGACCGGTTACTTGCCCAATACGGTCTATCTTCTAATGGCCACCGCGATTTGGAGTCTAAAAGGGAATTTGCAATGGGGGCATTCCTTTGGCCACCACATTACTCGGCTACATCGCCTACTAACTACCACGATCAACAGGGGCGGAACTACAGGGGGGTCAGGAGGGTCCGCTGACCCTCCGGCTGCCGGCCGACCATAAACGTTTTTTATCCTTCGTCCGGTGGGTTTTAGTGTTTTGACCACCCAAGATTGTTTGTTGAACAGTGATTACAAAGAAAAATAAGAAAAATATAAGAAGTTGGTCACTAGAATTTATTACGGGGATGGTTACAGAGAAAGTGAAAACAAGGGTGATGTGAAGAAGAATAGAAGATGATGTTGAAGAAGGGCATTAGTGTCATTAAACAAATAGAGTCTCACATTTATTACCTGTCAACAAGTCAACATAGTACTTAGTACATCCCACACTTTTCTTTTACTTTTTAGATATAGAGTAATGCCAAATATTTATTAATAATGAAAATTAATATTTTAATCAAGTTTTTCATTTACATCAATTCCCCGTTATATTTTGATTTAAGCTAAAAAAAATGTGAAGTTTTTAAATTTATCATTTTTTTAATATAAATAAAACATTCATAGATTCATTAAAAAAACCAATAAGAATTACAAGTGAGAGGCGGGTAAACGGGCAACAAGCTGCGACGCTACCATTTTTGAAATATTTTCACATAAGTAAAATCCTTATTAATGTACAATACCGATCTCTCTCTCTATATTGACCCTCCAAGTAAAAGTTTCTGGTTCCGCCACTGACGATCAACAACGTTATCGAGTGAACGGGAAGATAGTTTCTGGCTCACCAACTCTTTGGTCATTCCTACGCAAGAAAAAAGTCTAATTAACGACTACTAGCAATAGTTGAGAATAAACAGGAGGGAGGCTATTGAAGTAGTCGCAAACTCGCAATTTCTTGAAATAAATATATTGGCTTGGTTAACTTTTTTTTTTTCATTTAAATTTATGACTTTATTTAACAACGAGACATTGCGATGTTGGTTTGTATTTAGGAAGTATGGACGTTGGTATTTCGAGTCGAGATGTCGGTCTTTGGCCGGCAACGCCTTTTTTATAATTAATTATGCTTATGATTATAATTTTTCTTGTTTAGTTTTGACTTAAACCTATAATTAGTTTGATGTATGACACCTTAGACCATTAGGTGTGGAGGAGGCCCAACATCCATGCCTTGCCTCCACCTCACCTGCCACGTCAGCGTGGGGTAGGAGCATCCTTAGGATGATGCTCCTAGGGGTGTGGAGGAGGCCCAACAACATTTAATGCTATTTCATTTTTTTTTTCTTTTTTTTAATTAAATAATATTATCATATTAATATAAAATGTGAAGATGTATTTAAATTAAAAACAAACACTTAAATTAAAAAAAAAAAAAA
The DNA here is from genome assembly GCA_028751855.1 of Ambrosia trifida. NCBI lineage: Eukaryota > Viridiplantae > Streptophyta > Magnoliopsida > Asterales > Asteraceae > Ambrosia > Ambrosia trifida. The sequence goes on along the minus strand of CM054126.1, from coordinate 3,052,336 downwards.
TACACCTAAATAAAAAAAAGTACAATTTTCAAATAAAAACAAACACTTAAATAAAAAAAAACATAAACTACTGATTATATTTTTTTGCGATGCTCTCCTTCATCTTCAACAAAACGGGACGGTCTTCTTCGGGGTAGTCGTTGATGTTTGCCGTCATTATTCGCCATTCTTCTATTTGCCTATCCTCGTTCTTTTGGCGAATGCTTTCCTCCACCCTCTTTTGCTTCAAACGAAGCTTTTCTTCTACTTCTCGTTCCTTCAATTTCTTCTTCTCCGCTTGACTTTCACTAAAAGTATTTTTGAAGGATGCCAATTCAGCGACCAAACCGTCCAACATTGACCCGCTCCCGCTCCCTGACGCGGCTTGTTTTTTTGCAGCCGCCGCTTGTTTTTTTGCTCTGTCCCTCCCTATGGGTCGTGGCTCCTCTTGAACGGGAGTATCCTCGAACTCTGGGTCTGGGTCATCGTTTATATTTATTTGACAATGACCGGTCGACCCGCCTCCCACGCTATAATCGCCCGACTCCGAAGTCTTGCTTCGTTTGGCGCTTGCAACCTCGTTTGGAACCGGTTGCCATTTGCGAGATGACTTCAACACCGTCCAAGCTCGAACATGAGGAAAAACATGGCCATACTTGTCTTCATATTTTCGCATCGCCTCCTTGAAAATCATTTCCTGGTTAAACCCGCTTGGAGGGTTCACATACAACGGATTATAAAAGGCGATGAACTTCCCGATTGTAGTACTCATTTTCCTCCATTTAGAACTTAAAGCCTCATGCCCCCGATACTCTCCTTGCTCCATCAATTGGTGAAATGTATCTCGCACTTGGGTGTATAAACTATCGCCCGTTTGATTAGTCCCTACATTTAAATAAAACATATATTAGAGAATAAAAAAAATAATTTTTTTTATTGTATACTACAAAAAAATTAAATTTTTTTACCAACGATGGGATCTTTCGAACTAGCCAGATACGCCTTCGCTAACGCTTCTTCTTCCAATTTCGTCCAAAGGCTTCGTTCGGTTGGCTTTTTTTTCCCCTTCCCCTTCGCACTCGCACTCGCCTTCGCCTTCCCCTTCGAACGTTGGACTTGTGTTTCGGGGACAACCTCCACCTCATCATCTTCTTCATCTTCGAGTTCAAAATTGGGTTGTCGTTGTGGTGGTAGAGATTGACGGAATGGCGGAGTTTGTAAAAGTTGGGTAAAGGATTGAGGGTTATGATGCATTTGCAAATTATGGAATTGGTTAAAGGTAGTAGGGCTTTGGTGCATTTGAGGATATTGGGTGAAAGGGTTGGGAGTTTGTTGAAAACCCGCAAAAGTAGCCCAAGATGGATCCATTGGCATCGTGAACGGGTTTGGATTCGGGTTGTTTTGGTTATATTGTGGTGGTTGATTCGGGTTTGGGTTGTTTTGGTTGGGATCCATTGAATAAAGTATAAAGTATTTTTTATATAAAATAAGGGTTGGTATAAAAAGTGGGGTTGGATTTGTGTTGAAAATGGTATAAAATGAGTGGGTTTAAATAGAGTTTTGAAAAAAAATTCCTTTTTTTTTTTTTTTTTTTAAACGGTCATATTAATGCAACGGTCAAATGGCACGTCCCCCCACTTTTCACGCGTCCCAATGCACCAGCAGCCCCGGCATCAACGGCAAAGGGGTGCCGGCTATGCCGTTGCCGCGCCAGGGGGGCGGTGTAGCCCGGCCCGGCTTGGCAACGCCGGCCCCTTGCCGGTCCCCATACCGAGTGGTCTTATGCATAATTTGAGATCAAAAGTCTATTAAGAAATAAATGATTTTGGTTGGTGAAGGGAAAACACAAATTATTAAATAAAAAATGAGATTATTTCTTAATTATATGTCGCGTTTATGTGTTAATAAAAATTAAATTTACATTAAAAAAAAATTATATGTCGGAAATGTGATTTATAAAGTCCACTTAATGTTTTCGGGTCAAGATTGTATGTATTTGTATATTTTTTACTAGGTTATATCCGAAATCTTTATGGAATAGACAAATCTAATATGAAGTAATAAAATGTGTGTTATAATGTAACATATAAATTAATGTACTACAATATGACAAAACAACAATTTTAATGATGTGAATAAGAATGAAAATGTATATTAAAAAGAAATTTACGTTTGGATAAGGAGCAGAGGCAGAAGCAAACATTGCAGGGCGTGATTGAGGCGATGGTCTTGAAGGTGTGGCTTTTTTTGGAAATGACTGATTTTAACCTATTATGCTATGTATGAAAATAGATTTCCTATTTCGTTTTTGTATAACACTATGGTACTCGTTGGAAAGATAATAAAGGGCTCGCTATTTTGGTGTATTTTTTTTTAAATTTGTTTGGGGGAGGGGGAACTTGAGAGAGAAAAAAACTTAGAGAAATAAAGCGGAGGAAGGCCTCACCTAGTGTCATGTGTCACTAAAGGGTGTGAAGCCTTAACCTAATGTCATGTGTTACTTAAGAAGTGTGAGTGCCTAATTTAATGCCTTGTCACACACTATGCTTTCGTTTATTATTATTATTATTATTATTATTATTATTATTATTATTATTATTATTATTATTATTATTATTATTATTATATATAAGGTTAAGTATTGGGGGGAACCAAAGAAAATCATACTTTCCAAGCTTTTTATTTTTTAAAATTTTTAGGGCATGTAACATATATAACGAGTGAACCATATGCGTATGGGATGGACCACAATATTCTAGTCACAAGGTTTGATTATGCACACGATTTACCGGGTAGTATTGTTTTCACATATGGACTAGACTTGCCATGACACTCGAATTGTACAAATTTTATTCAATATTCAAACCTATGTAATTCTCACCAACTTTTGTTGACCAAAAATATTTTCAAACTTAACATGTTTCAGGTTATAGCTTGCTTGAAGATTAGAGTTAATGCTTGAAGACGTGTATTTAGTATTTCTCATTTGATGTACAGTTTCTTTTAGAACATTGTATGTAATTTATGTAATCAATTAATGAAATTTATTATTTACCATGAGCTACTGAACAATCGTCAATACGTGACATCCCAATGTTTCCGTAATCTGTTGGGGTGTTACAGTTCAAAATGAAACCCATGAACAATCAGAGGCTGAAGAGGTTGAGCCAAGAAGAAGCAAAAGGCAAAAGATTGAAAAATCTTATGGGCCTGATTTTGTTACCTACATGGTTGAGAGTGAACGTCAAACCTATCGAGACGCAGTCACCTCTTCAAATGGACCTCAATGGAAAGAAGCCATTAAAATTGAGATTGATTCTATTTTGCAGAATCACACTTAGGAGTTAGTTGATTTTTCACAAGGGTGCAAGCCACTTGGATATCGATGGATATTAAGAGAAGGATGAAAGCATATGGCTATGTTGAAAAGTATAAGGTAGTTCTCCTCAATGGATGGAAGCGTATTGAATATGTGCCTCAGCCATCTCGGGTTTTCCTTTTTGTTTGTTTGTTTCTCTTTCTGCTTGTATTTCATTTTCAAGTTTATGTAATAAGGTAGTTCTTTCTTTGTAATCTGTTTAGTTTAGTTTCCTCTATATTGTAATCCATATTTAGTTGAATAAAAAATATTTTATCCTTTATTTTGTGAACGGTACTCCTACACCACCGCCTTTATTTACATTTTCTCAATGTTGAAAATGGAGTCGTTGGAGTGAGCTGAAGACCTAACCACCACCGTCACGCTCTATTCGGTTTCCGCCTCCAGCAACCCTTGGATAGTCCCTACGCGATGTGTGGGGCGAGTAGGTACCGACAACGACAAGTGGTGGTTTGCGATGATTGTAGAAAGAGAAAGATATGGGATGTACAAAAAGCGTTTGTGTGAACTATGATGTGTTTGTGTTTGTATTCTCTACTTTATTCACTAGAGAATTTTGTCTTAATAGTAAGGATTTTTTTTACTTTCTTTTAAATAGGTTTGTTATTATTTACTTTTCCCGTTTTCTTTTTTTTTTCACTTCCTTTTTATTATTTTTTTTCTTTTCTTTTCCATAAAATTTTACGTTTGTTTTTTCTATTTCTTTTTATGTTATAACTTTCCTTTTATAAATATTAAACTTGAATTATGACACCGTCGCGAAGCGCGGGTAAAATGCTACTTGCTTAACAAATTGAGGTAATGATGGAATCAAATTTTTATGAATCTATGGTTGATTTATAAAAAAATTATGGCCTAGTAAGATAGTAAGTCCATTTCTAATAAGCTAAAGTGATGGTAGGGTTAATGAATGATTAATAATATGCCCATTTGTGTGTTTTTAATGTGTTTGTGATGCTTATAGAGCCGAAAAACGTGATGCGTAGTGATCAAGTTGGAGATTTGTAGAATTAGAGATGTTCGGGAGCTCCGTGGAAGAGAATCGGATGTTTGAAGGATGTTTAGATGTTGTTTGGATGTTTGGATAAGGTTTGGATGAAGAAAAATGTGATTTGATGGTGTTTGGATAGGGATAAATGAGTTTAGAGGGTGTTTGGATAGTTATGATTGAAAGGAAAATGGTTGCGGAAGAAGAGGGAACCTGCGATGTAGCTTACGGGAGAGGTATGTGGCTTACGGTTGGTGAATGGGAACAAAAAGAACAAAGGCTGAAAGATAGCGATGCAGCTTATGGGAGGGACTTGTGGCTTACAGCTGGTAGTCAACAAGGAGGCCGAAAATCAGCACTGTAAGCTACGACTCATGCCTGTAGCTTACGGCGCTGTTGAAGAAAAATAGGAAAGTTGTTATTTTTATTATAAAAGCTAATTTCTTCAAAACCCTACTTCTTCTCAGCCACCAAGAACAAAATTTATCATCTTTTGGAGAGTTTTTGAAGGAGAATCACCAAGAACAATCAACATACATTCAATCATTCGGTTTTTATCAACATGTTCGGTTTTCTTATTCAAGTTTATGCTATGTTATTCATCGCCATGAGCGGCTAAACATCTTTGTAACTAAGGGTGTTCAAAAGCATCCGAATCCGAATTCGAATACGAAATTTTGGATATCCGAAAATCGGATAATCCAAAATTTCAGATTCGGATATGACTTTTGCAAATTTTCGGATATCCAAAATATCTGAATCCGAAATCTTAAAAAATATAAAAAAATAAATATATATTATATAATTATATATACAAAGTTTTATCCCCATTCCAAACCCTAACCTTAATAACAAACATCACCTCCCTCCACTCCATCCTATTCCTGTCCGAATTCTCCTCCCACCAACCAGACAACCACCATCCATCCTCCGTTGTCCCGACTATCGAGTAGATCTGTAAGTTTTTTTTTATTTCATTATCGACTATCGACAAATATAAATCCATCGACCATCAACAAATCATTTCGCATGTTTCCGAAGATAAAATCATGTACAAATACTTTCGTCTTTTTCTTTTCTGTTTTAGAATATAAAATCATAACTATATTATGGGTATTGCTTATTATTGGCTTGTGTAATTTTGATAAGACAACATATAAAATCATATATATTCGGATCAATTGATTAAAGCATTGTTTTCATCTAATTTATCTTTGTATTTGTTTTGAATTTGATACTTTGAATTGTTTTGAATGCTTGTGGTTGGAAACTTTGAATAGTTTTGAATGTTTATGCTAGTTTGAATCTTTAAATTACGCAGGTTTGGTTTGGTTTGGTTTTAATATAAGCAGGAAATTGTTTTTTTGGTTTTTTTGGATTCGGATATCCATTGGATAATCCGCATCCGAATCCGAAATTTTGGATATCCGATTTTCGAATATCCGAAAACCGGATAATCCGGTTTTGAACACCCCTATTTGTAACCACCTCCGGGTGCACGGTTCATTTGTGAAACTCTTACTCTGGTTTGGTTTATGAATTGTCTTTTAATCGTTCGAAAGATATTTGTGGTTTAGGTTATTTAAATAAGTCACGTTTGTGCAATTGCTTATCTTTTAATCATTCGTATTCGGTTTTCTTGTATCGTGAGCAGTTTGATTAACGGGAGGGTAGTTGTTATTCGTGGGTTGGTAATTAAATTATACGAGTTATTATTAAAAACTTGTGTTTGATTATCACTTAACTTAAAACAGTTCAATAAAACTATGTCTATGTGATATCCAATCATCTAAACAAGGGTGGGATGAATCATTGAATCGGAAACCTGGAGGGGGTCACTTCTTTAATATTATTGTTTACAACTTCTAAAATTCGTTTTCTTAAAACTCAAAACAACCTACAATTCAGTTAGATTTAATTTATTAGTTAGAAATTATACAAACTACGATTGTCCACCAATTCCCTTTGTAAACGACTCAACTTTCATATACTGCTATTTTCTTATATTTTTGATTGACCAAACGACATCGATCATAAAACAATAGTGAATATTAAAGACTTACTAATTAGCATACGACCTTCTTTAAACAACGAGTACCATGGTGCTATACAAAAAATAAGAAAAAAAATGACTTTTTGTGGGTTTTTAGTGGATTTTGTTCATGCAGAAAAAAAAATACAGTGCGCTATGCAGTGAAAAAACACAAAACTGTCGCAGAAAAAAAACGCAATGAACATAAAAACACTAATTGTCAGCTCAGAAAAAACACAATAGACAGAAAAAAAAACACAATACACAGTACAAAACAACACAACATTTAGAGAAAAACACAATCTGCAGAAAAAACACAACACAAAACTGCAGCAAAATAAACACAATGAACATAAAAAGATAAATTGTCAGCTCAGAAATACACAATAGACAGAAAAAACACAATGCACAGTATAAAACAACACAATATTAAGAGAAAAATACAATCTGCAGAAAAAACGCAACACAAAACTGCAACAGAAAAAAACACAATGAACATAAAAACTACAAATTGTCATCTCAGAAAAACATAATAGACAGAAAAAAAAATAATGCACAGTACAACACAATATTCTGAGAAAATCATAATCTGCAGAAAAAACACAACACAAAACTGCAGCTTAAAACCCACTAAAAACGTCGTTTTTTTCGTTTTTTGTAATGCTCAATGGTGCTTGTTGGAAAGATAATAAAACGCTTGTTAATTTGGTATAATTTATTTTGAAGAGGACCGGCGAAAAGAACAGGCGTACTACGGGCCTGTTTGGTAGTCTCTTAATGAGGCTCTGAACCATTCAGCTTTGAATGGTCAGTACTCAGACTGTTTGTTTCAACCTAAAAAAGGCTCTGAATGGAATGGTTAAGAGCTGAACCATTCAGATTTGGTGCATAGCTGAATCATTCAACACTTAGGGGCTGTTTGGTTGATTAAGTGCTTAATCATTAAGAGGTCTGAATGGTTAAGAGGGCTGTATGGTTAAGTGCTGAATCATTAAGTTGGACCTCTTAATGGTTAGTTTTCTTGTCCCACATTGGTATGAGAGTTTCATTAAAGTTCAGCCTAGTTTAGTGCTTAATGATTCAGCAACATCCCAAGTCTTAATGATTCAGCCTTAACCATTCCATTCAGAGGCTGAAACAAACGCGCTGAATGCTGAATCATTCAGCACTGAATGGTTAAGAGCCTCATTAAGAGGCTACCAAACAGCCCCTTAATAATTCAAAGCCTCTTAACCATTCAGACCTCTTAATGATTCAGCACTTAATCAACCAAACAGCCCCTACCATCATCTTGTTCATAACCCCTATCGGAACCGTCACAAACCATGGGCCAACAAAACAAAATACCCTTTGTTTGATCATGGTAAATGACGAGGTTACAGGGATGACGAAGAACCTAAAGAATTTGACCCGCTAATTCCATTGTTGTCTATTTTGATGAGGATACTGATGAAACTTCTTGAATTTGATAACAAATCACAAGTTCTGCAGGTTTATGTAGAACCGCTGTTTTGCTCTCATGAAATTCATGATAAAGAAGATGATTTTCTGTTCATAATTAATCATGTTATTTTTTTTTATTTTAAACCAAAGCAAGTGTTTTGAATGGTAACTTTGACAGAAACAAAAACCCCCTCGAACGCTTTCTTGTTCCTGGCATACCAAATTCTCCATGCTGTCGCAATCACAACCGAATAAACGATCTTTTTCCACTTTTTAGAGCCCGGGTTCTTGACAATCGCCTCGACCATATCCTTAGGAGAGCGTATGCTATCTGGCCACGAAATCCTCATCCACCTCAAAACATTCCATCATATAGCCCTCGCCCATAAGCGGTCAACAAATACGTGGTCCACATCCTCTTCCGATAACCCACACCGAACACACGTAGAATCCGCGATATTAACTCCTCTTTTACTAAGTTCCAACTTGGCTGCAACTCTACCACACATCGCTCTCCAAAGAAGGAAGGTACATTTAAGAGGTGCCCACGAAGACCAATTAAACCTTGATCCATCCGATTGATTATACAAACTCGCTGCGACTTCCAACCTCAGATCCTTGACCGAAAACCCAAACACTCCACCATTGCACCATACCCATTTGTCCCTGTCCCCTTTGAACTTGAAGCCATAAAGACGCTGATTCAAATCACCAAATTGCCGAAGCTCGACATCCGAACAAGGCTCCTTGTTCCAATCCCAACCCCAATTGTTGTTCGATCTCCGCGTATCCAAAAATAGAAATATTTTTATTTTTAGCCAGCTTATACAACTTAGGAAACACCAACATCAAAGGGCTATCGAGAAGCCAAGAGTCTTTCCAAAATCTTGTCATCGACCCATCTCCACACACCACTTTCAACTTGTCTTGAATACAAATACCCATTTTGAAAAGACTACCTTCTATGCTGCCAATATCCTTCCACAGCCCATTGACCGCCTTCTATATATGGTTGGATTTACAATCTCAAATATCATAGCAGCACTAATAATAGATGTGACATTTACAAGCATTTGCATTTATTTTTTCAAATGTGCAAATGAATATGGCATTCATACATTCAATTCAGATACTAGAAGATGTAAATCCAACCATATTTAAATATCTTAACATAGAGAATAAGAAACAACAAAGATCCAACAGAAATAGCATAATTAAGTCTAATTGTCAAATGAAGCTTTCAAGCTTACACAAGTTTAAACGTTTAGTTTTCAACCAACGGTCCTCAGTTCAACTCTTCGTCCGGCTCTGGTAATTTGTCATTAAGGTCAAAGGCCAGACCCTTAGAATCCGAACCTAACACGCTGTCTGCAATTCTATTTTCTTCAGAGCCGCCACCAGGTGTTGTTTGGGCATCTGTGTTAGAACTTTGTATTTCGGGTGACATAGAAACAACTGGTGCTTGGCTTGATGACTGGTGGTTGGATTCCCTGGCAGCTTTACAAACCATGCAAATGCATCCAGATCGGTGCTTCTTGTTCCATTTTGTTGGCACCAGTAATGTGACTGGTTGCTCCATATCTGGCTCTGTGACATGAGTATATGGTCAATGGGTTAAAGAAAATTTTCGTTGTGGGTAGTATTTTGGCGCATAAACCTCCCTAGGTGTTTTTAATTTTGTTAATAATTTAGTAATCTTATTTGATTAGTATGAAGGTTTGAAAATATAATATAAGTATAAATTATTTCTTTCATGTATCTTCATAGATCAAACTGATCTTCTATCTTACCATGACCACTAGCCAAATCATTTGGCTGCCTCTTGCTAGCTGTAGAATGTGTTGCCGATCTGGTCATAACCTATAAAAAAAAACAACATTACTATGTACTTAATATTAAATTTTTTAAGTTGTTACATAAATATGGTGTTTTTAGAAATGATGAGTAACTTAAAACAAAAGAAAATCATCAATAATAATAATAATAATAATTAAATTTTAAGTTTTTTTTAATCTTATATAATTTTTCCAAAGAATGCATTTATACACTATAGGATCATAAATATTTATGAGCTAAATTCCATTCTATATCAATCCAAACCAAACTAAGAGTAGACTCACTAGCTTATATTCAGGGCCGGCCCTGAGCATGGGCCGGGTGGTCGCCGGTACAGGGTCCGACCCTCAAATGGGCCCGAACTTTTTATAAAAAATATACATATATATATATATATATATTAAATTCTATATTTAGGATATATACTTGTATTTTTATACAATAATGTCTTCTTAGTGAAATTGGAAAAATCATGCTAATTTAAAATTTAATGTAGAGGTCTCAAGTTCAATCCTTGACTCTAGGACCATATTCAATATTTTTTTAATTTATTCCTCGTTACAAAATTTTGGGCAAAATTTTTTTTTCGCCCAAGACCCAAACTTTTTTTAGTGTTTTCGGAGACAACTCTGCTTATATTGCCATAAAAGTTTATGGTAGGATCACTTAGTATTGCAATAAAAAGTTATAGACTCGAGTACCTTGCTAGTACTTCTTTCAAACCCTTTTTCGACCACAACGGAGGGAGCATTGCTACCACAAGGCAAGTCTTCGTGCGTCTTGTTCCAATTCTTTGTAGTTTTACTTGTTGATCCAATTTGACAACTCTTTTTCTTTAACAAAACACCAAAGTCAGCGTCTAGGTTAGATTGAATATTTGATTTCCTTTTAGTAGATGTGGTCTTTTCCTTAGAAACCTCTTTGCTTGTGGTACTACCCATGACCTATACATAGATCATTAACAATCAACACAATGACACATCAAAAGCTAAATACTATACATGACAATTTGCTTGTAAATTTTTTTTATGAATATGTCAAAGAAGTTGTATATGCTTGTTTAAGAGCAAAATCAAAATGCTAATGTTTGAAAATTACCATTTTGCCCTTGTCGTTAGAGCGGGAAGTAGTGTTAGGCTTCGGTAATAGATTCACCTTGCTAGTAGGGGATGGAACCTTTCGGTATCCAATGACTAACTTACCCTCGGGTTCCAACTTACAAAATGTTACTGAAAGAAGATAGTATAATTAAATCATTATGATATATCATATAATTAAGCATAGAAATATAAAATATGAACATAAAAATAACATAACAGACATTCAAATAAGGTCGAATAGGAAATACATATCTAAATTTCAGTTACCAGTATCTCCTTCAGCCAATTTCATTGATCGAACATAAGGCTCAAAACCTTCCAGGAAGTATATTCTGCTGTTGCTATTAGGCCACATTCTAAAACTAAAACGCCAATCTTTTCCGTTGGAATCTTGAACTACAACGCGTTCTCCTTCAGCATCATCAATGGTGGGAAAGAACTTCTGAATGATATCAATATAAACATTTATATACCCCTGATTGATACAATACAAACTTGATTATTGTAATAACAGTAATATGTATGCATACTAACCTCTGCACATTTCTTTGGCAGCACAAGGCGCCCACCCTTCCCAGTATCAGTAGCACTCAATGTTTTCTCAAACAATGGAGTAACTTTCTCATTTAAACTATCAAAGAATCAAGGGCAAGAAGGGATTATTTTGTTACGCGCGTAAAAAATTATTATTGTTTCGCTTTATTTGTGGTAAGTATAATATTTAAAAGAACTAAAAGAATACCCTTTAAAGATCTCATCAAGTTCTTCAACTGTCATTTTGGGTGTATAACGTTCTCGCTCATTGTTCCTACTTGTTCCGGTGCTAGGCTTTTCATTACTAGCCTTAACTTGAGCTTGAGCTTTAGTTGAAGACTTGCTTCCACTGGGTTCAAGAGCCAATGGTGGAGGGGTTGATTGTGGTTCATCAGTCACTTGATTACTTGCCACCAGTGTTAGTTGAACAACAGCAAGAGGGGTGGGTGTGCGGATAGACTCTTGCACATTTTCTCTAGATCTCGGTAGCTGAAACAAAGTAACAATTGATGATAAACGAAAAATGATTCTAACTTTTGCAACACTTGATTGTATAATTGGCTTATTGGTGGTGTAAACTAAAAAAATTATATTAGTATAAGAGTCCTTTATAGTGTTAATAATGTAAACTAGATTTATATGTTAGAGGTCTAGATTGTCAAAGTCATTTAGATTTTCCAACTGTTTACCCAAGCGTTGCGTCGATGTGATGAACAGATTTGTAATCATAAATCAAAATTCTAGTTTGTATATATTTTGTTCATAATTGTCTTTGATTGCCAACATTGGTATCAAAGCGGCATTAATTTGAAAGAAAACGTTCAGGGAAGTTCACCAAACTTGTGATCACAAGAAGCTGGTCAAGAATCAGGGTTCAAGAAGTTGATCAAGAAATCAATAAAGGGAAGGGCTATTTGTTTCATCATTGATTGATTATTCATAAGCAATTGACGAGTGTGATTGTTTACATGGTTCCGAACAAAAGGGACAATCAAGAACATTCAAGATTGGATCAAGATCATTCAAGATTCAATCAAGAAGTGGAGATTCTGTTGGAATTAATCTTGATTGTTAAAGTGGGTTAGATTCATGAACCAAGAAGTTAAAGGTTGAACGGTTCATATGTGAAAGTTGGAAAAATAAAAGTAAGAGATAAATATAATTCTTAGTGAATTACAGATAATTGTATAGTCACGTGTTTGAGTATTACTAGTAGTTAGAATTAGATTAGGATGCAAGTTATTATTACTATAAATAAAGGTGCAGGATCATTGTATTATTTTGGTTTTGATATTTGAATAAACATGACATAGTGTCCAAGATAATCTCTCGTGTTTTTCTTGTGTACAAGTTCTTTGTGAATGTGATCGATCCAATTGGCTCCAACAAATTCGAAGAAGTGATCATCAAATGTCTAACATCCAGATAAGTATTATGTTCACTTTTGATTCGGTAAAAGTAGCAAGTTAGAACACTAAATCGATCAAAGGAGGAAATAGATTAGATTAGTTATTGTTTTGTATGTTTTCAATCAAAGAAACATAAACAAAAGTAGAATCTGGTTAGCACTTCTGGGAAGAAAAAAACATTGGAATAGGTAGAAAGAAGACATGTTCAATGGTTGAGGATTCATCCAAGAACAAGGACACTGTAGCGATAAAGGAAAGAGGAACTTCAGTGCATTTCCAATGCCCCATTCTCAACACTACCAATTAAACCATTTGGGTTGTAAAGGTTAGAGCAATCTTTAACATCCATGGAATTTGGGAAGCAATGGAACCATCAATGGGAACTGAAGTCAATCAAAAGAAGAACAATACGACACTTGCATTACCATAGCAAGCTATTCCTAAAATATGGCCTTGCAAATTGCTAACCTCACTTCAACCAAAGATATATAGGATGCATTAAAGGTTCAACATGTAGGAGTTGATAAGGTTAAGGATGTGCGTATTCAGACACTCGAGACAAACTTTGAATCTTTAAAACTGATGCTAATTAATGAGTCACTTGATGTCTATGCGGGAAATATTAGTGACATGGCATCGCAGGCAAGCATTCTCGGCCAGACAATGGATAACATAATATTGCTTTAAAAACTTTTAGGTTCGGTACTAGAAAAGTCCATGTAGAAAGTTGTTGCAGTTATAGCAGTTTGCTAATCTTAATACGATGACATGTGAAGCTATAAAAAGATTAAAGGATTTCGAAGAATGCATTAAGAAGCAAACTAAGGAAGACGACGTGTCTAGTAAAATTTTATTCAACAAAGCAGACAGAAAAAAGGTTAAGTATCATAAATAAATTTGTTCATTGCAGTCGTGGGGGTTCGATTCAAGAAAACATTGGGCGTAGCCAAGATAAATGTCGGTCCAAAGAAAGTAAGAATGGTAAACAGTTATAGGGAACAAAAGTCACATAAGATGTCACAAGTGTCATGAGCTCGGACATTACATGAATGAATCCAAAATGGAAGAAAGAGGAGTCCAAAATGAATGTCTAAAATGGGAGAAAGAGGAGTCAAACTTATTTATATTTAGTATAAGGGTCATAGAGTCAATATTGTAAACTAGGTTTATGGGTCATGGTTTCATTGTAAACACTTAGGGATCTTAATTGTTAAGAGTCATTTAGGATAACCGAACGTTTATCCAAACGTTTTGTCTATTGGATCACATGGTTCATGGAACATAAATAGGCGTTGATGTGATAAACAAATTTGTAATCAAAAATCAAAAATCTAGTTTGTATATATCTTGTTCATCATAAACAGTAAACTACCAATGATAAATTAATTCTTGATTATTGTAATAATAGTAATATGTATGCATGCTAACCTCTGCACATTTTTTTGGCAGCACAAGGCGCCTACTCTTCCCAGTGTCCTTGCCACTCAACGTTTTCTGATCAACCAATAGAGTGCCTTTCCCTTTCAAACTATCAAAGAATCAAGGGCAGGAATGGATTATTTTGTTATACGCGTACAAAATAATTATTGTTTCAGTTTACAAGAAATTAGAAAATACCGTTTACGGTCTAGCTCATTGTTCCCACTTGTTCCAGTGCCAGGCTTTTCATTACGATCTTCAACTTGAGCTCGACCTTTAGTAGATGACTTACTTCCACTAGATTCAGGAGCCAATGTTTGAGGGGTTGATCGCGATGCGTCATGGATATAATCTTGACCAGCCAATTGATTATTCGCCACGGATGTTTGTTGAACAGGAGCAAGAGGGCTGGATGTGCTGATAGGTATGTGACCAGTTTCTTGAGAACTTTGTTGCTGAAACAAAATAACAGTTGATTACAAATGAAATATGATCCTAACTTTTGTAACAATTGATTGTATAACTAACATATGATTATGCATACCGATATTGCATTTGGCTGTTCACAGTCATTGCATTTTATTTCTCTATCCCCTAAAGATGTATACCAGTCTTGTGTTACTAGGCATGGGCGATGTATTCTCTGCGGGGAAAATTAATCTTTTTTTAGTAATAAAGATATATATTGTCTTTAGTCGTTAAAATACAGTAGTACAATGTCGTATACAACTAAATTAAAAGAAATGTAAATATATTCAAAGCAATGGCTCCAATAGGTAGTGCATTCAACTAAAAGAAACAAAGAACTAAACCGATAATGTCAAGAAATTTGTTCTGACACGACCAACCTATCCTGACGACAGTTAGTCGTCGAATAGGCATCTTAAAAATATTTTGAGTCTTATAACCTAATAGAACTCGCTTGTCTCCCAAAATACAACAAGTGAGTCAGTACTTGTATACTATTAGAGATAGCTCACACGTCCGAGCTAGCCCCATGCTTTTTGTTGTTTTAGTATATGCGGAAAAAGAATCAAGTATTGAAGGAACGATTAGAGAGTACTCATCTCCAATATTCTAATTATAGGTGCATGTTGTTCTTTGTTCTTGAAAAATAGGTGAGATGTTGGTTTTTTAGCAAAAATAAAATAAAATAAAATAAAATGAACCTCCAAGTTCACGTTGTGTGGTCACAGTGTCACACCAAAAGGAACTGGTATTTCACCTCAATCTACAAAATTAATTGCATTAATATGAATTTATGTGGACAACCAAAATTGTCTTTTGAACAATTGTACTAACATGCGAGTAGCGGAATCAACCAAGTTGTTTCATGTTAGTGGAAACCGAGCGGTTGTAACTTCCTGCTATACTCAGTAACAACCCGTAGCCCACAATAAAGCGAAACTTCAAAAACTTAAAGGTGGCTCATGGTGACGTGAAGTGCAAGGTGTGCTTCCAAAACGTCACATTATGTCCATCGTACATAGGCCCATAGTCACAACACGTGCGTGGATGAGGGGTGCAAACCCTCTAGGGTCCCTACTTATTCCATAGGACAAAGGATGACATAATGTATCTGAGAAAGGCTCAACTTATATATCACTCCATAATTCATCAATCCACCTATGTAGGACAACTTTTATCCACTTTTCATTTCAAGTTCCATATTAAACTCATTAATAATGATCATCTACATCCCAATCATATTAGCTCAGTTATATATGGACACATTTTAGTTGATTGTGAATCTCTCGTCATTGAGAATGCAATCCCAAAATAATTACTTACATAACACATACAAAAATATTATTATTTGTGTCCAAAGTTAAAAAAAAAAAAAAGACACACATTTTCACTATTTTTCTAACAAATGTTCTACATAAATTAAGGACACTTTTAGATGTTGTGCTTGTAGAGTTGTAGCCCATCATCTATAAGTTGATTCGAGTTAACATTTAGCTCTATATTCAATATAGTTCACTACAACAATCTGGAGCTTTAGGGGCGACGCCTGTCGCCCCTAAAGCCCGAAATTCTTGTAGTGGTTAAACATTAAAACCTAATTGAAAATGGACAAATCAGATGGATAAAATTAGTAGTTAAACTTAGTCTTCAATAGACATTATATAACAGTAAATATATATTATACTCATGAGAAACGATTAAAAGTGTATACAGGTAACTACTAAATATTTCTTAGATCAATTGTCTAACCTTGTTGCAGTATTTGCAGAAGCTCCAGAGAGTAGAATCTTTGTGGTGTATATAACAATAATTTTTTGTCATGTAAGCAATGCTGCAGCCAAATTCAACACTATTACAACTTTATAGAAATAATAAGAAACATGCATGTAAGGTTTGATTTTCATATAACAAATCTAGAAAGAAGGAAAGATGCAAGATTCGTAAATTGCATTCTAAAACAGGATATGAGGATATCCTAAACAAATCCATGCAACATTACATGAAACATTACTTATAATACTAGTAACATTAACATCATCAAATTTGTATTAAGCCTTTAAAAGTAGCTTACTAGCATTCATTACAAAGACTAACGCTCCGACCCAACCGTTTCCAGCCTGGTCTTGGGACCGTTATAGCTTTTTTACAATTTTCGTTTTCGCAAGTAGTCAATGAATTGCCGGACGATGAAGCCATAGTCTCCTTGTGAGAATCCTATAAGAATAAATAAGATAAAGGAAACTTTTACTTTACAAAAAATCATAATCAAACAATATGCATTTCACAAGAATGATTCTATTGGTCATTTTAATCTTTCTAGTGATGAAGAAAGAGGGTTTTTGGCAGCGTTTACTATTTTTTTTTTAGTAGCAATCGTTACTCTTAATCTACTTTACACCAATAATTTTAAAATACTCTCTTTCCCAAATTTGAATACTGGACATCCTCTCTAAGTGACATGTGCCTCTACCAAATGGTCTAGCCCCACGTTATCGCATAGTTTACTGTCTGTGGTATATAAATTTTTGTGTGGTTCATGTGTAAGGTGTTTTAAGAATAGGTTTTCTATAAGTTAGAGATGTTTAAGGTGGTTTGATTATATCAATATGAAGCTATACATACTTTGTATACTATGAAAATAAGGATAACTCTTAGGGTGGTGAGAGTGTTTGCCGCTCTTGCCACAACCACCTCTCTCTCTCTCTCTCTCTCTCTCTCTCTCTCTCTCTCTCACATCGTTTTTCCTACTATTTATCTTATACTTGTCAAATCACTGAAAATACTACACGCTTCGTATGTTTCCCATATCGCAACTATTTTAAAATTAAACAAAACAGTTAACTAAAATATGATTGGTTAGATTTTAGAGAGGTACCCACACAACATCTCCATATGCTTAGCGTGGTTGGCAAACAATTAACCCACACCGCACCACCGTATGCGGATTCACACCCTTCGATCACAAAACATTTTGTCGACATCGTTCTCACCACCCTTAAGAAAGGGTGAAAGAGGTTTTTAGAAAAAATAGAAAGATAAATTGTATGTTTATGTTCATTGGATTTCAATTATTTTATAGGTAGAATTTCTTATTTATTTTTATATCTACATTTATGATTTTAACATTAAAATGATTTGCATTTTGGGGATTTAGGATTCATAAAAAAGGTAGAAAGATTAAAATTATTTTCTTTTATCCTAACTTATTATTATTATTATTATTATTATTATTTGTGAATAAATGGTAATTTCATTCCATGACTGTGAAAATTATATCAAGATAGCGGGCAGACGGGCAACAAACTACATTGTCACCCCTTTTCTGAATAACGAACCCCAACCTACTGAAAATGAAGCTTTGCCCTCCCAAAGTTGAGACACTACTATGAATAACCCGTGAGACTCTGGACAGAAAACGTGTAGCTTCCGGTGCCAAAAAACCAAAGATATTTAGACAATTACTTGAATGTTCAGAAGAATTTTTTAATAAAGTTTTGAGAAATAAATGGTTTAGATATCATATCTAACTATAATCTCTCTTTTTTAATATCCCCTAACAAACCATTTAATTTAATTAAATTGAATTGAATTAAATTTGCCTTTTAGTCTCTTAACTATTCTATGCAATAACAACTCCAAATGACTACAATACTAATTCTTGATTGCTAATGATATTGGTATTTTTATAATAAATTTACATTTTTAACCCCTAACTTTAACAGGGCTATTTGATGATCCCTGAACTCTAATATTCTTTTTTTATAAACAATTTACGTTTATATCCCTAAACTTTAATAGATTTATGACACATAAGTTTATTAATACTTCTTTTCTATAAAGGATTTACGTTCCAACCCCAAAAGTTTAATATAGTTATCATACGGCTCTTAAGCTTAATAAAATTATTTTTAAAAAAATATTTGTTATTTCATCTTTTCTATAAGTTTAATTCTTTTTTTTATTAAACTTATTATTTATTTAACCTTTTTTACAATTAAATCCAAATTTTAACTCTAAATATGTTTACTTAGTTGTGTTGTTTGCTAATTTTTATTGTCATTTATATTAAAGTCAACATGGTATATATTAAGTAGAAACCTATCAATATAGCAGGTAACATATTTAATTTTTTTATCTACCTCATTATGATTAAAGCTAACTTTATTTTATAGGTAGAGTTTCTTATTTATTTTTATATCTATATTTATGATTTTAACATTAAAATAAATTGCATTCTGGGGATTTAAGAGTCATAAAAAAGGTAGAAAGATTAAAACTATTTTCTTTTATCCTAACTTCTTATTATTATTATTATTATTATTATTATTATTATTTGTGAATAAATGGTAATTTCATTCCATGACTGTGAAAATTATATCAAGATAACGGGCAGACGGGCAACAAACTACGTTGTCACCCCTTTCTGAATAGCGAACCCTAACCTACTGAAAATGAAGCTTTGCCCTTCCGGAGTTGAGACACTACTATGAATAACCCGTGAGACTGTGGACAGAAAACGTGTAGCTTCCGATGCCAAAAAACCAAAGATATTTAGACAATTACTTGAAGGTTCAGAAGAAATTTTTAATAAAGTTTTGAGAAATAAATGCTCTAGATATCATATCTAACTATAAGCTCTCTTTTTTAATATCCCATTACAAACCATTAAATTAAATTAAATAAAATTAAATTGAATTAAATTTGCTCTATTAACTATTCTATTCAATAACAACTCCAAATGACTACAATACTAATTCTTGATTGCTAATGTTATTGGTTTTTTTTTTATAATAAATTTACATTTTTAACCCCTAACTTTAACAGGGCTATTAGATGATCCTTGAACTCTAATATTCTTTTTTATAAACAATTTACGTTTATATCCCTAAACTTTAATAGATTTATGACGCATAAGTTTATTAATACTTCTTTTCTATAAAGGATTTACGTTTCGACCCCAAAAGTTTAATATAGTTATCATACGACTCTTAAGCTTAATAAAGTTATTTTTTAAAAAAATATTTGTTATATTATCTTTTCTATAAGTTTAATTCTTTTTTATTAAAGTTATTATTTATTTAACCTTTTTACAATTAAATCCAAATTTTAACTCTAAATATGTTTATTTAGTTGTGTTGGTTGCTAATTTTTATTGTCATTTATATTAAAGTCAACATGGTCTATATTAAGTAGAAACCCATCAATATAACAGGTAACAAATTTATTTTTTTTATCTACCTTATTATAGTTAAAGCTAACTTTTAACTTTAAACATCTCATATTTTTACAGTAGTTTAAAGGTTGCATGACATATAATAGCCCATTGATATATCATGTAACAAATACATCCTCACCAGCATCCTTTACGACCCCGCTGAAAAGCGCGGAGTCCAATACTAGTTTATTAAAAAAAATCCGAAGTTTTCCTATTAATAAAGTTTACTTACATTCAGAATTTACAGATTGGATTAAAATTCAAGATTGGATTTGTTTATTTATGTCTATGTTTAAGTGAACTTAATAAATTTAATAGTTTTAACTAATAATAGAGATATAGGACCATTAAAAACAATCTAAAATTAGATATATTTTTTTGTTAAATTTTTGTTGTATTTATAGAAAATTAATAAAAAGTGTCTTATGTATTAAGCATTGTTAGTAGTATTATAACTTATAATGTCTTAGTACAGCTAATGTTATTTAATAATTACTATGTATCATTATAATAAGGTTTATTGGATTTTAATACTCCCAACTTTCAGAGTTTGGCTGGCAATACTCCCAACTACAGAAATGTTTACCAGCACTCTCAACTTTTAAGGTATTTTCCACTGGCACTCCCAAACTAACCCAGTTAGTTTGCTGACGTGGCATGCTGACGTGGCCATTATTGCTGACGTGGCATGCTGATGTGGATGACACATAAGATGACACATCATCTTCCACAGCATGCCACGTCAACAATAATGGCCATGTCGGCATGCCACGTCAGCAAACTAACTGAACAAACTAACTGGATTAGTTTGGGAGTGCCAGTGGAAAATACCTTAAAAGTTGGGAGTGCTGGCAAACATTTCTGTAATTGGGAGTATTGCCAGCCAAACTCTAATAAACTGATGGTGGTGTATGGACGATGGTGGTGTGTGGTGGTTGTGGAGGTAGACAGTAGTGGTGGAGGACGGTGGAGGTGGTGTCAACAATGGGTGGTGATGGTGGTGGTGGATTGCGGTGGCGGACAGTAGGTGGTGGTGTTTAACCATCTGCAGACTTTGGAAGATCTTAAAAGTGGTTGGGCTAAGTTTGCACCAAGTAGAGCTCTATCAGACGTTTTTTAATGTAACGTCTTCAAAAAAACACAGCCTGCAGATGGCAATATCCACGCATGGTCTACGCGGTGCAAACCTGCGTAGACGTTTTTTAGAAAAACAAACACCAACATAAAGTAAAAATATATAACTTTAGAGAGTTAAAAGTGAAATTATAATAACTAGTTGAATAAATAGTGGTACACTCCTTTTATAGCAAAAACTATAACTTATTAACTCGTTTAAATGTCTCACCTTTTGTGGTGTGATGATAAATGTATTGGTGTATCGAATGAAAGATTGGAGTTCAAGCTTCATCTGAGACAAGAATGGGTGTATTTTTTTTTTTTAAAAAAAAGCTAATTGATTTTTAATTTGAACTTAAGACCTCCCACAACTAAGTGTTTTAAATGTTTTGTCTTTGTCAATTAACCACCACCCCATTACAAGAATGAGTGTATTTAAGAGAAAAATTTAGCCGTTAAAAAAAATTAACTCATTTAAATGAAACTAGTTTAATATGACATCTGATTTATTTATAGGATGTAAATTTATGTATTAGACCATAAGTAATGGTTCATGTTTCTTATGGGGCATTTTCCACCACATCATTATTATAATGCCCTTCAAAAAAATGTGTAATGGTTAAAGCCACTTAATGCTCTTTTTAGTTATTACATTCCATATTTTTTATCCTATTTGGGCATTATACTAGAAATGTCTCACCCTCATAATGCCCAAAGAGATGGTGTTAAGGGCATTATCATGCTTATTCATGCCCCTATAATACCCACTAGCTCTTAACTTCAAGATTTCATTTACGAGGTGAAATTAACTACAATTAAATATCATACTCTACATTTTAAGAGAACTAGAAATCTACAAGAAAAATCTAACGATCCAAAATTAGAGAGGTAACAATAATATATACTTTCAAAAAAAAAAAAAAAAAAAAAAAAAAAAACCATACCATTTATGATTAAAGAATTTGAACCATAATAAATTAAATTCATATCAGTTCTATAAAAAAAAACATAGACAAATAAAATTTTTCTAAATAAAATCAAAAAATTCTTAATATTTGTGGTTGCAAAAATCGTTAGACGGTGTCAACTCAATTGACTGGGGAGTTGTGAGTACTCGATCACAGTCGGGAGTATTTGGAGATGACCCACCGAGTAATCGGCCTAGGCAGGGATTACTCGTTGAGTAACCGACGCCTAGGTGGGACTTTTACAACCATAGCTAAACCTAAAATTAATGAATATAAGCAAAAATGGCAATTAAACAAAAATATATAGAGTAAATTAACTTTAAGAGTTAATCGGTGTAGAAAACTCACAGATAATGTAAGAGATCGACAGATCTATAAAGAGTTCCGCTTATGAGGTCAAGTGAAATGATATCAACGAAACCAAGGGATTCTAGGTGAAGCCCAAGGTCGACTTCTTATGTTGGTGGCAATCTATAGGATTAGCGGAGGCAAGAATGTTAGAAGTCAAAGAAAGAAAGAGAAGGATTAGCGGAGATATTTAGAGGGGTAACGTGATTGGAACGAGGGGGATTAGCGGATATATTTAGCAAAAGGGGTAATGTGCCTATAAATAGATTAAATGTAAAGCGCGTGTTTGATTTTTGGGAGTTTCAAATTTAAAGTGAGCGGGATTAAGCAATCCTAAGGGATTTTTGTTCTTTTTATTTTTTACGGTGTTTCGTTTCATGTAAAGTTATAATTTCATTAAATACAATTTACATCCCTCAAGTTTTTACTCCACATGTATGTACCACTATTAGAAAATTGACTATCAAGAGTGAACTTATCACCCAAATATTAAAGAGTCGATAATTACCAACAAAGAGAAAAAACCTCCCAACAAAGTAATATATTTGTTGTTAGCCCCTCACTGTATCAGCAAGGGACTGTAATACTGTCAATGATTATTATTTGTGACAAATGATCGATCGATAGGCCGTCAAATACTACGAACGTAAGATTCCTTTAGATTCCGATTAGTTCTTTGTTATTGTCGGTTTGAACCAATTGCGATGATTGTATACATCAGTAACCAGTAAAAAAGCTCATTAAAATACCCTAACGGTTTTCACATGGTTCGTCTTTTATATATCTTAGGGTTTATGTATACCTTTCAACGTACATCATATAACTAACTAGGCACTCGTGGTTAACTGATATTCGAATTGATGCTAGCAAAAATACAGTTTGTCAATTGGGATATTGATTCCTTCAGCTCTATTATTACGACGGAAGTTGAGCATAAACAAGTTTCTTTGACTTTAATGTATCTTCTATTGCTCGATCATACATTGGGATACAGAGATTGTTCTTCAAGAACAAGAAGAACACAGCATAGATTCAACCACCTAAAATTGATTAGTTGGTGGGTACACTAATCAATTGCCTGAATGAGTCACAGAAATATCTACCTTATCTTATTTGTATTCAAAATTTGCAAGGGTTTGGTTACAGAGAATTAGGGTTTTATAGAACCCATACATGTGAACTATTTAATAAGTATGAAGCTTCATATGCCTCGTCATGTGTATACCCTAATATCCTATAACCAAACTCCACATAAAACAAATCTGCCAACTTTTGACACTAAATGTGCACTAACTTACTCCCCCTTGGAAATAGCTAGAGATATGTTATTAACTTACCCTCCCGGTCTCTGTTTATGGCCGCTTGCCTCTGTCGCGGTTGCGAGCTCACCTCGTCTTCCTCCGCCACGATAAGTTGTGCCGATTCCCAAACCGCGTTCACAAAAACCCGGTTTTCTTCGCTCGACGAAGACGAGGAATCAAACATTGGTAGGTATGACATTGTTGTGTATTTTTTTAAAGAAAAGTAGAAGAGTTTTAAGTTGGTTTTGGTTGTTTATGTGTGTTTAAAAAGAATGGTGGTGTTTATATATTTGGTTTTGGGGTAAAAAAAAAAAATAGCCGTTATATATCCGTTGGAATTAAAAAAAGAAAAAAAAGAAATGCTCTGATTGGCCAGGCCATTATGTCCTCACAGGGACGAGGCGGAGGGGCAAGGGAGGACGGGGGAAGGGGGGCGGTGTGCTGGTGGGGGACGGGGCAAAAAGCGAGGACGGGGGGGGGGGGGGGGGGGGGGGGGGGGGGGTCTCCACACCTCTAAGCCTAATAGTCTTGATTTGTCTCACATTATCTCTTCATCATTTTGGAACGTCAACCACTAGGTGCATCAATAGACTCTCCCTAGGATGATGTTTCCAAAATCTTAGCTTTTCTCACTCTCGAGTGCTTCAAAAGATGTAGGAGGAGGATTCTTACTCAGCATCTTCTAATCTGAGGTATTGAAGTATCCCATGATCTTCATGATTTCTTTACTCTGGTGAGTTTATTGATTTCTACATCTCATGTGTTTTTCATCAATAATATGTTCTCTCTATTATCAGGAGTTTCGCTTCTTTTTATTTCAGTATTGGTGGAGGATTTTCTAATTATATAAACCGGTCAGCGATTGTAGCAGTTTTGCAGCGATTCTGGCAGTTTACACAGGTGATGTCCGTCTCATTGGTCCATTTAAATGTATTTGGTTTTAAAAGAGGTTTATAAATGATAGATGTGAGAACATGTAGTAAGTTGTATTGTAATGAGTGAGAAGGTTTTATGCATTAAGATAAAATTTTGATAACCTCTAACCCGTTAGACCCATTTGCTATGTTTTGCATTTAGCTAAATTTTATGGTTTGATTTTACACTCTTACCTATAATCTAAATTTGGATGCTGCTCAACTTATTATAGATTGTTGGTCATGGATTTTAATATTATTTTTTTGGTCTTGAATTGTCTACATACAGCATTTCGCTTCACTGGCTCAGTCCCCATTTCACCATACATTTGCATCAAAGTATCTTATTGTATGGTTACTTTAGGTTTTTCCAAACGTGAACCTTTTGTTGATACAAGATTGGTTTGGTGGATGTGTAAAAGTTGAAAGAGGTAAAATGGGAACGGTTGAACCGGCCATACATGAGTGTCCAAATTGTATTAAACAAGTTAACTATTAGATAAACTACTATGTGTGAAGTAAGTTTGATGATACAAAGATGGAGCAGGTATGTGAGTAAGACTAGAAGGTGTGGGGAGCGGCATTGGGCCGGCGACGCCAAGCCGGGCCGGCGAACACCGCCCCCCTGGCTGGGCAACGGCTTGGGCGGCATCCAAAGGCCGTTTATGCCGGGCCTTGGTCAAGCCTTGGGACGCGTGAAAAGTGGGGGGACGTGCTTGTGACCGTTTGGATTGTGACCGTTTAAAAAAAAAAAAAAAAAAAAAAAGAATTTTTTTTCAAAAACTCTATTTAAACCCACTCATTTTATACCATTTTCAACACAAATCAAACCCCACTTTTTATACCAACCCTTATTTTATATAAAAAATACTTTATACTTTATTCAATGGATCCCAACCAAAACAACCCAAACCCGAATCAACCACCACAATATAACCCGAATCCAAACCCGTTCACGATGCCAATGGATCCATCTTGGGCTACTTTTGCGGGTTTTCAACAAACTCCCAACCCTTTCACCCAATATCCTCAAATGCACCAAAGCCCGTCTACCTTTAACCAATTCCATAATTTGCAAATGCATCATAACCCTCAATCCTTTACCCAACTTTTACAAACTCCGCCATTCCGTCAATCTCTACCACCACAACGACAACCCAATTTTGAACTCGAAGATGAAGAAGATGATGAGGTGGAGGTTGTCCCCGAAACACAAGTCCAACGTTCGAAGGGGAAGGCGAAGGCGAGTGCGAGTGCGAAGGGGAAGGGGAAAAAAAAGCCAACCGAACGAAGCCTTTGGACCAAATTGGAAGAAGAAGCGTTAGCGAAGGCGTATCTGGCTAGTTCGAAAGATCCCATAGTTGGTAAAAAAATTTAATTTTTTTGTAGTATACAATAAAAAAAAATTATTTTTTTTATTCTCTAATATATGTTTTATTTAAATGTAGGGACTAATCAAACGGGCCATAGTTTATACAACCAAGTGCGAGATACATTTCACGAATTGATGGAGCAAGGAGAGTATCGGGGGCATGAGGCTTTAAGTTCTAAATGGAGGAAAATGAGTACTACAATCGGGAAGTTCATCGCCTTTTATAATCCGTTGTATATGAACCCTCCAAGCGGGTTTAACCAGGAAATGATTTTCAAGGAGGCGATGCGAAAATATGAAGACAAGTATGGCCATGTTTTTCCTCATGTTCGAGCTTGGACGGTGTTGAAGTCATCTAGCAAATGGCAACCGGTTCCAAACGAGGTTGCAAGCGCCAAACGAAGCAAGACTTCGGAGTCGGGCGATTATAGCGTGGGAGGCGGGTCGACCGGTCATTGTCAAATAAATATAAACGATGACCCAGACCCAGAGTTCGAGGATACTCCGGTTCAAGAGGAGCCACGACCCATAGGGAGGGACAGAGCAAAAAAGCAAGCGGCGGCTGCAAAAAAACAAGCCGCGTCAGGGAGCGGGAGCGGGTCAATGTTGGACGGTTTGGTCGCTGAATTGGCATCCTTCAAAAATACTTTTAGTGAAAGTCAAGCGGAGAAGAAGAAATTGAAGGAACGGGAAGTCGAAGAAAAGCTTCGTTTGAAGCAAAAGAGGGTGGAGGAAAGCATTCGCCAAAAGAACGAGGATAGGCAAATAGAAGAATGGCGAATAATGACGGCAAACATCAACGACTACCCCGAAGAAGACCGTCCCGTTTTGTTGAAGATGAAGGAGAGCATCGCAAAAAAATATAATCAGTAGTTTATGTTTTTTTTTTATTTAAGTGTTTGTTTTTATTTGAAAATTGTACTTTTTTTTATTTAGGTGTATTTTTTTTTTAATTTAAGTGTTTGTTTTTAATTTAAATACATCTTCACATTTTATATTAATATGATAATATTATTTAATTAAAAAAAAAGAAAAAAAAAATGAAATAGCATTAATGGATGTTGGGCCTCCTCCACACCCCTAGGAGCATCATCCTAAGGATGCTCCTACCCCACGCTGACGTGGCAGGTGAGGTGGAGGCAAGGCATGGATGATGGGCCTCTACCACACCTAATGGTCTAATAGCTTAACAAGTCTACGCTTTAGTTGCATTGATTGATCTTGAAGATGCAATTATAGATTTATGTATGTAATTATAACTTAATGTGTTGTAAAAAAACATGAAAAATACATCTGGAAAGCATGTTATCTAATAAGTCCATGGTCGACTTATTACTATGTCTATATATAATTAAAGTTCGTTTAAAACTCTTTTGTAATGTTTTTTGAACATCTTGGATCCCGTCGCAACGCACGGGTCGCAAAAACATTAAATTTAGTAGCACATTAAAATGTAATTTTGTATCATATTTTCCACTTCAACAACAAGCGTTTTGACTAAAGATAGATATAGTGCTTATCTAATAAATGAAGTAAATGTATCTGTTTATAATCAAGGATAAGGACTCTAGGAAAATACATTTTATTCTTTTGTCGCACCTATTTTGTATGTCAAAAACAGGTAAAAGGTGGTGGAAATTGAAAAAATTGCTGCTTTTATGCTTGGAGCACCCGGTACAACTATATAGGTGCGTATCATACGACTGATGTAAAAAAAAATTACAACCACAAGATGTTTGCTACATATTTGTAGACCAGTTTGTTAGAAACACATTTCATCTATGTTTATTCCATTACAATTGTTAATCATACGATAACCTATAAACATTTTTTCCTCATTGATACTGGGAGAGGTAGCTCAGGTGATACTAAGCATGGTATTCCAAATCATCAGATGTCGCCAATACTATGTTTTCATCATTGCTATAATCATACAAGTGTTACTAGGAGTCGAGGAAATTATAGCTTCAAGGACATGTGACAAGGTACGCGTCTTAATTGTTTGCGTATGTGACTACCTGAATTCTGCATCAACAATGATTCTTTTTTTTTTTTTTTTTTTTTTTTTTTGCCTTTCAAAAAAAAAAGCAATGATTCTTTTTAGTTATGTTTGAAGCCATGGTAGATTAAGGGACAATGGCATGTGAGTTAAAGTAGACGCATACACAGTCGTGATAGCTTATGTTTACGGAGTGGATTGAGAAATTTAGGTTGTTTTGAATATGATTTTGATTAGGCCACTTTTACTTTTGTTATCTGTTTGGTGAAACTGATACCCATTATATGATTGGATAAATTTCGTGATGTTTTCAGCTTTTAATATGTGACTTTCTATGTTATTTGTTAAATTGTGTAACAAGTGTTGATGCTTCAAAGAGGTCGATTGAAAACTTTAGGTTCCTTTAAAACTGAGTTTGGTTGACCCATTTTCCCACTTTACAGTAGTTTAAATAGGGTGACCATAAATACGGCAGTGGCGGATCCAGAAATTTTTTTCTAATGATGTCACTATTTTAGACATTCTAATTTTGTAGAACCGGACATAAAAATTTTCAGGTGGGTCAGTTTGATGGTTCAGGTTAAGTAAGGTTGATCACATAATAAAATATGATACAATAATAAAAAACATCGAACATTAAAAATAAAAAAAACACATAATATAAATTCGATGGTCTTACGAATTAAAAAAAACAATACTTAAAGTTGTTCCCTACGAGTTTTCATCTTTTGAAAAGGTTGCATTACATTTTCGACCGAAACTTGTTGGAAGAACTCTTTTTCAATGTAACAAATGCAAGAATCGTTCACGATGATAGGGTTTGAAAGAATTGAAGCGTCAGTCGGTTCGGTTGGAGGCACAACGCCACAGCCGCACATGTATGTTATTATCACTTTTTTTTGGGGGGTTTTCAATTAATAAATGGCTCAATAGTGGAGTGGGCTTGTAAAAGGTTATATTTGTATCTACTTAGAAATTAGAGTTAAACTCATTTAACTAGAATTGGGTTGGGTCTAATGTAGTCACTATCGAAAAAATATTAAAGTCACTCGAAAAAACTATGTATACATGTATATATACAACTGAAAAAAGACTGTTGTCTCGGGACTACGTCCCTATAAACATACCTCCGCCACTGATCTTAGGTCTGTACCAAGGTCTAAGAATGAGCTTCCAATATAGTGGAACAATTTAGGCAGTTTGTAAAATGATATTTAAGGAGCCACTTTGAACCTCCGTTCATCTGTTTGGTTAACTGTTATGCATTTTATAGTTGTCTTAACTATTTTGATGTTATCTTTATATATTTTTTGTTATATTGGATAACAAGCACCTGTTTGATTACTGTTTATATTTGCGTATTCGCACCCATAACTTTTTGTGTTTTATGTAGGTGGTTTGCGTTATTTGTCATGTTTTATTGTTGGTGGTATGCGTTTGTGCTCTCGTTAAAAGACCACTACTTCATGTGGAAGGTACATAATTGCTACAGAAAGACTAAGCCTATCTTTCATGTAAAAGGTATACCCAGCTCCAAACGACCCACCATCTGCATATTCTGAAATTGTAGCATCAATAAAAGGGAAGAATCACAACACCATCAACTACCGAGAAGAAAATAACCCCTCAATAGCATTCCATGTAACAACCTATGTTCATAAAATCCTTTTGACAATAATATCATGTGAGGCAGCCAATCTATAGCCACATTTTGAATCTTCAACAACTTTTAATAACGAACGGAATCATTGTTGCACTCGCGCAATGCGCGCTCAGTTAATCACCTGTTGCATAGTAAATAGGTCTCTAATCGCTCACAAACATAGTTGAAAGTTGCGCAACGCATCCCACTAGTTGGGTTAATATATATTATTTACTTAGATGAAATGTAACAACAAGAAGAACAGGTAGAGGTGTGCAAACTCCAAATTGTAGATACGCCACATAAAATATTTGTTAAACTTCAAATGGGTCACCCGAAAAGAGAGATAAAATATTTGTTTGCATAGGGTTTGGGGTAGTATTTTTATACCGGCGTCATAACGATTGAAATTCAATACCCATTTTTGACGTTTTTTAGTATCGGTACTTTCAGTTCGATACTGTACAGTATTTTACAGACGTTTACCTATGAATATTGAACTACCGGTATCTTACCGGCGAACATTGTTAGTATCGGTACCCATTTTTGGTAAATTTCAAGATCGGTACTTTTTGCTATGAACTCAATTGATTTTGTCTTCATTTTTATTCACATGATTATTGGCTAAAAATATTTGTATCACTATGGGTATTTTTGGCAAGGAGCTTTTATGAGCTTCAAGCTTCAAGTTTTTACGAAAAAAACTCATACTCAATAAAAAGCCTTGTTTGGTTGAAGGAACTGAAAACTTTTAGGTTAGGAGAAAAAACTCTATAGTGAAAAGCTACTTACAGCTACAAACTTTTAATTAGTAAATAACACAATACCCATTCTATTTAAAAATAAAATAAAAACCTTCTTTACAAGTTTTTAATTATGCCTATTTTAATCATTTTATACATTTTATTAAAAGCCCCAGCTACTATGTCAAACACCAAAATATACTTAAAAAGCTTCCAGCTACCAGCCACCAACTAATTTTGCCAAACATACCCTATATTTGATTAATTGATAAAATAAAACATAAAATCTGAATCGCATGAATGCTTTCCATAAATAATTGGTTTGTGTTGGTAATTTATTAGATTATTGTTTGGTGAGTTGTTGTACTGCATATTAGAAATCAGTTAACTTATTCATGGTCTATAAGTTATTAGGTCTTTAGGTTATTAAAACAAGATCTGCTTCACAGTTGGGTGGTTATTGATATTGGTTGTGATATGTTTACCAGCGTGAACCCGGTTCAGACAACATAGTCTCGACGCGTGAGTGATTAGGGTAATGTCAAAAAACAAGTATGATAATCTCTGTCAAACAGCTAAAAACGTCACCGTTTAAAAAATGTGTTTATCTTGATACTTGGCTACACGAGTCGTAACAATTTTCAAATCAAGTTATAAACGAGTCACAAACATATTTTCAATTAATAACATATCACAATAAATAAATTGGCTACACGAGTTGTAACAATTGAGTTTGAACAAGTAGTAAGCGAGTTGACGACTCTAATAAAAGAATTAAATATGTCATAACTTGGATTAACTGTATAAAATAATTATACTTTGATGTCTCTTTCAAAACACATCAACGTGTTGATCAATCCGTCTGAACATATCAAATTATCAATCCAGCATACAATAACATAACATGTTTATTGGACGAATACCAACCAAAAACCTAACCTTTTTCTTATTCTTTTGAGGGTCACTAGGCGTGTTCATTTAATATATAATTAGAGAGTTAGGAAGTTAATTAGGAACCGTTCGTGCAATGAGATAAATTGGTTTAGTTATAAATTGATAAAAGTTCAAGAACCAAGTCTATAGAGGTCGAAGCACTCACACCAAAGTTGTCAAGCCTTATCCAATCCTCCTTTATCATGACAAAATCACACCTAAATTATCAAAATGTTTCGAGTCGGCTTGTTGCCTAATGATAAAGTTTAGTGAGTAGTAGGATGAGCTTAGAACGGTATTGGTATCAACCGATGCTGATCCCGAAAACTCCCAATACCGATACCAAAACATACGGTACGGTACCGGTATGGTATCGGTGTTTTAAGGTAGAATATCGATACCATACAGGTACCGTACCGATACCGAAACTTAAAACCCCTAAATATGAGTACCGATACCGATACTGAACACTCTCGGTTCGGTATTCAGTACAATATGCTCATCCCTAGTGAGTAGCCAAGGGGTGATGTCAGTATTGCCGCACAACAATCTAACAATGCTCCCCTTGCCGCGAGTGACACAAACCCCCCCCCCCCCCCCCCCCTTTTTTTAAAGATTAATTTCTTTTAAATCTTGTGGTCAGTGCGACTTGAACCCAATATCTTCTACAACCTAGGTGTTTTAAATTTTTTTTGAACAGCAAATTTTTACACCAATCCGCCTTTGACGGGGCTCGAACCCTTGACTTCAAAGGGAGCAACACCTTAACTCCAATGGTTTTGCCAATTGGACCCAACCCCGTATTTAAGTGTTTTAAATACTTTGCCTTTGCTAATGAACCACCATCCCATTGGTAACACAAACCCCCTAAATTACTCAACAAAACGTGTTATGCTTAATTTAATATCAGTTAATCATTACAATTTCTTAAGTCCTAACGAAAATGGAATCCAGCGCATCGATATTGACGCCTTATAATTTGGACCAAAAAGTGTATACGTGGCTTCACCTGCTGACTCGTGTCCCCTTTATTATTTCAAATGTATTTTTTTTTTCTGTTTTTTAAATATTCTTTTATTATTTATTTTTTAATTTTAATTCAATGTATCTGTTAATCACCACAAGTCCACCACCACTACATGATTCACAACTTGAGACTCAAATGTTCACAATTTCAGTATACCATAAATGATCTATACATGTTAATACATATAAGTAACATCTATCATCCTAGTTGCATATGATATAGTATTTTTAACAATTGATGATTTGATGTTAACAACAACAATAATAATAATAATAATAATAATAATAATTTAAAAAAAAATAAAAACAATCAGATAGATCTGATATAATATCAAGCTTGAAATATAACGTAGTTAAAATTTCGAATCTTCGTTATTGATTTCTTCTAAGATCAACCACAACCACGCTAACATTATCCGACGTCTGTCTAGCCAAAGCTAGCTTTGTTAAAAGTATTGAAGCATCTGAACACGCCTTATCGGAACTTTCACCGCCAGCGATGTTCACATCGTTTCCGGCACCCCGGATATGTGATGAGGGCTTCTGTGCGGTTAAACACATGCGTGCAACGCTACAAGCGACGTCGTTTGATACCACGTCCCATAAACCATCACTTGCTAAAATAAGACACTCGTCTTGTGTGGTTCGTTCAGTTACGGTTACTTCTGGATCTGGTATCACGTATGGTTTCAAGTAGTTGTCACCTAAAAGTATAAACAACACATAAAACCTTTTTAGTTTAATTGATCCATTAAGTTGATTAATATTAATATTAAAGATGAAACTACCCGCGCCTCACTTGTAATTCTTATTCTTGTTGGTTTTAATATTCATTAAATTCATATTAAAGATGAAACTATTGAATTAACATAACAATATACCTATGGCTCTTGACATAGCGAGCACGCCGAGTACTCTAGCTCCGTCCCAGTATATGACACGGCCGCCAGCTGCTTCTATTCTTGCAAGTTCGTCTGGTCGATCAGGCTATAAATTAAACAAAATTAAAATAATAAATGAAACTTCATATTCTAGCCAGATCCAGAGATAGAGATGAGCTCGGGACGATATCGGTACCAACCAATACAAAAAGGGGTAGCGGCGCAACTTGTGGTCCGTTTACCTACATATCACTTGTAATTGTTTGTCTTTGGTTTAATTAAAAATATTTGATAAAAAAAAAAAAAAACCAATACAGATCCCAAAAAGTCCAAAATCTCAATACCGATACCTAACACATACGGTACGATATCGGTTCGGTATCGGTATTTTAAGGAAAAATACTGAAACTATAACGATCCCATACCGATTCCAATGGGACAGGATCGGTATTCAGCGCTATCTGCTCATCCCTAGATCCAGATGAGAAAAATAATTAGAATCAACTCAAGTAACAACTAACTACCTTGTGATCGGTAGATAGCGGAATAGCAACACCGTTACGGCAAAGAACAGCGCGTGAATCACCACAATTTGAAACAATAATATTATCATGAGTTACCACCGCCACAACAGCAGTTGATCCAACCGCATCACACTGAGGCGTTTGCAACTCACATCTACAATTCGATATTGAAGAACCTCCTTCACTCCAGTCAGTTACATCCTTATCCATACGTGAAAAGCTAACCGTCATCGTCTCTTTCCAGTCCAATGATTCGCCGCCTGTCTCCACCTCGTCTTTCACTATTTCGTGCATTCGATCCTTGCACTTCATCGCCACCTACACAGATTAATAAACAATTCACAAATTCAGTAAACTAGAACTATATTGTTCATGATCATGATATTATGCATATGGAATTAAAGTATTACATGTGAGCAACCGTGGCCATCGTAGACACCATAAAAGTTCATATCATTAATGAACGATGCTTTAACAGCAACCGCATCTTCCATATCTCTCCTTCTCCCACACACAGTGGTCACACCAAATCTAGCTTTATTTTCATCATCAACAGTGTTATCTTTAACGGTCTCGGTCTCCAACAACGGTACCTTCTCGGCCAAATTTAAAGCTTTTGCTTCAAACTCACCATCAGTAGTGTCTAAACTGTCTACCTTTCTTCGTTTTTTATTGCTTTCAGGAAGCGGTGCAACAACGTCCGAGGCGGCGGCAGCTAGGAACTTCAGCTGGTTAATTTCTATCTGCCGACGCCTCGTTTGACGCGCACCGCTTGGCTCAACGGTAGACGGAGTCTCCGTCTCACCAACAACTTCACAACACATACCAGCCATATTCAAGTAAGTTAAATTATTATTCACAGTAAACTGAATACCAATTGCTAGACACCAAACTATGTGTCAGCAAATAATATTAATATTAATACAGAGTTGAAACAAAAGGAAATAGAAGAAAACCCTTAGAACGAAATTAATGAAAATGAAGTCTTTGGAAGAAAGAAGATGAGAAGAAAGGGTTATTACCAATAATAATACCTGCTGAGAGAGTGGTGGGGACGGGCAGCTGCCCGGCACCGACCCGGGCAAGACAGAGAGTTGGTACGACGTAGAAATGTGACACGCGGATGGGATCGTGGCCGTTGATGGGAAATAAAATCTTTTAGCGTTGATACGATGACATGCTACGTGGAAAGTAGTTTGGTGTTAGGGGTTACGTGTCCCAATAGGTAGTAGACAACGTTTGATTCAGGGAACAAGCTTCCTTTTCTTTCACGAGGTGGTCCCTGGCCTAAGTTCTCTCCGCTCTTTATTGTTGGATTATAATAAAAATTGGCGGTACTTTTTTTTTATTTTTATTAAATACTATAGTAGTGAAAATAACGTTCATAAATTGATTTTTTTTTATTATGATTTACATTTTTTTAATCTTCATGTGTAGTGGTGGGGTTATGAGGCTTTATGGGTATTTAAATATTAAAAAGTAATAGAATAGGGTTATGGGCTTTATAGAAAAGATGGTGTAATGGGAAGGAGGTTATAGGGCTTTATAAATAATTAGGTAATAATTGGTTAATTATTTATTTTTTTAATTAAATAATAATATTAAATAATTAATAATATTTCATTAAATAAATAAAAATTACAAATACTAAAACAAAATTACAAAATACTTAAAAAAACACAAATACTAAAAAAATACAAATACTCATAGGTTATATTTTTTCTCGATTTTGGCCTTTTGATTCTAACACATTTCCAAGGCCTTGACTTATAGGTGGTCGTGCGGCTTCGTGTAAAATTCAAAGAAATTGTCGATCCCTCATAAGCTCAACTTCCTCTCGGTTTTCTTGGATACGCTGTGCCCCGATGTCGCGTATGTCTTGGAGCCGCTGGTTCATCTCAGCAAATGCCGGGATTAACTTGTTCACCCCCGACAAAGACTCCGCCCGGGCGGCTCGACCAGCCCGTCGACCGGGCGGACGTGGTAGCTCATCCGCCCCCTCCTCCATGCAAAATACGCATTTTCTTCGGCGTTTAGGTCGATGAAACGCGTGTCAGACGTAGGGGTCTCGGGATCAACCGACTCAGAGGTCTTCGACTTCTTTCTTGCCCTAAATGAAGAAGTTCCAACCGTTGGGCGGACGGTGTGCCATTTGGAGCAGTCTTTCAGCAGCCGCCAAACCATCATGTACGGAAAATTCTCGTATTCTTGTTTATATTCTTCTAAAGCGGCCTCCAAAATCATCGCGTCGTTTTGGCCAGTTTTCCACCCGAACCGGACGCGTTGATAAACACATTGAAAGTTTGTATGAGGATGAGAATGTGTTTGGATGTGTTTGTATGTGGATATGTATTACATATATAAATGCACGATTTTTTTTTTTAATTTAGTGACCGTTCAACGGTCAAAAAGGGCCCCACACGATTTTCAAACCCAAAACGCCCGTGATATTTATAACGCCAAGACTACGTAACGCCCTATAGCACCCAGGGGGCGGTGTTCTCCGACATTATAGGGCTCTAAAACGCCACATAACGGGCCACTACGGGTGGTCTAATATATAATCTACTAGGTTATGTTTTTGGGTAGTGACAAAATATGTGTTACCGTGTATAATAAAAATTAATATCTTACAATGTGAGAAAAGAATAATTTTAATTATATGAATAATAATAAAAATGTATATTAAAGAGAGAATGTAAATTTAGATGAGACAAAGACAAAAACAACCATTACATGGCGTGATTGAGGAGATACTTTTGAAGGTATAGTTTTTTTGTAAACGACTAGTTTTTACATATTCAGCTCTAGATGAAAACATAACTCTTATTTACAGTTTCATTTAATGTAAAACTTTCATGAGAAACTTTCGTATTACACAGGTTATAACATTTTTATTTTTATTATTAGATTCGAAAATTTAATATTACACGAGGTTTCATCAATAAAATATTCGAAAATTTTAATTTTTTTAATCGTTCTAATATATAATCTACCTGGTTACGTGTGAAGTGACAAAATATGTGTTACCATGTATAATAAGAACTAGGATTCTATTACCTCGCGTTTTGCGGCGGGAGCTCCTGTTGTGTTGAGGGTTTGGTAGACGTTTAAGATCACGCTTGTGGGAGTTCCTGTTGCGTGGAGAGTTTCGTGGACATAAAAGATAATATTAAGTGACTGTTATTCTCGCGTGGACTTCAAAAAAATACTCGCAGCTAAAAGCTAAAAGTTTGGTGGTCAAAGTTTAAAAGCCTAAAAGCTAAATGTTTGATGGTCAAATTTTGGTGATCAAATTATAAGAAATTAAAGTACATAAGCTAGTAAGAAAGTTATTAATATATATATATATATGTACCATAGAATGTAGCTAGGGGCGGGTCTTGGACCTTTTGTTTGGGCGGTTACCCCTTTTTTTTCTAGGCGGGTCTTGGAACTTGAACTTTTTTGGGCAATTACCCCTTTTTTCTGGGCGCTTCTCGGACTTTTTTGGGCGTTTGTGGACATGTATTAAAATGTTGTACTCTCTATTATTATAATAATTGTGATAATTGTACGACACTGTAGAAGTGTACTATATAATTAATGTCTTATAATATAACAAAAAACAATTTTAATTATATTAATAAGAATAAAAATGTATATATTAAAGAGAGAATGTAAATTTGGATGAGAGGCAAAGGCATAAACAAACATTGCAATGCGTGATTGAGGTGATGGTTTCAAAGGTGTAGTATTTTATTTTATAAATGACTAGTTTTCACATATTCAGCTCTGGATGAAACCATAACTCTTATTTACAGTTTTATGTAATGCAAAAATTTCATGAGAAACTTTTGTATTACACAAGTTATAACATTTTAATTTTTATTATTAGATTAGAAAATTTAATATTACATGAGGTTTTATCAATAAAATATTACATGGTTTTTAATAAACGGAATAAAAGAATTAGTAAAGAAAATATCTATTAAATAAACGTAAAATTATGATATAATAATATTATTTTATATCTTGGAGAATTAAGATAATCATAAAAATTTAATTTATTATATGTAGTATTTATTTACAAACGTTTTGTGCTTCATAGTGTTGCATATCAAGCTTAAAAAGTGTTTTGTGCATAAAAGGATTGTATCCCATGCTTTGTAGGTTGTACCCTACTTTGCTTTTTTCCTTTCTTTTTTACTTTTAACCCTAAAAATTTTCATCTTTTACATTTAACCCCTACATTTTTTTTACTTTGTACTTTATCCCATGTATTTAAAAAAAGATTTTAGCTTTACGTTTCAATCGAAATTTTTCTAAAGTGTGTATGTAGCTAAACATTTTTACCTCTATTTTTCCCGTCAAACAGTCACACTGTGTTTTGAGTTTAAGTCTAATTTTAGTGCATTATCGAGCCACAACAGGCGTGCATGGTTCACCGTTTTTACTTTAACATTTCACTTAGTTTTATTTTTTTTATTTTTTATTTCCTAATAAGTTTTCTAGTGTTGTAGGTCGCTAGCAACAATGTATCACTGATGCTACCTAGTATGGTTTTATACCCTACGCAATGACGCTAGGGGTGGCTAGGGGCTTAATACCAGTTAAAGATAAAGATAAAGATTATAAATTAATAAATATTAGGTTATTTATCACCTAAATTCTTTTATAGAAATTCAATGGTGAGATAGCCTCACCAAGTGACATGTTTCAAAACCCTAACCGCTTTATTATATATATAGATAAATATAGATTTTTTTTGATGAGTAGTGTTTTAGCGGTAAATCCTGTGTTGCAAAGTGACCACTGCCTAGGATCGAATCCCATAGCACGACACGGGTTTCTCCTTTCAAACCCAAGCGGTTATTTTTTCGGTGGAGCGTGAGATTCGAACCTGAGACCAAACCCGGGTAGGAACCCTCCAAAGAAGTAAACTTTCCCACCTCAAATCAGCTGGGCTGGAGATCATTGGCTAGATAGATAGTATCTATATTTATACTATTTAAAAAAATAAAAAGTTAAAGGGTATTTCTTATCATTTTAAGCCATTTATTTATCGTTTTCTCAACACTCTCTCCTATTTAATTGATAATTATATCTATTAGTATTATCTATACTATATTATAATGCATGAGGGAGGGGTATTTGAAGATACCCAAAAGTTAAGAACTAATTTTTCATTAATAACCTTAAAATGAGGGTAAAATAGTCATTCATACATTATTTACATTTTAATACCCTATCTTATTTACACTTTAATTCCCTAATTTCTTTATTTTTAGTTAATAGTTACACTTTTCTCCCTTTCTACAAAATAAGAGAGAATGTTGAATGTTGAAAATTTAAAAGTTGTACCATTTACTGATTTACATAGCACAATGTACACTAATACAATGCACATGGAGATTTTTACATGTCATATAGCTTAATGTACAACTATATAATGCATGACTAATGAAAATTTTCTGCATGGTTCAATAAATAACAGGCGGCAACAAAATCTCATTTCAAAATTTAAACCACATTTCTCATAGTTTGTTCAAATCCTCCGTTCTTCATTGAATCAGAACAAACTAAAGAAGAAATCGCTAAGCAGGTTTTAAATCCCCCCCAATGTCTTCAAATTTTGAAATCCATGGCCTCTGATACTCTGTCAAACTTTTGTTCCTCTCATACTCCCCCAAATACTAAATTCGATTTGCATTTGATTACATTCGTTAAGGATGATAATCGACTGATACTGATCTATGCCCGTGTTTTGGAGGTGTAATCAATGTTTTAAAGGAACCGAGTGAAGCTACTATGGGGTCAGATCCAAGATAGCCACCGTTGTGTGCATGTTAGTGTGGTTTTCAACCTCTTCTTTTCAATCGTCTCATGGTTCTTGGATCTTATGAGCATAAAAAAAAAGGAGGTCTAAAATCCATAGTCTTGGTTTTAATTCATTAAATTTAGATTTAAGTTGTTGAAATTTCCTGTAGGACTTTGAGTGTAAGACGTCTTAGTTGGATTCTTTGGCTTTACTCATCATTTTCAACACCCCGTTCCCAATCTCGGGTATGTTTTTTTTGGGTTTAGATATAGGTTCTCAACTTCTGATGGTTTTACGTAGAAACATGAAGAAAACATCATTGTTGCTTTTTAATCACTGGTAATGGTCATTTTGCAGATCTAGCGGCGGAGTTACTTCCGGCATACATCGCTCGCCTCTAGAAAAGGTCTCCGGGTATCCTACTGATCAGTTAAATTATTGTTTATGTGTTTGATAATCTGCTATGAGTGTTTACTAATTTGTTTTGATGTTCATTTCATATAGAAGTTTTGCGTATAATAATTTAGTTATACATAGGTAATATTTTACTTGAGTATTCTGGGTGTGAATTTGTGTTTGAAACAAAGTTGAGCAACACTGATTAAATATCTACACCATCCACTTAAAGTAGAGATTTGTGTTATGAATCATTTAATTTGCGCCTCTGGTGACATAGCTTTGCCTCTGCCCATAGCGGGTTCCTACGATTTTTAGTATATGGTGTCCGTAAAAGTCGTGTACACAAAGATCAGTATCATCATTTTCTTTTTCTGGTAGGATGAGATGATTTGATCTTCTATTCCAATAATATAATGATATAAAATTGGTAATAAATAAGAGTTCATAACCTGAAATGCAATTCTTTGTCTGTTTCTTTTGGACCAATAGGCAACTCTCATGGAAGTATGGGTATTATTGTTTATTGTATGAGTGTTTAAGAAAAAAATTTGACACCAAGTCTTCAAAATTCACAAACATTATTACTTCTAATTATATGCTAATAAATAGGTAGCAAAAAAGGTACAGTGTTTTTTTCAAATATATATGTCATTGTTTTATTAATCTATTCGTGGTTTGGAAAAGTTGTTTGTGTTTTGAAATACACCATATTTGGTCGGGATTGTAGAAAAAATAACATGTATTCTTGATGTACGTCATTGTCTCTTGGTTAAAATTGCTAGAAATTATTTATTTTAACCAGTGATTATTGATTGAACTAACACACCAAGAGTTTTTAATGGAGCCTAAGTATTTAGTCTTAATTTCTAAAAATAATTCTAAGCATGCCGAATCTAAAGAGTGTATTAGTTCATTTCGAATGGTGGTTGTAAAATACAAGTTCAAGGATAATGCAAAGAAGTTATACATTTGTTTTACATACACACTAATCTTTTATGCATTCAAGGCTATGGATATCCTTGTGTCACTATAAGGTTCCCAACTAGAACAGATAACTCTACAATAAGCTACATGTTGCAAAGATGGTTTTTTAGTTTTTTTTTTTAATTTTTATTTCTAAGATACAGAATTTTCATGATTTATTATTGACCTTGTATGTTGTAATAATTTTTTTTATGATGTTTTGTTGAGATTTTTTATTTAGATGCATGAATCTTTCATAAAGCCTATACTTCTTTTAGTTATTACCTCTCTTTGTACTTTTTCTTGATGCCACCTCCTTAATTATATCAATCCCAATTAGGAGCGCTATACTTTAGTGTTTAGAATATTGTAAAAACTTGAACAAGTTAATGGATGCATAATTACTATGACCTTGGTATTAGAAAGCACGAATCGCAGAAAATAGACGAGGTCTAAAACCAAGGTGCAAAGCCGAAATGATCGGAACCGATGAGTTTTTTTTGCCCAAATTAAATTTTTGATCATTAATCGATGAAACGACTGAACGTTCATAATTCATTAACCAAAACCGATATGTTTTTGAAATATGATAACCAAATTTTTAGGTTTTGGTTATAATTATGACTTAAAATCGAACCAAACTGCATCGTACACACCCCTAAAGTAACTAACAAGTGTTGTTTCCCCCGCCGCATCGCGCGGGCACCTCACTAGTACTCATTAATAAGGTAAGTTTAATATGAATTTAATTATGAATTTTTGAAATAAACTTATTTTCTTTTTAACTGAAAACATTCATTTAAGTCTTCAGCTACTACCAAATTCAAAACTGCATTCAATAAAATACCATAAAAAAATAAAAATAAAAGTAAGAATACTTTTTAAGTGTGATTTTTAAAACGAAAAATTCGTTTAAGTTTGTTTATTTAAATAAAGTAACAAATGTTAACACGTATTTTATTCAATTAATTAAAAGAACAAACATGGCACGTATTTTGTTTGTTCATTTGTTTCCATTTTTGTCTATTCATGTATGTCCATTTAACTTTAAAATAAATACATATTTCCAATTGCTTATATAATTGTAACTAATTAGTAAATAGGCTTTTTAGTATTAAAAAATTGGCATTCCAATAAAAGCACCCTAATTAATCACCAATTTATATAAGAAAAACAAAATTATGTAACTGAATCAAGTACATTTAAAAAACTACTTTAGATGTATTGTTTTGATAAATTGTGATATGTTTCTTATGACAAAAAGTCTAAGGGGTTGTTTGGTTGATTAAGTGCTGAATCATTAAAATGTCTGAATGGTTAAGAGGTCTGAATGGTTAAGCGCTGAATCATTAAGTTAGACCTCTTAATGGTTAGTTTTCTTGTCCCACATTGGTAGGGGAGCCTTATTAAAGTTCAGTCTAGTTTAGTCCTTAATAGTTCGGTGCTTAATGGTTCAGCAACATCCCAAATCTTAATGATTCAGACTTAACCATTCCATTCAGAAGCTGAAACAAACACGCTGAATGCTGAATCATTCAGCGCTGAATGGTTAAGAGCCTCATTAAGAGGCTACCAAACAGCCCCTAAGTTAAAAGATAACATAAGGATAAGAAGAAAATTTCATTTCATTAAAAGATGCGTTAAAGGCCTTAGTATTTACAAGGAAATTAAAAAAAAAGGCTATACAAATAGGACACTAGTGCTACCTAATCTGACCCATCGAAGTATACAAATTGTTCATCGTCATCATGATGGGTGCCTGATGTCCCATGTCCTAAGTCCGCATTCATGGCGACCTGGGCATCTTCTTCACGTTTGCGCACTGCCTTAGCCTCGACCTCCACCTTCTTCTGTGCCCCCAATCTATCTGATTCTTCAATGAAGTACTTTAGGGCACGAGCAGGATTCGCGTAGGTGTTGCATTGGGCAACCACACCAAGAATCGGAAACTTAACTTGGTCAAACTTGGCAAGCTCAACCTCATATTCCGCCTCAAAAGGCTTACCATAGTGCTCCGCTTCATCAATGTTCTTCTGATCGAGCGCATAATGGTAGCCGGTGTCGAACCCATCCGCATAACCAGCAGCGCGGGCAGCGGCAGCTATAAAAACAACCTAGTCCCCAACATTGGGTTCGTTCCTAAAGCGCTTGAAGATCTGCACAATAACTCAAAAGTGTTAGAAATTTTTTCAAACAGATAAGTAATATCAAAACAAATGGACAAGGCGGTACTTACCCCAAACACGCCTTCATTCATCACCCATCTGACCTGCTCCTGCGCTTTCTCTTGAGCTTTGGTGGCCTCCTCGAGCAACGCCTTCATGTTCTTGGCCTTCTCGGCCTCCAAGACCTCTGTCTCCTTGGCCCATGTCCCCTGCTGGGACTCCAAGATTGATACCCACGAGGTCATCTCCATCAACTCCTTGTCTTTATTTTGGAGTTCGGGGCGGGCATCCGCCACCTTGGAGTCATGCTCATCCAGGGCCTTAGCGTGGCCTTTGGCAGCGACACGCAGCTGAGAGTTTTCATTATCTAAAACTTGAAGTCTCTCCCTGGATTTCATCATATTGGCGTTGGTGCGAGTACAAGACTCAATACACCGTTTTTGCGTCGCTGCATGCTCCGCCTCCATCGCTGTCACCTTATCCTCAGCCATATGTGCGCAACTGCGGTAATGCTGAACATCGGCCCGGAGATTCATCTCCGTCTCAGGAATCTGGGCCTCCTATTGCGCCAATGCCCGTTTTTCTTCCTCGAACTCAGCAAGGATACACTAGATTTCCTTATCACGACGTTTCAATCAGTCCAGCATAGCCATGCTCAGCGCTGCGTTGACGTAGAGGTCAGTGGCCAGGTTGGGGCACTCCATCCCATCTTGATACTCCATCTCCTTGGGAGGGACAGAACTCCTCCGCATAGAGAGGGTTCGTGAAGCGGGAATTCTCCCACAAACTCCAGTGAGGCCTAAATATTCTATCGGTTCCGGAGTAAGTGGAAGTCTTCACTTCCCAAGTTTTAACAACTGTCCCCCCCCCCCCCCCCCCCCGCGAAGGCAGGCCTTCAACAAACTTGGGCCTTTCGGCCTCCTTCACAAAAAGGCTAGATGGCGTCTCACTCGTCTGGCCAGCATCCTTGGAACAACCCCAGTGGCCTCCCATTCCAGTGGCTTCAGGCCGTTTGTCCTGAGCCTTCAGCAAGGCGCCCTCGGCCTCGAC
This sequence comes from Ambrosia trifida, assembly GCA_028751855.1. Lineage (NCBI taxonomy): Eukaryota > Viridiplantae > Streptophyta > Magnoliopsida > Asterales > Asteraceae > Ambrosia > Ambrosia trifida. The sequence continues at coordinate 3,008,390 of CM054126.1, read as the reverse complement.
CTTCATCGTTACTTCCTTATCATTGTCGGCCTTTGCTTTGGCCGCCGCCTCTTTCTCCGCACGAAGGCGGTCTTCTTCGGCCTTATTGGGGGCGACCTCAGCTTTGGCTTTTGCAGCCGCCTCCGCCTTCTCGCGGGCAAGCCGCTCCTCTTCCTTGTTTCGCTTAGCTTCGCCATATGCAAGTTTTTCAGACATGCGCTTCTAAGCAATCTCCTCCTCAGTAAGCACCGGCGAAATGTCTTTGGCCCAGTGGGAGCTACAACAAAGAAAAAACACAAGTGTAAGAAATTAAACAATGTAAATGTGCGAAAATAAGATAGCAATAAAAACGCTAAGGCACTTACCGAGCCCCTTCTTCAAAGTATTCTGAATGATGGGTTGGCGCTCCGGAGGAGGGGTAATGTTGAAGGAGAACAGCAACTGCTCGATCTCCTTTGTTATCTCCTTTTTTTGGGAGGGGGGGACAGACTTTTCAGTCTGACTGCCCACCCCCTCCGGCTTCTTCTTCGGCCCCCTCACCAGCTTTCTCTTTTTCTTCGCCTTCTCCTAAGGCGCTTCAGCTTCCTCAATGTTGGAGGAAGAGGATTCCTTCTGCTTTTACTTCTGGAAAGCAAAGAGCCTTTCGCCACCTGCACTCAAAGGCGTCGTCTCAAATACATCAACATAATCATCTTTTGATTTATAAGCATGTGACCGGGGCGCCATTTTCCAACGACCACGAGTGCCCGGGATCCTAGAGGGCCGCGTGGGATGAATCGGCTCCTCTGAAGACCCGGTGGACGCTTCTTCAGAAATGATTATGCACGGGATCTCTCCCGGCGCACAATGCGACACTGGATCTGGGTTTATAGGAATCTCACCCGTATAGCGGAAGTGCGCAGGCGGGTTCAACAAGTTGGACTGATAGAATGTGACATCCGTCACTTTTACATTATATTTCTAATAATAATAATAATAGTAATAATAATAATAATAATGATAAATAATAATACTAGTCTAAGACCACTCTTGAGCCCAAGACATAACCTAAATCCCTTAAAACCCCTTGTTGCAAGCCCAATACCGGCCCAAGAACGAGCCCAGCCCATCTCCTCTCCTCTCACCCTTCTATCTGTTTTGTAAAAAAAAATAATATAGGCACAGACCATGGGACTCGAACCCGGGTCTGTCCCCAAGGAGTGGTACGCAGCAACCAACTGAGCTAACGGCTTTCTTGTGATTTCACCCAGCCCGAATTATATATATATACACCTGTATCTGCATTCTTTCTCCTACCTTGGTCGCTGCTGCAAATCAGCCTCACAATTCTTCAATCAACTACATAAACATGGTGAGAATGCATAATTATTTCGTTAATTCATCATGACAGTCAACACGCGTAATTACCACGCAAATCACGATTTAGAAACTTTCCAATCCAAGTTACATGATGCGTGTAAGGTTGATGATGGGTCAAACCTTCCAAAACTATGAATCCGGTGTTAAAGTATAAATTGAACGCTCCTTTTCATTCTAAATGTACCGAAAAAACACATACACATAACCAATTACACCTCAGTTCGTCCTTATTTCGAAATCAAGCCCGGTTGACTTTTCCGTTGACCCTCGTTTTGAAGCGATTCCTAGAGGTATTGTTTAATTGATTATATTCCGCACATTTATCGGCCAATGTTAACCATTAGCCCCATGGTTAATCGGCCTCTATCATCACGATTAACCGGGTTAGAAACTAGGGTTTATAAGGCAAGATTTGGGGAAGAAGACGTTATTGCGTATTGTTTAAGTTTAAAACGAAACGGAATTTATCACCAAATGATTCACAGATCAGTTGGTTGGGGTGTTTTGTTTAAAGCCTAGAACCGGGTTTGAACCCAGGTTCGAACCCCACAACAAACAACCTATTTTTTTTACTTTTCTTATATATACATTTAACATATTATTTTTTTAAATTGTTTTTTTAAATACTAAACGTGGTTTATAAATTCTACAAAAATTACTGTATGATCTTCTAATGGTAAAGTTCATCATCCAATTTTTAGTTTTTCAAAAATAATTTATTTAATATATATAATAAATATCACAAGTTTATTCATTCATAATTATAAAATTCAATAAAAATATCTAAACGATTTTATAAAATTCCACAAAAATTATCCTAAACTTGTATAACAATATACATTTCAGAAATAATTTTTATTTCTGAAAAACCGTCCATTTTTATTTTTAATTTATTTTTGTTAGTTTTAATCATAAATAAATCATAATAAATTAATTTTTCCATAATTTTGCACCAAAATTTTATATAAATTATTTCTAACTATTTAGAACTGAAATACAATTTTTAATTCAGAAATTCTTCAATTTTAATATTTTTAGATATTAAAGTCATATTTTGGCAATTTAAAATAATTAGATTAAACATTCTATTTTCAAGAAAATAATTTTATAAAAATTATTTTCATACTCAAAACCTTATGTTGTGACTATATTCAACTTAAAATTTTACAAAGAGACTTTTATTTATTTATTCATTAAATTTCTTATATTTAATAAACAAATTGTTTATTAAACAAATAAACGTTTATCCCCAATTCGAAACCCTAGAAATACATCTATCCTAGAGTTATTTCCCTTACACGTTATCAAATTCTTTAGGTTGATCCTTTGGGATAATTTCCAACACATATTTCGTTGTCCAAGTTCAATTTCAAGTTATTACGTGAACTGTGAGTATTTCCTATCCCCTTTTTGCTTTTATTCACTTTTGGGGTGTTACATGTACACTTATACAAATTACAAATACAAGTTTACATTTTCACAATACAATTCTAGTACTATGTGCATTGCTTACAACGTCTTTATGCTTAGACAATACATGTGGAATACATTTGTACTTAGTGAAATCATTAACATGGTACAAGCCGACCTTAACATTGGATAGCGCTATTTGGATTGACAACCCGCCTAGATTGTTTCTCCCCCTTTTTCATCGGAGAATCCGTGGCCAGTATTAAGCTTTTATCCATTTATTGGATAAGTACACCACCGTTCATACAGTACATTATACAGTCACAGGGTTGATTTCGCTCATTTGTATGATACATAGTTTACATATTTGCACTGTAGCATGCACTTGAATTGTATATCTTTTAACCTACTATATATATCAAAACTAGGAATGCTCACCAACATTTCATATGTTGACCAAACCTATTTTGTACATGTTTCAGGTGCAGTTTGATCTAATGCTTTAACAAGAGACATTTAGTGCTTTATTTTAATTCAGTTATTCCAACAGTTACATTTCATTTAAGACTTTGTATTTCCATTTCAATGTAAGACAGTTATTGGTTTATTCAATAATATTTATATTTTAGTACCATGTGCTTTTGAACAATCGTCACTACGTGGCACCTCGATGATTCCGCCATCGGTTGGGGTGTTACATAGAACCTGCCAAACGTCTTGTCGAAAATTGACGGCCGACCCACTGAAGGAACTCTCCAATTCATCCTAGGCTTGTCGCGCGCCATGAACGCATCAAACTTTTTCACGCCTGCAAAGCACTAAACAGGTGGCCTATATTTCAAAAAAAAAAAAACAAGGTTAATACAAAGAGTGCGCGCAGGCAAACACTTACCCTCGTCATGTATGTAGGGCTCGTTACCCAGCACCAGGAGCAGCCGGCTCATCCTAATATAAACAAAGAACGCCTCCTAACATAGATGCGCATCAAAGGGGGAGGCGTTCGCAGTTAAGTGCAAGAACCACTCCTGGATCTTGTACCCCTCCATCACCGGGAACTCAGGGAGCTTCTATAGCTCCCTGAGGACTTTCCAAAGCATCTCCACGGGGATCACCCCCCCCCACTTCACATAAAAGAACTTCTCCTTCCAGTCGTGAATTGACTTGGGAGGAGTCGTCCCCATGGGCTGCACTTTCGAGCGCAGTGCAAAATTGAACCACGACTCAGACGTGGTCATAACATAGAAGATGTTGAACCTCTTGAACGTTGGTTCAACATCTAGGGCACGGTAACAGGCTTCGAAATGGACGAGCCTAAGCATCCCAAACCCACTAAGTTGGGTTATATGTATCCCATAGGCCACCAAAGTGTCAACTTGAAACTTGGTGGCTAGAAGTTGAAACCCACACTTGATAAAGTGGGCGTCGTATAGGGCAATCTTGCTCGGTGGGTTCGTCAAAGGTTTCTTGACAGGCTCCGACAACTCTGGCTCCTAAACAGCCTCTAACTCTTATTACCAGACAAAGTCATCAAAACCGGGCTTTAGTTCACTTTACAATGGTGTTGCCGATGAGTTTAGAGGTTTTCGTCTTCTCGGTCATAGGCTCAGTAGGGTTTTCTATATTTTGGGAAAATTTCTGGCATGGAAGATGGTCGGAAAAAACTGGAAAAAATGACCAGAAAACTTGAAGACTTATCGGAGAAGAAGAGAAAAAGTTGGAGAAAATTTTGTGGAAGGGTGGAAATGGCTAAGGAGATAGGCTTTTATGCCCGTCGCATTAATTACGATGTGGTAACAGCTGTAAAAAGAGACTGACGGTTCAATCAACGAACCAACAAAAAAGCGCCACCCATCACACTCGCCCAGCTGCAGTTACACTCTCGTGCGTGGACGGCCACATGCCTAACACATGATGATTGTTTCGTCTGACACGTGCATGAACGTCTCCCCATACTGATAGACATGTTGTTTGCCAGTTGACACATCCATCAACCTGCTCGGCTTCAACGACACGCCTCCTCGATATCCCTCCAAAATTAATTACATACAATTTTAAATTCCGGCGCATTTACTCCTAATCATATCTACATTAAATATGAAGGTTGTGCATTAACTACTATGAAACGGAGAGACACGTCACCCGCAGGGTTACACCTCAACAACAATGCATGCCACGCCATCAATCGGCGATGGTTTGACGTAAAACCACAAGACGTTCATCGCATTATTTTTTCTCAGGGTCACGCCTGCCACATCATCACTCGGCGATGGCTTGACGTAAAACCAAAAGACGTTCTACATATGATTCCTCCTTAGGGTCATGCCTGCCACGTCATCACTCGACGATGGCTTGACGTAAAACCAAAAGACGTTCTCCGTATGATTCCTCCTTAGGGTCACGCATGCCACGTCATCACTCGACGATGTTTTTACATACAAAAACAAAGACAGCATCCGCACAGATCTTAATCAACCATTCTACTCTCTAGACACCATGGGAAGAATGGGTCACTTTTATCTTGATATATGTTAAAAAGCTATCATAACCACTTTTTAGCATACATTTGACAATGAATAAAGATAAAGGACATTAGATCTCCGCGGATGCGCTCAATATAAAGTCAGTGTTGGTTTTTGGATTCAAGTAACTAATGTGGATGAGCTTTCACTCATCTCTCACTACTTATAGTCCATCGCCCCACCTGACCTTTCCGCAAGACCAGGAGACGCACTGGACTTGGGGGACTTGAAGGGATATGGTCCTAATTCCTAGCGCGGAGACGGAACCCACCCCACAACTTTGTTGACTCACAAGACCTTCGCGGACAGAATCGCCAATGCCATTCACAAGGCTAAGTATTTGAAGACAGCAGACCTCTGCGGAGTCTCAACCTCCACGAAGCCCAAGACCTACAAAGCCACATATGGAGTGCAATCCATCCGCGCAAGACCCATCGCCCGACTCAGCGATGATTTGCCGTGGACCAAACACAACCTGACATGTGTTAGGGCTGGCCTGCCAAGTTTGAGTGCCAATAGGGAAGGTGCGGCTCCCCTCAGACGATCTTCCAGAAGGAGCAGACTGACACAGACTAGAGCCGACTGATACAGTCTGACGCAGACAAAGAAGATCCACCTACAGCCACTAGCAACGTACCACGTGGACAATTGGCAAGGAGGTACACCATTCTCTCTCTCCTGCATTTATTACATTCAATCCATATATGATTCCCTTAGTCCAATCCTAACTAATTGGGCCGAAAGGAAGGCAATCCCGTAACCCCGGCCCAAGCCCATCATCGTGGTTATGGGTTAATGGTAACTGACCCGTGTACTTCCTATATAAAGGAGCTCACACCTCCTTTGTAAAGGGACCACTCTTTCGATCATACACTTACCACATACCCGGGTAAACACCATTTTTGTGTCTGCTATCACGAGTCCTTGTGACTCTAGGCGGTCGCTTCCTTTTATACAGCTCACAGGTTCTTTCTTACAGGTTCGGATCCAGCCAATGTGTGAAGCAAATGATTATATCATGTAGCAACACGAGTCTATCACCCCACGTACCTCTTGTGAGGTAAGTATAGGGATGGCAAAAAAAACCCGAGCACGACGGGTATACCCGAAACCCGAAGCATTTGGGACGGGTATACCCGATACCTGACGGGTATGGGACGGGTTTGGTATTGGAAAAAAAATATTTTGCGGGTATGGGACGGGTATGGTATTAGGTGATACCCCGATTACCCGAAACTAAATACCCGTTTACCCGAAATATATACCCGAAAACTTTTAAGTTTTATATATATCGTTTCTTAACTATTTTTTAGTAATGTTTCACTTTAATAGATTCATTATTTGAAAAAATAAACTTTTCGTCTAAAATATATATTCTAATAGAATTATTATTTATATTTATATGCTATGAAATATATAAATCGTTTCAAAATTCATACTATAATATATATTTACATATTAAATGTTTCAAAGATTATTATGGTGATGATAATATATATGTTACTTATTACAATTTCATATAGTCTAGATTTTTTAAAGCATAAGACTATAAAAGAAAATAAAAAATATATATACATGCAAATACCAATGGGTATACCCGATATCCGCGGGTATGCTCTATACCCGACGGGTAATACTCGATTTTAATAAAAACCGGTTAAAAGCCTAGTATACAAAAAAACCTGATTATATATAAAAAAACCGGTTAGTTACCGTTTAAAAAAATGGTTTAACCGGTTTTTTAACGTTTGAAAAGCGGCTGAACGATCATATGATCGTTAAAGGTCAAATTTAGCCGGATTTTTTTTATTTTAGTCCCATTTTTGCATCTTTGATTCCTATAAATACCTCATGATGTTTTTAGTTGATTACACAAGTCTAAAACACTCTCTACACTCTCTAAAATCTAAAAAAAACGGTTAGTATTCGAAGAAAAAAAAACGTTTAGTATTCGAAAAAAAACTCTCAAAAGCCTCAAATGGCAACAACTAGTGGTCAGGATTTGGTTAGCATTGGTGCTTCAAATAGAGTTGTGGTGGTTCGGGTTGTTCCTACGAAGCGAAATCGAAGTGTTTGGCAACACTACGATATATGTGAAATGGCTTCGGGTGAAAAAAGGGCTCATTGCAAATATTGTCATGGGTTTTACGCGAAAGATGCAAACACTTCTTTGAAAACGCACATTACAAAGCCATTTTGTAAGGATTTGAAACCACAATATTGACGAGTGAAGGAACTATATTTGCTTACAATATTAACGCGGTTCGTGAGGAAATGACATGTTTTGTTATTCAAGAAAGGTTGCCATTCAATCATTTCGATAACCAACGTTATACTCGCCTTGTTCAAAAAACTCTCCACCACGTTACACTCAAGTAAGTCATGCTACTCTTAGAAGGGATTGTTTAAAAATGTGGAAAAAAAAGCTAAAAATGCATTAATATCTTTTTTTTGAAAATTTACAAATCGGTGTAACCATACTAGCGATGTGTGGTCGACACCTCATGGTGTACCCAATCCTTATATTTGTGTCACCGCACATTGGATTCAACCCAGTTCATGGCAAATGATGAAACGTACGATTGCATTTCAACTATTCGATTATCCTCACACGGGTGACAATATATATAAGGTTATTGACAACGTTATTAAATCTTATAAATTGAAGGACAATATTTTCAATATCTTTTGATAATGCCTCCAACAATAATGTTGGAATAACACAATTAAAACTAAAATATCAACCTATTTGTGAAGGTGTTTTTTTCATAGTCGATATGCTGCACACATCATAAATTTGGCCGTTCAAGATGGTTTAAAAACGGTTGAATCACAAAACGGGGGGGTTTTAGAAGAATGTTACGTGATATTTTTAGCAACGTATAAAGACATAGTAAATATATAAAGTTCTGTGCGGAGGCGAAAAACCGTGTTTAGGTCCGAATTGGGATTGCCCAACAAGATGGAGTTCTACTTGTAACATGTTCATAAAGGCGATTTCAAAAAACAAAAAAGCAACTTTAATAGCTTTTCATGAATTTTTGTCGAGTCGTGGTAAGGTTAAAACTTACCATCCAAGAAATTGGGAAACTATTGAGCTTATATCCCAAATGCTACAAGTTTTCAAAACCTCGACATCCGCTTTATCCGGTGTTTATTATCCCACAAGTCCCTTAACAATTAACAAAACATATTTAATGACATCAAAATAAACAAGATGAGTGTGTATGGTTTACCATATTTTGATATGGTAAAACAAATGAAAGAAAAACTTAAAAAATATTTTAGAGAGATACCACCGGTTTTTACTTGTGCCGCCGTCTTAAACTCTTGCTATAACAAAATGGGGGGTTTTGTCTATGATTGATAAAATTGCGGACAAGTTGGGTTTAAATTGTGCCGAAGATCCAATTTTTAGCCAACGTTTAAAAAATAAATTTAACAATCATCCTAATGCTATGTATGCTTTTATCAAACAAAATATGGTTCAAGCTCACAAATTCATGATTCAATGAGAAACGTTTTGAACGAAAATTTAAGTGATCCCGATATGGCTCTTTTTAGTCATTTATGGGATATAAATACTCAAGAGCAAGCTACTGACACTCCAAGTAGCGAAATCGGAAGGTATAGTGGTTCAAACTTTTTACAAAATACCACTCTGCAAAAATTTAAAAAATTTTGATTCTTTGGCTTAGTGGAAAGAAAAGGAAAAAAAAATTTCCGATTCTAGCTGCCATGGCCCAAGATTTACTAAGTGTCCAAGCTTTCATAGTAGCTTTAGAATCTGTTTTTTCTGCTAGTGGCAGGGTGTTATCGATAAGGAGTACGAGGCTAACTCCTTCGGCGGTTGAGATGTCCATTTGCTTCAAAGATTACTTGGATGTGGCCGAAATAGTACAAGATAAACGCTCACTTGAAGGAGAATTAGAGTACGTAGCCGATTGTATGAGAACGAGGTGAATGGCAACTTAATTGAACCAATGACTGACGAAGAAGCCGAAGTTGATGAGTTCCTTCGAAACAACTCCGGTTCGGGTGAAGATTAGAAGATGTTTTCATGACACATTTGCTTATTATTATTATTACCTATTAGTTCCACTAAAAAACTATGAATGTCTAAGTTTTAGTGTTTAAATTTTTAGTAGTTTATGTTTAAGTTTTAATGTCTAGGTTGGATGTTTATTGTTTAATGTTTAATCTTTATGTTTTTAATACTTAATGAAATGATTATTGAAGCTTTAAGTTATAAATGTGTGATTTTTGAAATTTCAAATTCGTTTGAATGAAAAAGAAAACAGAAAAAGTAACAGAAGTTGTCAAAACAGCATCCTCACAACAAGAATAGCAACAACGAATCAACTTTAAAAACAGGCTTTTTCAGCCCAGATTTAAACCCAATCATAGTCAGTTTTAAATAATACACTTTCTAGACTAAAAACCGGTTTCGGTTGGGAAAAAACCTGATTTGTACACATCTACTCTAAGCCACTTTTGATGTTTCATACATGTTTAGCAAGAATGTACAAAATTTTGATTTTGGATTTGTAAGACGATATGAGAAGCTGTTATGGCTTTTTGGAAAAGTCATAACCTATAAGAAGGTGGAAATAAGGAGAGCCAAACACCCTCTTAGGTATTCTTTTTAAGGCTATTTGGTATTAATCTATCTTAACGTCACCTATCCTTCACATCATCAACCCACTCACCCTTCGGTTCCGTTCCCAACAAGGTACCCTTTCAATTTTTTATATCTTATATAATTAAAAGATTGAGAGAGAGAGCGAGAGGGGGAGAGAGGGGGATACAAAATTGATCGGTGAAAAGGGAGAGAAGCATCCGAGCACATCGATGCCTAATGGAGCTAGGGAGGGCAGTGTACCTGTTGGCGCCGACCACCACCTAAGCTCCCCGGCCCATTTCCTTGCCCCATACCAGTTAGGCTAATTGAATCATTCATCTGTATTTTGTATATATCTTTCTTTTGTCAAATATATATCAAATACGTAGCATTGTAAAACTTTAATATTGTAACGTGTACTTTGTGTGTGTTTTTTCATTGCCATTTCAATGCCTAAACCAAGTTATACTATTGGAACTGTCTATTATATCTTATACCAACATTTTAGCATCTCAATTCTTGTGCCATATCTTCTACGAGTTACCAATATGAAAATTGTTATCGCATGTTTCTCAAATCCTAAGATCCTTATATTATGATGTCATCACAAGAGACCCGCTTCGTCATCACATTTCAAGTAGCAAACGTTCAGTTACGTGTGTAATTAAAAGCATCATCTATTCATCTTGTATTCAAACACGACAAAATTTATCTTTCCCTAAGCAAAGAGTATGCAGCTAACTTCATTTAGGGCTTGCTAATGGTCTCCATAGAAATTGATTTTGGGGGAGGTGAGAAGGTTTACCTATTTAGGTGAGGTTCCCGCTCGGGAGGTCTCAGGTTCGATTCCTTTCCTGGCAGGGCGAACTATGGCACCGGTTCAACTTGGTAGTAATATGCCAACCTCGAGATTCCTACTCAGGACTTGGGTGATCAATGGTCAAAGGCCTAACCGTGTGATCTATCCGTCCAAAAAAAACACTTAATTTAGGGCATATCCATCGATTGTGACTTATGAATATGATCCAAGTCTTAAAATCATCAACACGAGTCAAATTATTAAAGTAAATATACATGTTATTCGTATAGAATATTGTTATGGTTTGAAGTTTGATCTAAGAAGGAGAACCAAGGTACAAGAATATATCTAAGGATTTTATGCGAGATAATTTATATGGATGTCCTTTTCAACATCGTTTTCTACTTTTTACTCAAAGAACAAGATTCATTCAAGTTTTTTTTTATTAGTTGGCATCCATACATATATCAACCATCCACTTGTTACATAAATATCTAGATTATTAACTTGTTTTTTCGCGACGTTTAGTGTTCATGCATGGGCGGCTTTTATATAACCTAAGGTTTTAGATCTCTAAAACTGAAAAAAAATATGTCTTTTATATAACAATAACAAAGCAAATGATTTAATGAAAATCTTAGTTTCTTTGATTCTAAATCAGTTGGTGATAAAAGTTTAAAAAAATATTATATGAAGTTTGATAGTGTGTACATATTTAGAAGATAACACTCCGCCTAACACTTGTAACCTAGTTGGTTGAGGGCCTAAAGTTTCTTATGGGAGGCTTGGGTTCAATTCCCATTAGTTACATTTAGAGGACATTGGTGGAGGGGAAATGAGGGATGACCCGGCCATTGGCTTGGGTTTGAGTCCTGATCCCGACCGGTTTTACCGATTATTTCACCGTCGTGCTTTTGGGCGGGTGAGTGGTCGGGTTTTCCTGGGAATTGGTGGCAATTGGTGGCCCGGGTACTCTCGAGTACCTGATTCGCCAAAAGGGTGCCCGAAAGTGCTCGAAATTGATTCGTTGGCCGTTAAAAAAAAAAAAAAAAGATAACACTCTCTTAATTAATAGTATTAATACATTAAGCTATATATAAAAAGGTTTGTATATTTCAATACCCCGAGAATCTAATTCAACACCGTATATACTTCTCGTATTGGTCAATACGAGGAGTATTGGGACCAATAAGCATCAAATTGGTCAATACAAGGCGTATTGGGACCTAAAAGCTGCAACTTGACATTCCGTGATTGTCAGCTGCAACCTCGTACTGATATGACTCGTATTGCTCAATACAAGGCGTATTAGAGCCCATACCCCATATCACTTCTCAGCCTAGTATCAGACTCGATACTTGTCTCTGATATGCCTCGTATTTGGTCAATATGAGGCATATCAGAGCCATGTATTAGGTCTGATACTAGGCTAAGAAGTGATATGGGGGAATCTTTTCCCCTAATATCTACTATCTCTACTACCTTATTAAGGAGGAGTGATAGGTAAGAAGGTAATTTTACATAATTTTTAAGATGGGAGTTGAAGAGTCCCTTCACAAATTTCCAATATTTGGTCATTTTGTTCCCTTTATACCCTTATGTACAACCTATAATGCTCATTGTATATATGTGTAATGCATACTTCATATCCATTTCAACATGTAACCCCAACACCTAATTAAACCCCAATTCAATTTCAATAAAACCAAAGCTTTTCATTAAATCCTTCTACACATCTATTTAATAATAACAAGCAATGTTTGTGATGGTTCTATTAGGCTTTGTTGGAGCTTATAAACATTGTAGTAATTGGACATTTTTGTCTTTTTTTTGTTTGTTGAATTGTATAACTCTTTAAAGCATGATGTCTAACCTCATATAATATATGTATTTTTTGCCATAATTCTATCTCCTTCTCTCTGTATATTACAACTAACTAAAAGAAAACTTAATATCCTGATTTATATATATCAAATACTTTTAATTTAAAATTACCATTTTGGTAAAAAAAAATTATTTTTTAACTTGGGTTACCTTTACGTACTTAGTCACGTTTAAAAACCGCCGCAACGCGCGGGGTAATTTACTAGTAATAATATATAAATAAAACCATTTGTGGGACACTTGGCATTCTCTCGGAACTACTCATTTTGTTTTTCCCGCCTACTTCCTTTACAAGTTTCTTTATTGCTTTTCCTAATTTTTCTCACAAACCCTAACCAAAAACTTGATCCTCCCTCCTACTAAACCTTTTATCTCTTCATTATTTCCGAGATCTTCCATTTGACTCGCTTGCTATTTCTCTTTGCCATTCAAATGCTAGCAAACCCTAACTTTATGGTGTTTTTCACCGTTCTAATTCTAAGATACCCATCATTACTAATCATTTTTTCCCTTTTCAAATCTGATATGAAATCATATATCACTACTACAAAAACAGGTATTTGCAAGGAAAGTTTGCTATGAAATAAATCGGTCGCTAATTTTGCTACGAATTAGTTACGAATTAGCTATGAATTCAGTTTGCTACAATTTAGCTACGAAAATTTGGTAGCAAATGAAATTGGTAGCAAATTTGTAGCAAATCCGTAGCAAAACTAATGAAATAAATATAACAAAATAACTTATCCAAAATCGGTAGCAAAATCCGTAGCAAAACCATAAAAATAAATTATTTAGAAATTAAGTAGAAAAGATAAATAGAACTCGTAGCAAAATCTGTAGCAAAGTTGAGAATATAAATATTTAAAAATAGTTATATAAAATTCCTAGAAAACTTGTAGCAAAATCCGTTGCAAAAAATGTCAAAACAAATACTTAAAATATAATTTAATAAAAATGGTAGCAAAATTTATAGCAAAAGTGACAAAATATATACATGCCTAACCCAACATAGGTCTAGACATTTGCTATGAAACAAATCGGTCGCTAATTTTGCTACGAATTAGCTATGAATTCATTTTGCTACAATTTAGCTACGAGAATTTCGTAGCAAATGAAATCGGTAGCAAAATCAATAGCAAATCCGTAGCAAAATTAATGAAATAAATATAACAAAAGCGACTTTGGCATTATGATTTTGCCTAAGTTATTTTTTATAATTAACTGAACGTAACCGTATCAATAAACCACATATTAGCCGCAGCGACTTAATCGATCGATTTCGATTATAGTTTTTTCTAATACCGAACTCAGTTATCGGTTTCAATTATGTGTAAAAGCCAAACCGAACCCACATTTGCTCAACTCTAATGCAAGTTTAGTGGTTTCTTGACCCTCAACACCTCTGGAGCTTTCCTCTCTATTTGACTATTTAGTTAAACAAAATACTCCATTTTTTACAAATGTCCCTCCCAAAATTAGTTATCTAGCATAGTGGTCCTCTTTATCATATTTTTAATAAAGTCTTTTTTTTAACGATGTACATATATTATAGCAAAATGTCATAATCAGGGGCGTAGCATTCAAGGGACGGGGAGGGGCGCCCCTCCCCCCCCCCCCCCCCCCCCGAATTTTTGCTCAGAAGTTTTGAATATATAGTTTCTGTATGGAATGTTTTTTGTTATATACGGTTTCGCCCCCCATTTTGAAAAAAAAAATAGTTATATAAACCAAAACTTTAACCCCAAAACAAAGTAAATGTAAAGCCCAAATCCTAAAGTCCTAATCCCAAAAACTACATGAGCAGGATAGTAGATTTAATGAGCAAGCGATGGAGTTGTTATCTCTTAGCTACTCGAGCTAGGTTTGGTAAAAAGCTCGAAACAAGCCGAGCCAAGCCTTATCGAGCCCGAGCTTGAGCTTAAACAAAGCTCGTTTACTAAACGAGCCCGAGCCAAACTTCATTTATCGAGCTCCGAGCCTATTATTTATAATATTAACTAATAGATGGTAAACGAGCCGAGCGCGAGCTCTCATAAGTTTTTCAAGCTCGAGCCTGGTCGAGCTCCGGCTTAGCTCGGCTCGTTTGCAACGCTATCCATAATTGAAGAATTCAAAAATCTTAAAGGTTGGCGAGCTGAACTGTAATTCTTCATCCAGGTACCAACCATTTGTCACCTTTTTAATGTTTTAATGTTTTTATTCAATTGTTTTTTTTTTTTTTTTGAACGGGCTGACGGAACGGAGAACCACCCATAAGAACACCCAAACCGCGCAAGTTCGAACCCCGGCTCCAACGTTTGCAAGCCCGCGTAAAGACGCGTGGGAACAAACCCCCAACCCCCAGCGCAGGAAACCGCCACAAACCGGAGTCGAACCTCCGCCTGTGGGGAAAACCTGCGCACCTCACCCCAGCTGGGCTAGGGGTCATCGGCAATTGTTTGTTAAACGATCTTATAATTTTGATATTTATTAATTGTATTTAATGATTGACTCGACCCGAATCGAATCACCAACCCGAACTATAGTTACAAAATAATTAGGTCCGGTCCTATGGCCACTAATTTTACATGAATTTAACAGGATAATTAAACAACGTTAGCTCGTACGGACCATCCATATTATGACAATGCAACTAAGTGTGTAACTTTGAAACCCTGATTATCAACTGTGCAATATCTACACACCGCATGGACCAATCGAACGATTAACTCTTAAAATCTTGTAGTAAAACCTTTAGCAAAATCCCTCATTAAACAATCCAGCTTGACTCTTTTTCTTAAATTTAGTTAAAAAGAAATACATATTTAAAATTTCGACTTTGAAGTCATACTTGGTTAATCAAAGTCAAACTTACGAAACACAGCCAATTTTGGTGATTTGTTGATACAATCCATCAAATCTACTAAATTAACACCAAACATCAAATCTACTAAATTAATCCATCAAATCTACTAAATTAACACATATACGCCTCCAGTAGGTCTATATTGAGCGTATAGGCCTATACTTGGCGTATTGAAGTGTCTTTTTTGCAAACCTTTTTATACAATATTTTATCCTTTTAACAAAGTCCAATGAATATTCTCTTATTTTTAAAATAAAATAAAAACAAATTTAAAACTTATTGTTAGTAGGACCCCGTATAGTATAGTATAGGATATAAGTCTATACGAGGTCTATACGGGAACTATACTACATTCATACTACACCTATATTATATTATACAATACTTATACTACAACTATACTACACCGTATCAATCAATCAATCATACCCAGTATATCCCACGAATAGTAAAAACTGTGCGTGCGTCTTCTTGATTGCCCAGCACTCTGTCCCATACAACATAGCAGGTCTAATTGCGATCCTGTAAAATTTCCCTTTCAATTTATTTGGGAACCGCTTATCGCACAATACCCCTGTGACTGCTCTCCACCTACACCAGCTGGCTTGTATGCGATGTATTACGTCACTATCTATATCCCCATCCTTTTGAACAAATGATCCTAAGTACTTAAACCTAGTTACCTGTGGGACAACCTGACCCTGAATAGTGATATGAGTGTCCTCGTCGTCATTAACCCCACTGAAATCACAAGAGAGATACTCCGTCTTTGAGCGACTAATCCTTAATCCTTAACACAATATCAACTGCAAAAAGCATGCACCATGGCACTGGCTTCTGAATCGACTTAGACAACTCATCCAAGACTACCGCAAAGAGAAACACACTCAATGCAGACCCTTGGTGGAGTCCCACCTCCATATGCATATCATATATAGGACATATACAACCCTTATAAGCCTATACGAGGCCTACAAAGGACCTATACTACATCAATAAATCTATAAGAGATCTATACGGGATCTATACTCCATATAAGTTTGTACGGCCTATGCTGCCAGTATAGGCCAATACGAGGGCTATACGTGGGAGCTATATGCCTAGTATAGACCTAATAGTAGATTTATTTATGGAAAATCACAAATATATACATATTGGTGCCAATCCTGATATATTAAGGTCAATCACGAGACGACTTTCAAGCCTATAAATACACTTTTCCTCCAAGGGAGAAGACATTATGTTTTACACACAAAAACACTTAGAGAATTTCTATAACAGCTTAGGAAGAAAGATTATAGTCGAACCATTGTATTCGCTTATATTCGAGTCCATTGTAATCGTCCTAGCAAGTATCAATAAAATATCTATTCATTGTACTCGTCTAAATAGGTGTTTAATCCTGTGTTCCTTCACACACACATACATATATATATATATATATATATATATATATATATATATATATATATATATATATATATATATAGAGAGAGAGAGAGAGAGAGATAGATTAGGGGTGCAAACGAGCCGAGCCGAGCTCGAGCTCGGCTCGATTCGAGCATTGTTCCTCAAGCTCGAGCTCAGCTTGAAGGTAGGTTTTCAAGCTCGAGCCCGGGCTCATTTCGTTTATTAGTTATTAATTAATTTATATTAATTGTAATAATTATTTTATATATAATTTGGTTATTTATTCATAGTTTTATAAATATTAATTATTATATTTAAATACATATTTAATATATTAATTAAAATTTATATAAATAGTGGGCTCTTAAGGCTCGCGAGCCAGCTCGGGCTCGATAAACAAAGCTCGAGCTCGGGCTCGTTTCAACAATTCCCAAAAGCACATATATCAAAGAAAAAAGCTACATATATGAATGAACAAAACTCAGAGTCAGGGGCCCTTAGAGCTCTTACACAGCGCCTACGCCTAATAGGCTAGCTGAACTAGAAAGATTTGGTTTACCCTTACGTTTGCAACAGGTCAAGTTTAAGGGTGGGAAAGACAAATGGAGCTGGAAGCATAATGATGGGTTGCAATTTTCAGTGAAGGCGGTTCGATGCGAGTTGGTTCAGGTTGATTCAAGTGAGAACAACGATGTTATAATCAAGTGGAATTCTTGGGCACCCAGTAAGTGTAATCTGTTACTTTGGAGGCTGTTGATGGGAAGAGTGGCGACTAAAGTGGAGCTGCAAAGACGGGGCTGTAGCGTTGCTTCTGTGACGTGTGATCGATGCGGCTACCGTGACGAAGACTACAACCATGCGTTTGCGAACTGCTTGTGGGCCAGGAGCGTCTGGTGGCAGATCTTTAACTGGGTTAGAATTCCGTTCCCTCTAGACATTTCTAACATTGCTGCTGTGGTCCGTGAATTTCAATCCAGCCCCGGTTCGACCAGGTCGTATTGTCAACGTAGTGGTTTTGGCGACGATTTGGAGACTTTGGTATGCAAGGAACCATAAGACGTTTGAAGGAAATTTTATCCCGACCCAGAAAGTGGTGGACTTCATCAAGGAAGACGTGTTCGTTTGGATCACAAACCGGTCGAAAATTCAGCCCATTACTTGGGAGACGTATTAGCCGCGAGATAGCTACGCACGCGATTTATCGTATAGAAGAATGGATCTGCCGAACTATTGATTGACCATAGATGCGAACCGATCGACTGGAGGCCCAAAGCAAGTACTTGACTTTACTCTCTTATGAGCCGGGCCTGGTTTTGAGTCGGTGCAAATGAGCTAAGCTCATTTAGGCTCTAGCTCGGTTGGTTTAACTTTAAGAGAACTTGGGCTTTAGCTCGGCTCATTTAAAAAAACTAATATTACACTAAGCTCGATAAGGCTTGACGAGCCTAAGGAGCTTCCCATGCCAGGCTCGAGCCCGGGCTCGATAAATAAACGAGCTTTGTTTTAGGCTAAAGCTCGGCTCGAGCTCGATAAGGCTTGGCTCATTTCGATCTTTTTACCGAGCTGAGCTCAAATAACTTACGAGCAGCTCGACTCGTTTGTATCCCTACTAATTATAGTCTAGCTTATTTTTATTTTCTACAATCAAGTAAGAATTAGAATTATTTTAATTTTCAATTAGAAGTCTAAAATGAAGTGTACGTGCCAATCAAAAAAAATGTGGAAGTATAAAACATATCGTGGCCTTTAAACTAGAGTTATACAGGTCCAAACAAAAACCCTAATTTTCTTCATCCCACCCCCAAACAGTTACAACAACACACGATCAGGTCCTCAGCCACGTTCACAACCAACCTTCCTTCTTCCCCTCACAACCTCTCTACGCACAATGCATATCCCTCAACATTCGAATGTCACATCCTATTTAACTCTCAAAATCTCTGTTTTTCCAGGGAATAATTTTGAAGAAGGCTCTGGCACAAACCTGCAAGTAAGATTCAATTTCGTTGATTACTTGTTTTTATTCACTTTGTATGATACGTTTCGATTTCGTATATGCTAAAATTACTTTAGTATGATCTATTTGATTCTGGAATTGCTTACCATAATTGGAATTTTGAGACCCAATAGTGAGAGCTTTGCACAACCTCTTGATTAAAAATACCAATGTGTAGGTTATGATAAGTAGTGTTTGTTTTTTTCCGTAACTTATAAGTAGTGCCTAAATTAAAAATACCAGCGTGTGATGTTCCTAAATTATCAATTGTTTTGCTCGTTTTTGTTTTGCTTAAATTAATAAAATTGTAATCCATGGAGAGAGTAAGAAACCCAGTTTATTGTTCCTAATTAGATTACTTGGTAATGTCGATACGATTCACAACACATTAATCTGTTTTGGTCAACTACAGATGTCATTGGATTGCCAATAATATAGAATTATAGAAATGATGTAATAAAAGAAATGGAGGATGAGTGATTAAATGAACAGAAATCATGGTTTTTCAATGCTTGAATATAATAATTATGATGACAAGAAGCAATGTATAGAAACTAACTTTGATATCCTCTGCAAAGAATCCACAATTCAGGCTTTAGTTCTGATCTGTGCTGATCTTACAATCACCGACTCGAAATCGGGGGTTTTGTCGGGGAATTGGTGTCGTGGTGGTGCTACGAGATGGCGATTTATCGTCTAGAAGAATGGATCCGCGGAACTATTGATTGACCATAGATGCGAACCGATCGACTGGAGGCCCAAAGCAAGTACTTGACTTTACTCTCTTAAGAGCCGGGCCTGGTTTTGAGTCGGTGCAAATGAGCTGAGCTCGTTTAGGCTCTAGCTCGGTTGGTTTAACTTTAAGAGAACTTGGGCTTTAGCTCGGCTCATTTAAAGTTCAATTTCTAAAGCTTGAGCGGCTCACGAATAGTTACTTTGCTATGCTCGAGCCCAACTTGTTTATTTATATATTAATTATTTAATAATTATATATGTGTGTACGCGCAAATAAGCCTAAAAGAGTTTTTCCTTTAACTAATATGGTGATACAAGGATGCATTACTTATTTGATAGCAAAAGTCACTAGATATGTGATTAGGTTCATTACCTGCTTGTTAGTTTCTTTTTTTCTTTTTCTTTTTGGATTGTGGTAAGAGTTCCTCTTTAATGTAGACTGTGAATTTATAAAAATCGAATTGGACGAATATTATTGATTTTTACTAGTTCTTATATAACAGTCCTTGTGAATAATAATATGTTTCTCTTCATTGTAGAAAATATGGCACGCAGTTCAGCAGGAGTTGGTAGGGGTCAAGGTGCTGGTAGGGGTCAAGGTGCTGGTCGAGGTAGCGGGCGAGGTAACGGCAACCGTAATACAGAAAATGGTGCTAGACCAACCGCGGATGCAAATCAGTTGCACCATGAGCCTAATGATGGTGATGATGATGAGCCTGTTGCTATTGTCGGGCGTGGACCGGTCGTCCCAGCTCCACTGCCAACACCAGAAAATCGCCCTTTAATTTGGGTTGAAAATAACGAGTTAAGTATATTTTTGTTAAAATTCTCTTTATAGGTGAATATCTAATCATTACTATTTTTAATTGTGGTGAATTGTTTCCATTTTGTAGATTTAATATTCATGATGATGTTTCCCATACCATTGGTTCCAATTTGAAGGCTATGTGGTCAGGTCCATGGCAAGGATGGAAAGATGTTCCTTCTCACCATCGTGAACGCTTGTTTGAGCGTTTTCAGGTGCATACTTACTTCACATTTGTATATGATAATGCATAATATTAAATTTAAATGGCTATTAGTAAACGAATGTTGCGTCCTCAACTGATATAATTATAAACCCATGTTTACACCTTCACCAATTGATATAAAGTGATATAATTATTATTGATAATAATTCGTTATTACTGAACCTTTCAATGGACGTAAAATAATGATATGTTTTTTGCATAATTGGGTGGTTTAGCAAAGAAAATAAGAGTAGAAATTAGTATAACGCCTACCCATTCAGCACCTTTTACACAACCAAGTGAAAATTAGTATATCGCCTACCCAATGTCCCATTTTGCGGCTCGGCTTTTGGGATTAAAATGCCTATTCATAAGTAAATTTTGTATACTGACACACCCAAACTATGACCTGATCAAAGATAATAATTTACCACTCAATCTATAAATATAAAATATCATGGTCTGACATGTCCATTTTAGTGTAGATGGGTTAGCATTGCATTGTCTTTGCTAGATTGTTTGTCAACAAGGGTCAAAGTTTATCATGGTCAGACATGTCCATTTTAGTGTAGATGGGTTAGCATTGCATTTTAGGTACCTGTTAAAAGTTAAAAAATAATAAAATGTTAAACACCATGTGTTAAGCTGAAAAGGATGAAAAAACAAAGATCACTAACAATTGGAGAGTTCAAATTAATAGTTTTATTAATTTGAACCAATAGAAAAAAAAATTTAAACCAATATAAATCTTTCATTTAATAGATAATATACACGTTACTAATAAGTATTTTTATGTAGCAATACTATCAATGGAAAGACGAGTGGAAATCCTTAATTTACTCTTGCTGGGAGAGGTGCATTAAGGGAAAATTTCCTGATTTGTTGAAGAGAGCTCGGGATAAAGCCAAGGCCCGTGCGTTCAAAGAGGGTGGAGATGTTGGAAATGATTTGACTCGCATTCTTCCGTTTAAGCCACTCTATATCAGTCAAGAATCTTGGGAGACGCTAGTTGGGGTTTGGAATACAGATTCATGAAAAAACAAGTCATCTCAAAACAGTGAAAACAGGGGAAAAGCAGTCGGTGGTAGACATACACTTGGCTCGAAGAGCTTTGCTACGGTTAGAAAAAACATGGTAAGAAATGTTGATTTTCATCATTATCACACACACACACATATTTGTTTTCTTTAAATATGACACTTATGGACCTTTTTAATTAAAAATGACATTTGATTTGATTTTTTGACTTAAGAATATTACTTTTTAGGGTCTATGAAACAGGAAATGTTAGGCTGTTGTAGAATCTACTATTTGGTGCATAAAGTCCATACAATAGAATATAAAATGTGCTTAAACTAATGATAATGTTTTTCATACAATACATGCTCTTTAATTCTTTGAGTAGAATAATCTTGTACATTGATTAAGACTCTAAAATAAATGAAGCTAGCAAAAGAAATACGCTTTTGCTCTTTATATTTGACTTGCTCTGTTTTGATTTCACCCCGTCTAACAAAGTAGTCCCGATCCTCATCATAAGATGGACAAGTCTCGTAACATAGACAACGCGTTCAAACTGGAAATTGTCATTCTCTAGTATGAGTCAAAATGAGCGTGGTCCATACACAGATTTTAATACACTTTTAGCATATAGTGTGTGAGGTATAATCGTTGAAACGATATTGTTCCAATAATGACAATCTTAAATCTTTAAATATAATGATTATGTGTGACTTTCAACATGTTTTGCCACTTTTTTTATTTGACCCATTTGATGTATAGGAGAAGACACTGAAGCGGCGTGCAAACTTTGGTGAGTTTTGGTTACAAACACACGCAAAGAAAGGGTCAAGACCACTAGATAGGTTGTCTGGGTGTAATAGGTTAGATGAAAATGGTTCGGGAGAAGGCGTTGACGTGGAAGACACCATCCAACAACAAAATGTGACTTGGGTTGACACGAGGGCGAGTGAAGCTTATGTAAGTCTTTTAACTTTGTAAATGTATGTTTTACTAGTTACTAATATGGTTATACAATTTTAAAGTACTAATTTCTTTATGTTCTTATCATAGAGCACATATAATAAATATGTTATTGAGAAATATGGAGAGGATACCAGCTTACACCCAGATATTGACATGGAACTGTTGTCACAAACTGTCGGTGGCAAGAAAAAAGGTAGATTATATGGCGTTGGCAACTTCGCTGACCCGCGTGATGTGATGCCTACCCATAGTGACAGTGTTGAGGTTCGTATTCTCTATGATAGTAACAAAAGAAAAATCTGCATTTTCATGTGATGAAAACTGTTAATGGGTTATTTAAATGAATTTGCTTATATTGAATTCAACTGTTTGATTATATTCCAAATTCAAAATTGTAAGTAAAAACATGTTATTTAGCCTGCAACAATGAACTACAAACAAATGAAATTGTTGCCTTGCCGCCGCAACGCGCGGCGGGTAACCAACTAGTTGTATATATGGTTAGAACTATTATATTGAGTCATCTTATAAGGTGTGATAATGGATGTTAATTGGTATTTTTGCTTTTGATGTTATAGGTGCAACAATTGAAGGAAAAAATAGCGGAGTTAGAAAAAGATAAAATAGAGAAACATGCTATGATGGAGAAAATCGAAGAAAATGCAAGGTTATATGCCGAAATGAATGAGAGAATTCGATTGTTGTCACAAAATGCGCCACAAAACCCGCCACCAAGTTGAGTTATGTTGAAGTTTTTCGTCTTGCTTTTAGTTAATTTGGATCTTTATCTTGTTAAAGTTTGGATCTTTATCGTGTTAAACTTTGGATCTTTATTGTGTTACATTTGGTTTTGTTGGAACTATGAATCAAGTTGGTTTTAATATTATCTTTCATATGTGTTTTGTTTTGTATTTTGCTTCTAAATATATATTTTACAAAAAAAATTAATGTAAAAATGAAAATATTTGTAAAATTCCTAACAAAATTCGTAGGTAAGTTTGTAGCAAAAACCTTGCTAGATTTGTAGCAAAATCCATAGTTATGCTCATAGCAATATTCAAGGAAATTTTCATAGCTAAATCTATAGCCAATTCGTTGCTATAATTTCACAACAAATTTGGTAGCAAAACCAAAGCGTAGCTAACATATCTCTAGCAAACCATGTAGCAAAATTGTCGTAGCTACTAATCTGTAGCAAATTTCGAAGCTAAAATTCGAAGCAAAATTTCGTAGCTAAAAAACGGTAGCGAAAATTCGTAGCAAACTTTTTGGTAGCAAATTCGTAGATAAAATAGCGACGTCCCATTTGGTAGCTAAACTCGTTGCAAATATATATTCCGTAGCTAAAGTTTGTAGCAAATAAATTAGCGACGAGACTTGTAGCTACGGACCAAATCCATAGCAAATCGGTAGCAAATGGGTTTTTGCTATGAGTTTGCTATGGATTTTGCCGTGGCAAATGCCTGTTTTTGTAGTAGTGTATCTCATAGCTGGATACGTAATTTTAATCATTACATTTGTCACTCTTTTGTTAATTTTATGTTTTTTTTCAACCCGTGTAATACAACCTAGTGCTTCATATAGATTAAAATGAGACATATTAGGGTCTTTTTTTTATTGTATTTTGATTTTTATAGTGTTTAAATAGCTAAAAATACTAAATTGTCTTAAAAAAATCCAAAAATTAACAAATACAAATTAGTTATATTCATTCCAATTTATTTTTAAAAAATTACAATTTTTGTTACTAGTATTATTTTATAAAAAAAATTTCTTTTGGTTGGTTTTGTTTTAGTTGGTTTTAAAGATGTTTGTTTTTGTGAGTTTGAAGAAGTTATAAAGTTGGTTTGAAAAGGTGATTTTTTAAATCCACTGATCGTTGTATTTTAACACATTTGAAAAAAGACGAGACGATACTATACAAAACTACATACGATATGATACTATACTATACGAGTCGATACTACACGATAGTATAGGTGTAGTATAGTTCTAGTATATGTATCTGTGTATAACGGAAATTTGTAATTTTTATAAAATAATATTAGAATGAAGAAAATTATTTTTTTGTTAGTTTTGTGAACTTTTTAAAGTTATTTCATCATATTTAATTATGTAAAAACAAGAAGAAAAAAACATTAATATGCCCAGTATAGGTCAATATACCTAGTATAGGCCTAATACGCCCAGTATAGACCTATACGATGAGTATTGCTTCAGACAAAGTCTGAAAAACATTAATGCTAAGTATTGATAGAACTTGTAGATATTTGTTTGATGCTAGTGTTCTTGATAAAAATCATGTTGTCAGGATAGTATCAACAAATGTTTGCAAACCAAAATATTACATATTCAGGTAAGTTTATCCGTTTTGTTTTACAATTTGCTTTTCCTATTCACTAGTACAATGCGCGCTACAACTAGCAGCCCCTTACTATAGTGCATTCCTTTCGTTTTCACAAAGCTAAACATTCTTGAGCTGCAAATATTTTTCCCTAAGAGGGTTTGTTTCAAAAGGTATAGCTAAAACTGGAAATGTAAAATCAGCTAATCAGGTACTAGGAATTTTTTTCCTAAAGGTTTTAAGTTGGACAACATGTTGAGCTATGTAATTTGCTCAAAAAATGGTTTTTGACCCGTTTGGCTATTAAACCAGGGGGTGTTGCGAGCATAATATAAGATAAAATGTGGGCTACTGGCTGGTTCGAAATGGGCTTATTGATTGAAGGCATATTATGAAGATCATTTGAGCTGTTTGTTATAAGATAAAATGTGGCCAACCTATTAGATCACCACCGCCCCAAGTATTAAATAAATATGCATAGATTCCTCAAGAATGAAGCGTTGAGGGTTTTCAGGAAATAATAATCTCTTTATCCTGTTCAAGATAAGATCTCCACATCACCATTTTCAAAACCTTACTTTCTGTTAAAAGATCTTCACCTCACGATTCATTCATATATTTTTTAGTTCTCATTGAAAGTTCCCTTTATCTCACCTTTCTGTTTAGGTTCATACCTTGTTTACTATATCTCACTAGTGGGTTTACCCGCGTGTTGCAGCGGGATCCACAAATGGGTTGCAATACAACATTATGATACTTAGGTTTTTTGTCGTAAGTTACGCAAAAAGAATAGAAATGTACATACTATGTTTTAACAAGTATTCATAGAATGAAAAGAAACGAAATGTGTACAACCACTTACAACTGATTGCAGTTCACCACCAAAAACCATGTATTCATTATTGAACAAATCTTAATAAACCAAAGGTATGTTAATGAAACAAACCAATATGAACATAAACATTACTCTTGTGTAAGCTGTCACATTACTCTTGTGTAAGATGTCTGGTCATTGCATATCTACATAACCGTGCCATTGAAGACACCTTGCTAAATGATAAAGTTCATTTACATGACAAAAGCATGTAGTAAGAATATGATATTGTATACACTATCATATGAATGTCACTATTCATTTCGAAATTAAAAGTTGTGATTTGAGAGTTTGTAATAGACTTGCCCAACCTGACCCAGCAGCTAAAAAATTGCCCAATGTAGCTAGTGAGCCGAACCATCTCGTCCACTTTGCTGCTGGGTAGACGTGTATATATATATATATATATATATATATATATATATATATATATATATATATATATATATATATATATATATATATATATAGGGAAAGGATAATATGAAAACCCTTGTTATATGGTAAACTCTGGAAACTCTGACTTCCCAATTTTTTTTATTTTTGAAAAAAATAGGGCATGTAATATACATGATTTTAAGCATTTTGAGGCAAAAAAAATCAAAAAAGCGCTGAGTAGTTTTTTTTTTTTTTAAATAAAGTTTTGACTAACACATGTTAAGCGAAACAAACACGTGTTAACCATTTGTTACCCGAAGACGATTTTTTATTTTAAAAAAAAATGGCTCAGCGCCTTTTCCATTTTTTTGGCCCAAAATGCTTAAAATCATGTATATTACATACCCTAAAATTTTCATACAAAAAAAAGTCGGGAAGTTAGAGTTTTCAGAGTTTACCATATAACAAGGGTTTCCAATATAACCCTATATATATATATATATATAATATAAGTATTATTATGGCAAAGTTTTAAAACTCATACAAGTTTAGCTGAGATGAAATTATTCATTGTGGTATCATAAATTATTATCTTTCATCGTCATTATATGTAATTTATTCAAAAATATTGTTATCCTGTGTGTTTATTTAGTTTGGGTGAGTTCCATTTCATATAAAAGTTGATTATCTTCTATGGGCATTTAGAGAAGAAAAGTTGTAAAATTTAGGAAATTGTAAAGAAACCCTTGGTATGCAATCTTAACTTTGGTTAATTTGGACATATTTACCCATGCCTCATCCTTTATAATGTAGTATAGATATTAGGGTTTTGAGTCTTAGATCAGGATAAGTTGATCGTGGTATTTCTCAAGTGTGATCCTAGTGTTTGTGAGATCTTGTTGTGTAATCGTTTAGTTATGAGTCTTTCAGTGTTTTTAGGTGTTAGGGTAATTCTTTGTATCTTAAGAGTCTTGTTATGTGTTTGGGATTAAACGTTTTTTATTTGAGATTAATAAATTGTGTTTTTGTGTATTTGATATCATAGTTTTGACATGATTTGTGTGTGATTATAGTTCGTTTTAGTTTGCGGATTTGATTTTTTTTGTTTTAATAAAAATTTAACATGTAAGTTACTCTTTGTCAACCCTAAGATCATGTTTGAGACATTTAAGTGAATAATATGGACTACCAATGTTATTTTATTAAGATGCGGACTTTGTTAACACATGATAAAATATAGGGTATGTTCGGTAAAACTAGCTGGTGGTTTGTGCTGGAATCTGGCAGCTGTAGCCTTTTGGATATATTTAAGTGTTTGACAGAGTAGTTGGAGTTTTTAATAAAATGTATTAAATACCAAAATGGCCGTACCTAATAGTAATTCAGAAATAAAATTTTATCTTGGAAGGTTATTTAAGTAATTTTAAATACTAAAGCTTGTAGGTTTTTTTTTAAACGCTAGTAGTAAGAGCGTTTTAAGATGGAGTTTTTTTCCCATAACCTAGAAGTTTCCAGCTTCTTCAATCAAACAAGATTTTTTATTGAGTAGAATTGTTTTTTTAAAACTTGAAGCTAAAAACTCCCTATCAAACATACCTATAATTTAATTTATCGTAATCCAAATAAAATAATTGTTTAAAGGAGGGGCTGATTGTAGCTAACCTATAAATATAAAATGTGCTACAACTTAAACTTAATAGTGTGGTTTCGGGGAGAGTGATCGGTGGCTGAGGTGGCCTAATCCCCGATTGGAAACACTGGCCCCCCGTTAAAAAATCGGTGACTTCGGTAAGTTTTCACCGTTTGCACCGAGGCATGCTACTGGCCCTTTTTTTTTTTTTTTGAAAATCAAACTTTATATAATAAAATAAAAAAAAGAGAAATGAAAGAACCAGGGGAAACCATTTTCAAACTTTAGGGAAGATGATCTCCGCACCATATAGCCTTGCAACCTAAAAAACGCATGAGGCTTTTTTCGAAATATCCGATGCCACGAGGCCTCTTAATATAGACACGTGTCCTTATACTGAGATGGATCTGAATCTACATTCATCAAGTTGCAACCACGTGTCCATCTTTATTATAACTAAAATAATTAAAAATGATGTGTTCATCCCCCCTATCATTCACCTGTTGCTGTTGCCTACCCTAAAATTAGATCTGTCGGCCCACCCCACTAAAGATTATCACACGTCATTTTTCTACCAACATATTTA
Source organism: Ambrosia trifida (assembly GCA_028751855.1). NCBI lineage: Eukaryota > Viridiplantae > Streptophyta > Magnoliopsida > Asterales > Asteraceae > Ambrosia > Ambrosia trifida. Next base: position 2,980,025 of record CM054126.1, on the reverse strand, counting down.
ATTTCAAAACGTTAAAAATATACCGACCAAACATAAAAATATCCTATATTAAACGTTTGTGATTAGATCAAAATATAAGTCATATTACGAAGTATTAACTTTTAAAACTCTTTACTTTTAAAAGGATCATAAATTTGATACAACTAACAATAAGACTGGATGGTGTAGGTTTGCATTACTCGTTGCCCTTTAACACCACCCCACCATAATATAAGGAGAATGCCATTGTTGCCTTCGTCATTTAATTGGTAAGCGTTAGGTAGTGGGTTAGCGTTACAAGTAACAATAAGACTGGATAGTGTGGGTTAGCGTTACTCGTTACCTAAATTAATAATGCCCTTTAACACCACCCCCACCATATCCTAAAGAGTACCTCATTGTTGCCTTGTTCATATGTAGGGACCATTTTGAAATAGCCATTCATATGGGTTTTTTTATTTGTTAAACTTAGTTAAACCACCCCATTATTAAAGGGGGACTCTATTCATACTTATTGCCTAAGTGACACCTTATGTGAATAAAAAGAACTCTATATTTAGAGAGGGCTTTAAGGGGCTTCAACCCACACCATTGAACAGGTAACATTCCTCTTACTCGAACCAAAATAGTCTGAATTTTGACAAAAGAACTACAACCATTATCACCCATTAATCTCTATGCATAGACCACATATCTCTAATCGAACCAACATAGGTCCAAACTCCTACGAGAAACTACCTTTGCCCATTGCCACTTCGGCATTCTTAACAAACTGGCACCCACTCCTTAACTAACTACAACAGTGACTAGTTCGATCAGGACCACATTATGACATCATACTCCCCAAAAAGATATAAATACTCTCTCCAATTTCGGGATTAAATTATATTTTCGCCCACACACTCTCTTGCTTGTACCTCCTAGTGTTCACCATTTATTCCTAAAATCACCAAATACCTAGCCTCACGCTAGAATGTGGTCACACAGAGATTTCTCTCTCTGTGGCGATACTAATTGATGTTGGTTTTGCAGGCCTTGTCATATTTTGGCCATTTACAGCTATTCCGACAATTATGACCTAGGTTCTTGCTCTATTCTTTTAGATTCAATCACTTCCGTCCAATGTGCTAGTTTTTTATTCTTCACCCACCAACCTAAAAGCATTCACAATAGGTTCTCTGTCCTCGTTCACATATTATAATAAAAATCACTACAATTTCTCTCTATCATGTTTAATTAAAATAATATTTTTTATACATTTATCAGTAGTTTTTCTTTCTCCTCCATTTACAGTCACTTTAAAAATTATTAAAACAATAAATACAGGAAAACTTTGTTCCCCAAATATATAGATGAACAATAGGTTCCCCATATCCTACACTCACAACACCATCATAAAATATGGAGGATTCACTCACAAAATATAGATAACCTTGTTAGAAATCTTATAAATAATTCAAAGAGAATACTAAAAATAAACAAACAACAACAACATGTTAAACAAACGTGAACCGGGCTTGTGTTTGACACAATTCCCTTAAACAGATTTGTGGTCTGTTCCCAGGGTACACCGGTTGTCAATAGTGGTGGTTCACCGCCGGGCTCGATCACTTGCCTAAAAGATAATCGGACTTCGGCCTACTTCTGTGTTTGTTTCCCTCGTAGATGTGTGTGTGTGTGTGTTCAGCACATAACACTGCTTGTGTTCTTATAGTATTCGAAATAATGATCTCAATTAAAATGGATTAATGCTGCTGATTAAATGGGTTCCACTGCTGTAATAATATTGGATTAATTGAAGCATAAGACCAGGCTTGTGGAAATCAAAAGACTCAAAACAGAAGGAAGGTTCTTGAAGCTTATTCCAGTAAAACATTAAAACTAAAACGAGTAGCAAAACCCAGCGTCACGCTGACCTGGAGTTTTGGAGTGGCATTCGTGTCCGCATGTCGTGCGAGCGTCGCGTTGGTGAGGAAATTTTTCCTGAACCATAACACATTTTTTGCACCCCTCCATGTGCGCGCGGGTAGGTTCCCAAGTATAATGTAACTTAAGATTTCAATTCCTTCCGATTGGTTTCCACTTATAAACCCATCCAACATTCCTTCCCCTACCGATCTAGGACAAGGAAAACTCTCATTCACGCATAAACTCCAACAAATCCCCACATTCAGAGGCAACAACATTCCAATTAAATTTGAACAGTTGAGTTTTGCATACAATACGTAGGGGTGACCCTTTGAACCTTCGCTCATGAAATGCACTTAGTCCACTGGTTCTGAGTAGACATCGATGTCTTTGAACTTGTCGGTCGTTTGTGTAGAAGACATTACGCTTCACCCAAGACTATCCCTAACAACGTCAAGTCCTCGCAGTTGTGTTCGTTATGGTCATGGACACATGCCTGGTTCTGCGAGAGCCATTAAGTACTATGCCCCGACAATACCATGCAAAGCGACCCCATTTCTCTCTCACATATGCGATTCATTAGGGATTGTTACCTCAGTCGAATCATTTAAAGCCATAGGTTTAGCCTCAAACTTGCCACTTTTAGGAATGGACTAGGAAGTTTACCAAATTCCTATGGCGAACTTCCTTTTTCAAAGCACGGGGTTTCCTACAACTCCCCCTCCCCACAGTGACCTCAACTGTTCATACAATTAGGTTATCCTATTGAACTCAGATCTTGGGATCTCCAGTCAGCTAAGTTAGGTTTCCTTCGCACGAACTTAAGTTTTTAAGGGATTTAGTTCCATTCCCATGGACGACTTCTGAACTAACTCTCTGTTTAAGCCTTTTTTTAGCGAATCCGCGATGTTATCCTTTGTGTTCACATAGTCAACAACGATAACTACTATGGAGATTTGTTGTCGTACCGTGTCGTGCCTACGTCTTATATGCCTATTCTTACCATTATACATTGTGCTATGTGCTCTACCAATTGTCGATTGGCTATCACAATGTATGCATATGGCAGATGCTGGCTTCAGCCACCTTGGTATATCCTCAACAAATTAATGTAAAGTGATGAACTCTGATTCCATAAAGGATCTAGCAATAACCGTTTGCTTAAATGATTTCCACGATATTGTTGCACCTTCAAGTGTGAATAGATACCCACTTGTTGCCCTGGAATCATTTGTGTCAAATATCTAATTCGCATCACATTAGCCTTTAATAACTTCTATATATCTATTATAATGTAGCCCGTAATCTCGTGTGTATCTCAGGTACTAAAGCACCCGTGACACGCAACTCCAATGAATTGAACTTTGGTTGCTCGTGTATTTACTTAGCTTGCTTACAACATATGCTAAGTCTGGTCTGGTACAATTCATCAGATACATGAAGCTCCCAATAATTCTTAAGTACTCTATTTGGTTAAAAGGCTCTTCTCGATCCTTAGCTGGATGTTGACTCGTCCAACGGGAGTTCTTGCCACATTTGAGTTATTTACATTGAACTTCTCAATAATTTTGTCCACATAGTGGAACTGACTTATAACATGTCCATTATGGGTTCATATGATTTATACTCCCAAAATTACATCCACTAATCCCATATCTTTCATATCAAACCTTGCTCTCAGGATGTTCTTTGTTGCATTTATCATTTTTTTTCATTACTTTTAGCAATGAGCATGTCATCCACATACAAACATAAAATGACATATCCATCTGGTGTGTCTTTCACACTCATACACTTGTCACATTTATTGATCTTGAACCCAGAATCAAGCATGACATGATCAAACTATATAAGGATTTGCTAACCTTGTATACTTTGTTCACTTGTCCCTTGGCTATGAAGCCCTGGTTGTTTCATGTTAATCTCTTCCTCTAGATTTCCATTCAAGAAAGCTGTTTTTACATCCATTTGGTGAACTTCCAAATTTCTGATGGCTACACTGGCAAGTACCAACCCGGTGGAGGTTATTCGCGTTATCGACGAATATGTATCAAAATAATCCAAACCTTCTCATTGTTTATATCCTTTGATCACCAATCTTGCCTTGTACTGGTCAATGATGCCATCCGGCTTCATCCTTTTCTTGAAAATCCATCGATATTCTACTGGTTTCCATCCTGCAGGAAAATCCACAAGCACCTAGGTGTGGTTCTGTAAAAAGAGTCTAATTCACATTTGATTGCCTCCCTACACTAAGGCCCGTTCGAGGAATTTACCGCTTATCGGTAGGTTTGTGACTTCTCCTCAACCACATGGGTGAGGAAATCAGGGCTAAACGAATTTTCAGTCCTTTGCCCATAAATCCTTCGGACTTTACCTTAGATTCCAATATGGTGCCCTAACACAATCCTGGATTCTTCGAGTCATATACAAGAAAACGAAATGGACCGCCCAGACAACTGTATCCAGTGAGCACACAATCTACAGTTTTCGGTCATATAAAAAGACGCTTTGGTGGTGTCACTACCACCTTATCTAGGCACCCCTATACTCACAAGTGTTTGTATGATAATTTGATTCCCGTCCATAATTCATACGGTATTACATCCTTCTCCTTACGGGTAATTATATTTAGAATGAAATTTGCTGATAGAAGCGCATCTCCCCACATCTCCTCACTCACCCGCAGAGGTTATCAACATGGCATTCATCATTTATTTCATGGTTCAGATCTTTTGTTCTGCCATGCCATTTGATTGTGGGGAGTAAGGAGGTGTGAGTTCAGACATGATTCCACTTTTTACACAAAGATCAGGAAAAGGTGAAACCTATTCACCTCCTTTATCGCCCCTGACCTTTTTGATCTTTCGTTTAAGTTGATTCTTAACTTTGGCTTTGAACATGACAAATTTTTCAATATCCTCTTCCTTACTCTTAGGTAAGTACACATAGCAAAATCGTGTGCTATCATCAATAAACTTTATGAAATACCTCTTCCCACGCCTAGTAGGAATCGCTTTCAAATCACACACATCGGTGTGGATCAAATCAAGGGGACCGGTATATCTTTCAACCCTTATTTAATGACATTTTTGTTTGTTTTGCTTCAACACTAGTGTCAAATTTAAGATTTGAGTCAATATCAAATGTTGGTATGCAATTTAATATAATCAAATGACGAATTGAATTAAAATTCACATGACCTAGTCTACCATGCCGCACAATTCAAGTAAGTAAGCAAAACTAGCGTTATTTAATCCATTCATAACAGTTACATTCCACTTAAACATACCATTCAGGGCATAGCCCTTACCCACAAGCATACCAATTTTGGTCAACACGACCTTATTAAACTCAAACACCATTTTAAACTAAACTTGTTCAACTTTTTGGGTTTTTCAGCGTGGCTTGCTACAGCAGTAGGAAATGGTGCCTTTAAGGCAGTGGTAACAACAACAACAAATGTGTAGACTGCAGAAATTCCAAACGCACTGGAGTTCGGGAGAGGAGCAGTAAACATGGGCTGAGAATTCTCCATTAGTGAAAGATAATCAAAAAAATTCTTAACATAATAATCTGTTTAATTTTGGTAGAAATCTTACAGTGAATTAGAAGGGGAAACTGAAAATAAACAAACACCAACAATAAGTTAAAGAAACGTGAACAGGTCTTGTGTTTGACACAATTCCCTTAAACGGATTTGTGGTTTGTTTCCAAGGTACATCGCTTCTCAACAATGGTGGTGCACTGTCAGACTCGATCACTTGCCTGAAAGATAATCGGACTTCGGTCTGCTTCTGTGTTTGTTTTTTTGCATATACGTGTGTGTGTGTGTTCAACATAGAGCACTGCCTGTGTTCTTATTGTATTCGACATAATGATCTCAATTAAAATCAATTAATGTTGCTGATTAAATGGGTTTTACAACTGTAATAATAAAGGATTAATTATAGTATAAGACCAGGCTTGTGGAAATCATAAGACTCAAAACTGAAATAAGGTTCTGGAAGCTTATTCCAGTAAAAAAAAATTAAAACTAAAACGGGTAGCAAAACCCAGCGTCATGGGCCGGGTGGTCACCGGCTCAGAGCCCAATCATTAAATGGGCCCGAACTTTTTTTTAAAAAATACACACACACACACACACATATATATATATATGTTTTTTTACATGGGATTTCGAAGGTTTTCTCAACTCAAGCGGGTTTTCATTTTATACTTCACATATATATAAAAGTTCCTAAAAAAACATATGTTTTCAGCTATTTCCCTATGCTTTTAGCAACTTTGTTTATTTTTTTTAAAAAAAAATCTCATCGGCGTTTTTTTTTTATTTTATTTTTTGCCCAAAACGCTTACAAACATCTATTTTACATTTGTTATTTTTTTCAAAGAAAAAAAAATGTTTTTTACATTAGTTTTCAAAGGTTTTCTTAACTCAAGCGGGTTTTCATTTTATACTTCACACACACACACACACACACACACACACACACATATATATATATATATATTTGTTTTTTATATAATAAAGTCTTGTTAGTAGAGTTGAAAAAACCATGCCAATTTAATGTAGAGGTCTCAAGTTTAATCCTTTGCTCTTGCACCATATTCATTTTTTTAAATTCATTCATCTTTACAAAATTTTGGGTCCAAATTTTTTTTCGCCCGAGACCCAAAAATTTTTTAGTGTTTTCGGAGACGGCCCTGCAACGTTGTGCGATTTCCCCTGTTTGCAAACCTCAAATGTTGAATTATACTATATATTTATAAACCTTGAAATGAATTATACGACGTTAGTACTAACAATTACGTTATTAGTAGTAACGGCGTTAAATTCTTTGTTATTTTTAACAACTCAACGATAACACCATTAGTACTAACGGCATAACCGTTAGTACTAACGGCTTTACCGCATAGTCATATGGAATGTCGCTATCATAACGTTGTTAGTACTAACGGCTTTAGTTACTACTAACGACATAACTGTTAGTACTAACGGCATTACTGTATAGTCATATGAAATGCCGCTGCCATACCAGGTACCGTAACTTTTGTCCAAATTCGAGTTGGTATAAATTTCAGCTTACGTTTTGATGGTATAAATTCGAGTTACTGTATGTGTAGATGCCGGCGCAACGCGCTGCCGGTAACATACTAGTTCCTTTTAATCGTTTCCTTTCTAATGATCGATTTGACCCAAGTCGCACCAAAACTAATTGCTTATGTTTAAATTACTTGCACTTCCTGATCTGCATTTTTATTAACAGCCCATGCCCAAATCATTTGAATTTTAAAACAAAAAATTGTGAGCCCATTTAACTTATTAGTTAACTCCAACGCCCAACGCCCAACTCCAACCTTCTAATTTGCAAAGCCCATGTGAACTGGTTGAAATCCAACAAGAATTAATTCTTGTATCCTCCTTGATTTATGCCTTCAGCAATTGAGTTGCACTTTAATTCACATACCATATCAATTCATTTAGACTTTAATTAACCAATTAATTTCAAGTGTTGCAAAGTTAATTTTTTTTTTTTTTGAAAGGTGAATTTCTTATTCCTTGTGAGACTTGAACTCAAGACCTCACACTTTTTAGTGTATTAAAAGGCTTTGCCTTACCACTGGACCACCAACCCCAATGGCATTAAGGGAATGATGTTTCTTATCACAAACGGATTGCCAAACTGTCATGTATCTCAATGGGATCACCGCAACCTTCTTAACATAAAAAAAATAAGTAGAATGAATTTGACGCTATCCATCAATAATTTTCTAATGTCTTTTCCTAATGAATCAACATTTTACGTTGATCATACCCAAGTTTTTTTGTGGGGCAAGTTTTCGCATGTTTTATAATGGTCGAAGGAGGTGTATAGTATAGTGACCTGAGATTAGTGGCGGATCATGAAGAAAAATTCATATGTATCCAAAAAAAATTATCATACATTCATATAACTTAAATAAGAAAAAAAAACACAATAATAGATAAAGAATAATAGATAAAGTTAATTAAAAATACTTAATAGATTTCTCTTTTTTGGCTTTTTAAAGTTTAAAATCAAGATACAATTACATTGTCATGTGTTACTTTATCAAATTTTCTCTTTGTTAGAAAACTTACATTGAAATTGAAGACGAAATCATCAACGTGAGCTAGGCTTGTGTTTGACACAATTTCCTTAAACAGATTCGCGGTCTGTTCCCGGGGTACACCGGTTCTTAACAGTGGTGGTGCACTGCCGTTCTTGCACACTTGCCTGAAAGATAACCGGACTTCAATTCGTTTCTGTATTTGTTCTCTCCATATGTGTGTATAAAGAGTGTTTAATTCTCTGTAGTTACCCAACATATGGGTTTTCAAACGATTATTGGATCTTCAAGTAATTACATCTTCTCTAAAAACTCTTCAAAACTATATGGTATATTTTCTTGTATGTTTTTCTCTTCTCAAACTAGGCATCAAGCCTACCATCTATACAAGACCCATGGGTGATGAAGAGCCTCACTTAATTATACAATTAATTAGAGACTTAAACTCTAATAAAAACTAATTAAGTAAAATGAGAAACCTCTACTAAGAGCATCCACAATAAGAAGCACTAAAAACCCTTAGAAACCTATCCAGTCAGCTGCTATATCAGAAAAACACTCATTCTTCAAAAACACTAAAAACTCATCCAATAAGAAAATCTAAAAACCCCTAAAAACATTGCCACATCATCACCACTTTTTTTTTATAATAATATCTCAACCCCCCACCTTAGACCCACCTCTAAGGTTTTTAGAGGTTTCTTGTAAAAAGACCTCAACAAAAAGCCTTCACCAAAAACCTCCTATTGAGATGCTCTAAAGAGTTAATCATCATGCATTAAAAAGTGCTATTAATATTTTTTTTAAATTAATTTCCATTCACAATATAGAAATTTTCAACACTCTTTTGGTCACACATATAGAGCAATGTTCAAATAATTATGATCACTCATTCGACTGCGTAAATCTATATTAACAAGCTTTAATTTAGATAGAGTAAACTGCCATTTTCGTCCTTGAGGTTTGGCACTTTTTGCCAGTTTCATCCAAAAGATTTTTTTTTCTCAACTGGCTCCACTAGTTTTCAAATTCTTGCTGGTTTCGTCCAAGTGCCTAACTCCGTTAGTCAATCTCAGTTAACTGAGGGGCAGTTTTGTCAATTCAAATGGTGTATAGGAAGAAATATAATAATAATAATAATAAAAATAATAATAATAATAATAATAATAACAACTTAATCTAACCAATAAACACAAAATGAAACACAACACCACATGTGCGTGTTTTCTGACTTTCCGTAACCAAACCGTTCCAACTTTCTTCCTAATAAAACCTAAAACGACGTCGTAACAGCCCTAAAAAATAAAAAATAAAAATTCCGGCCACCGAACGGCGACGGTATAAGAAATTAAACGGAAAAAACACCAACACTTTGGAAGAATAAGACTTTGATTTGGCACGAAAATCGAAGCAATCTAATGGAGACAGAACGCAGAAGAAGAAGAACAACACTGACCTGTGACTCCATGGAGAATCTTGTTACCATCCAAATTTTCAGAGACTTTATTGGTTAAACAAACATAAATAATTGGAAACAGAAATCGTTTGTGTAGGGATAATAATAATAATATTAATCGATAGAATGAATGGAAGAGAAGATAAGAGAAGAGATGAGTAAAATTTTAGGGCTATTATGTGTCCTCTCGTCGACTCTTCCTTTAACAGACCCAATTATGTGTCCTCTCGTCGATACTTCCTTTAACAGACCCAATAAGTTAGTGTTTTTGGTATACATCTAATTCACTTGCTTGTAGTGGTTTAGGAGTGGGGGTTTTTGGGGCTGTAGATTCTGTGGAGATGGAGACAGGGGCGGTGTGGAGGTTGGGTCGGGTGACGGGTTGGAGGGTGGTTCTTGGTTGTGGATTCTGGGGAGATGGGGACAGGGACGGTGGTGATTATGATGATGAAGGAGGAAGACGAAGGAGGTGGATGGTGTAGGGGACTGGTTATGTATGGTGTTATTGACAACTTTACCCCTCAGTTAACTGAGATTGACTAACGGAGTTAGGCACTTGGACGAAACCAGCAAGAATTTGAAAACTAGTGGAGCCAGTTGAGAAAAAAAAATCTTTTGGATGAAACTGGCAAAAAGTGCCAAACCTCAAGGACGAAAATGGCAGTTTACTCATTTAGATAAATTACTTTCAATGGTTATGGTTGCAACCAGTAGAACATGGTTTCATCTTCCTAGTTTCAAGTCCGCTAACTTAAGAAGGAAAAAAAATGTAAACAATAATCAAATACATGATACCAAGTTAAAATTAGTAACTAAACGCTAATCTAAAATTCAACTTCATCTCTTTTGTGAGAGACAAATACAATTTTTACATAAACCTAAATAAAAAGTGACATTAAAAATTTAGCAAGAATAGCTTTGCGCAAAAAAACCCTTTATTAGGTTTATGTTTTCTGTTTATTTTCTAGAACTTTTGAATACCTTACGTATGTTAAAACTTAAAATATATATGTTGTAAGACCAGATATTCTATTGTTTATACAATAATAAATTTTGTGCTACAAGTATCAACGTTTGAATTTAACGACGCGTAAGTAATGAAACTGATTGAAACCCTTGTGTTTATTTATTTAATAACCCATAAAAAGTTATATTAATATTTTATTAAATTGAAAGTTATTTGGTATCTCTACGTTAATCGTACTGTAGTGGATCCGATCATTCAGAGTTGGTGTATGGTGGATGTGTTTTTGGATGTATTGGGGAGAGTTGGAATTGTTTATATGGCAATCAAGAATATAAAAACATTCTTAATTCTTAATTGTTATCATAATATTTTTTAAACGTACTACTAGTCAGGCCTCCAACTAACTGGAATATTTCAGATATTTATGATTATTAATATTAGTTTTTCCAATTCCATCTATTTTAATTATATGTTGTCTCTGTTCAGTTTGTTGGTCTCAAAACTTAAGTTGCATGTGAATATAGCCTCATTTGGCACAGAAATGGCAACACACATATATGCATCTCGATGTACGTAGATACATAGATGGGGAAATGGGGAAACGTAGCTCTGTGAAAATGAGAAGAATGGATTTTTTTTGCATTTATAGGTGATTTTGAAGAAATAAGACCTTTTTTAAATGTTTCATGCGAAAAATTGTGTTTATGGGTAGTTTGCTGATTGAATCAGGGAACTTCAACATAATTTGTTGAAGTTTTGCTGATTCAATCAACAATCTTTAACAAAAGTAGCTGAAGATAGTGCAGTGGATAAGCGAATTATGTTGAAGATTGCTAATAGAATAAGCGAACTTCAACAAATTCTGTTGGAGTTTGCTGATTGAATCAGCAAACTACCTATTTTCACAATTTTATGCATGAAAGTATGAAACACTCTTCCATTTTCAAAATCACTTATAAATGCAAAAAATTCGAAGAACGGGGAAAATAGAGTAAATGTTGAGGTGGTGCTAACGTGTATACGAGGAAATATGAAAAAAAAACAAGAAAGTGCTTGTATTTAAAACAGTGAAACACCCTTAAAAGAAAGGGACATATATACTTGAATACATGAGGATGTTGAATGTCCTTAAAGACTTGGTTTAGGTTATGCAAAAGCCTCTTATTAAAATCTTTTGATGTAATCGCGGACCTCTACGTACCCTTGTGTCATTAGCAAAGAGAGAGTTGAAGTGTCTAGAGTGTTCGAAAAAATATAAATCGATCGAGTTAGGAATGAACTTTTTTTATAGGATTTGTTGGCCGTTCAAAAAAAAAGGAATGAACTTTTTTACTATTATCTATTACAACTTTTGTTATAGGCGTCAAAATTAGGCAATTAAATAACTGAAACATTACCGGCTAAAACTACATTATTAAGTCATGTTATTCCGTTCACTGGTTAATATTGATGAAATGCATTCTAGCAAAAGTGACTGTAGTGAGTCTAATTCAGTCTAGATCGAGCTTAATTACGAGTAACAAAGATTCTTCTACAACACCTAGCTTATTACATCCTGAACATCAGGGGCGGATACAGCTTTAAACCAGGGGGACGTCTGTTACCCCTTGATTATCCTAGCGAAGTGGAAAAAAAATTATTTTTTAAGGTATTTTTATAAAATGTTACCCCTAAAACATATTTCTTGTTACCCCTTAAAATAATTTTTATAAAATGTTACCCTTGTTTTATTTTCTAAGTCCACCACTGCCGAACATTAAAATCTCGCCCCCTATTCTAGTTCACATGCTCCCATTTTCTGCATAGAATTTCCACCGTTCATATAAAAAAAAAAAAAACTAGCTTATAGTGAACCTTCAAATTATACAAAATAATTATTTATTTGATCCAATTCCCAAGGGCTCTTGTTTATATTTGTTTTTTTGTGAACGGCCAACAAATCAAACTCGCCCCTATTCCAGTTCACATGCTCCCATTTTCTGCATAGAATTTCCACCGTTCATAAAAAAAAAAAAAAAAAAAAAAAAAAAAAAAAAAAAAAAAAAAAAAAAAACCTAGCTTATAGTGAACCTTCAAATTATACAAAATAATTATTTATTTGATCCAATTCCCAAGGGCTCTTGTTTATGTTTTTTTTTTTTGTGAACGGCCAACAAATCAAACCCGAGCATTCTTGGAGCACCCTTACGACAAATTCAAGTACCCGAGAGTACCCGAGTTGTCAAACACCAATTCCGGGGAAAACCCGATAACCCACCCGCCCGTAGGCACAACAATGAAATTACCGGCAAAACTCGTCTGGCTCAAGAATCGAACCCAGGATCCCCTGAATCTTCTATCATTGCCCACCAATGTCTCTACCACTGCACGACAATGATATTGACGGCTGTTGTTTATGTTATATATAATGTTTTGTTACTACTGAGAATGATATGCAAGTGTTAAAACTCACATGGTTATCTTAAGTAACATCAAAAAGTCAAGTGCTTATTAAGACATGCTCTTCCTAATTACTTAGAAAATGATGAAGAAAAACACATTACTTTAGAGTGATAGAAGTTTGTCACATTAAATAGGTAGTCTCAATAACATTACCGGTACCATTGATGATATTTTTTCAACAACACATTATGAAGATTTTCCAAATAAATTTTTTTTTTTTTTTTTTTTTTTTTTTTTTTTTTTTTTTGATCAGCAAACAACCATTTTATTTCACCAACTTAATATATACAAGAGTTTACACCCGACGGCAAATACATGTTACTCGACTAATAAGACACTAGACATAACATTATAGGTGCCGTACCTCCCTCTGCTTAGGACCTGCTAAGTTCAAAGCAATATAAAAATCACCTGACCGGCACTTCGAACATTTTCCACTTCTCCCATGTCCATCCAGCCGGTTTGCATTTATGATTCACCCAACTGAACGAGATCGCTTGTATCTCCCCAAAGATGCCGTCCAAAGTCACCCTTTTTCCTTGGAAAATTGCAGCGTTACGAGCTCTCCATATTGACCAAGAACCTGCGAGTATAACTATTTGTATCCACTTTTGTTTGAACTTCGGAACTTCACGAATGTTATGCGTCTTCAAAAGATCTCTTACTGTGAAGGCGTAGATAGGAGGAATTTTACACCACTTACTAATCTTGTGCCAAATCCAGGATGCGAAGTAACAAGAAGTTAATAGATGATCGGCGTCTTCCTCGGCCTCCCCGCAAAGCTTGCATTCTGCAGTCCCTTGAATGATTCTCCTCTTTAATAAACCTTTCTTTGTAGGCAGACGATTCTGCTCGGCTCTCCAGGCGAACACGGAAACTTTCTTTGGAACCCCTTTAACCCATTGAAACGGGTAAAAAGGAATCGCGTGAGCTTGTAATACATTTCTGCACATGGCAACAGAGAACAGCCCATCAGAAACCCCAACCCAAACCCAAACCCATTTATCCCGATTTTGTGACAGTAAGGTACCAGCAATCAGTGCATAGCACGATTGCAATTCCGTCAATTCGTCGTTAGAGCTTGGTGCACGACTCCAGCTCCAGTTTTGGAGCCGTACAGCCACAGAAACCGATTTGCAGGCCTCAATGGCGAACAATGCCGGGAAACGATCTTTTAACGGTCCATCAGCCGTCCACCAGTCGAGCCAGAATCTGATCCGAACCCCATCACCCACTGTTCCTTTGATAGAAGTCGGAATGTTTAGATTTTGTTCCAAAACAATATCGCCGACTTTACAAATGGCATTCCACGCACCAGGTACACCTCTTCGGATTGGTAAATAAGAAGCCGAGTTATTGCGAAAATGTATGGCAGAAATAACCCGGCACCATAAAGCGTGTGGTTCTTTCTTAAAACGCCACCACCACTTGACGAGGAGGCTTTCATTCATGGTTTTTAAAGAACCTAAACCAAGACCGCCTTTTGTGTTAGGCCCCACAACACGCTCCCAAGCAATCCAATTGGTTTTCGACTTATCTTCATCCCCACCCCAAATAGCCCTTCAATTTCTGCTCATGTTTTCCTTCTTCACATGCCATATGCGAAATATACAGTATCCGCAGACCGCATGGATATATAAACTTAAGAATTTTTTATCATTAATGTTTGCATACATTTCAAACATGAATGGTCGAAAGTTACAAAATATATAGAGACAATGTTACTAGCACAGGACATTGAAAATCGAAAGGGTATTTAGTTATAACTTCTTATTCGATCTACTAATCTTTTATTTACTCCTCAATTAACAAGAAATACTGTTAGCAAATTATGGTTTGATATTTACCTATTTTTCTAATGAAGTGACTGACATACACACCACACCAGATATTGTGACGCTTTCAATAATGATTGGATCATAGCATACAAATCATGTGAAGTAAGGCACATGAAAAGAATATGTTCATTGGGATTGCTATAGCACATGCAAGATAATCATTCTAATATATACAAGTACACAACCTTCCATCACAAGATTTCAAACTTTTCTGGAGGTAAAAGAACACTAAAATTCCATTTCTTTAACATAGAAATAACTCATGGAATTTAATAATTAAAATTGATAATAATCCTACAATCTATTGGTATTGACCAAGTCTTTTGACCAATGATTGTAGTCTCTAATTAAGTCTTGAACTTGTTAACAATCTGTAAGATCGATCTTTAGCTAAAGAACACAAGTGTTTGATTAACTTTGTCATTCTAATTAATAAGCAAAGTAACTAAAAAGAAAGTGTTGAACCAATGGTTAATTAACTTAAGAAACAACAAAAGCTTCAGTACTCTGAGATCTTCTGCTTCATTAACTTGGCTGATCAAAGCCTGCATGGATTAATTTTCTATTTAAGGATTCACCTAGCTAACCTCAGCTCAAGATCCACCTGACCCTCGACAAAACCCATGACGAACGGCGAAACTACCGCCGTTTTCCGCCTCTTGCAATTCAAAACTTCTTCATCCTCACACCCATCAAACCCTAGATACAAATTTGTTTCAACATGTCCAAGAACCAACACTTCATCACAAACACAACTCTTTGCATCTGAACTGCTAGCAAGATTGGTACTTTCTTGTCCTAATAGAGGTATGGAAGACACCCTAGAAGGTGAATAAAGTGAGGGGAAGAAACTAGTGTTTGTGGACTCCAATAAAGATTTAGGGTTTTGTTGAACACCATTTGGTGATTGCTTAAGTTTAGCTCTTTCTCTCCTGTGAACATTCATATGACCACCTAGAGCTTGAGCTGATCTGAACTCTCTTCTACAGAAGCTACAAGAGTAAGACCTTGGAGGCCATACGAACCCGCCTAAGGGACCTCGAGAATCCTCAGCAAAAGCTTCTTCTTCCCATGAGGTGCTGAATGAGTTGTTGAAGATACTGTTGTTGTTCTTCACCCACATAAGATACTGAGAGTATTGCTCCATATATCTCTTGTAGTTTTATAAATTTCAAACTAGTTTAAAGTGGAGAGAAAGATAGATAATGGTTGGTATTTCTTCATGTTTAAAGGCATAGTTATACGTACACATATAGATGGGATGTATGTGTGTGTGAGAGAGAGAAGTGTGGTTATAAAAAAAGAATAAGATAGGTAATACTATTATCATTTAGCTCTTTGAATGTAGGGAGCATAATTGAATGTAAATTTGCCCATTTACATGTGACAAGTTCAATTCTTAAGCTAAAGCTTTCATCTTTATCTAGAGTCCCATATTTTTTTTACTTCTTACGGTTAGGGTACAATCCAAAGTAAACTAATTAAATTGATACTCCTTAATTACTTTTACTTATTTTCATTAAGAAAACTCAAATCACTTGGGGTTTAAATTCACTACACTCATATGCACCTACTTTTCACAAACCAATGCATCGGGTAGCAGTCACCGAAATCACAAACCGATACATCAGAGGAGTTGTTAACAAACAGACCGATCAACGCGATCAATGAAAGCGAGTGTGCCCTAAGTACCCTTATATTATAAGAATGTTAAAATCATGGTTAATGTTTCATGTAATTCTTAAAACCATATTGAGGCCCCTATTTCTAAATAAGTAATTGCGGTTCAGTGTTTTTTTTTTTTTTTTTTTCAAACATCATCCTAAATTTTAACATATACATAATTCAAATTTGAGTACTTTTGGGTCAAACAGTAAATCTATATTATGACATATGTTGGTATAACTAATTTTGGTGTTTGTTAGCGGTTTGTAAATTTCAAGAAAGAAATTTCAAGATTCATATTATAATTATAATTATATTATAACTAAATTAATAATCCAATGGCCCCTATATCACGTTAAAGTCAATGAGCAAAATTCTGTATAGAAGATTGCTAAATAGAAAAGGACATAAATAAAAATATTAGGCTAACATGTTGTGATAATTAAATTAATAAAAGTAATTGGTTTATTAATTAAGTAAAGGGATATGGATGTCTTGCTTTGAATGTTGTCATGTACGTATATGCCTACTGATAATATTTAAATGCGACCCTAATTTGGAACATAGTTCAAAACAATTTTTTTTTGGAAAGATAGTTCAAAACAATTAATGTGTTTATGTGTCTTCTTTCCTCAAGATAACCAAAATTTTTAAGTCAAAATTAAGCTAAATGGTCTATATATATATATATATATATATATATATATATAATCATCAACTTACCTTCTAGAACATGACGGTTATATATCTCTGATGTGTAACAATAGTTGAGGGTTACTTTGGTAATATTGTAATAGTATAATAATAGTGAATAATGAGTCCAGGGGGTGTATTGTAATAATAAGATAGTATAAGAGGTATTAACTGGGCGGGAAGATAGTTAAAAGTTAGCTAGTCGTTATTGTTGTTATATAGCGGTTAATGATAATGAAATCAACAGCTTTGTTTGGTCTATATTCTCCTCTTTATTTCTCTTAGAACATAACACAGCTCATCAAATGGTATCAGAGCTCACTCGATCTGAGCTCCGGTGACCGTCGTAACAGTGCTTCCGATCATCTTGTCCAGTCAAGTTTTCATTTCATTTGTTTTCTTTCGTTCATTCATCACTTTGTTTCATTTCAATACGTGGATTGCAATGCATTTGATTTACTGATGACTAAGGTGAATTTGGCTGAAGAATATGCTGCAAGTTTATTTATGGGATGTTTAAAACCTGAGATCAGATGTCTGGTCAAGGTGTTTAAGCCAAGAACTCTAAGAGAAGCTATTGCTATGGCAAAACAGCAAGACAAGGTGCATGCAACCTTATTTGGAGGAAGGGATACGAAAAAGAATAATTGGAATAATGTTGCGGCCACAGGAAAGAACAGTTATCCTTCTCCCAAACCATGAAATGTAAGTGCAGCCAACCTTCCTTTATTACCTAGCCCTAAGAATAATAATGTGAATGGCAAGACAGATAGAAGACTATCTAACAAAGAAGCTGATGAAAAAAAGGGCAATGGGTGAGTGTTTCTTTTGTCCTGCGAAATACTCATCAACTCATAAGTGTAAGAATAGACAGTTGTTTGTTATTGAGATTGTGGATGATGATGATGTTGAAAATGAAGTGGTTGAAGAGGTTATAGAGTTGGCTGAAATGTTGGGTCAACCACAAAAATCCATTCATGCTATGAATGGTATTCCTTCTTATTCAACAATGAAAATTGTTGGATCAATTGGTACTAGAAGGATATATATTTTGGTTGATTCAGGTTCCACACATAATTTCATTAGTGAGAAATTGGCTTTGTTTTTGCACTATATTACCCAAAATGTCCCTACCCTTAAGGTTTCTGTTGCAAATGGTAATCAAATTGAGTGTGGACAGATGTGTAAAGGGTTTAAGTGGATGATGTAGGGTAGATGGTATGAAACTGATGTGATGGTTATTCCCTTGGATAGTTATGATATGGTATTGGGGATACATTGGTTATCTCCTTTGGGAGACATTGTTTGGAATTTCAATCAGTTAACTATGGAATTCCAAGTGGATGGGAAAAGACAGGTATTAAAAGGGGTTAGTAATAAGGGGCTGAGTTTATGTTCCATAGAAACCATGGACCACATGCTTAGCAATCCTAGACAACTGGTAACTTCTCAATTATATGAAGTTCAGTTGATATCTGATGAGGGGTAAAATGGTCAAAGTACCAATGTCACTAAGGAAGTAGTAGACAGCAGAATTACAAACCTGTTAGATAAGTACAAAATGGTCTTTGAGGAACCAAAAGGGTTACCTCCTTCTAGATTGTGTGACCACAAGATTGTGTTGAAAGATGAGGACAAATCTATAAATCTGAAACCATACAGGTACCAGTCATTGCAGAAAGATGTTATAGAGAAAATACCAGAGGAATTATTACAAAGTGGGGTCATCAGAAATAGTACAAGCTCCTTTGCAGCTCCTGTGGTTTTGGTTAAGAAAAAAGATGGGTCATGGAGAATGTGCATAGACTATAGGCAGTTAAACAATGCAACAGTGAAGAACAGTTTTCCAATTCCCTTGATTGATGAGTTATTGGAAGAGTTAAAGGGAGCAGTTGTATTTTCTAAACTGGACTTAAGGTCTGGTTATCATCAAGTAAGGATGCTTCCTGATGATCTACACAAGACTGCCTTTAGGACCCATCAGGGGTTGTTTTAGTTTTTAGTGAGTCAACTTTCCAGTCCTTAATGAATCAAACCTTTAAAGAGTTTTTGAGGAAATTTGTCTTAGTGTTCTTTGACGATATACTTGTGTACAGCAAGGATACAATCAGCACTTGATTCATTTGGGAAAGGTGTTAGAAGTGTTGAAAAGACTCAGCAGTTGTATGCATAGCAATCAAAGTGTAGCTTTGCAGTTCAACAAGTAGAGTATTTGGGGCATGTAATTGATAAAAATGGGGTTGGTACTGATCCTATGAAGATAGCGGCTGTCAAGAGTTGGTCTGTTCCAATGAATGTTAAACAATTGAGGGGATTCTTGGGGTTGGCAGGATACTGCAGGAAATTTATCAGGTCATTTGGTGTTATAGCAAAGCCATTAACATAATTGACTAGAAAGGATTCCTTTGTGTGGTCTGACAAGGCTCAACATGCCTTTGAACAACTGAAGCATGCTTTGATTGAAGCCCCAGTTTTGGCATTACCTGATTTGGAAAAACAGTTCATTGTGGAAACTGATGCTTCAAACAGAGGTATTGGTGCTGTGTTATTACAAGATAATCACCCATTGGCTTTTTATAGCAAGGCTTTATGTCCTAAACAAATGACCTTATCAGTGTATGAAAAGGAATTGTTAGCTGTCATCATGGCAGTCAAACAATGGCACTATTACTTAGTGTCTAAACATTTCATAATTAGGACAGGTCAGAAAAGCCTAAAACATTTGTTGTCACAGAAAATAACCACCCCTTTGCAGCACTCTTGGTTATCAAAATTAATGGGTTACACTTTTGAAATTCAATAAAAAAGGGGGGGTAAAAAATGTAACTGCTGATGCTCTTTCCAGACTGGAAAGTTCATTAGTCTATTATATGGTCCTTACTTCTTTTGACCCATTATTATTGGAAGAAATCAAAAATAGTTGGGAAGGAGATGTTGTGATACAAAGAGTTATTCAGCAACTATTACAAGGCCAAAATGTTCATAAGTATGAATGGGTTGATGGGTTATTGAAAAGAAAGAAAAAATTGGTAGTAGGGGCAGATTTAGAATTAAGAAAAAAGATTATGCAATTATGTCATGCTTCTGCAGTGGGAGGGTACTCTGGTATTCATGCAACTCATCAAAGACTGAAATCATTTTTTTACTGGAAAGGCCAATTGAAGCAGATTAAACAAGTGATTAGAAAGTGTGCTACTTGTCAACAAGCTAAGTATGAGAATGCAGCTTACCCTAGATTAATTCAACCCATGCCTATTCCAACAGCTGTATGGTCAGATATAAGCATGGATTTCATTATAGGATTACCTAAATCACAGGGTAAAGAAGTGATTTTTGTTATTGTTGACAGGTTGACAAAGTATAGTCATTTTATGGCATTAGCTCATCCCTTCACGGCTGCCAATGTTGCTCAGCTTTTCTTAGAAAATGTCTATAAGTTACATGGTTGGCTCTCAACCATTGTATCAGACAGGGACACTATCTTTTTGAGCAACTTTTGGAAGGAATTTGTCAGATTACAAGGTACTAATCTAGCCCTATCAACTGCATACCATCCTCAGTCAGATGGTCAGACTGAGGTGGTTAATAGGTGCTTAGAGACATATCTTAGATGCATGACTATGGAAAGGCCTAGTTCATGGGTCAAGTGGTTGTTCTTGGCAGAATTTTGGTATAATACCAACTTTCATAGTGCCATTAATACCACTCCCTTCTAAGCCTTATATGGATATGCTCCACAGAGAGTCAATGGTAGAAACTATGGATGATTTTATGATGGCCAGAGAAGAGACAATTAAGTTGATCAGAGATGCACTTTTCAAGGCACAGAGTAGAATGAGGCAATATGCAAATAAACACAAAAGTGAAAGAAGTTTTGTTGTGGGAGATTGGGTCTGGTTGAAGTTGCATAATTATGTTCAGAATTCATTGAGAAATCAGTCCTACAACAAGCTATCTCCAAAATACTTTGGGCCCTACTTGATTGTTAAGAAAACAGGAAGTGTTGCTTATAGGCTTGACTTGCCTGATGAGGTCAATGTCCATCCTACTTTCCATGTTTCCTTACTTAAAAAGGCTAATAGATAAGGTCACTCCCTTGCCCTGGGGTCACATATTCAGATTAACACCTGCTGCAGTGTTGGATAGAAGAGTTATTAGAAGGGGTAATAGAGGAGTCGGACAAGTTTTGGTACAATGGAAGGACTCTCCAGCACCCGATGCCACGTGGGAATTTAGGGATGAATTTCAGCTCAGATTCCCTGACTTCCAGATTCCTAAACTTTAAGGACAAAGCTTTGAATAACCAGGGAGTATTGATGTGTAAAAATAGTTGAGGGTTACTTTGGTAATATTGTAATAGTATAATAATAGTGAATAATGAGTCCAGGGGGTATATTGTAATAATAAGATAGTATAAGGGGTATTAACTCGACGGGAAGATAGTTAAAAGTTAGTTAGTCGTTATTGTTGTTATATAGCGGTTAATGATAATGAGATCAATAACTTTGTTTGGTCTATCTTCCCCTCTCTGTATCTCTTAGAACATAACACAGCTCATCAATCTCACAAACACACATGAATATAATGCAAAAAAAAAAAAAAAAAAACTTCTGGAACTCCACTATAAACACCGGTTATTTTATTTTTACTATTCTTTTTTATATTTTAAGATAGAGTATTGGAGTAAAATGCTTAACTAGTTATATATATTTGGTAAATAATCTCCAAGATTTCAAATCCTTTAAAATTATCGTCTTTTAACCAATCGAGTCCATTATTTGATTTAGTCACGTAAATCATATGATTATCTCATCTAATATGAAAGAAATTGGATATAGATGAAGACGAAGATCTCATACATTATACCACTGAATTGTTAGAATAAATATGCGTAACGTCTAGTATATTTATCGGTAGTCATTATAATCATTTATATTATGTTTGATCAATTGCTAAAATACTTTAAGCCTATAACTGATTTGTCTTTGATGGACGGACTTATCATTAGTTGGGCCTAACTAGAGTGTCCCCTGAGTATGTATAAATAGGGAGAGATTACTAGGGATTATGGGTAACACAACATTATCAACATAACACTATAAAAGTTTCTGCTCTCCCCACTCTCTCCATAACCGATTATTCTAAGGATCATTAGCCATCATAACTGCATACCCTAAAGGGAACTTAAACACACTGACAATCATGTCGACCTCAACTCTCTTAGCATCAGTAGCAGGTCTCACGAATCTTTCAGGTACATGTTTAGTTGTTTTCCATTACATACTAACAAATTTGATGCAACGTGTGGTATCAGTGCAATGTTGTTCATGATCGATTTGGTTAGTTTCCATTAGTTTCGGAATCAAATCGAAAAACGAATTATGAAACCTGAATAATCAGATTAAGAGGCTTTCGGCTGAAAACCCTAATAGTCGTATCAGTTCAAAGGAACCTCAAAGGCGCATGCTTCCACTCTAATTCTGAAACTTGTGACAACTAAATATGATGGGAGAAGCGGTATTCATGAGCACATTATGTCCATGAACGATATGGCTTATAAGCTCAAGGGTTTAGAAATGGAGATTAGTGACGGTTTCCTGGTGCATTTCATCATGACTTCGCTTCCCTCTGCTTATGACACTTTCAAGATCAACTACAACACACAGAAAGAAAAGTTGTCAATGCAGGAGTTGATCGCTATATGCATACAAGAGGAGGAACAGATGAAGCTGGAAAAACCTGAAGTTGCTTACCTTACGACTACTAATCTAAAGAAGAGAAAGAGACAATTTAACATGAATAATAATGTTAAAACCTAGAGGATTAATGCAAGTGCCTCATCTAGCCATAAGAACTCCAAAGGTAAGTTCCTCTGCACATTCTGTAAGAAAGAAGGACATAAGCAGAAGAACCGCCATGAATTTAAGGAGTGGCTAACTAAGAAAGGTAATCATCTACTTATGATACTTGAGTCCTTTAACTTAAATGTTTGTAGATGCATATATCATATCTGTGTCTATAGCTTTCAAATCGTCAAAGTCTGATTAGTCGAGTTGTAATGTCTATGTTTGATTTGTAAGTTTTGGTTCGGGTGTTCATGAGGTCGAACCAAATCAGAATGATTTGTTTCGGGATTTTTCTAGGTCGAAGGGACTGGTTCGGACCTTCAATAACTCGAACCAAAAGGTCTATATATAGGTGTGACTTTGTGATGGTTATTCAGTTATGTCATTAGATGTGTGTGTTCTAGAGAGTCGAAACCCTGTCCAGTTACACCTTAAAGTGTATGTTTTCATGTAATCACATCTGCAACGATTATTTTCATATTAATGATTATCGAAAACGTTGAAAATGAAATCTCTAGCGTATGGATTCGTATTGTTATCATATTGCATGATCAATAGAGTTTCCGCATCTAGTGTATTAGTAACTCGTGTTGATTACGTTTGATTGTGTGAAAACCGATCCTACAAAGTGGTATAAGAGCGTAGTATCAATCACACGACTACAATTTGATAAAAATCTTTCAGAATTCAGATCAAAATCATCAAAATCTCATCTGTTTTCATAGAACATTGTTAAAACATGGTTTTTGAATGATTTGAAGGTGTTTTTATGGTTGATTTCAAAAATTCTTTCACAAAACTTGCTTAGAATTCAATCCGATTGAAATCCTTCACAATTACAATCCAAATCGATAAACTTTTCATAAATCAAATCAAAATTGTGAGTTTTTACAGAAAATATGAACATGCATACTGGACAGGTCGAATGGGTTTTCTGTTTGGGTCGAATGAGTTTCTTCAGTTTTCATTCGTTCTAGAATTAGGGTCGAACCAGTTCTAGAGTTTTTTCATTCGAGCCTTTACAATCTCATTCGTGCTATCAGAATTTCGTTCGTGCTCTCAGATTTTCATTCGTGCTCTCTATTAGGTTGAACCGGACGAAACTCTTTTCATTCGGGCTAATTTTGAGGTCGAACCAAGTGTCCATAAATTGATTCGACCTTTCGACAGCCAAAACAAAAATTTCGAATTTTTTTCTAAGTGTTGGAACTTTGATAAAAATGGATAACATTTGGGGATGTCCGATAAACAACCGACCTAATATGACACCACAAGAACAAACACTAATGAGTCCATGGGTTGTAGCAGTAGAGAGAGGTAAACCACAACCACAACTGATGACTACTACTGGCGGTTTTGGGTCCAACTCAAGCCGCTGTGAGACCTCCTCCTCAACCAATGCCAGGTTATTGGGGTGTTGCAGCAGCCGTAGCTTTTCAAAATTAGACAACAACTGCTATTACAACTTTGATGAATGATCTATCCACCGGAATAAGTAATCGACCACCAAAGTTGCTGGACATGATTGAATATCCATCGTGGCAAAAAAAGGTTTAGGATTCATTTGGAAGGTTTGGATGGTGGAGAAGCATGGCAAATGTTATAGAAAGGATATGTGCAACCGATGATCGAGAACTCGAATACACCAGTTGCACTTGATGATCTACCTGATACAGAAAAGAGGAAGTATGCAGCTGAGAAGAAAGCATACTCTCAGTTATCTCAAGCATTGACTACATATTTGCTTCATCAGTTCGGACCGTGTACCACTTCAAAGCAATTATGGGAAGAGCTGAAGAGCAGGAATGATGGAAATGAAAAGACTAGGAAGCTAAGAATGGATGAGCTAAAGAAAGAGTTTGAGAACTTTATCTTTGTTGGAAATGAGAGTTTGAAAGAATTAACTGCTAGATTCTTTCATTTATTATCTGAATTGTCTAACTATGAGATTGTTTATCCTATGGCAGAATGTGTTGAAAAAATTACAGTTGATTTACCAGTTTATTGGATCCAACATGTAGAAGTGCTGAGGGAGAAAGACTTGTTTCCATTCTGGACGTTGAACGAGTTCATTCAAAGGCTAGAGAACAAGGAAATGGAAGAGAGGAGGAAGGCGGAGAAAGCTCAGAATCCGGAACTGTTCTACGCAAGTTCCTCATCTTCAGCTGTTCCAAGTGTTGGTGTGAGTTCAGCACCTCAGCTTCATCTTGCACACTCACTCAACTTCTAATGCAATCTACTCCATGGATGGCGGCTCAAACGGTGAATATGACTTAACAATCGTCACCCAACGTTGGACAAGCACCTTCAAGCTCAAGATTAATTGATATTCAATGGGCATTTGCTAGTGTGGTGAGGAGAGCTACTGAGTTTATGGAGAGAACCGGTAGAACTAATCTTGCTACCTCTCCCAACACCACCTATGGGTTTAACAAAGCGAAAGTGACTTGTTACAACTGTGGGAGGAAATGTTAGTTTGCCTGTGAATGTACCAAACCTAAACAACAAGGAAACCAAAACCCGTGCAACACCAACTACCAAACCTGTCAAAACAAGTATGAAAACCAAAACTGACAAATTGCCTCACATAATTCCATCCAAAGACAAACATCATCACCTAAGAAAACTCAAACCACACCAAATCATGAAAGAAACATTGTTCAAATAACCATTCCCACCAACTACAACCAAAACCAAAATGAGAACCAAGAGTTGGTGATTCAGCAGTATGAAGGGTTTACATGGAATGACATGCAATTAGGTCTTGACGAGATTTTTGGAGGAAATGTTGCATGTTTTGCACAAGAGGTTGTGAAAGAGGAAGCAGTGAAAGTAGAAGAGTTGGTGAAGGAAGAACCGATACTTGAGGAAAAAATAACTGAGACAGTGGAAGAATCGGTTGTTGAAGAAATCGTGTCTGAGACGGTGGTTGAACCAGTTGGAGAAGTTTCCAATGTTCAAGATTCAGATTACTCAGCTCTGAGAGTGAAGCTGATTCGGAATCATGTTATAATTCGCTCGACAATGATGTTGATCAGCTTCTAGCAGAAACCGACTTTCTTATCAGTAAGAAGTCGTGTATGGTAGATGATGTTCTTACCAAATTTGAATACTCGAAGTTCTTCATTGGGAAGGAAGCTCATTTTGCTTTAATGGCTATGACAGACTCTACAACCCAGGTAAGTTCTTAACAACTTCCTAGGTGTAAAGATTGTGTTACTTTATTAGGAAGATGTGAGAGATCAGAAGAACAGATTCTGAGTCTAAAATCTGATTTGGCTAGTGCGAGAACCGATGTTGAAACTTATAGGAATAATGGAAGAGCTTTGAACAAAACACTTGATAACTATAAAAAAAAAGATGTTTCAGAATTAACCCACACTCTTGCAAATTATCATGACAAACCGAAGTTTGAAGAGTATCATGCTTGTTTCAAATGTGGGGAGAGAGGAAAATTGTAACACCCCAAAACCATCCGTTCGCCTAACTACGCCATTAGGCGTGATTAGCAATATAATAACACGAGACTTAGAGGATAATAATATGGGTTATATTCTAACAGGGAAATAACCTAGTTAATAATAGTATTTTTATAAACGAATACAAGGTGTTTGAAACTAGCTTAATTAGTTAGTTTTTACACGAAAATGACATTGTAGTAACTTGAGGGACTAGAGTTGCACAAGGGATGATCTAAATAAATAAAAAAAAAAGAAAACAATACACACACAAGTGTGTGTTACGAGAATTCATCAGGAGATTCAATCTCCTTTCACCTACAAACCCTAAACATCAAACCCTTGCTCAAATCCAAGCCAAATCAAGGGGTTTTTCGGTGCATTAGCAAGAAACGAGTCGTCTAAGGCTTACTAAACATCAAGGTACCTTTTATTTGGTAGAAATTGATGCTATATTCATTCTTGAACATGGTGTAAATTGAGGGTTTTTACAAAAACGTGGAATTTTGGATTTTTAGTGGTTACTCTAGCTTTAGGGAACCTCAATCAAGTCTAATTCGGTTATGAATTTCATTTTATTTGTGTATTTGATTATACTCATATGATTATGTTAATATGTGAAATTTGGGATTCAACCTCTAGGTTGAAACCACATACATCTAGTAATCATGGTGGTTCTTTGGAGTTGTTATAATGTGAAACATAGTATAATTATGCTTTGGATGATGAATTGCCTAACCATCATGAGTAGGGTGGAAGGAGGTAGCATCCATAAGACCTATGGAGTTTAGAAACTAAGTTGTAAATGATGCCTACAAGGTGTTTGATGAAACGCCACAATGACCTTGTTTGCAAACTAAGGTGATAACTTAATTGAGTAAAACATGGAAATACTTGCATATGAAATATGAAGTACATGCTTAGAGGATAGATCACACCATATGATATTTAGTAGCCTAATGATGATTAGGAAGTTGTATGTGCAATACGTTTGATGACATTGATATGATAAATGAAGGGATAGTCCCAAACTAGAGACTTTGTCCTATTCTAGTGCACATGATCATGCTAAGGGTAGTTGACTTTTAGAAGTCAAACTGACCCGAGATTTGAATATGATATAATGGTGTGAATAAACTCATGAGATGTGTTGGTTATTGGATATGATGCCTAACTTGACCGATCTTGTGAGTATAGTGAAGGTTTGGTCTTATCAAGCTAGGTAGGAGCTTGGATGGGATGAACCTAACGAAGCAAATGGATCATGGAACGCATGAGTTGTGGCCAAGGTAAGTGACTTATCTTAAATAAGCCTCTTAGAAACTAGAAGATCTTGTAAACATTCTTGAATCATGAATTCTTATATCGATTGTAAAGAATGGGTTACTAGCTTGTAATGGGCTAGAATCGCCTAAATAAATAAAATTGATAAGTCCGGTTGGGACGCCTAACTAGATAATGGAAAAATCTTTGTGAATGGGTCTAATGAGTTAAAATGTTATTTTCATTAAAACTCATGAATAAAACTTGAAGATTGAAGATTGTATGAATAAATAGTTAAACGGGTCAAATGATGTTGTGAGCATCAATTGAACTCGGTACATAATGCTCCTATGCTAAGCATTTAGATGTTATAATGTTGACGGGCCGATTGGTGGTGGATCGCCATTTGGATCCCGGGCTATTAATGTGTGTGAAATGAGATGTTCACATAGGTTACTAAATTGAAGGAAAAAAGAGAACACTTGATGTCAAGGATTCATATGGATGGTTTGATAGGCATGAGAATGGGTCAACACTACCTGGTAAGTCCGTAGTTAAATAAACGCCTTCGGGCGAAGCAATATGGGTGCTAAAGCATCACATGAAGTGAGGGAGCCAAGTAGGTAAGTTAATCCCATAACTATGTCTAATGCGCGCTAAGGCGCTTAGAATCGACCACATTAGAACAATCTTGAGAAATGTTGAAAATCTAAGTCCGTATGGACTTAGAAGTTTTTAAACAAGTCATTGAGTCCAAAACAATGGGATTGAATCAAGAAGAGTCGCCATGAATGGCTAAATCGAAAGATTTGGCTAGGAGGGGCATTTTAGGAATTTATAAAGATTTACTAAAGGATAAATCTAATAACAAAGTCATAACGAACAAATCGGACAAACATTTTAGTTGATCAAGTGTCTAATGACTTGACAACATAAACTATATGCATTGCGCGTGGTCGAATGGTGTTTTGCTTAAGTTCAATGTCTAAATGGGTCGATTTGTGTAAAAGTCGCCATAAGCATTCAAAACTAAGAACCGGATCATGGCGACATAAACCGGGCAATGATTTCCGTCAAACAAAGGTTTATTTAGTCGGCAAGTCAATACTTAGGCTTCGGGAATCATCAAATGCGGTTGCGACATGATTCCCATGCTTAAAAATCACCAAAATCACATCAGAAGCTTCGAGCGGCCGCTCACAGAGACCGAGCGGCCGCGCGCTTTGACCTGCATGTCAGCACGAATTTTAAAATTGCGTATAAAATCGTAGAAAAATCGTTAGGAGGTGTTCTTTATATGCCTGGAAAGCTCTCGGAGCGTAGAACAATTCTTATTTGAAAGTCGAAGTCGGATTGTGGGTCTTAGAAGGGGTAAAAGCGATCCGAACAGCTGCTGCGCAAAAGTTGCAGCAGTTTGTTCTCCTGATAAAGGGCCGTTGGGCCTGGTTCGTTCCGTTTCGACGTGTAACGACTCTCACACTAGTTTAAATGTATTATTGACAACCCACTAACCATTCTTTGTGTGATGGTGCTAGGTAAACATTCAAGGGACGACCCGGAGCAAGGATCAAGTCGCGAGAAGAACCGAACACGCCCGAACACTCATCAAGCTTCCGCACTAGAATCTAAGGAACTCCCGTTAAAACGCAACATCTTAAAATATGTTTCAACTATTAAAAAGTAAAAATTTGTGTGAATCAAACATGTATTTGATCTTAATGGGTTGACTTATAAAGAAAATTTCAAGGTTTTAAATCGGGAGTGGTTTAAGTAAGGTCCAAACCCGTATGATTTGGGCGTTGATCGCGTGATTACGGGTTAGGGTCTTACAAGTGGTATCAGAGCCATTGGTTTGAGGGATCCGAGTGTCGGAAGGATACTTGGACTCAAACCGTGCGCTCAAAATGTTGAAGGGTGTTCGGTTCAAGACTTGATCAAGGAATCCGGTAAGTAATACCTATAATGAACATCTGTTTTGATCGAAAATTGTTATAGGTAATCAATAGTGATATCGTGTAGATACACGCTATCTCAAAAGCTTGATAAGGAAAAGGTTAGGTACTCATGGGGCCTATCCAAAAGATTGATTCGGGCAACGAAAATCTCGTATAACAAGAATTCTAACATCACTATTGCGGTGATGCATACTAATACTGAAATGTCATGTTACTAATTAATTGAAATTATACATGTGACAGGGATGATAACATCTTATTTGATCGGGAGAGGATCAAATGATTCGCCAAACGAGGTTGTAGATGTTTCGGGAGCACGGCTGATAGCATGCTCACTAAGGACCAAGTCAAGTAACGACTCGGGCTAATGGATCAGTAACGAAAGGGAACACGGGAGCAAGTATCAAACAGGTACATGCTCGAAACCATAGTAGGTGCATTAGTATGCAATTATCACCTGAAGAGTGGTAATTACATATGCAAGCAATAGGAAAAATGTGAAAGGTGCATAGTTCACGATAATGAACGAACAATGCACAAACTTAACTTGAACATCGAGACCGGCTTGGGGGTAATCATCCCCAAACTAATGTTTAGAAAGGCGTTGTGATCATACCAACGAATGTGATCACACAAAGCTTATTAAATTGAAAACACATCGCTTTTTCTTAATGAATAAAGGTAAAAACCTAACATTGAATAATTTATCAAGGAAGGGTTTTACCAAATAAAATAGGGGGCACAAGCATGAGCTGAAAATTTGTTTGCATAGGGTGTGATGCCTTAATTATAATAAGTCTGTGCGTACCATATGCGAATTACTTACCCTGGCCAGGTAAGTGTTAAACATATGATACCATGGGTTTCTTATGATTAATACATATACAACCTATGTAACAAAGGCTTAGTAAGTGTGAGGTGCCGGGGGATTTTGGACGTAGTCCACTGTCTAACACGGCAGGGATGCGAACCATGCAAGACCTTGAGCGAGGCACCAGCTAATACGCTGGGCTAGCAAAAAGGACAACAAACTGGAACGTTTGGACGTAGTCCACTGTCTAACACGGCAGGGATGCGAACCATGCAAGACCTTGAGCGAGGCACCAGCTTATACGCTGGGCTAGCAAAACAGGCAATATACGATACAAGTTATCCTGGGTTAATACAAAGATTGACTTGAACCTTAATCAAGGTTTAGTCATAAACAGATTTAGCTTGAAAACAGACTTGAACCTTAATCAAGGTTAAGTCATAATTAAACTCGAACTTTTATAGAAGGTTAAATTCGTAAAGAGGGACTTGAACCTTAATCAAGGGTTGAGTCATAATCACATTCGGGTAAGTCGTGAATCTCCGGATTATAACATAAACAGCGGGATTGGGCCGTGATAAATCAGTAATTCTTTCAACCCTCGGGTTACGGATGAAAAAGGGTGTAAACTACAATAACATTAGATTGTATCGTTGGTACGATTTAAAGCAAATAATGATAACAGCCGGATTGTGTAGTCATTACAATCCGATGCACACCGTGATAATAAGAGATTAGTCGATACAAATACGTTGTAATGACGAATCAACACCAGGTTTTATAAAAAGGAAACCGACATCAATTTATATTGAGATTGGTAATCAGAAAGAGGACTTTTAGAAACTAAGCGTTCTAAATATATATAAACGATTTGAAATCTAAAACTCAAAAGTCTTTAAACGGGTCGGTTGGGGCAATGACCACCAATCGAGTTAGCAAAACGGGAACTTGGGCAAAACAAATAAATGGCAAATTCTTAAAATAAGGATTAGCCAAAGAAAGGAAAATGTTAGTGTAAAGCAAGGTTTGTTTATAACATTATAGCAAACCAAGAAGAAACGAGGGTTGGATTCGGGGATGAATCCAAGAAGCAAGAAAACGGTTATGTTAAAAAGCCGGGCTAGTCTTGGAAACCAAGACAAATTACTTGTTAGTAATAGAAGCATAGACAAGTATGCATATGCATGCTACAATCGAGTATTACAGTAGATGCCCTAAGGTGCATGATAGAATGACCCCTTAAACCATTACATCATTCGGGATAATGGTAGACGGGGATAGTCGACGGATCTAAGGAAGACCTATGAAGAACATAAGTAGCTAAAATGTCGGGTAGGGGGGTAAGTATGTAGATATTGCCCCTAGTTAACCGAAATAATAGAATGACTCAAGTCATATTATGAAAGCTAAGGCTTCCATATAATAAAAGTTAGAAAGCCGAGTAAAGGGATACAAACAATAAGTATATAGTACTACTCGTTAGACTATAGAATGTCAAGGGATTGAGCGGTGCACAAAATTGATTAGAGACACTAAGGTTCTTGGCTGCGACCAAAGCAACAACACAAGAAAGGTTTCGAGGACGAAACCTCTTTAAGGGGGGTAGACTTGTAACACCCCAAAACCATCCGTTCGCCTAACTACGCCATTAGGCGTGATTAGCAATATAATAACACGAGACTTAGAGGATAATAATATGGGTTATATTCTAACAGGGAAATAACCTAGTTAATAATAGTATTTTTATAAACGAATACAAGGTGTTTGAAACTAGCTTAATTAGTTAGTTTTTACACGAAAATGACATTGTAGTAACTTGAGGGACTAGAGTTGCACAAGGGATGATCTAAATAAATAAATAAAAAAAGAAAACAATACACACACAAGTGTGTGTTACGAGAATTCATCAGGAGATTCAATCTCCTTTCACCTACAAACCCTAAACATCAAACCCTTGCTCAAATCCAAGCCAAATCAAGGGGTTTTTCGGTGCATTAGCAAGAAACGAGTCGTCTAAGGCTTACTAAACATCAAGGTACCTTTTATTTGGTAGAAATTGATGCTATATTCATTCTTGAACATGGTGTAAATTGAGGGTTTTTACAAAAACGTGGAATTTTGGATTTTTAGTGGTTACTCTAGCTTTAGGGAACCTCAATCAAGTCTAATTCGGTTATGAATTTCATTTTATTTGTGTATTTGATTATACTCATATGATTATGTTAATATGTGAAATTTGGGATTCAACCTCTAGGTTGAAACCACATACATCTAGTAATCATGGTGGTTCTTTGGAGTTGTTATAATGTGAAACATAGTATAATTATGCTTTGGATGATGAATTGCCTAACCATCATGAGTAGGGTGGAAGGAGGTAGCATCCATAAGACCTATGGAGTTTAGAAACTAAGTTGTAAATGATGCCTACAAGGTGTTTGATGAAACGCCACAATGACCTTGTTTGCAAACTAAGGTGATAACTTAATTGAGTAAAACATGGAAATACTTGCATATGAAATATGAAGTACATGCTTAGAGGATAGATCACACCATATGATATTTAGTAGCCTAATGATGATTAGGAAGTTGTATGTGCAATACGTTTGATGACATTGATATGATAAATGAAGGGATAGTCCCAAACTAGAGACTTTGTCCTATTCTAGTGCACATGATCATGCTAAGGGTAGTTGACTTTTAGAAGTCAAACTGACCCGAGATTTGAATATGATATAATGGTGTGAATAAACTCATGAGATGTGTTGGTTATTGGATATGATGCCTAACTTGACCGATCTTGTGAGTATAGTGAAGGTTTGGTCTTATCAAGCTAGGTAGGAGCTTGGATGGGATGAACCTAACGAAGCAAATGGATCATGGAACGCATGAGTTGTGGCCAAGGTAAGTGACTTATCTTAAATAAGCCTCTTAGAAACTAGAAGATCTTGTAAACATTCTTGAATCATGAATTCTTATATCGATTGTAAAGAATGGGTTACTAGCTTGTAATGGGCTAGAATCGCCTAAATAAATAAAATTGATAAGTCCGGTTGGGACGCCTAACTAGATAATGGAAAAATCTTTGTGAATGGGTCTAATGAGTTAAAATGTTATTTTCATTAAAACTCATGAATAAAACTTGAAGATTGAAGATTGTATGAATAAATAGTTAAACGGGTCAAATGATGTTGTGAGCATCAATTGAACTCGGTACATAATGCTCCTATGCTAAGCATTTAGATGTTATAATGTTGACGGGCCGATTGGTGGTGGATCGCCATTTGGATCCCGGGCTATTAATGTGTGTGAAATGAGATGTTCACATAGGTTACTAAATTGAAGGAAAAAAGAGAACACTTGATGTCAAGGATTCATATGGATGGTTTGATAGGCATGAGAATGGGTCAACACTACCTGGTAAGTCCGTAGTTAAATAAACGCCTTCGGGCGAAGCAATATGGGTGCTAAAGCATTACATGAAGTGAGGGAGCCAAGTAGGTAAGTTAATCCCATAACTATGTCTAATGCGCGCTAAGGCGCTTAGAATCGACCACATTAGAACAATCTTGAGAAATGTTGAAAATCTAAGTCCGTATGGACTTAGAAGTTTTTAAACAAGTCATTGAGTCCAAAACAATGGGATTGAATCAAGAAGAGTCGCCATGAATGGCTAAATCGAAAGATTTGGCTAGGAGGGGCATTTTGGGAATTTATAAAGATTTACTAAAGGATAAATCTAATAACAAAGTCATAACGAACAAATCGGACAAACATTTTAGTTGATCAAGTGTCTAATGACTTGACAACATAAACTATATGCATTGCGCGTGGTCGAATGGTGTTTTGCTTAAGTTCAATGTCTAAATGGGTCGATTTGTGTAAAAGTCGCCATAAGCATTCAAAACTAAGAACCGGATCATGGCGACATAAACCGGGCAATGATTTCCGTCAAACAAAGGTTTATTTAGTCGGCAAGTCAATACTTAGGCTTCGGGAATCATCAAATGCGGTTGCGACATGATTCCCATGCTTAAAAATCACCAAAATCACATCAGAAGCTTCGAGCGGCCGCTCACAGAGACCGAGCGGCCGCGCGCTTTGACCTGCATGTCAGCACGAACTTTAAAATTGCGTATAAAATCGTAGAAAAATCGTTAGGAGGTGTTCTTTATATGCCTGGAAAGCTCTCGGAGCGTAGAACAATTCTTATTTGAAAGTCGAAGTCGGATTGTGGGTCTTAGAAGGGGTAAAAGCGATCCGAACAGCTGCTGCGCAAAAGTTGCAGCAGTTTGTTCTCCTGATAAAGGGCCGTTGGGCCTGGTTCGTTCCGTTTCGACGTGTAACGACTCTCACACTAGTTTAAATGTATTATTGACAACCCACTAACCATTCTTTGTGTGATGGTGCTAGGTAAACATTCAAGGGACGACCCGGAGCAAGGATCAAGTCGCGAGAAGAACCGAACACGCCCGAACACTCATCAAGCTTCCGCACTAGAATCTAAGGAACTCCCGTTAAAACGCAACATCTTAAAATATGTTTCAACTATTAAAAAGTAAAAATTTGTGTGAATCAAACATGTATTTGATCTTAATGGGTTGACTTATAAAGAAAATTTCAAGGTTTTAAATCGGGAGTGGTTTAAGTAAGGTCCAAACCCGTATGGTTTGGGCGTTGATCGCGTGATTACGGGTTAGGGTCTTACAAAAATTACTTGCCCACTGCCCATATATGAGACACAAAAGGCATGAGGTTGAGGTTAGATAGAACCATAGAGATTCAAGAGTTGTTTATCCTCAAAAATCGTTTTATCCACCAAGAGGAAAACAACCAATTGTTTATGACAATCGTAACTGAATTGCCATGGAAAAGCAAATGAAGAAACCGATGGTGAATACAGTAAACGATAAGCAGAAGGTTTATCCTAAACCACCTGCTAAGTCGATTGCTAGACCTTCGTCTGTTAAATCAAACAAGGCTACTAAGAATGCTCCTCCAAAAGTCGTTTCTAAGAAAAATGAAAATGTTAAAACTGAACCTCAAAAACAAATTAGAATCTTTAAACGAATTGAGCAGTCTTGGTCACCTAAGTGTTCTTCAAATGGTTCTACCTCAACTTCACAAGAATTAGTGAAAGTTGTTCATGAAAAGAAAGTTTTGGAAAAACAAAGTGATGAAAAGAAAATTGTTGTTTTTAATGCTGATACTTCAAGACCCAAGACCACGAAGGCTTGGGTCCCCTGAAAGAACTAACCATTTTCTTTAATGGTGCAGGGAGCTCCAGCTAGCCCTGTTAGTAGTCTTTGGATTATTGACAATGGAGTTTCCGGGCACATGACATGGGACATGACGCTCCTTTTCGACATTAAAAACATCATTGGAGGTTATGTTGCCTTTGATGGAGGTGTGTAGGTATCAAGTGGTAAAGAGGGATTCTTTATTTTAGTCATTTTCACGACATCAAGACTCTTCGATACTGGGTCGTGTGAGACGTCTGCCGACATAAGCTGGTTGGTGCTCTAGATTGTTAGAGTATATGGCTGATAAGATGACACCAGAAAGTTTGACAAAGTGAGATACTTTCAAGCCACAATATCCACACCACATAGTTCACAAGAAAATTAACCCGACAAACAATTTACCTTATGTAACTTTGAACTATAAGCCGCCAGAAGGTGTCGATGCAGACCATTGAGAACTAGGTTGGTCAGTTGGTGAAGATGTTGCTTGAGAGGCCCCAGGGTGGTCTTCCAGGTAACACCGAGCCGAATCCGAGATGGCATGTGAATGCCATTATGACGAGGAGTGGTAAAACCATGGGACTTGACACATCGGGCTCACCACCGATCACTAAGACAGTCCAGGCTGAGGCTTCAGACGAGGTGCATGCTAGGCGAGTCCCAGCAAGTACAGCACAGCTCCCGAAGCCAGTCACAGATTCACTCATCCAGATCTATACGCGGGCAGGCCGAGGAAGCAGAAAGATGAGGCACAGTATGGTAAATTTCTTAAGTCCTTTAAACAGTTGCATATAATATACCATTTGTGGAAGCCTTGGTTCAGATGCCTAAGTGTGCGAAGTATTTGAAGGACATACTCACAAACAAGCAGAAATTTGAGGGCGTGTCATGTGTTTTACTAAATAAGAACTGCTCTGTAATTCTGCAGAACCGAATGCCCACGAAGATGGGAGATCCAGGCAGTTTATGATCCCTTGTCTGATAGGAAACATGACTGTCAGTAATGCATTGGCAGTCTTGGGAGCAAGCATTAACCTTATGCCGTACAAGGTTTTTGAGAAACTGGATCTGGGTGAACCTTCACCCACGAGGATGAGTACTCGGCTTGCTAATTGTTCGATCAAATACCCGCGGGGGTTTGTTGAGAATATGTTTGTCAAGATTGACAAATTTGTGTTTCTCTTGGATTTTGTCATCCTAGATATGGATGAGGACTCAAATGTGCCTTTGATTCTCGGACGTCCCTTCCTTAACTCGGTTAGGACGATTGTTGATGTGGCTGCGGGCCAAATAACACTCTGAGTTAAGGATGAGCATGTGACTTTTAATATTCAAAGGTCAATGCATCATCTAGAGAGTCAGGATGATACACTATACTATCTTGATATAGTAGACACGTGTATCGGCTCTCATTTTCAGGGCACAGTTGAGGAGGATGTTTCAGACACACATCTGTTGTGTGGGGACCTAGCTGGCATTATGCAGGAGGGCCACAAAGTTGAGCAACCGGTCTATCATATCGGTAATGATGGTTCCCAGAATCCGGAGCGTTTTGTTAAGATTGAGCGTGAAAAGAAGAAGAAGTAGAAGCCGTCTGTTGAAGACCCACAGACCTTGGAGCTAAAGGAGCTCCCACCGCATCTCAAGTATGCATTCCTTGATGAGGAGGGTTGGTTGCCGGTAATTATTTCATCTTTGTTGGCAGCAGAGGAGAAGAGCGAGTTGCTCGCGGTACTAAAACTTCATAAGAAGGCAATTGCATGGAAGATAATGGACATCAAGGGAATCAATCCCTCATTCTGTACTCATAAGATCTTGATTGTGCTCAGCACCAGAGGCGTCTGAACCCAAACATGCAGGAGGTTTTGAAATCTGAGGTGATTAAGTTGTTAGATGCCGGATTGATATATCCAATCTCAGATTCTGTTTGGGTGAGTCCTGTACACGTTGTGCCCAAGAAAGGTGGCATGACTGTTGTTACGAATGATAGGAATGAGCTAATTCCTACCCGAACCGTCACCGGATGGCGAGTTTGCATCGACTATCGCAAGCTCAATGACGCCACCCACAAGGATCACTTCTCGCTTCCAATCATCGATCAGATGTTGGAACGTCTGTCGGGGAAGTTGTATTATTGCTTTCTTGAAGGTTTTTCGGGTTACTTCCAGATTCCTATTCATCCTGAGGACTAGGATAAGACGGCCTTTACCCGCCCCTTTGGCACATTTGCCTATAGGCGTATGCCTTTTGGGTTGTGTAATGCACCGGCGACCTTCCAGCGTTGCATGGTTGCGATTTTTCATGACATGATCGAGGACTCCATTGAGGTCATCATGGATGTTTTTTCTGTTTTTGGGAGTTCTTTTGATCGATGTCTGAAAAATCTGAAACAGATGTTGATGAGGTGCGAGGAGACCAATTTTGTGCTAAATTGGGAAAATGCCACTTCATGGTGAAGGAATGAGTAGTCTTATGGCACAAGGTCTCCCAAGCTAGGTTGGAGATTGATCCAGCAATAGTGGACATCATTTCTCGACTCCCTCCCCCGACTCAGTGAAAGAAATCCGTAGTTTTCTAGGTCATGCGGGTTTTTACAGGCGATTCATCAAAGATTTCTCCAAAATCGCATGTCTGATGACTAGATTGTTAGAGAAGGATGCACCGTTTGCGTTTGCTGCAGAGTGTTTGAAGGCATTTGGCCTTCTAAAGAGGTTGCTTGTTGAGGCCCCTTTTTTGGTGGCGCCTTAGTGGGCGTTGCCATTTGAGATTATGTGCGACGCGAGTGATTTCACGATAGGGGCGGTTTTGGAACAGCGGAAGGATAAGCACTTCCATCCGATCTACTACGCCAGTAAGACTCTACATGATGCTCAGGAGCATTACACGACCACAGAAAAGGAGCTTACGGCTGTAGTCTTTGCATTCGACAAGTTTAGATCGTATTTAGTGTTGTCGAAGACCATTGTGTACATAGACCATGCAGCGATCAGATATTTGTTCAGTAAATAAGATGCCAAACCGCGTCTGATCAGGTGGATTCTATTGCTGCAGGAGTTTGACATTGAGATTCAGTATAAAAGGGTGCTCTGAATGTTGTTGTTGATCATCTCTTGAGACTTGAGCACAGAGATGTTGAGGATTCGGTGTGGGAAACGATAAATGACAACTTCCCGAACGAATTTCTGATGAGTATTGAGTCTAGTGATGATACATCACCATGGTTTGCGGATTTTGCAAACTACCTTGCTTGTGGGATCCTTATCAAAGGGTTATCGCATCAACAGAAGAGGAAGTTCTTCGCAGACCTTAAGCATTATTTTTGGGATGACTCGTTCTTGTTCAGAGTCGGGCGGATCAGCTTATCCCCAGATGTGTGTTTGGAGTCGAGGCGGCTCATATTTTGAGAGATTTTCACCATGAAACTGGAAACGGGAGGTCACCATGAAACTGGAAACGGGTATTGCTTTGGTTAAAGTCAGGCGAATAATGATCAAAAATGTTTATCAGCACGTAAAAGGGTTTAAAAAGCTTAATGGTGTTGTTACTAATCTTTGACAGGATTGTTGATCTTTGTGAATTATTTTGTAGAAAATGACGATCTTAGTAGATTTGTTTTCAAAGTTGGTAAAATGGAATAGTTTGTGATATGCTCTACTTTTTGCTAGGTTTTAAATGAATGAACACGAACATGCCCATTCTTTTAATAAACGAACACAAACAAAAAAAATGTGCTCGTTTATAGCTCATGTTCGTGTTCGCATTCGTGTTCGGTTCCAATTAATGTGCAAATATTATCGGAAAAACCGAAAGTTGAAATAAAAATTAACGAAATGCATATTTAACTAAAATATTTAGATTATCCAAAAACAAGTTTTCTCCCTTATGGTGG
This sequence comes from Ambrosia trifida, assembly GCA_028751855.1. Taxonomy (NCBI): domain Eukaryota; kingdom Viridiplantae; phylum Streptophyta; class Magnoliopsida; order Asterales; family Asteraceae; genus Ambrosia; species Ambrosia trifida. The sequence continues at coordinate 2,940,522 of CM054126.1, read as the reverse complement.
GCGGGGCGCTATCCGGACTCCACTAAACTACCATGTTTTTCCTTTAATATTGCATTGTCACATCACTTCACTAATTTATTCACTGACACACGAATTTGAAGGCAACACTACCATAAATTACCCAACCTATAAAAAACAACCCCACCCCCCCCCCCCCACCCCACCCCACACAAAACCCCACTCGCCGTTCATTAAGTAGAACATGTAGTTGCTTCACGACCACTACTCGTGCCACCACGACGGTATTACGGCGGGGTAGTGGTCTACCAGTGAAAAATCCATAAAGTGCCCCACCTGGCCTTATTTTTCCTAGCCATGGTGACCTACAGCATTAATAATTATTATTCTATTGACAATAATTGAACCAAATTTTGGAGCATTAGAATTGCTTACTTGACATGATTCCTTATAATCAAAAAAATTTAAAGACCGTAAATTCCAAAAGTTGATTAAACAACAAGCATAAGGGACACATTGCTTCTTTCCTACTACAACAGCTGATAATTAATTAATATAAGTATTTGACTTGTGTGACGACTAGGTATAACCCTCTTGCTTTCTCTAATAAAATTGTAAAAAGACAACAGGAAAGGACTAATTAGCCCTTTTTAAGACCATGCATTTCATAAATAATTTCACCTTTTTATCTTCTAGACTTTTTTTTTTATCGGCGAACAACTGTGTGGCAACCACCCTTGCGGGGCGCCGTGCCCAAGAATCGACTACTCGACCTCCAGCAGCCCTCGCCTTCTCCCGATGCGCGGAAACCCGAGCCCCACCCGCCCGAAGGCACGACAGTGTTATAGAACTCGGTAAAACCTCACCGCCCGTCAGATTCGAACCGGCGCCACCCGTATTCGATCTTCACCCGGATACCAAACCATAAATGTTGGAAGTGGGAATTGAACCCATGATCACCTAAGTGAACATAAGGCCTCTCCACCACTCCACCACTATGGATGGATTCTTCTAGACTTTAATTTGAAAATTCAGATGTCGTAGTTTTAGAAACTAACGTAAGTATTATCAGTGGTTCAGCTTATTAAGTTTTTATTAATGTACATGTTTATTTTCGCTATTCAAAAAAAAAATTAGGTATTCAAAAAAACATGTTTATTTTCATTTGATGACTATATGCCCCAACACAGGGGGCGGATCTATTACTATAGCAGGGGGTGCGGACGTTGCGGCTCAACTTCGCGCGCGTAGTGGAAAATTAGTGGAAAATTTGGTTTTTTTTACGAAATTTGAAAAATGTTGCTACTAAAATGAAAAAAATAAAAAACGTTACTACTGAAAAATGTTTCTAGATCCGCCACTGCCCCAACATGATAATAGAGTTACGTTGTCCTCTTTGGCTAGATATGGGTTTTGAGCAACTTATGATGTGACTTACACAACAATGACAGTGGACTTTCAATAACAGCTACCATTGCGTTGGTAACTCATCAACATTTCACCTACGGATGTCGAAAAAAAATAATAATTTGTTTTTCATATAATTGTCAAGTTATCCGCTAATAAGTTTTCGATGCTTATTAAAATAGACATTTCTCAATAACACGATATTACAATGTTTATATGTATATGTATCATTGTGTTATGTGTGTATAATAAGTATACTATGTATAATTACAAATGGAAGATGAACAGTTGATCGTACTATCGTAATTTATCAGTTTTGCATGGGTATATGTGTCATTTTCGCCCATATATATACATAACATACCTTTCCCTCTCTCATCTTTCATTCGAGTTGTTTTCCTTTGCCGGTGCCATCACCGGCGATTCCTCCGTCACCACCGTCCCTACCCGCCTGCTCCATAGAGTCGTCGCCAACAATCCATTCATCACCACCGTGGCCACCCATCTCCTACGCAGTGCCGCCGCAACCGTCTTCAACCATTCCATCTGCATGTAAACAGGTAATGATTATGTATGTCGTGACTTTTTATTTGTCTATAAATATGGGCAATGCACACCAATAGGCTAGCACGTAATGGAGTCCCCTACCAGTGACCGTATAATGGAAGATCTTCAACAATCATATTCCGAGTTTGGTTATGTCCCTGAGACGCCCCTGAAAAAATTAAAAAAAAAAAACCGCGTTGGTATACACTATCCACAAAGAGTCCAAAAAATGGCGTGAAACAGTGGTTCACTATTATAGTAACAGTGACGCTCCTTTCTGTTATTTTTGTTTCATCGGTAAGAAAGAACTGGGACTTGATTTTTGGGGAACACTAATGGGATATCAAAACGAAGGTTACCTGTGGGCCCTAGTAAGCAAATGAATTTATGTTTTAAAGATTTTGTTAACTACCTTAAAAATTTTATTTATACTTCTACATGTTTTAGCATGTGTGGGGTTGGGTAAACAGGTTGATGAGGTTTCGATGGGTGTTGATCACAAAACGTAAAGGCTCGGAACAAATATACCCATGGACGATTCTACCCCCTCGGTTCTTGGACCTTTTTGGTAATACGCCAAACTATGGTGCGTTACCATTTGCCATCGGAATCAAATAACATTATCCTCCGTTTTGGGACGTTGATACGGTAAAAAGTGTATTTTTATTTTCGAGTCTTATGTATATATATATATATATATATATATATATATATATCAGTTAATATGTAAATAATAAAACCAAATTTCTACAGGTTTGCATTCCGCTATGTGTTGAAGAGTCAGAATGACTCGTTGTTAGTGTTGATATGCGAACTCTTGACATGACCCTGTACTTTACGAGTCCGTGGGGTACGCAGTTCTGATGGATGTAAACCCATCCAAGCTACGGTTTACCCTACACTAATAAGATTCGAATCTTTATTCAAATCCTTTTTGTAACAAATCTGTTACTGGAAACATTCAGGACGAACATTCAAAGAGACAACAAGGGTATCAAATACCGTGTATTGCCAATGCAGTGTCGAAAACGTTGGTGCTAATTCAGGGGTTATTGTTTGTATGTTACTCAACCGTATAGTTCCAGGTGAACCCATTAACATTGAAGGAGTTCTTGATGATGCTTGTGCACTTTTTCGTAGGGAAATGGCAAATGAATTTTATGCAACACGTTGGTCACCGGCGAAACATTAGTTATAATATCGTCTGTTTTTTGTATATTGTATTTGTAGTTTAAATTAAATGAATATTATGAAGATTAAGTACCGATATGATTATTAATATTGTTATTGAAAACAAAAACATAAACATTACATTACCACTAAAACATTAATTAACCTAAAAGTTTTAAATATTAACATAAATTAAAACACATCTACGGATAGTAGTTATCCCAATCCTCAAGAGTGTACTCCGGCGACGACACGGAACGATCGCTATCACGACCAGCCGACCTAGCATCCAAGCGGAAGACAAAACGGTTCATCATCCGTAATCACATACTCCAAGCCAATGTCACCTTCGTACCCTTCATCATTTGGCTATGGAGCAAGAGGGTTTGGGTTGAGATTGGGTTGTGTCTCCACCAGTCGTTGCTGCCCCAATCCCATGACAGCCATGGTGTAGTCAATACACCAGATACACTCCTCATCTGTAAGAGGAGCACCTGGATCGGTAGGAGTGTAACCAGGTAAAGGAGGAATGGTAGTTACTCGACAAGGAGTGTACACTGGTGGACGAGTAGGAATGTACACTGGTTGATGAGGAGGATTGTACACTGGTTGATGAGGAGGAATGTACAATGTTGGCACAACCTTATTTCCTCGGCAATTGACATCGCGACATCTGCCCCAGACACATCATTACCCTCAATCGGTAACCCCCACAACACGTTAACATCCTGTAACGTGACAGTAGCTTCACCAATGGGTATGTGAAACATGTGAGTTTCGGGCCTCCATCGCTCAACCAAAGCAATAATTAACGAGTGGTCAATATAACAATAACCACGGTCTAGAAAGCCCCCAAACCCTGCCGCATCAACAAGGTTACGAACCTGTCCTACCACAGGGTTATCTTTCATCTTTCCTCCTAGCCATTTCCTTGCAATCTTATCTTTCATCTTCTCCGCTACCAAACGCTCTTTCTCCGAAAGGCCCTCGAGACTTTGTTTCTAATGCTAAATTCTTCCAAATCCTGTTTCGAAATATCTAATTTGAGGCGTTTTCTTATCCAACTATAGCCTCTCGATATCCCTCGATGCGGCTTCTTCCTTCTCCTTCTTTTTTTCCATGTACAGCTCCATTTGCACTTGCTTAAAGTCAAAGTTTTTAAGCAATTCTTCTATTTTCTCCACCGCCTTTTCTTTCGAAACGGAATCGGTAGCCTTTTCCTTTGAGCTCGAGGCCGCTTTCTTGGCGCGGTCCCTTCCAATTAGCTTCTCGGATTCGGGTGTTGGCGCATCGTCTTTCGATATGGCTCACGTTGTAATAATTTGAAGAAATCAACATAAACTTGGTTCCATAAACCATCCATTTTTCAATTTGTAGCTACACAATTATTTAAAAAAGTTAGTAATATTTTTCTACAATTCTAAATAAGTAATAATTATTTAAAATTTTACCTAGTATTGGATCGGTAGAACCGTTCACCCAAACTCGTGCTAGAACCTCCAACTCAATGGGCGTCCAAGGAATGCTTTCCGTCTTCGTACTAGGGTGTCGTTTGTTTCCTTTATTTGCGCCTTTTTTGGGGTGGTTGGGTTTCGGGTATAACATCATCATGTGCGCCTAAAGAAACGAAATCGTGCTTATGTTGTGTTTGTGTTCCGGGTTGTGTTTGAGGCATGGCCGGGACTTATTGCATTCGCTTTTGCCAATGTTGTAGACGCATTTGCATTTGCCATGGATTTTAAGGGTGGCTAAACGCGCCAAAAGGCATTGGTTGTGAATTGTGATGCGGGAGTACCGGGCGTCGAGGAAAAACCGAACGGGGCTTGGGTCGAGGGATTAGCGGGTGTGTGTGGAGAAAACGGTTGCCTAGGATCGATGGGGGGATAACTTGAAGGTTTATAAAGAATTTAGAAGGTGTATGAGATTGTTTGGATAAAATGTGGTTTGAAAATAAAAGGTTTAAATAGGAAAAGTACATTTTTTTTTTCAAATATGACCTTTTTGTGCCCAACGCTCGACAGCTTTGATGGCCAACGTTTACTTTTTCCTCGAAGAACGGGATGGATGTGGATAATTCCCCCTTGGCAAAAAAAAAAAAAACACAGGGGGAGGGGGTGTTCCCTATCGGGGAAGTGTCATCTGGCACCCACCGCACCCCTCCCCAATCATCACACCTCCAAGCCTAACATTAAAAGTAATAACATAGCACACTAAGTATTCTATGTCAAAGAAGTCGCAGACTTTCAAAAGTCGATGTGATCTTCATGGTGCCAACTTTAGATTTGGTTACCATCAAGGATCAACACACAAGCAACCACCAGCGGTTGCACGAAAGAGCTTTGAGTAAGGATAGCGATATTAGTGCGCTCAGTGGTGGAACAAGGAATGCTTTGGATTAACTAATTGAAGTTAGCTTGAACATACCTATGTCTAAAGTCATCATGTAATCGAATTAAACGAATCATCTTTTTTCCATAGACCAAATAACGGAGCAAATTATAACCAAAACTAAACTAAATCCAATGAAAAAATATTGGCTATAGCTTCGTTTGTAGCCCATAACTAAACTGACTCATGCTCACTCGTAAAGGAATAATCAAATGGAAAATAAGAACTAGTCAGGAATCATGATATATGTAACCTCTATATTTTTAAGTTAATTTTAGGCTGGAGCTTAGTCAAGCTATTTTAAACTCGTCTCAATTTGAGTGTTTAGCTAGTTAATCTCGATTAGCTTCGCACATTTAATCGATTGATAGATAAGGAGACATAGTCAAGAGTGGAACAGTCCGCATATTAGACTAGGTAGAGGAATATCTTAAGTTACTCGAATAGGATTCCCTGGAAAATCGGGGGCTTTGTATGACTAGAAAAACTGGACCCCTAAAATGGGTCATCCATGGGCTAGAAAACGGGGATGATATGTCATTTGATTTTTTTTTTTTTTTTTTCGGTTTTCTTTCACGAATTTATCAATCAAATTCTTCACAAATTTTGTGACTTTGAATTAGTTGCAGTTGATTCAAAGTTGAATTCTAATTCTTTTTTAACTGAACATTACGAGGCTTATTTGCCTCTGTTGGGCTACAACTAGGTGTACAAAACATATGTACGTGAAACCCAACATGAGGGAAAAAAAAAAAAAAAAAAAAACTTGAAATGATTATTTTTGTGCATGGGTATTTTATATACATAGGGGAAATATAGAGTACATTTTGATCTCAATACCTGTACCTAAAATCGTATTTAATACCGGGTTTTCTTTAACACCTGATATAATACCTGAATTTTTAAAGTATATTTTTTATGTTTATATTCTAACTCTTATATTTAAATTTTTGCTAAAAACACATGTTATAATGGATCTGGCTTATTTGCCTTATTTGCATCTACTGGGCCGCAAGTTTAACACAACCCAAAACAAGAAATCTCACTTTTATGGGCCTAAACAGAACTTACGATAATGGTTTTAGCAATTAGTTTTCGTTTCTTGTTTCAAACAAAAATGTAACTACTAACGTTTTTTTATTAAAGGCAAAGAACGAGGTGACACTGGGCGCTATAGCCAGGAAGGGGTAGGGTATCACTTTTCGCGCGTCAAACGTGCAAGCGCACCCAACCCCCACAAACATTGCCATTATAAATACACCTGCGGAGGGTCGGCCAGACATGATCACAATACACATCCACGGGGTTCATCTTCCTAGAGTATCATACGAGGAGTGCACGCCATCCGCGTATGGTCATGTGTCGGTTCTGGCGATGGTCACCCGCGGAATATGACAGCTGACGGCGACAGGGTTCAGCTCCCCTTGAGTCCTACTTGCTGCACTATTTCCTATGTGTCAGACATCACTTAAGCGAATCTTCTAGAGGAAACTAAGTCGTCTGATACACTCTGACCAAGGAAGAAAAGCAGATCCATGCAGACAACCACAAGGTGCCACGTGTACCAATGGCAGGGCGCCGCCCCTGACAACCAATCACAGAGCGCCACGTGGACAAATGGCAGGACGCCACTTGCACCCGGTTTGCTTTAGGCAAATCCTTGGTCCAAATCCAACTGAATGGGCTTCTCGAAGACTGGCCCAACTCCCAGGCCCAAGCCCGGCGCTCCTGAAGTGGGCCGTAGGCACCCGACTCACACACCCTCTATAAAAGGAGGACTTCTACACCTTTTAGAGAGTCGATCAATTCACCAATTACATACACTTGTATCCCTTGTATACTTTCTTTACACTTGTAACCTTTAAGTAATAAAGATAATTCTTTGACAGTGGACGTAGATCAACGAGACCGGACCACTTATATCTTGTGCATTTGTGTGTCGTTCCTTTATTCGTTCTTTAGCTAAACGGGCTACGGATCTCCCCTCGTTGTGAGCAAAGTATTACATCATGTAGTGAACACGAGTAGCCACCCCCTCATTTGCCCGATTCATACTCGTTGTTTCTTCATTGGCGCCATCCGTACCGGCTGAAAACTTAGTTTTCTCAACCTCATCTTTTCAGCTCATCTATGGCAGATCCTAACCCAGCCGGAACCCCTGGGCCAACCCCATCTACTGTGCCCCAGGGCACAATGACGGGAGCACTAGGCTCTCCGGACAACCAGAACAGGCAGCCAACTCCGCGGGTCCTTTCACCGTTCCGGGCGGTTACTTGCTCAGACTCAGATTTTGAGGAGCCCGCCAGACCCATCGACCCAAACGAGTGGCTGTTCCAAAAACACCTTGAGACCACAAAGACTTACCAGGCCATGCTTGCCAAGCTACAAGCCGGTAAGTCAACAAACCTTGCTTCCCATTCGGCCAAACAAAGCCGAAAGAGAAAAGAAAAACAAACCAAACGATCGAAATCTCGTGGTGGAGGTCACGGTAGAAATACACGTGATCAAGACCTCGAGAAATCGGCATCTGAGTCTGATGGTTACCAGCCAACCAGTGACTCAGACTACTCCAAGGCCTCTAAGGCCAAGAAGCACCGGACGTCGCGGGCCACTTTCGCAACGTCACATAAAAAGGAGGACGAAGACCTAAATCGGCCATACAGGCCCAAGTCGTTCTCCACCAACTCCAAATTTTGTCAGCGCATAGCCACCGCTCCAATCGAAAAACAGGCTAAATTTCGCAGCAGCATCGGCAAGTACGATGGCTTGCGCGACCCTACCGATTATCTGCACAATTTTGAATGTGCAAGTACCACGGTCCTCTTGCCCGTCCAGGTCTAGTGTCATTTGTTCGCCCAGACGTTGACCGGCGCGGCCAGAGTTTGGTTTGATAATCTGCCAGTGGGAGGAATAGTGGATTTTGATGATCTCATCAAAAAATTTAAGGACCACTTCCCCCACCTCATGAAGCACAAAAAGGATAAATCACATATCCTATTGTGCCAGCGCATCTCAAAGTGATACACTAGAGAGTGATGAAAGTACTGATGACTAAAGTTTTTTTAGTAATTTTATATAACTCGTTATTAACTTATGGCTATTTTTTCTTTTGTTTGTTTAAGTATTTGGTTTGGTTTCTTGAACGATGATGTTTTATTAATAATGATAATTTGGTCGCATTTCTTTATATACTTGTTTTTGTATTTGTTTATATATATATATATATATATATATATATATATATATATATATATAGTGGTGAGTGTTTACCTACACATAATTTTACATTTAACTACATATATATTTGTGACACGTGTCATAATCATAGTGCAATTCAGTTGCTTTGTCATGTGCCACGTCAGATGCCACGTAATGCGCCATGTCATGCACCACGTCAGCTTCCATGTCCCTGCCACGTCATGTTCCACGTCAGATGTCATGTCATAATCTATCTTAACAAGTTGTTATAGTTTTAACCACACATATAACATACTTTTAGCTACATATGTATGTGTAGGTATAGCTTGTTGTATACCTACACATAATTTATGTGTGCTTAATGATCTATATCCACAGTCCTGAGTCTACACATCATAACACTTAATTTATGTGTAGGTAAATACAAAGTCCAACACATTATAGCCTTTTTCCCACACATACTATGTGTGGGTAAAGACCTATATTTCTTGTAGTGAAAAGTTCCTTGGCTTCGCCTTTAAGAATATCTTTAAAAGCAATGAAATTAAATCCACACTCAACACCTTGCCAACCAACAATACGGCTAACAGTGGTAAAACGATAGAAGTTGATCTTATAATCATGTGCTACAACTTTGTATGGATCCTTATTTTCACCGACACCAAACTTAGATAAAATAACGACATCATCCTCTTCAAGTTGATGGTCAAAAAGGTCGATCAAATGACTCTTTATGAAGGCCTGAATCTTATCACCCTTAAAATAAATATAAAAGAAAATATAAAGATAAAAAACAACATCTTAAATAAAATAAGGTAAAGGGAAAACATGACACAAACAAAATTTATATTTATATCATCAATAGCAACATAAAATAAGCTTAGAGAAAAATTACATTACCTGCTTATCAAACAATACCATTTCGATCTTAAAACTTTCTTTCCACTAAACATCAACGAAAGAACTTAAATAACATAACATAAATAAAACGAAAAACTTGACAGAAACAATATTTATATTTATATCATGAATAAGAACATATAAAATAACCTCAGAGAAAAATTAAATTACCTGCTCATCAATCAATATCATTTATATCTTAAAACTTTCTTTCCACTTTCGTATGATATGAACCTTCAGAAACCAGATATCTTTGGATGGGTTGAGATCACAAACAAAACTATCAATTTTCTTATAAAGATCAATTGAGAAGATTTCAACAAAGAATTCGAAAAGAGATTTTATAAATTAATTTGTGAGAGAAACTGGTTGTGTATAAGGAAAGCATCTGCGATAATGACGATTATATAGCTGCAAAAATCACACTTCCCTATGTTAATTCAAAATTTCCCTCTTAAAACTTAAAAAAGTTAAGGGATGAATATGTACTAAACAGCTGTTCATAAAAACTGCTTATAGATAACAGCTGAAAACATATGTGTATAACGTCTGCTTTTGGTTGGCAGGCCCAATGATTCAGAACCGCTGTTGAGAACAACAGCGGTGCTTTCACGTGGCACACGTCTTTTTTTGAATATTTTAAGGCGTTTAATGACGTCAGTTTTTGCATCATACAGACATTGGTGGCCAGTCTCTCCGGTTGACACATCAGCTTTCTGACGTCACTCACGCTTCTCCTATTATGGAAAGTATAGATAGAATAGAATATAGAATGTTGAATAGATTTGACTAACATATTCAAACTAAAAAAAAAAGAGATATGCATCGTCCCATTCGTGACTGACTCGGTCATTAGCAAAACCAAAATAATTGTCAAAAATAATACATGATAACTTTTAGTTTAAAAGTTATTGTATATGTAATAAACGTTTACAGTTAAAAATTACAATCAGACAAATGTTCTGTTACTCAAGAGCAACATTATGGTTTCTTTGATAAAATGTCATGGTTTCTTTAATCCGCACATAAAACACAAACTCCTCTTTCACACCTATGGGTGTCTCATTAGACGAAACAATCGCAAACATAAGAAATGGCATATATACGTTCGGAGCATATTCGGGAATATACCAGAAAATCGACCAGTTAGTACTACGGTATGACAAACTCATCCCACACGTCATTCTTTATTTTTTTAATTACTTCATTTAAAATATTTAGCTACTTTTTTTCAGAGACTGGAATCTTGTCTTCTGATTCAAGTTTTCAGTTTTCTCTCGCATCAATTTTTATTTTTTATTCTTGCTTTCAATTTCAAAGAACTTCCACCAAAATAATTGTCACATAAAAATACATACATGATGACTTTTAATTTAAAATTATTATTTTAATTTAAAATTATTATATATATAATAAAATTTACGGGTGTGGCCCCATCACAAATCGCAGATTCCTGTTAGTATTTTTAAATGTGTATATAAATAATCAAAATCAGGCAACAACTTTTTATTATTGGGTCAGAATAAAATATAAGCATAAAACCTTAACAAAATTGAACTGTTACACATTTTAAACCGGTCCCTCTCATATCCTCAAGTACAAATTAAAATATAGAAAAGCACAAACGTATGGGAGGGGTGTTTTTATATTTATTTTTCACTTTACTAATTAACATCAATCATTGTACTGACACATCACTTAACTAATTTATTTCATTGAAATAGTTTTTTAGATGCATTACTCTATTGCTTCTTTACCCAATAATTAATTATTTTCATACATATAGTAATAATAATATTAATAATACCTTTCTCACTCTCTCTCCTCTAAAACTCATCTACACTACTCATTTTTTTAATAATACATTTTTCACTCTCTCTCCTCTAGAACCAGCACGGTAAAAAGAACTTGTATTTGGTTCACAGGACTCCTACCAACACTGGTATTGACGGTGTTACCGTGCTGATAGTAAGGTATCCGTAACGTTTTCTGGTGACATCCAGTCCCCCTTATAACTATTATTATTATATATATTTTCGGTTCTTCTTTACAAACCAAAACTTATTATAAAAAAATTCATTTTAGATCTCATGTTATTGTGGGAAAGAGAAGCAAACCAAATGGAAATGTTCGGTCAAAAATGGAATAACTAGCCAGTCAACTTTTAGCCAAAATCCATTGCTTCTTACAATGCATAACACCAAAAAAATATTAAATTTATCATATCTCACCAGCTGTACTTCGTGTTCCCCAACACCCTATTGGCTCATTCTAGACACCACCACAGGATAACCTCTAAAACCGCCTTTCTAAACACTCCTAAATACTGCTGCTCTCTCTTATCGTACGCCTCTCTGCACTTCCCCTGCTAAACGTACACCCCACTCACACTCTCTTCTAGAAAGCTATCCATCATCATCACCTGCATCCCTAGCTTCTTAAACATCTAGACTGCTACTCTAGTAACTACTCTTATCAGTTATCAACCTTCTTTTTCTCTTTCTAGCTTCTGTGGCTTATTTTAGCAGGTTTGAAATATTTGAATCTTTACTTGATTTGGTGGTTCAAGTTGTGTACAGATCTATCTAAAGATGTTATGGAGGAATAGGGTTTTCATGCAAATGGGTTGTTTTTGTTTTCTTTAGATTTTATCTTCTGCCTCTTTAGATTTTGCTGTTGCTACAAGACAAGGAAAATAAGACAAGTTGGATAATATTTGAAAACGACATCGTTTTCGAGTTGTTATTATTATTATTAAGTTGATAAAAAGTTTTAATCTTTTGAGTTCCTTTTGAGTTATGGCGAACCGTTGGTGGGCTGGGAATGTTGGGATGAATCCGATGACGTCATCTGGGCAGCCTCCGTCGCTTCACTTACGTCACCCTGCGACCGAGGATGAGAAGACGGTGTTGAATAACACTGGAAACAGTTCAAACCCTAATGATCAACATGAGGATAATGATGAGGAGTTTGGTGAGCAAGAGCATAATAATGTTGGGGGTGGGGCGTTGGATGTTTCCGAGCCTACGAGCTCGGGTGGAGGCCGGCGGCCGCGTGGACGGCCGCCGGGCTCCAAAAACAAACCGAAACCACCTATTATTATTACTAAAGAAAGCCCCAACGCGCTCCGGAGCCACGTGTTGGAGATTACATCCGGAAATGATATTTCCGAATGTATCGCGACGTTCGCTCAGCGACGCCACCGCGGGGTCTCGGTCCTGAGCGGGAGTGGCGTCGTGACGAACGTTACGCTTCGTCAGCCCGCGGCCCCTGGCGGGGTGCTTACTTTACAAGGGCGGTTTGAAATTTTGTCGCTTTCGGGCGCGTTTCTGCCCCCTCCATCCCCGCCCGGGGCCACTGGGCTGACGGTGTATCTAGCGGGTGGCCAAGGGCAGGTTGTCGGGGGGTTGGTGGTGGGCCAGCTGATAGCGTCTGGCCCGGTAATGGTTATCGCGGCGACGTTTACCAATGCGACTTACGAGCGGCTGCCGTTGGAAGATGACGGAGAACAAGGGGATGAAATGCAAATACAACAAACTTCAGGGGTGAATGCTGGCAACAGTCCACAATCTGGAGGGGCTCAACCTCAGGGGGATAACGTTCCTTCTTCTTCAATGCCGATTTACAATCAGCCCCCTAAACTATTGCCAAATGGTCAAATGCATCAAGATATGTTTTGGGCTACTCCACCACGCTCTTCACCGTCTAATTTCTAGCTATTATTATTATCAAACCAAGTTACCCTCTTTTGTAGAAGCATAGGGTAGAAACTAGAAAGGTATTTTAATGATAGTTTGATTAGGCTCATTACTTTGTTTTGTTGTAATTTGAATGTGACTTATCTATTTAGTTTGGTGGTAGTTTGATCGTTTTGATGCTAGTTTCTCTTGTTATTTGTTGGTATTCATCGGGTCCGTATTCGGGTTATCCAGTTTATTCGAGTTTGAAATTTAAAACTAAGTTTTATGTTCTTGGAGTCTTGTCAATAGTTTTTCGAGTCTAATTTGAATAACTGGCGTCAATCAGGTTGGCATTCTGGTTATTCAGTTTATTCGAATCGTGTTATTTGAAATTTAAAAGCAAGTTTTATGTATTTGGAGTCTTATCAATAGTTTTTCGAGTATAATTTGAATAACTAGTGTTAATCGTGGCATTCAGGTTATTCAGTTTATTCGAATCGTGTTATTTGAAATTTAAAAAGTAAGTTTTATGTATTTGGAGTCTTATCAATAGTTTTTCGAGTATAATTTGAATAACTAGTGTTAATCGGGGCATTCGGGTTATTCGAATCGTGTTATTTGAAATTTAAAAGTAAGTTTTATGTATTTGGAGTCTTATCAATAGTTTTTCGAGTCTAATTCGAATAACTAGTGTTAATCGTGGCATTCGGGTTATTCAGTTTATTCGAATCGTGTTATTTGAAATTTAAAACTACGTTTTATGTATTTGGAGTCTTATCAATAATTTTTCGAATCTAAGTCGAATAACTAGTGTTAATCGTGGCATTCGGGTTATTCAGTTTATTCGAATCGTGTTATTCGAAATTTAAAACTAAGTTTTATGTTTTTGAAGTCTTGTCAATAGTTTTTCGAGTCTAATTCGAATAACTAGTGTTAATCGTGGCATTCGGGTTATTCAGTTTATTCGAATCATGTTATTCGAAATTTAAAACTAAGTTTTATGTTTTTGAAGCCTTGTCAATAGTTTTCCGAGTCTAATTCGAATAACTAGTGTTAATCGTGGCATTCAGGTTATTCGAAACGTATCTGAGCTTGAAAATTTTAATTTTAAACTAGCTTTAGAGTTTTTCGAGTTTGGTTCTAATAACGAAATACTTGTCACATCTAGGGCTGTAAACAAACCAAACGTTCGGTGAATAGTTCGTATACCGTTCGGCGGGAAGTTTGTTTGTGTCCGTTTGTTTAATAAATGAACAAACACGAACAAAAAATTCCGTTTGATTAACTAAACAAACAAACACGAACAAATGTCTCGTTCGTTCGATTGCGTTTGTGAACGTTCGGCAATGTGTTTGTTTACGTTCGTTTATTTATATCCGTTCGTGTATGTTTGTTTATGTTCGATCACTAGTTAAAAGTTAGGATAATTATGAACTTTTGAGTTAGGAATATCATGTATTCATGCCTATGCCTAAGTAATTTTAGATAATTATGTCTAAGTTAGTACAATTTGACTTATCGACATTGTTTAGTAGATGTACTTTGTCTAACGGTTAATATTAACTATGTTTTTTTAGTTAGTTGCATATTAAATGTTTGTTTTTGTTTGTTTGTGTTCAAGACCCGTGTTCACGAACAGTTCGCAAACAACTGAATTTCTTAACAAACAAACACAAACATAGAATTATGTTCGTTAGTGTGTTCGTGAACGGTTCGTTTGTACAAGAAACCTTAACAAACAAACACGAACAAAGCCTTGTTCGTGTTCGTTTGGTTCGTTTACAGCCCTAGTCACATCTAATATTTCTATTTTTTTTCTTTCTTCCATCTTTAACGATGGCAGAAAACCGTGCTATACAAAAGGCTTTTTGCTTTCGTTTGAAGAAGCATCCACTTGCAGACGGTGACGAAATATAATAATACAAGTCTAGATTCTGATAAACATAACCTTGTGGGTAAAGATGACCATAACGGCCTGGCCACCAGCCCATTTTGTAGGAAAGATATATGACGACAAAAATATGTTGGTTTTCAATAATAATGGATATTACTTTTAGCAGCTATAATTTAAAAAACTGAAAGTTCTTTCTTTTGTGTAAAACTGAGTAGGAGCGAATTTAACTGTAATGTAACTAAATTATTTTTCTCTACGAGTGTAGCGGTTTTAGCTAAATTTAAATAGAAGATGAAATATGTCATTTGTTGGTTTGCAAGTGGTGTTCACCTTCTTATATCTCATGCCCGGTAACCTGCGTCAATGAAGCTCCTATGCAGCTTATGTGGCTTCCCTTCACACCTCAATACACATAGTAAAGTAATTTTTTTTATGGATAGATAATGTTATCCATATTATATTACTCTAAGACTATAAGGAGTGGAGGGGGAAAGAGAAAGATGAAACGTCATGTGACACGTGTGAAATGTGAAAACTGTGGAGAGTGAAAGGGGGCAGAGGGGGGGGGGGGGATGGAATAATATTATCGTGTGTAAGATTTAAAAAAAAAGACAGCCAATCAGAAAATGTCACGTGGCCCAAACCATCCCCCATGCTCATGAAGTTTTCCCCGCCCAAGCCCCCCCCCCCCCCATTTCCCCGCCCCACTCCGAACACTCTAAGAGCATTCACTCAAATTTTCTTCATCTCCATCAATTCACAATTACTCACAACCACATATTACACTAAAAATCATCTCATTTATCTCTCCTTTTCTATTTAATAACATTTATTCTATACTTTTATCATTACATTTTCTTTCTCCTCTATTCACAACCACTTTTAAAAATATTAAAAAATTATATATAGTGAACAGTATCTCCTCCAAATTAACTGATGAACAGTAACTTTTCTCTCTCCTCCACTCAGTATTGTAGAAGTCGCTAGGCGTTAGTCGGCCGGTGGGGTACCGACTAAGGACTAATCAGGATTAATCGGATTGGATTTATATATATATATATATATATATATATATATATATCCAAATTTATGCATGTATAATGCTAATTTTATGCCTTATATGTATAAATTTAGAAGTTTAGGGGCCAAATATAAACTAGAGAATATGAAAGGAGGGTTAATTATTAAAATACCTAAACTTAAATAACTCAAATCACCTCCATCGTTCACCATATCCCGTTTTTTCCTCCCTGTTCCTTATTTCATCGTAAGGAATCATCACACGCAACTAGGGTTCATGGAGTTTTATCGATTTTTCTTCTAAAACATGGAGTATCATTCAATTTTGAGTTAAGAACTTGTTTTATTTGATTGATTTGCTCCAGTTTTGACCCGTTCGAATTCATTTTTAACCTAATTTTGAGTTTTTTTAGGTCCGACTAGAACCAATTTGGTCCGATTAATCGGTGATTAATCGCACACTGATTAATTGAGTGATTAGCGCAAAATTAATTAGTAAAGTGAGGACTAGCGATTAATCACCGATTAGTCGGTGATTAATCGGGATTTTTACAACCTTGCCTCCACTCACAACCATTTACTACCACTTATCAAATTATGGAGGCTTCTCTCACATAAATTTAGAGAAGCTATTGTAAATGCTCTAAATACGCAATTGCATATATTTCAACCTAAGACATCTTCTTTAAAAAACGTAAGTCTTTATTAAGTGGGTTATCCACATAGTCCATTAGAGAACATAAATAATAAACGAAAAACCTAGTGGTAAAGTGGTGTATTTCTCAACTAAATGCTTATGGGTTCAAATTCTGCGAAGGATATGTTTGATGGTGGTTTTAGCCGTTAAAAAAAAAACAATTGGTGTTTTTATTTATCTCAATTGGTGTCTTAGACTATAAAGTGTGGTGGAGGGTAGTCCTTTCCAAATTACCCGTCACGTTAGCATAAAATAGGTCCCTCTTGTATTTAGATATTATGAGGACTACCAAAAAATGTAGGGGTGATCTTCTTTGAATAGTTCTCTCCTCTTGTATTTAAATATTATGAGGACTAATTTATAAATAAGTAAATAATTAAAATAACCAATAAAAAAGTCACATCATATTAAAAAAAGGTTACAAATAAAAAAAAATATGCCTAAAATAAAAAAGAAACGAAAAAAATAAAGAGTGCCGAAAATAAAATAACAAAAATACAAATCCACAATTAGTTTTCTCCGTTGGCCCAAATATATTCGTTCAAATCCGATTGTAGATGTAGGTGCCGATGCTCGTTGCGTAATGAGAAGTCGTTTATGTCTTGCTGAGCCGGACTAATGGGAATACTATTCTCCCCGAGCTCGTTTTCATGTAAATCACAAATGGCCCTGCCTTCCTCTTCGATGACCATGTTATGTAAGATAATACAAGCATACATACAATAACGCAACCTTTTTGGTGCCCACATTTGTGTCAGGTTCTCAATGATATGTCACTTTGATTGTAGAACCCCAAAACAACGTTCGATGTCCTTACACGCCGCTTTTTGATACTTGGCAAAAAAAAAATTTTGGGTTGTTCGGGTGCTGAATGGTTTTAACTATTGTAGAGTATTTTAGGTAGATTCTATCAGCAAGATAATACCCGCGGGGGTATTCCAACCCTGAAACTGTAATCCTGGTGTCTAGACCGGTCCCTTTCACAACATCGTCAAAAACTAGTGATTGATTGATGATGTTAATGTCGTTCTTAGAACCAGGAACTCCAAAGAAAACATGTCAAATCTATAAATCCTGGAAACAAGCAGCCTCTAAGATTATTGTTGAATATCCGTGTTGACCACTAGTGAACATTCCTAGACATGTTGTTGGGCAAAACCGCCACGGCCAACGCATGCAATCAATGCTTCCGAGCATTCCTGGAAAACAATGTCTTTCGTTATAGTGTTGATATATTTTCTAGATGTCACTGGTGGTTGGTTTTCGAAAATATATTTTGTTGTTGATCTTCACAACACGCTTGCAAAACTTATACAAACATTCCCGTGCAGTTCTTTCTGACATCCTTAAATATTCATCACATATGTCAGCTGCCAACCCATAAGCTAGTTGGCGTAATACAACTATGACTTTTTGAAGAGTGGTGAACCCACTTTTGCCTCTAGAATCGTATCGCAACGTAAAAAAGGGTCACAACTCGACAAGACATCGACTATACGTAAAAATAGTCGATGACTAATTTTGAACCGTCGTTCAAAAGTCACACTCAAATACAACGGTTGCTCGCCAAAGTAATCATGCACTAATCTATCATGGTCACCTACACGTATGTTTAAAAAAAATGTGTACATATAAAAAATATAAAAGTGAAACATAAATATAAAACAATCAATATTTAAAAAAAAATGTTAACTTCTCGGTCTCTATTTATTGTCGCTTGCCTAGTTCGTGGTACACTTGAGACCTCTTCTTCCTCTTCCATAATGATTTGCGCCGCCACCGCCAAAATATTTATAAAAATTTGGTTTTCCTGAGTAGACGACGAACATGACGAAGCAAACGAATGAGCCTTCGACATTGTGTTGTAATTTTTATAAAAACTTTAAAAATTGAGTAGATATTGAGAGGAATTGGTTAAAAAATGTGAAGAATTGAAAGAGAAATGTGAAGTTTTTAGTTGTTTTTTTAAATGTGAGGTGTATTTAAAAGGGAAAAGGGGGCTTTTTTTTTTTTATTAAGACTATAAGGAGTGGTAGGGGGTAAGAGGGGGATGAAGCGTCATGTGGCACTTGTGGGACCCCTGTGAGGGGGGGGGGGAATTGTGGGGAGTGGAGGGGGGAGGAAATAATATTATATTGTGTTAAAGTTAAAAAAAAATACCTGAACAATTAAAAGGTGACACCTCACACCCAAGCCCCGCCCCACGCCAAGCAGCTTCTCCACGCCATACCCTTCCCGCCCCTCTTTAAGCCCCCTTGGCGACGGTGTTCAAGCCCCTTCAAGCCCTTTCCACGCCACCACTCCGAACAGTCTAAACGGTCATATTACCATTGTGATGGCCCCATCATTTTCAATCAACCAATAAAATTGCCTGTCCTCTCCCCTCCGTCCATGTTCAGACCCTCAAGTCGGTGGTGCGACCGAGGCAGTGTTGGCCGGCCTTAGATGGCTTGGCCGGGCCTAAGACGAGCCTCAAACCTCATAGTTTTATGTGTTTGAGATGAAAATTAAGGAAGGAGTGACACTAGAAGCATTCATATCTTATATAACTAAAAATTATTACTATATATCACTCATTTTTTAAAATCCTTTTATAACTCATTCCTTGTCTATAAACATATATATTTTGCTTTAGTTTTTCTTAAATTTAAGAATTCACTTTAACAGGACCGTCCTGATAATTCTTAAAAAACTGAGAACCCAAGACGATATGAAAAAAGGGCCCTGAAATATACCTTTTTAATATATATATATATATATATATATATATATATATATATATATATAATAAATACGTAGTTTTAAAGGTTTAACATCTAAACTTACATGGTTAAGAGCCTCATATTCACTTTTCCATATATAAAATGATTTACCAATGAATTCTTTTGTTTTTTTAAAGCCAAATGAAACTTAAATACTTAATAGCAGTTTAAGTTCCTGCAGGTGTCTTGAAGGTGCTGGAAGGCTAAAGAAGAAGATTTCTTTGGAGTGGGGCTCTAGGAAATACGAAGATAAGATGGATCGCGTGGGAGAAAATAATAAAGTCAAAGAACATGGGTGGTTTGGGGGTTGGGAGCATCGAAAACCTAAACTTGGGCCTCATAACAAAATGGTGGTGGAGATTGAAGTCTATGTCGGATCAATTATGGGCGAAAGTGGTAAAAGCTATTCATGGTCGTCGATCAAGTTCTGATTTCATTCCTTTAAAATATCCGCGACAGGGGTATGGCATACAATTGCATCCATTGAGAAGCAGTTTGCAGCTCGGTGAGTCACTCTTAAAGACAAGTTTGTGTGCAAAATTGGTTCAGGGAAACAATGCGCTTTTGGGAAGACAACTCGTGTTCAGGTGGAATAATGAAAGATAAGTATCCTTTAATTTACCAGCTTGCTCGGGTGAAAGGACTGAAAGTAGTGAATGTTACAAAATTGTCAACAACTCCATGAGGTGGGATATTCCATTGGTTAGAATGCCGATTACGAGTGAGGAAATGAATGAAGCTCAAGCATTATGGTCGCTGATTGTTGCGCAAGGGATCGGCAGATCT
This sequence comes from Ambrosia trifida, assembly GCA_028751855.1. NCBI lineage: Eukaryota > Viridiplantae > Streptophyta > Magnoliopsida > Asterales > Asteraceae > Ambrosia > Ambrosia trifida. Next base: position 2,920,116 of record CM054126.1, on the reverse strand, counting down.
GCTAACGTATGGATGTGGTTATCCCAAAACTCGGTTAAGGAATTTAAAGTTAAAACGGTTAGGAGGGACCTCATGCTTCAACAAGGAACTATGCAACAACAGCTTTGCTTTAGATGGAACAGAATAACAACGCCGAAAGTTAACTGTTTTGTGTGGCGAGCAGTGGATAAGAAGATTGCGACAGCTGATGCTTTAGCGTTTAGGGGTCTGACATTCGGCGATGGTTTATGTCGCAGGTGTAATCTGGAACCGGAATCTGCTGATCACATTCTGATAATCTGTGTTTGGGCGCGAGCTTTGTGGTGGAACATCCGCAACTGGTTAAAAATATCTGATGTGGAGCCTTTTATTTTGTTGCAGCAGACTATAGACGTATGCAGCAGCATTAAGAGACCGGTAAAAGAGCTAAAAGTCATTCATGCGGTCATTCTTCTTGGGTTATGGAAGCTGTGGATTGGTAGGAATGACAAAGTATTCAAGAACATAGACATTACGACTAGGGATGAGCTCGGGACGGGATCGGTACCGAACCGATACCGATCCCGACAATACCGATACCGAAAAGTCCAAAAACCCAATACCGATCCCGATACCGAACACATACGGTACGGTACGGTATCGGTTCGGTATCGGTACGGTAGCGGTATGGTATCGGTATTTTGCCTTAAAATACCGATACCGTACCGATCCCGTACCGATACCGATCCCGAAACCCCTCGGTTCGGTATCGGTTCGGTACGGTATCGGGATCGAGACGGGACGGGATCGGTATTCGGGCTTGAATGCTCATCCCTAATTACGACTCCTAAACTTCTTGAAGACATTAAGCTGGAGTCTTTTTGGTGGATGGTGAAAAGAGGGAGGATGCCGAACATAGAAAGGATTCATGGTGGGAGTTTTCGATCTTTGATAACGGATAAAACTTTGGGGCAGGGGCGATGCTGAATAGTGTTTGTTTTTGGCTGTTTACATAGCTTTACTTGTATGTTTATTTTGTTTTTTTTGGTTGTATGATCTTTACGCTCAGGTAGACCCCTCGCTAAATGGGCTTTGGGTGTGTTGTGACGAATTTTGGAAATGGAATAAAGTGTCTCGTTTGATTGTTCAAAAAAAAAAAAATACTTAATAGCAGTTGAACGTTAAAAAAGAACATTAAAGCCAAATCGAACCTAGTACGGTAGTACCTATTGTTTCACAATCCACCGCTTTATCCACAACAACAAAGTTTATTTTAAAAATCGTTCATAATTATTTTATATATAAACTATAGAGTAAAGATCCGGTACAAATAACTTTTTTGGTAAGAACTGTGAGAATCAAAGGAGGGTATTTTTTTTATTTTTTTTTTCAAATTTTTTTTTCCCATATTGTTAAACATGTATTATAGTATTGAAAACTAAAAAAAAAATAAAAATAAAAAATTTGGTGTAGAGTAATTACGTGTAGAGTAATTACATAATTACTTTAGTGTAAACTAATGTATTTACCTTAATGACGTAATTACACTAAAAAAAAATTTTTAATTTTTTTTGTATTATTCATCTAGAAAGAATGTTTAAGCACATAGGAAAAAAAAATTCTAAAAAAAATAATAGTTTTTTTTTACCCTCTTTGATTCTCACAGTTCTTACAAAAAAACTATATGTATTTGATCTTTACTCATAAACTATATATAGAACAATTTAAATATTTTGAACCCTCGGGGAAGCGGGCTTTGGGCCGTCATTCACCCCACCCACCCTTTGGCCGGCCATGCACTTTATTTTTCCTTAAAAATATATGGATAAGGATTAAGGAAACAGATGGTAATTTCTTAAAATTTAAGAATCGAGTTTATTTTTACTTAAACTTAAGAATCCCCTTTAATTTTCCTTAAAAATATATGGATAATGAATGCTCTAAATCATTGAATCCCGCTTTTTTATTTTTTTGACGGTTACTAAAATAATTCTCATAATTACCATGTGTCATAATTGTCACACCCTCAAACTTCACATGCATGGTTTTACCGTAAGGCGCGCGACACACTAGGATTCAAGTTAACAGTCACAATAAACGACACCTGTATGCGTAAATCAAATGAAAACAACCAACCGATAGTATAAAAGTTTAGCAAAAGCAGAAATAAGTTTTACAATCCAAACTCCAATGAAAAAAGTTTTAGAACAGTTCAAAGATAACTATATAAGCGACGCATAAGATAGACAGATGTTGTGGACTCTAGTACGCCCTAAACCGGTGCTGCTACCTTAGTAACCTGAGAAAACATACTAAATGTGTCAACATAAGATATGCTAGGTAGTTCATATATTTTAGTTAATATGTGTGTTTTACAAGATCAAATAAAGTTTACTATTTTATCAAATGTTAGCTACACATTATGCAAGTTACTTTCGTGATTAGAACCATTGTTGACTGTGATGTTGCTCAATAAAGTGTGTTGCCTTTCCAGTTACCGTCATTCCTGGTAACTGTTGTGTAGTTCGAGACAATATGTACCCGTCCTAAGAAAAATGTAAAAAACGCTAAAACGACGAAATACGTGGAATTTTATTAAATATCAAAGGTTACGAGATAAAAGAAAAATACGAAAAGTTACACATAACCCTTCGAATCAGATCAAAAACTTACCAAATCATAACTTAATGATGCAGTAATTTATATATGACCTATTAGCACAATATCACATCTGTTTGGGTTATCAATTGGTCCATTTCATGCACAAATCATATATTTCCAAAAATAGCATATTATGGAGATGTCACATCAATGAATGAAAAGTTTTCATTTTATCATTAAACTCATAAGTAATCGTCCGAATATGTTTCTTAACAAGTTATCATCATCCCATAACATAATAAACCCTAGATCTACACAAACCCCCAAAACAGGTCAAATCTCATAAACCATCATAACAAGTCAAACATCACCTAAACATGTTTCTAACACCTATGCAATAATTTAAACAGTAACATTGCATCATATAATCAACAAATAACACACACGCCCCAATTTCTAGGTCACCAAGTCAACACCCAAGTTTATACTTTGTGAAACACATTTTAAGGCTTAGATTTAACTAGGAAATCATTAGAAAAAAGGTTTTTATCGAAGAAAAAAAAACTAATACCAGATCTGGACACTTAGGGTTTATAAAACATCATTAAAATGGATGAAAAGGGTTTCAATGGATTACACATCCCAAATATTCAATTGTTTATGCTTCTATATGTTGTTTAGCTCAAGGATCAAAGAAATGAGGGCAAAAACTCGTCTCTACAGATTAAGGGTTGTAAAGGAACACTAGGAGGCGAGTTAGGGTTTTGAAAATGATAAGAATGAGTTAAGGATAGCATTTATGAGTTGCTCTCATTCGTCGGATCTTTCTAGCAAATGGGTCTCCTTGACAACTCATTTGCCAGAAACAACCAGCGAATGAGTGGTTTCTTAGGCCAGTTGCCCATACGATAGTATTTTGCACATACAACACATATTATCATATTAGTTCACGAAGACACAAATATCGACAAGTTACCAACTTATCCTAAATACACAATTCTCAACCAATAACTTTATTATATTATTTCACCAACGAAACATGGTATGAGACTCGTGTGTGCCACCCGATGATTACCCGAATCACCAAAACCATGACCATAGTATGTGTAGACCTACTTAACTAACACATTTAAGTTTGTTTTACATATGTTTTGCTAAGGTAGACTTATGTGTTGTTAGGAAAGTTAACCTGAGGCACCGAGTGTCACAATTAGGGGTGCAAACGAGCCGAGCCGCTCGCGAGCTACTCGAACTCGGCTCGGTAAAAAGCTCGAAACGAGCCGAGCCTTATCGAGCTCGAGCCGAGCTTGAGCCTAAAACAAAGCTCGTTTATTTATCGAGCCCGAGCTCGAGCCTGACGTATGAAACTCGTTAGGCTCGTCGAGCCTTATCGAGCCTATATATAATATTAATTTTTTAATATTTAATCATATTTACCCCTCGTTTAAAGTTGTTAAGTTAACGAGCCCGAGCTCGAGCTTCACTTATCGAGCTCACGAGCCTAAACGAATTATTATTTATATTTTTTTATTTAATAAATTAACTAATAGATAACAAACGAGCCGAGCCCGAGCCGAGCTCGAGCTTGAGAAATTACTAACGAGCCGAGCTCGAGCTTTGAAAACAAAGCTCGAATCGAGCCGAGCTCGAGCCCGAGCTCTTATAAGCTAATCGAGCTCGAGCTCGAGCCTGGTCAAGCTCGGGCTCGGCTCGGCTCGTTTGCACCCCTAGTCACAATAATTACATATAAAATTATGCATTGTATAAAAATAGTTATGTAACTATAGGCCTGTAAACGAACCGAACGTTCATGAACTGTTTTAGAACTGTTCGGCGGGAAGTTCGTTTAATTAAACGAACAGACATGTACACACGTTTTGTTCGTTCATTTACGTTCATGAACGTTCGTTTATGTTTGTTCATTTATGTTCGTTTAATTAAACTAAAATTTATATTTATTATTATTATTATTATTTCCTTTTGTTAAGTATCTTAATTCATATTTTCTAAAAACTTAACCCTAACCATAACATTCTACCCATATCACTTATCTGACGTTATCCACACTTCACAGCCCCACCTCCCTTCTTCTCCACGCTCCACAACCCTACCTTCTTCTACTTCCGGCCGGCCACCTCCACTGCCCCACCTTCTAGCCTCCACAACCCCGTCTCCACTCTCCAGCCTCCATAGCGCCGCCGTATTTCTCATCCCCGTCATTTGGTTTTGGTTGCATCGGGATGTATTAGACTTGGTTGAATTGTGATAAATCATTATTAACTTGTTTTTGTTTGTGTTCGTTTATGTTCATTTGTGTTCGTTTATGTTCATGAACTGTTCGTTTAGGTTATAAATGAACGAACATAAACGAACACGAACACAACAAATTTCTTAATGAACGAACACGAACACAAAAATGTGTTCGATTATGTGTTCGGTTAAAGTTAAATGAACAAACACGAACACGCCTGTGATCGTGTTCGTTCGGTTCGTTTACAGGCCTATGTAACTATACGTAACTAAGATTCTAGTTACGCACACATATTACCTAATGTATTGAAATAATTGTGTAACAAATTACGCAACTTATATAAATAAATTTTTTTTGAACGGTTATATAAATAATTACACAATGAATATGTTAGTTATGTGACCTAAGTTTATAATTGCACATCCGTCGGATATATGGTCTGTGTACAACCTTAGAAGACTTGTGGGTAATCTTCGCTAAAGGGTATGTTTGGCAAAATTAGCTGGAGGCTGGAAGCTGGTAGCTGCAAGCTGGAAGCTAGAAGCTTTTTAAATATATTTTGGTGTTTGACAGAGTAGCTGAAGCTTTTAATAAAATGTATAAAATGACCAAAATGGACATAATTAAAAACTTGTAAAAAAGTTTTATTTTATTTTTAAAATAGAACGGGTATTTGTGTCATTTACTAATTAAAAGCTTGTAGCTAGTAGAACTTTTTCTTAAAAGCTAGTACTAGTAGCTTTTCACTATAGCGCTTTTTATCTAACCTAAAAGCTTTCAGCTCCTTCAACCAAACAAGACTTTTTATTAGGGGTGAACAAACGTCGGTTCGGTTTTTACATATAACCGAAACCGATAACCGAAGTTCGGTTTTAGGAAAAACCATAACCGTAACCGATCGGTTACGTCGGTTCGGTTAATTCGGTTAATATGTCGGTTATCGGTTTGGTTTCGGTTATGTTCGGTTAATATCCAAACATAAAACTTGTGCAAACTTGTAAATTTAAAATAGTTAGTAAAGTACTAAAGTGTTTGGATCTTTTTCAAGAATACATATATATATATATATATATATATATATATATATATGAAAACGCAAGTAAAATACTTGAAATACCGAGGAAACAAATAAAAAAATCTTCAACTATATGGATATACATGAAAAATACATGAATTATATAAAAGATATATTTCAAGTACATAGATGTATATAAAAGATACATGAAATATACCGAAAATACATGAAAATATATTCCAAATACATGGATATATGTATGAAAAATACTTAATTATATACCTAGCGGTTCGGTTTCGGTTATTTCGGTTACAGAATAAGGGAAAAGCAAAACCAAAACCGTAACCGTAACCGAATGGTTCGGTTTTGGCCATATGTTAACCGTAACCGATCGGGGTGAAAAAATTGTGTGAACCAATCAGAAACAAACTTTTTGATGGACCAATTATATGCAAACCCCAATGATTGAATGCTCCATGAAAATTTTCACCACCCACTACACACCATCCTAATTTGAATTCCTTAATGGTCTCACATGTCACGTGTCGATTAATGCCCATATAGCTTGAAAATTTTCACCTCCCACTATACATATTATTAAAAACTATTTTCGTGTGTTAATTTACTGAAATAAAGTTAATTTTTTCTACGATACATTGAAATTTCTTGTTTTGACTACTTGGTTCTTGAAGTTGCAACTTTACATCGCCATCACACTTTCTTATGTAAAAGCACTTTTTACCACTCAAACATATTTACTAAAGTATCAAGTACTTCTGCTGAGTTAGGTTTTTAATTTCGACGCAATACAGCTGTTTGCATGTTTTTAGAGCATTCACATTCACAATAGCATCCCCTCTTTATAATTATATTAAAGATTATTTTATTTTTTTCTCCCTTTTCAATTAATTAATAATATTTTTATATTTTTATTGTTGTTTTTTTTTTCTCTCCTACACTGAGAATCATTTATAAAAAAATATTATAAAATTATAGAGTTAAACAGTGTCTCCGTAAAATTTACTAATTAACAATAACATATTCCTTCTCCTACACTCACAATCACTCTATATAATATATAGAACTCATCCACATAAATATAAAGATGCTACTGTGAATGCTCTTAGCAGTTCTATCAACTATATAGTTGAAAAAATCGTGATTTATTGAGTTTGATCATTTAACGGCAAAATAAGAAATTTCATTAACTAGTTTCTAAAGTTTGTTTTGTTTTGAACGACCAACAAATGATTTCCCGACTATCCGGGGTATCCACAAATTGGTTAAAAAAGCAACACATACGTCTCTGGGTGAAGACAAGTGTTTGGTGCTCATCCACAGGTAAGCACTGGGTAACCAGAACCATTAGTTTTGAGAAAAAACTGACCACATCCACCCATATATACGACAATAAAAAATCAGTAAAATCCAATAAAATAAAAAATCAAACCTAACACGTTAAGAAAGTTAGCTTGGCTCTATTCATCATAGCCACCACAAGGGGCAGTTTCTAAAGTCTTATTTAAATAAAATAAAATAAATACACTAGTATGTAGAGTAGTTTTGAAAATAAAATGAAATTGCTAAAGTGGGAAAAGAGTGACAAGATATGTGAATGGAGACATCTGTTTTATGCATTGATGGCAACTCAACTCTTTTGTCAACAACTTGTTTTGAGATTATCTAGAAAAACCACCCACTTTAAATAATAAATTAAATAATAAATATGTAAAATATTCGGGAAAATCATTAAAATGGCCCGTTGACTGAGAATTTTCCCTAAATGGCCCCTTCCGTCTCTTTGGAGAGACGGGTCAAGGTTCCCAGAGAGACTGAACCGTCTCCCGAAACGGTTTAGTCTACAACCAATACACACGCAACACGTGGCCGACCTGGATCCCGAAGCCTGTGTGGCGTCTCGGGAGACGTGTCAGAGCCGCCAAGACGGCTCCCGTGGGACCTAGAGACGTCTCACTGACTGTCGGGCTCAAGCCATCTTCGGCTAGGCTTGAGCCGTCTCGGGAATCACACCGAAGACGTCTCCGGAGACGTCTCAGAGCTACAAAAGACGTTTTCGGTGGAGACGTTTCACATTTCCCCAGCCGTCTCCCGAGACGGCTTAGGGTCAAAGCCAATAATATAATGACACGTGGCCGGATTCGTCTTGGGTCTCTTCGTCTCCGGTGAGTCCCGAGACGGTCCGATGATTCGGTTGTCCACCTCAGCCCTATAAATACCAGTCTCCGTCGCACTCTCCGTCCCATACCACGTCCGGCTCCTCCACTACCACTACCACTTACCACCGTCGTCTCTTTCATACAAAAAAATGGCACCCCAACGATGGACCGAAGAACAAGAAATTGCACTGGTTTCAGCGTGGCAACATGTCGAAGATAACCCACACCAAATAAACAAGTGGTACCGTATTTTACACGAATACAATCGGCTGGTGGGTGGGTCTGACCGAACCATCGACTCACTTAGCCGTAAATGGAACGACTTGAACACGAAGTGCCAACTCTTCAACGGGTACCACTATCGAACACTTCAAGTGTTTCCTGCAGACATGCCGGAAGACGTCGCCATCATATATACCAAAGCAGAGTATCAATCCAAGCAGCGTAAAGAATTCAAACACGTGTCGGCTGGGCAAATGATGAGGGGCCGTCTTAACGCGTAGTTATTTAACTTTTGTAATTTTACGTTTTTTTATTAATCTTATGTTTTTATTAATCCAATGTTTATATTTTATGTAATGAATCTGTTATGTTTTAAATATTTATGTTTTTATTAATCCAAATATTACAATATTACAATTTGTAACACGACAAAATATTACAAAAACTGAATGACTACACGAACAATACACAAACTCGTTGCACACGTCGACCACAGAACGTAGTTAACACTAGGGGAGGGGAAGTTACAATATTACAATTTGTAACACAACAACAATTACAAAAACTGAACTATTACACGAAAAATACACAAACTCGTTGCACACGTCATCGACCGAGACCTATCCATTGCACACGTCACCCACAGTAGTTAGCTCTAGGGGAGGGGAAATTACTTCCCAAATTTACTTGCTTTAAACCTTGTTTGAATGGTGTATGTGCTCTACATAGACAAAGAATCGAACTTGCCAATAATGTAGACCACCACATCATCGATACATTCTACACGGGTTAACCCACGCGCAGATGCAACAACGATCCAAGTAGCTGTACGCAGATGTAACAACGATCCAAGTATAACCGAACCGGACGATATATTCGTAAGCCGGTCGCCTTCGGTTGGAAAAGTGGAGGATTTAAAAATATAAATGTCATTGGTTGGAAAGCTGCAAGGTTAGATGATTGAGAGAGGGTGCAAATTTTGTGAAGTGAAATGGGGTATTTATACGCATTGGAGAGACGTTTCTCAAGACGACTCAAAGTCGTTTCACGGTTCCCGAGACGTCTTTGAGACGTCTCACGGTTCCAGAGACGGCTCAAAGCCGGTTGACTTTGACGGTTCCCGAGACGGCTTTGAAAACCGTCGCTTTATTTAATTTAACCTTATTTACCGTGCAAATTTTTTGGATATAAATAGAAGAAACCGTGGTTAAAACTCACAACTCACACAAACGATAAAAACTTAAAAAACACACACCCGCCAAAAATATGATCACATGGATCGAAGAGGAAGAGATGGACCTTGTGGTCTGCCACAAGGACGCCTCGAATGACCCGGAAATTCAACTCCTTCCCCCTGGGACGATGGGTCAGCCTTCCCCCCGAGGGGTTTTGGGCTCGGGTGTTTAGCGACTTCGTTGAACACATTGGCACCAACACCACCAAGACCGTCCGTGACCTCCAGTTCAAGTGGGGCGACCTCAACATCAAATGTGAGAGGTGGAACACCATATACGAGCAACAAGTTACCGAAGACCCGGAGCTTGATGAAGAGTTGACTATCGAATTCACTCAGTATGAGTATGGGGTTCGATACGGCAACGATTTCGAACATGTCGAGGCATGGCGATTGTTGCGCCCCCAACTTTAAGTTTTTTTTCTTTGTTATGTATTTTTTATGTTTTCCTATTATTATGTTTAATTTTTAATGAAATGTTTTTATTTATGTTTTATATTTACTTTTAGAGTTGAAAACAAAGAAAATTATTTAAAATAATAAAATAAACGGTAAAAATTACACCAAAGTCAAGGTTTCTCTCGGTAAAAACGGTAAAAAGAAAGAAAATAAGTAAAAACATTATATTGCGGTAAAAACAAAAAAAAAATAAAGGAAAAAATAATTAAGGGAACCCGTCTCGTGAACCGTGTGAGAGACGGCTGCAGACTGGAGACGGTTCAGGTAGCCTTGGAGATGGCTCAAGCCAAGCCGAAGACGGCTTGAGCCCGGCTCTGACACGTCCCGAGACAACACACAGGCTTCGGGATCAGGTCGCCACGTGTTGCGTCTGTATTGCTGGTAGACTGAACCGTCTCGAGAGACGGTTCAGTCTCTTTGGGAACCGTGACCCGTCTCTCCAAAGAGACGGGAAGGGGCCATTTAGGGAAAACCCCGGTCAACGGGCCATTTTGGTGATTTTCCCAAAATATTCACACTTGTTGGGTGTGTTGCTCCGTCTCGCCTTTTCCTCCGTCTCAAAAACCGCCTCTATCATGTCTCCGTTCAAACGTCTTGTTTTAGACGTTGAAGACGGACCAAAAGGTATTAAATATTTCGACCGTTGGACAATTCTAACGGTTTTATTTATTATAAATTTTTTTTTTAATTATAAAAAGGGAAATTGGATTTTAACACCCTAAACTATTGATAATTGGCCGCTGACGCACTTAACTATAAAATTGAACAAGATCGCACTGTACTTTTAACTTATTGGCATGTATCACCCTCAGACTAACCGTGGTTAATTTTTGCTGATGTTGCATGACGACGTGTCCATTTTTGCTGACGTGGCATGGGGAATAAGCTGACATGGCATGGACACATCACCTGCCACGTCAGCAAAAATGGACACATCCCGAGCTTTTTTTTATATGAAAATTTTAGAGTATGTTAACAGCGCTGTTACAAAATTTGCATTGTTTATTTTTTATTTTTTTAAAATTCCCTCAGCGCTTTTTTAATTTTTTTGGTCCAAAACACTTAAATACATGTATGTTACCTTGTGTAATTTTTTCAAAAAAAAAAAAATTAAGATGGTTTTTACATGGGTTTTTTAAGTTTTCTTAACCTAATAGAGTTTTCAATTTATACTTTTTCTATATATATATATATATATATATATATATATATATATAAGGCCAATTATAAAATAAAAACCCTCTTGAGTTGAGAAAACCTTGAAAACCCATGTAAAAAATCATTAATTTTTTTTTTGAAAAAAATAACCAATGTAAAATACATGTTTTTAAGTGTTTTGGGCCAAAAAATAAAAAAAACGCCGAAGAGATTTAAAAAAAAAAAAAAAACAAAGCTGCGAAAACACATGTTTACAACAGCAAATAGCTGAAAACATATGTAAAAAGCGCAACTTTGTTTATTTTTTTTAAAAAAATCCCTTCGGCGCTTTTTATATTTTTTTGGCCCAAAATGCTTAAAAACATGTATTTTACATTGGTTATTTTTTTTTAAAAAAAAATGATTTTTTACATGGGTTTCCAAGGTTTTCTCAACTCAAGAGGGTTTTCAATTTATCTTTCCTCTATATATATTTCAAAGCTGTGTTTAATTTCTTAATAAATTACAACTCAAGAGTATGGGCATATTATGGGTCGTTTTCGATCATGTAGCTTTCCAAAATTGGAGTATATCTAATTATTGACAATGGGGTATGGCCTCCATGTTATGACTAAATTCAATGCTGAATACACGGGTGCAATGGTCCGAGAACAGAGTCCAAACCTACGAACCACCTTTGCCAGCCCATGGTTTCGATTAGCTGACCAAGTCTGTCATGGTTTGCACACTAGCCTGCCTGGTTTGACTTGACCAAGCCTGTGGTGGACCCACAAAGTGAACAAAGTCGTGGAACAAGTAATGAACTAGTGACTTACTCCATTATAACTTTGACTAAATTGGATAATCACAAAGAAATTTATCTCGTGATGCGATCTGAATACGAAAAGAAAAAAAAACCAAACAGATAAGGGAAGATTTTAGGTTGGCTAACATATAAATGTGATAACACTTATCATCCAATTATATATATATATATATATATATATATATATATATATACTAGTAAGGTGTCCGCGCGATGCGACTGGGAACATATTCATTACTAAGGGTGGGTAGGCATGGTTTGTTCTGTTCGATTATTAGCCACAACAAAAGCTGAAACCAAAGTCATCGGTTTATATTGTTAGATTGTTGATTTTTGCTTCGAAGTTTATGAAATGGAGGTATGATAAATACATGAAATGGAAGTATAAAAGCTAAAAATATATTAATGGTTCGGTTTTGGTTTGGTTTATTTCGGTGCACTAATGGTACAAAAAAATGATAACCGATTTTAAGTAGTTCATTTTTTGATTAATTTTGACTCGGTTTGGTCTATTTGTTTAGTTCGGTTCCGCTTAACGGTACAGGTGTTGATCAGCCCTATATATATATATATATATATATAAGGTCAAGATCTTGTACAAAGTGTTTTTTGTGTGAGAAGTGTAAGAAGCCATAGAAACTTGACACGTGGCAATCTTAATTATTTGCAATAAGGGTGTATTAGTCAATTTAACCATTAATTATAGTTCATCCATTCATTTATTTTCGGAAATTAAGATGCATTTAATTACATTCCAATTTTTTATGGAAGATTATCTCTCCTTTATTCAACCGAAATACACTACATAAACACGTGGTGTTTAAATATTTGTATGGTGTTTTATAATACAGTAATGTTGGTTTTGTTTTCCAATCCATATTGTTATATATATATATATATATATATATATATATCATGTTTAATAATCTTAAATCACCAAGAAAATGCAAAACACAGTATCATATAAGCTATGAGTATAAAACACAATAATATGATCATGATAAAACACAACATCCGTACCAATCGAAAATCAAAGAACTGTTGAACAATCTTGATTACCACGAACACAAACAGATCGCAAAATAGTAAACATTTAAAACACGATGCTTTGAAACCCGACTAATTCACAAAGAAACTTAAAACACCATCATATACGTATGAGTATAAAACACAACAGGGTGCATGATAAAACACAACATCCCCAACTAAAAAGAAAAAACATGTTGATACAAATATATGCGAGCCAAACCTTGCCGGTAACGACATGATTCTTGATTTCCTTTTTGATTTTTCTTGTTTACTCTTGTCATCGGCTAACATCCTAATTCTCGTTCCTAAAAAAACACTCCTATAATTTTTGGGATTATGTACAATAATGATAGAAGTTATTTAGAAATTTGGACTGAAGCTATGAAACTTTTGTATGTTAACAAATTTCTATTGTTTTTTAAATGTTGTTGCCATAAATAAAGTTGCCTTTGTTTGGAAAATGGCGTGAATAAAAGGTGATATTTGACTATTGTGTAGTATTAATATTTAATTTGAGTGACATTTTACAATTGTACCCCTAATCATCTCATTTATTATTATAATTATAACAATAATTACAATATTGCCATCAATTAAATCTACACCCTAAATTAAACTCATCTAATGGTCATAAATCCTTCTCATCCTTCTCACAAAAAATCCACTTTGTACAGGAATATATATATATATATATAGGGGATGGTTAGAATAAAAACCCACTCAAATTGAATAAACCCTGGAAACTCTGACTTCCCGAGCTTTTTATCATCTGAAAAAATTAGGGTATGTAATATACATGTTTTTAAGAGTTTTGAGACAAAAAAATCAAAAAAAGTGCCGAGTGGATTTTTTTAAAAAAATAAATAAGTTTTTTGTGTTACATATGTTACATGTCTGTAAAATGTGTAACATACGTTACACAAAAAAACTTATTTATTTTTTTAAAAAAAAAATTCACTCGGCGCTTTTTTGATTTTTTTGGCTCAAAACTCTTAAAATCATGTATATTACATACCCTAATTTTTTCTGATGATAAAAAGTTTGGGAAGTTAGAGTTTACTGGGGTTCTTCAAAATTTTGGGTTTTCTCTAGATACTTGGCTTTTATATATATATATATATATATATATATATATATATATATATAGGGGAAGGATAAAATGAAAACCTTCTTGAGTTGAGAAACCTTTGAAAACCCATGTAAAAAACCATTATTTTTTTTTTGAAAAAATAACCAATGTAAAATACATGTTTTTAAGCATTTTGGCAAAAAAATATATTCAGCGCCGATGGGATTTAAAAAAAACATATATCTAAAAAAACATATGTTTTCAGCTATTTACCTATGTTTTTAGCAACTTTGTTTATTTTTTTTTTTAAAAATCCCATCGGCGCTTTTTTTTTTTTATTTTTTTGGCCCATAACGCTTACAAACATGTATTTTACATTTGTTATTTTTTTTAAATAAAAAAATGTTTTTTTACATGGGTTTTCGAGGGTTTTCTCAACTCAAACGGGTTTTCATGTTTTTTTACATGGTGGATATTTAGACATATCCATCAACTTTGGAGGTCTATTCCCATTCTTGGTGGACAAATCATTCATTAGAAAGTTGATAGAAGATGTGGTTTAATTGTGAGCGGTTGCGGCTGCTGCAGCACCCCCATAATCCGGCATTGGTTGAGGAGGAGGTTGCATAACAGGTTGAACTGGGGCTGAGACTGCCCAATACTTAACCATCGATTGTTGAGGTTGTTGTGTAACATGCTTCCCTTTCTCTGCTGCAAATGCCCAAGGATTCATCGGTGGTTGTTGTTGTTGAGTCGTGTTCGGTCGATTCATAGGAAAACACCAAATGTTGTCCGTTGTCAAAAAGTTTCAACACATAGAAAATATCTAATATGGTAGTCGAGGGTATGAATCAAATTTTAAATCTCCTGTTCGACCTCAAAATAAGCACAAATGAAACAACATAAAACTGGTTAGATCGTGTTCGGTTCGTGAAGCTTCCTACTAGAGAATGATTCGCCGTAAGCCGCGTGTTGCAATCCCGACGTAGTCGTCAAATGTTGATTACTAAACCCCCTATGGTTGTTCATTTATTTATTGTTTATATGCGTATAACCTAGATCCTGATTGGGAATATTTGTTAATCGGGTTAATGAATTGACAATTAATATATATATGGTCCGGTTATTGTAAAAAGTAACAAAAATGTGCGAAGTACATCATAATTACGTAATGAATGATAAAGACATATATTTTGAATGCCATACATTACGTAATCTGTTCTTCCTAGTTACGTAATGAAAAACACATAATTACGTAATGCTTTCATGAACAGAAAAAACACATTCATGAACAGACAAAAAATTACGTAATTATCATTACGTAACTAGTACGTACTTCGCACACTTTACACGTTTTGAAGACTTTGTATTTGAACCGGTACATATATATATATATAATAAAATCGGTTTTACTAAAATATATAAAATGCTTCTGCCTTAGTTTTGATACCATGATTCCCAACAGAGAAACCTTTGGGATCTAGGCATGAGGTATTGAGTAAATCTGTGATCATCGATCAATCGTTGTTAGTAACAAGCCTACCAATTGAATTATTCGTTGAAATTGATTAGAAAATATGAAAGAAATGAAGAACCTGGCAAAGGGTAAAAGGAGCAACTTGCAAAAGAGAAATAAAGAGAAGAAACTAGAAGGATTTAACGGTAAAAAAGTCTTGACACATGGCATATTTTCGTTTGGTTAAACTTAGAGCGATTTATCTTGCACTCAAATTTTACAATGGGTTGATAGTTTGAAGGGTTCAAGAGATTAAAAGAAGATACTAACTACTGTGTTTCTTACTACCTTTTGGCTCATTTGAAAAGCGCGCAACAAAAAGACTTCAACAACAATTTTATACCAATTAGGAAGACAGTGGAGAACATTAAATTGAATTCGTTTCTTTGAATAACATCAAGGACTACATGGCATAATGTGGCTGGGGATAGGTGATGTGATTTTAATATTAGAGACATAATAATGTAATCGTGTTGTTCTTTTGGCTCGTTCCTATATATATATATATATATATATATATATATAGTCCTTGATGTTAAAAAAACTTGGTAGTAGAAACTTAGAAAGGCTGACCGGAACTCGATTACATTTTTTATCGTAAAAATGACCAAAATCTACCCTACCCGGACTTTATTACTGTGCCAATATAACCAACCTATTAACGCAATCGTTGTTAGTAACAAGCCTACCATTTGAATTATTCGTTTTCCCCAAATGTTGTATCCTAAAAATGAGTTTCAATCTTCCCTTCAACTTCTAAAATTTCGATACAGATAAGTATTTGGGCGATGAAATTGATATGAAAACATAAAAGAAATGAAGAACCTGGCAAAGGGTATAAAGAGTAACCCGCAAAACAAAAATAAAGAGAAGAAACTAAAAGGAATTAACGGTAAAAAAAAACTCTAGACACATGATAGTAGAAAGTTAGAAAGGCCGACGCGTACTCGATTACATTTTTTAATCGTAAAAATGACCGAAATCCACCCAACCCGGACTTGATTACTTTGTCAGAGACCCATCTAAACTCGATTACATTTTTTAATCGTAAAAATGACCAAAATAACCCATGGTACGCTATTATAGTTATTTAGACTTGGTAATTTTTGTTTACTGAATTCACCATATGTGAATATAAATGTACATATATCATAATGTTCATAAATAGTTTGTTTTAATATATTAAAAATATTTGTTGATTATGTAATATGCTAAACAAAACTTTAAACTCGGTAATGGCCGTTGAAGTGAGCACAAGTATGTTGGAAATTTTGTATGTGAATGTAAGTTTGGTCTTGTCCCATATTGGTTGGGAGATGAAAAGTGGAAGAGTTTATAAGGTGAAACTAGTTGTCTACTTTGATTAGGGTTATTAATGCAGTAGAGGTTTCATGTTATATTCCATTCAAGTCTCTATAAGAACTTGGACTTGTTAGTGTTGTTGAGATATTAGAAAACTTCTAATCATTCAGAAATTTTCATATACACACACAACAAAACATATAATCACTCGCATACATTGTCTATTGTTGCAGAAAGATTTTTTTCAGAAGCAGTCTTGTTTCGGTTTCTTTTTAGGCAAGTGGGATAGTCCGACAGTGCACCATCGCCACCGTTTCGAACCGGTGTACCCTGGGAACAGACGAAGAATCTGTTTAAGGGAATTGTGTCAAACACAAGCCCGGTTCACTTCGATGATTTCGTTTTCTGTTACAGTTTATTGCAGCAAGTACAGAGACTCGGAAACATGCGAGCTTCATGTGCGAAAGGCGTGCGGTGATTACAATGTAAGTTTTCTAACAAAGTACATCTCCAGGTTGAAAAAACATATCCTTTGAAGCGATTATGGACCTTGTAATAGTTTTTACCATGTAACAGTACATAATATGTAAAACACATAATATTCGAAGCGATTATGTATAAACCTTGTTCCATAACTTTTTTTTCTTCTGGAAAGAACATTAATGAACGAAAATGTATCAACAATGCATCAGGAATATACCATTTTCCATTATGACTCGTCTTGCAATTCTATATATGTTAACTTCAGCAACCAAATCGAAAACTTCTATGCTAAGATTAACATTTGTTCCTATCATGAAAGATTTCCATGTAAGTAGCAAAAGCATATTATATGCAAAAAGAAGTTCATCAGTTACTTGACATTTACCGATATTGACACGATCAACTCGTTAGAAATAAACATAAGTTGTTTGACCAATAAGAGATTATTTCATTATAAATTAGTGTGATATAAAGTTTTGTATTATGTATTTATTCAAGTTTTTTTTATCAGACCGCCCAACACAACTCATTAAATAAAAATAGATATGGGCCATAACTGGATAACCGTGAAATCATACCTCATCATTAAGTGGTAGTGGCGAAGCTTAAAAAATATTTTTGAGGGGCAAAAAGTCAAAGGACCCTTAAAACGGTGAGGCAGGACTCAATACGTATAAATTTTCCGGGTGAAAACGCGTAAATTTAAACTACTGAGCAAAAAAACGAAAGAAAGCTTCGCCCATGTCATCAAAACAAGATCAAATAAAAATAAAAATACATACTTGTAAACACTTACCTCGGATTTCGTTTCCATTAATGTGCGTTCAAATTCTCGAGTAGCTTGTGAGTCATATATCCTCCTCAATGCAGCCCATAGTATATATTTGCCAAGGAAAGCATATATGAGCTATATCAAATAATGAAGATATGAAATAGTATGTTTCATCTCAAAAGGAATGCTGATGTCAAAGTGAAATGCATAAATCAAGATGCATAGATTGATGCTGTTATCAAAGTGAAGTGCAGAAGTCAAGATTTCGTGCTGAGATCCTCCATCTCGATCTACATAAATACTCACTCATACAAAATCAGAGTTGAAAAGATGAAAGATTTTCTCACCAGATGAAGAGTATGAAGATCATGATGATCAGATGACTCAAAGTGGTTAAGAAACTCAGAGATTGGAGTCATCAGCTTAGGGGGAGTCTGTTAGTACATTGAAGCTGAAGCAATCCAAAGACTTAGAGTCATCGAGTTGCAAAAAGACGAAGACATCTAGAAGCTATTGTCAAGGGGGGTTTGTTGGTGCATTTCTGTATGACAACAGCTTACTAGATAGAGTATCTAGTAGATAGTCGTTTGTATAACGTGTAATCGTCTTTATTGTAGCTAGCAAACTTAGTTGATAGGTTTATTGTAACGTGCTTGATGTTGTTATAAGTCAAGCATGATATTCTTTTGTGTTTTACCCTAGCAAACAAAGAAGATAGGAAACAAAGAAGATAGGAAACAAAGAAGATAGTCAAGGGAGAAGATGTAAAACAAAGAAGATAGTCATCTTCTTTGTTCTGTTGTGTGCATCTTCTTTGTTTGCAGATCAGGCCCATGCAGGTATAAATACCTTGCATGGGGTGTAGGCTATGGTTGGTCTATCTAATGAGTTGGTAGCCACGAGTTCGTGTGTGTTGTCTTGAATTGATTGTAATATGTTTATAGTCAATAGAAGACGTGTTTAAAGTATTTCCACCGTGTTCTTCGTTGTGATTGATTCATAGTTTGCATAAACGTCTATTACGGGATTCCGCACCTTGATAGATCAGATCTAGCTTGTCATCGATCCATTCCATGGACCTACAAATTGCACCCTCGACAATCTCATGTGACACTCCACAAGCTCTTCGACCTCTTGTGGCAAGTGTGGATAATCCTTCCATTGCCATTGAATAACATTTTGATTTCTTCCAATATTAATTATTTCCGCTACCATACACCCTTTTCTTTCTCGAGCCGAAACAGAGTTGGATACAACACCTTTAAAGGTTCGGGTAGTAACCAAGGATCAATCCAAAACCTCATCGTCATACCATTACCCACAATACCTCGAATGTTATTAACAAAGCTATTACCTTTTTTCTTCAAATGATAACGAAAACTCGCCAATTTTGTCCAAGTACCTATGAACCGTTTGTTGCAAGGAAATGTATCCCATCTTCTTTTGGACTCATGAACCGCATCAATTATCTTCGTCCAAAATACACCGTATTCTAAACGATATCTCCATAACCATTTTAATACTAATGCATTGTTGATTTGCTCAAGCTTGCTAAGGCCCAAGCCACCATCTTCTTTTTTGTCTTCGTAACTACTTCCCAAGAAACCTAATGTACCTAATTATTTTCATCATTGCCACTCCAAAGGAAATTTTTAACGATTATTTCAAGTTTATTAATCACCGCCACCGGAGCTTTATATAAGGAGAAATAATAAGAAGGAAGACTCTCAAGCACCGTCTTAATAAGTGTAACCCTTCCCCCATAGATAAAACACTAGCCTTCCATCTCAAAAGCCTTTTATTAAAAACATCCACATCTGGGATCCCAATTGGTAATACGACTCATATTAGCACCCACTTGGATTCACAAATATTTAAAGGGAATATCTCCTTTTCTACAACCCAACCCATTCGCACACACCGTAACCTCTTCCGTACTTTTACCAACTCCGAATAAACTCGATTTATGTAAGTTAATTCGGAGTCCAGAGCATAAGTGAAAAATGCGCAGAATCCTCTTCAATGAATTAAAATTAAATTGAGACCACTCACCCATAACCATAGCGTCATCGGCATAAAGAAGATGAGACAAAAGCGGCCCACCATTTGGAAATCGTACTCCATCAAATGAACCGCTAACAGTTGCCTTCCGAATCATGCATGAAAATGCCTCCATGACCATTATAAATAAAAATGGGGAAATCCGATTCCCTTGTCGAATACCTTTACCACATCCAAGTACTCAAACGTAGGTGAATCATTAACAAGAATGGAAGACCGAGCCGTGGATAAAACCCCTTTAATCCATTTACACCACACTTCAGGAAAATTTGTTTAGCGCATAACCGATATCAAAAAGTCCTAATGGACGTTATCATAGGCTTTCTCGAAGTCTATTTTGAACAAGAATAACTCTTTTCCCATCCTCTTCACCCACAATAAAATCTCATTTATTAATAAAGGTCCGTCAAGAATGCATCTCCCCAATAAAAATGTCGATTGCGTTTCATAAGTAATTTTTCCTATCACCTTTTTAATACGATTAGCAAGGACCTTAGAGATCACTTTACTAATAACACCAATGAGATTAATCGACCGGTACTCACCAAGATCAACAGGATCATTAACCTTTGGTACCAAAGTAATAAACGACGAACCATCTCCCCGATTAATAGTACATGTGACTGTGAAATTCTGCATAATCTGAATGAAGTCATTCGCAAAAAAAAAAAAGACCATAATCTTTTCACAAAACGAAAGTTAAATACATACGGCCCCGGTGCTTTGTCACTACCACACTCGAACACTGCTTCTTTAATTTCTATTTCTGTGAAAGGCACCATTAAATGTAAAGCACCATCCTCATCCAAACGCTTTATGTTATAACACTCCAATGACGGCCGAATACGCATTTGTTCTTCAAATCTTTTTTTAAAGAAACCGAACGCCTCTTTTTTCATCTTGGATGGTTTAAAAAACCAAGTACTGTTAATCATCAAACCCGGTATCCTATTTGAAACTCTTCGTTTGTTAACACCATGAAAAAAAACTTTTATTCTCGTTGCCATCTTTTGCCCACCGAACCCGAGCTTTTTGTCTTAAATCTCTCGCTTTAGCCACTTCAAACTCTCTAAGCTTTTTCTTTGCTTCCAAAGAAACCCACTCTTCAGCTTCTGTGAAGTCCATATCCTCGACAATTGCATCAAACTTCATCAATTCTTGCTTCACATTCGCCTCATCCTCGGCTTCATCAATCGCACATTTCTTCCTCCATTGAACAATCACATATCGAATCATCTTAAACTTGTTCATAAGCATAATATCTGGCGACCCATTCCCATTAAACTCCCTTAGCGCCTTAGAAACTACATCTTCCAATTCCGAATTTTCTAACCAAGAGTTAAAAAAGCGAAAGGGTTTAGCACCGAAATTTCTCGACTCCACCTTCAAAACCAATGGGCTATGATCGGACTCTTCTCTAGCAGACGCCCGGTACTCCACATTTGGCCACTCATTTAAAAAATTCCAAGAAACAAAGATGCGATCTATGCGACTACACTTGTTCCCGGTCACAAAAGTAAAGTTCGTTCCCCACAAAAGAAACTCGTGAAGGCCCAAGTTGTCTAGAATATCATTAAACTCGGTCTTCACCGACGGATAAAATTTGGAATTCCCCCTCTCCAGTCGATCTCACACACAATTAAAGTCACCTCCAACAATCCATTATCTTTGACTATGCACTACAATACGTTCAAGTTCAGCCCAAAGAACCCCTCTTATCCTCCAATTTTTGCGGCGCATATACATTTATAAATGTAATTTCTATCCCATTCTCTTTAAGGTTACCATGGAGACACAAATAATACCGGTGTTTCTCCATACTTGTCACACAAAAACGCTTCAGATCCCATGAACAAATAAGCCCACCAGACCGACCTGTAGCACCCACCCAATCATACGAAAAATCTCCATTACCCCAAAATCTCCTTACATCAATACCATCTAATGAAGTGAATTGAGTCTCTTGAATCATGATTACCCCTTCCTCATTAGCAAGACGCAACCTTTGAATCCACGTACCTTTTCCTTCACCTCCCAACCCACGAATATTTATCGATAATGTATTCATTGATCAACAACTTGAAAGTCTTCATCAATTATTATATTACCTTCTTAAGTTCCGTTCCAAAGTGATTAATATTAGATGCTCCTAATTCCTTAGCCAATAGAATCGTATTATTAGTTTTATGTATATACTTCACAATACACAGACTATAAATAATTGTTAATGTAAAGTAAAATTTCATTTCAATAAAAGGGGCAAATTACATAAGGATAGCAAGTAGGCGGACAACATTCTACGCCACCATCCACTTCTAGATAGAGAACCCTAATTTAGTGAAAACAAATCCCCGCCCCCGGGGAGTCGAGAATTAAAAATATAAATAAAAAAATCAGGTATATGATTCGGGTATATAGTTCGAGTAAACATGCATATGATTCCGCCCCATACCTATCAGGCTCGACTCTCGAATGCTTTTGCCATCCTTATTAAACCTAAACGAGGGGATGTGAAATAGAAGAAGCCACACATAATTGTATTTTTCTAAAATCAAAACACATATCACTCGCTAATGATCTTTAGCCCAGCTGGTTTGAAGTAGAGTGAGTTTTCCCTTACGGGTTCTCATCCTGAGGTTAGGTCACAGGTTCGATTCATGCACACCACAAAAAAATTCCCTGTGACGATTTAAGCTTAGGCAAGGAGGACACCGATGTGTAGGTAGGGATTCGAACTTAAGACCACTAAGTTAGGGTTTTACAAAAATTTCTACTAAGCTAAGCTTTTAAAAAAAATCACTCCCCATATAAAATTAAATCAAACATTAATTAAGCCTTTCCTTCCCTAGAAATCTCTATGTAGTTTGCGTGATATCTATTTATCAACTCGAACAACCACTTAACAGTTAACGCTGTCATTCTTATCACCCAACCTCTTTCCCCTCACCTGTTGGGGAATAACCGTAACAAACGAACAATATCGGATAACAGAAATCTTTGAAGGCACGTGATCGCTTTCAGCTCGACCCCAGCCAGGGGCTCTGCCCCTTGGACCCCGCCAGGGGCTGCCGCCCCTTGGACCCTACTCCTAGGGGCGTTGTCCCCGGACCCCCGTTCCTTAGGGGCTTCGCCCCTAAGTTCATAATAAATTCAAATAGGCGTACACTCCGCACCACCATACCTATATGATGTATTATTATGAACATATTGATCAAACAGTCAATCCAATTACACTAAAATATCCAACATCACCAATACCAGATCACACCGTCCGTTAATCATTCTCCCAACTCGAAACCCTAACATGAAATCCTACCACTTCGTTGAAGTAGCTATAACGAAATTCATATGCTTAGACACACAAACACAAATCATCATTATCACCTTCTTCAATTCTTCTTTGAATTCAAAGTTCCAGTAACTAATCCAGTTCCGTTGACGTTCGGTGCTTCTACTGTCTCTAAACGTGTATTTTATAATTGTTCTTCAGGTTGTATACTGTCCTTGCGCTTCATCGGTTGAATATTGTTTTCGGAAAGGTTTTGTTTTGCTTTTGTTTTTTAAATTTCACCTAATTTTATGTTTAATTTTAGTGTATGATGAAGTAACTTTGGTTTTAATACATTTTTTTTACTGATTTATGAAGCGTATTTATTCTATTTTTTGCAGTATTTTTACGCATAGAACCTAATTAGTGTTTTGCATTATCCAACCGACGCAACTAATGAATCACCAGTGTTTAGACCCGTAAGCCCATCCACATGAATCCTTCTTTCGAATGAGCCATCAAAGAAGGAAAAATGCATTTAATGGTTATTAATGCATATTTAATATTCTTTTCCCTTTATTTTTGCAGGATGAAATTCAACGT
The DNA here is from genome assembly GCA_028751855.1 of Ambrosia trifida. Classification (NCBI taxonomy): domain Eukaryota; kingdom Viridiplantae; phylum Streptophyta; class Magnoliopsida; order Asterales; family Asteraceae; genus Ambrosia; species Ambrosia trifida. The sequence continues at coordinate 2,896,133 of CM054126.1, read as the reverse complement.
AGTCCAAATTCATCTGTTAAATTTAAAATCTGTTTGCTAAACTTTAGCTGGCCTTAGAGATAACCCCACATCCAAAAGCCTGAAATAGAAATAAATTGTTAGATGAGTGACACAAAGAAGATCCGATAGCCAGACTGAAAAAAAGGCGGCTTCTTCAGGCAAAACATAGGCAGCTCTTGGGTCCCTTCTAGCTTTAAATCATTAAATGCAGGACAGGTATAGTTCAGTGTTGTTTTTTGTAACTAAACTATAGGGCTAACTGTTTTCGTCGGAGCAAATGCAGCTTTTGAAGTGTAAACTGTAAACATCAATGGGAACTTCTTACTATGAATGAAGCGCGCACAAATCAAACCTCTAGTCATTTGCAGATTTCGCGACAAACTCATTTGCAATACCAGTAATAAATCTAGTCATCTTTTATAAACATTGCAGATAAGAAATTATTGATGGCAGTTTCACTTTTCTTTTCTTTTAACACTATGTCGTATGAGATTCTGAAGGGTCAAAGTTCAAGGGGATATATAGGGCACAAACGGACTACGGCGACTAGAGTTGGCAACCCACGAACTCCAGTAAGTCACTACGAAACATCTGTTTTCTTAGATTTGTAAGGTTTAAGGTGAATTTCGACTTGTTAGGTGGATTTTGGTGGTGGTTTTGTAAGGTGGCCGGCTGCGGAGATAATGTCCGGCCGCCGAGTTATGCACTAAAAGTGACTTTAAGCACCTTAGCAAGATGAGAACAAATACACACCATTTTCAAATCTATAAAAGCTTAGAAGAATCCAATGAAGATGAGAACAAATAAACCAAGGAATGTACACATACAAACAACATTCACAAATAAACCAAGGAAAAACCGGAGACAAAAGCTCGTATGATTGCGATGACGAGTACTTATAGTGGCTGAAGTTCGTCGATTTGGCAGGGGTGATGTGGCTGTAGCCGGAGATAGGTGACGGCTTGAGGGTGACAGAGAGGCCAAAGAGGAGATGGAGGTTGTGATTAGTAAACTTAGAGTATGTGACCATTGCCGGGGGACGATAGGGGCGAGTAAGATCTTCATCATCCCCCTCTTCTCGATGGTCTGGGGCCCGTGCGCGAGTCGTGTCTACCCGGCCAGGTTGTGTCGTATGAGGCAACGGTTGGGTGAGGGCTGGCGTGTCCTCGTATGATAGCCTTGTTCCCGCCCCTTCGTAAGACAATCCTCTATCCTGTCTGGAAGTCTGGGTGCCATTCCCTAATCCCAAGGGCATGGATTGTGTTGGCGGGTACATGTAGGGAAAGCCATACGGGTAGGGATTTCCTGCTACTGGAGGGTACATGTATCCGTAAGGGGGTATAGGTAGCTGTGGGAAGTATGGCTGATTTCCGGGAGTTATTGGGGAATACATCGGCATTGAAACCGGTGCCAGGGACGCGTTCATAGCAGCCGAAAAAAGCGGTAAGGTTAACGCAGCCATCATCCATGAAGTGGTTCCCGGAGCGGAAGAGACCCCCATCATTGCCATGGGCGTCGTGGTTGGTCGCGAGTATGTGTTAGTTGGGATTGGTCCGATGAAAGGTGGTGTGGAGGGGACCGGTGTCACAGAAGGTGTGGGCCGGAACCCGCTTTGTGTCCCCGGGGGGGATGTGAACCCCGGGGGTTGTTCCATCAGAATCTCTTCGTCGACATGTTCCGGTGATTGACGGTCCTCTCCCGGCCTTTCCTGAACTCCAGACGTGATTCCGCGCAGAGATGCATTGTTGGTCATCATTTTTTTGTGAGTAGAAAGAATGCCTTTCTGCCTTGTTTCCGTCCCACGGATGGCGCCAATGAAGAAGTAAGAACCTGGTTGGGGTGATCTGAATCTTCTATCTGATACAGAAAAGGGAATTCCTTCCAACTCGTCTCAAAACAATGGGTATGAAGCCTGTAAAACAGAACACCGTTAGGACTCGCCACAGGATTGGGGGTAATCCTGTGACCACCCTCCGGTGTGAGAATAAGTATCTGCTTTGTTTAAGAGATAATATTTATGTGAGTTGAGTGTAGAGATTGTGTATGATCGTCCTTTACCTTTACCACTCCTTTTATAGTTGTTCTTTTGCCTATCGAGGGGAGACAATCCTTGCATGATTGTTTCCTCGCTGAATTAGCCTTTTGACCAGCTCCTTATTTAATACGTTTGACCTGTGTTGACCGGTCTGACTTTGTAGAGTCGGTGGGCTTTCTATTGTTTGGGCTTATGGTTTTGAGGTTTGGGCCAGGTTCGTCTGGGCCATACCTCGTCATAAAGCATTTGTACCATTAGGATGTTTAACTTGGATATTAAGATCAGAAACATCAATATAATCTGTTAACTCATGTTCACTAGTGACCATGTGCTGATTAGCACCAGAATCAATTATCCAACCCATCCTAATATTTTTCCCATTTACATTAAAACAAAACACAGGTCTAACAAAAACATTGGGGCACAGAATGGATCAATAACACTACCTGAGACGTTATGACTCTGAGGTGGATCAACACTCTTATCAGATATCAAACTTAACAGTTTAGCTACTTAATCACTAGTCAAAGAAGACAACTGAGTATCAGACTTATCATCAGAAACATTATTAGAAATAGCCCTTCTACCCTGCATACCCCTGGCCTTAGCCCATGGAGGATACCCAATCAACTCAAAACATTTGTCAATTGAGTGTCATGTCTTGTAAAATGTGTACATTTTAAACCTTGTCCTCCATTTTTACCTATTTTCTTATTTAATTCAGAGGTTTGACTTATTTTAGCAAAAAAACCAAACCAAGTGTTTGACCTTTCTTGGAGCTTCCACTATAGTTTCTATGAGATTTCCCTCTAGAAACAATAGAGAAAGCTTTATTAACAATTGGTAAAATTTCTTTAATCAAAAGACTAGTTCTAACTGATTGATACATATTTTCAAGACCCATAAGGAACTGCATTAATTTTATCATGCTACAAAAATTATTGAACTCCCTAGATGCATCACAAGTGTAACATCGCAAAATTTTTCCCAAAATTTTAAAAGCCCTTATTTTTGGTACCTAAGTCTTTATTCTCCTAATTCACAACTCATATATATATATATATGTATAATAAAAAAAAACATGCTCATTTGGATCAAACCCAAGATAATACCAAGCCACCCTTTTTCCCTTGCTTTTAATAATTTTCGGAAGCCCAAACTGATTGCCCAGCCCAATGACCCGGCCCAAACCCCTCTCCTCCTCACTTGTATGTAAAAAAAAAAAAAATTGTTGATGACCAGACTCGAACTTGAGTCTGGTCCGGTTCAACGTCTAACACAAAGGGGCTTCAACCAGTTGAGCTACCTGTTTTAGTTGGCAATATCCTGATGCATATTATACTTAATTGCAATTTCGTTCTTCTCCCTTCCTTCCTGATGTCGTGCAGTAGCAGACATGAACTTAGTTTTTTTTTATTTTTTTTAATTTTGGCCATTCAATTCACACGTCTAAATTTATATATGGATTAATAACGTAATTACCGGCCATCAACAACTTCGATTACACGCTATTACCAATTATCATTAACCAATTTGAATTTATACGCGTAAGATATTAAACCTAGGTCAACCTTCCAATTAACCAAACCCTTTGATCCTCTGTATAAATAGACCCTCTACGAACCTTGGATACTCGCTAACAACTCTCTCTCAACCTCCAATTATCTCTGAAACACTCTGATTATAACCATCTTGTTCGTTGTTTGACTTTGGCTTTGACCCGACAATTATACTCGAATCAACACTGTGAGTTTGATTATTTATATGGGTTATGTTCATCGGCCATCACACATCAATAGCCCTATGGTTAATCAGGCTATTGATGTGTGATTTGTCCAATTGTTAAATCTAGGGTTTTCTTGCATATGAATTGGGGAAGATGACCTTCGCAGACCATCATATTTAATTTTAATAATCTAACATAAATCACCAACTGAGCTCCAGAGCAGTTGGTGATACCCTCCTTGCTTACAAACATTGAACCGGGTGGAACCAGGGTTCGAGACCCGGCATGGACACCCCTTTTTCCTTAAATTCATTTCTTTTTGTTTAAACCAATTATATATATATTTCATTTAAAACTTATAAATTCATTTTTAAATATTAAAACTATTTTATTTATTCTACAAAAAATTATCTTGTGTTAATCTGATGTAATAGTTCAACTTACAATTTTTAGTTTTCAAAAATTTATTTATTTAATATATATAATAAATAAATCAATTTTATTCTATTTTATTTATAAAAATCCATAAAAATATCAAAACGACCTTATTAATTTCCACAAAAATTATCCTGACTTTTTATAAAGTTAAACTTTACTGAAATAATTTTTAATTCAGTAAAATCATTTATTTTATATTTTTAATCAATTTTTGTTAGATTTAATCATAATTAAATCATAATAAATTCAATTTTTAATATTTTTGCACCAAAATTTTATACAAATTATTTCTGATCATTTAGAACAGAAATATGAATTTTAAACTAAAATTTTTTAATTTTAATATTTTTAAATATTAAAGTTAGATTTGGACAATTTGTTATAAATAGATTAAATAATCTATTTTATAGAAAATAATTTTATAAAAATTATTTTTATACTTTAAACAACATTCTTGTGAACATCTTAAATTTAAATTTTATAAAAAGATTTTTAGTTATTTATTTACTAAATTTCTCTCAATTGGCGAATATTTTTAATATTAATCAAACGAGCAATTATCCCCAATTCGAAGCCCTAGAACTTATACATTTGTAGACTTGATAGACTTAGACATATTTATTACCTCATTTTAGGGTGATACTTGATACATTTGGTCAACACATTTCTCAACAGATATAACATTTTACCAAGGTGAGTTTTACATAGCCCCTTTTCTATTTATCACCATTTTTGGGGTGAAACATGTTACAACATCATTTTATGCAATTCAATCATCAATGTGTCTATGTGTTTTCTATGTTGCATTATGTCTTGAGCATGATTAGAGTAAGCACCATTCTAGCATAATCATTAACTCAGTACAAGCCGGCGGTATACATTGATAGATCTATTGGACTGACAATCCCACCCGGATACGTGCCTCCTACAAAGGTAGCGTGGGTGTTTGTTATCGTATAACATATTCAATTGGACCATGAGCGTATGGTATGTATCATATTATAACAGTCATCAGGGTTGATTATGCACTCGATTTATTTCTAGTATGTTCTCACATATGGACTAGATTGACATGACACATGAATTGCACATCATTTTTATTCAATTATCAAAAACCTATGTAATTCTCACCAACTTTTGTTGACCCAAAATATTTTCAAACTTAACATGTTTCAGGTTCTATTTGCTTGAAGATTTGAATTGATGCTTGAAGATACGTGTATAGTTTTATTCAATTTGATGTACAAAATTCTAGAACAATTGTATGTAATTTATTTAAATCATTTATGAAACTTATTATTCACCATGAGCTACTGAACAATCATCAATACGTGACATCCCGATGTTTCCGCCATCGGTTGGGGTGTTACAACAAGTACAAGCAGGAAGTTGTAAAATCTGGTCTAATTGTTTCCACATGATGTTTAGTTTATGATAATACTCAGACACAGGCATACCATTCTGATTAAATGAGTTTATTTTTTGGTACAAATCAAACACAACAGAACCATCAACCTTATTATATGTTTCTTTAAGTTCAGCCCACACATCACTGGCTGACTTAGAGAACACATGACCCATATAAAGATCCTCACTAATTGAATTAAGGATCCAAGTAAGAACAACTGAGTTGCATCTATCCCATTGTCTAGCAAGGACATCATTGGTTTGAGACTTAACACAAGTTTTATCAATAAAACCCCATTTGTTCTTAACCTGTAAAGCTAGTGTCAAAGCATTTGACCATACAGTATAGTTTTCTGAACCTTTTAGTTTAATACTTATAATAATAGTCAGGTTGCTAGAATCAGATGGATGCAAATACAAAGGATCACTTGCATCTAGTTTAGTAAGTAATGTTTCATTAACAAGATTAAATAAAGGACCTCCACTACCACCCCCAACATCAGCACCCCCACCACCAGTAGGGATGTTGTCATCAGAAGCAGGGTCTACATTATCACCCATGGTTATCAATTAAACATAGTTAACTAAATCAAGAATCCAAATAATACAAGCACAGATTCACACAAGCAATAAATCAACACAGTCAAGAAACAATCAAAAAACTCAAACCCTAATTAAACCACAGTACCAGACAAAAGGCGAAGCCAAGCCAGTGATCCAGATCAGTGGTTTCTCAAAGGGAATCCACCACAGGTCTTAACTTAGGAGCCACTAACCCTAAGACCGACTAGATAACCACAACAGATAAGACACAACACATAATGAGCCAACTCTGGTCCCCCTAACCCGGACAATGCTCCTAGACTCACAAAAACAGTAAAGAAGTAATATATGGAAAGATCTCACCAAATAGGGCCCAAGTTAGGGTTCGCCAAACTCACAACAGTATAACCTTCAATTAGGGTTACACACGTTGTGAGGCAATTGAATCTAAAGAAAAACAACTCCAATCCAACCGTCAGATCTACCACCAGATCAGATCAATCTTCACCTGATTCAATAAAACCTTTGATCAAGTCCCACCAATGAGTATTCAGCGGAAGAAACAACCCAGAAAGAAAAGAATCCTTCAACTATCAGGATCTAATCAAACCCTAGAGCTCTGATACCATGTCAAAATAACATGATATCAAAAAATCTACTAAAAATACTCAAGAACTTTATTAGACTCAAAGAAACAAATCAACAATACAGGAATCAGAATTCAACTCTAAATCTCACAAACTCTCTGATCAGAACATATCATAATACAATCTAACCACTTAGGACTAAAATACAAACCAAGAACAAGATGTTCAATGGTTATTCACAAACCCTAATCTAGATGTATGAGAGGAAAATACAGAGACTCAAAGAGATGAACGAATAAAGTGAAGAAGATGCCTTGATGAGAGAGAAAACACATGCTTTTATACTGGACTCTCTAGCACACTCCTCGAATCATAATGAACGACCAAGATTATAGCTGAGATATTAAATCAACGTGTGAAATTTAATTGTGTTTGTTTCACACGGATCGCCACGTTGGCAATGCCACATTAATCAGACCAGGCCTACTCGTAAACATAAGCTTATTGGGCTGGGCTTCCTACTGGGCTTCTCTTTTATTGATAATCATAAACTGTTGGACCCACGAACACTCTTCAATCATCATCCCACCTCCTTGCAATCCTTGTCAATCTTTAATCAACCATTCTTGTCAGCATATTATGCACATCCATAATCCATATAGCAAACCTGCATTTCCTTATGCAACATGTTCAATTACTTGTATACATGTAAATACTTTAAACCAAAATGTGACACCAAACCTTTTGTTGTTAAATTGCACAGCATAGATAGATTATACTATCTTTTCAACAAATATCACTGTTTAAAAACATCTAAAGCAATATTAGAGCGAGAGAATCGCATGGTTGGTCCATGTGCTTTCTAAATTTTGCACTCTTGGTTTTAGTGGTTCACTAATTACAAGGGTGGTTGTGGTTTGGGGAGATGGTGGTGGTTTGAGGAAGAAGAAGGTGGAGGTGTAGGGGGTGATGATTTAAGGAAGAAGAAGGGCGGGGTTTTATATTTGGTTCAGACATAAAAAGACTATAATACCCCCACTTGGGAAGCACGTGGGTGGACTTAACCAAAAAAGTTAACTGTCGCTAGTGATGGGGATCAATCGAGTGCACTTTTGTTAAACCTAGATACCAATCTTGTAATTAGTGAACCACTAGGACCAAGAGTGCAAAAGTTGGAAAACACAGGGACCAATCATGCGATTCTCTCTATTAGAGCATTCACATCCTTGAGGCCTCAGTCTGTAAGAGCGTTCTCTATATCTATACTATCTTATAATACATTTCACAAGGACCTATTAAAATTTAAGTTTTACAAGCATAATTCTTTAGAGTACAACACATAATGCATTTGTTAACTACTTTTTTAGGACAAATATGTCCTTTATACAATACTTACACATTTCCCCCCTCAACTTTTTTTATTTAAATAACAATTACACTTTTCACCCTTATTTTAACCAACTACCGCCACGGTTTTGAAACGTTCATAATATTTTTATACGTTAATATTTTCCTAATATTATTACACCGTATAAACGAACATTTTTTTCTCTTTAATTTAAGTATAGTATTGCTATAGTTTTTTTTTTTAATTTAAAAATGATACGTTATGATTAAGTAATAACCTAAACGAAAACAAACGAAAATGAACCGAATTCATCTATACTATATCATAATACATTTCTTATTAACCTCTTAAATTTAAGTTTTACAATATAATTGCTTAAATTACAACACACAATGCATATGTTAACTAAATGTTGTTTCCCACCGTAACGCGCGGACACCCGACTAATTGGAAATTAAATATTAAACATGGATATTGAATTTGATTTAACTCGGCCAATTAAAGACAGTAAATGATATTTATTTCGAGCATTAAAACGAGATACAAAACGTAAAGTCAAGATACTATAAGTAGTTATGTCCTCTGATATATTACAACACCCTTCTTCTCCCCAGATAACTCACCGCTGCAACATTTCGGCTGCAACAAATGTTGCTGCCGATTAGAAATCGTTGATGAAATTCTGAAGGGTATGAAATTCTGAAGGGTCAAAGTTCAAGGGGTTAAAGCACTAACGGACTCGGCGACTAGACTTGGCAACCCACGTCCGGTAAGTCACCACGAAACATCTGTTTTCTTAGATTTGTAACGTTTAAGGTGAATTTCAACTTGTTAGGTGGATTTTGGTGGTGGTTTTGATCTTAGTATTTAATTTATGCACTAAAAGTGATTTAAGCAACTTAGACCTATTGGTTATAATCTAATTTTCTAGCAACGAAAACAAAAAAGAAAAAACATTTAACAAATTCATGGTTAAATTCACACTAACACATATGTTAAACTCTACTTTATAAACACCATTTTCAAATCTATAAAAACTTAGAAGAATCCAATGAATATACACATACAAAAATATTCACAAAGAAACCAAGGAAAAGCCGGAGATAGAAATTCGTTTGATTGCGATGACGAGTACTTATAGTTGCTAAAGTTTGTTGATTTTGCGGGGAGTGTCGGAGTGACCAGGCTACCCGCGATGTGGCTGGAGCCGGAGATAGGTGACGAGACTGGGAGCGGAGCCGCGAAGGAGATGGAGGTTGTGCTTATGTAAAAAAATGAGTCGGGTAATTATTTTATCTACGTTTTCAGTTGGTATATATATTTTGATGTTTAACAATTCTATTATTTAACCAGTTTAGTCATAGACGTTAAACACTCTTTTACCCCTCCCCCTCCAAAAAAACCCCACATGTAACACAGTTTTATGCACCTGCCCCGCAACGTGGGGAATAACACTAGTTTAAAAAATGAACTCACCATAGGTGCGTGTTTTGGACATTGTTAAATTGATATACATATTATTATTTAGACAAAAATAAGTTAAAGATTACATTGATATCTACAACAATATCACCGTTCAAAAACATCTAAAGCAATAATATTAGAGCATTCACATACTTGACACCAAAAGCTGTAAGAGCGTATTGAAGTTGATTTGCCGAAAAAAAAAATATTGAAGTTAATTTGACTGGGGCAATTAAATAGAGTAAATATAATTACTTATATTTATTTCGAGCATTAAAAACAAGATACAAAACGTAAAGCTAAGGAAGTAATTTCCTCGAGGACAACTTAAAAGTTAGATGTACAAGTTTATACATAATACGTACAATACATATTACTCAGTGTTGTAGCTCGCGAGCGAGCAGGCACGAGTCACCAGTTGATTTACGTGGCTCGCGAACACCACAACATACTTTTGTGAGAGCAGGCACGAGTGAACCCACGTTACCAGGCTCGCGTGGGTTAGCGAGCAAAAAGTCGACCGTTGGCTGAAAACTAGCCGTTGGCAACGACTAGTTTGGACATTTTATAAAAAAAAAACCATTTTATATCCTTTACACCCAAATCAATAGCAACCTCCCAATTAGTCGTCGAGCGATACTTGAATGAGAACAGAAACGTATCGCAAAGGAATTCGAAGAAGAGCAAAACAACAACGAGTAGTTTAGTAGTTTTCTATGTTTTTTTTATTAATGTGTGTAAGGTTTTTTTTATTAATTAATATTTTATGCTTATTATTTAATTTGTCTTTTAATTTTATATATTATACCACACTTTAAATAAAAATGTAAAAGAAAATCCGGATAAAACGACTGCTCACCTTCAGCCACAATAGGATCAAGTGAGTGAGTTACAGCTTTATTACACTACCATTTCAACGCTTACATGACACAATATTAGAGGATAGAGTTGTGGCTCACCTTGAGCCACAACACAGAGTCTCGCCTTCATCTTCCTGATGTGTCATTTCATCTGCAAAGTATAAAATTGTCAAATATGCTTTCAAATGTTTTAGGTGTGATTGAACGCTAGAAAATTGTATTTATATGAATATTACTTTGGGTACTTGGTGACGATTCATCATTGAAGGTGGCGGCATTACCACCTTCATCATCATATTCTATTGTCCTGGCTTTATTTTCCCATGTGTCATTTCATCTACAAAGTATATAAATGTCAAATACGCTTGAAAATATTTTAGGTATGATTGAACGATAGAAAAGAGTATTTATATGATAATTACTTGGGGTACTTCTTTGTGCGGGACAGGGTGAAAGTGCAAAAGACGGGCGGGATAGGGTGAAAGTGCAAAAGACGGAGACGTCTCCTTAATACAAATGGTTTCTAAATGTCTTTCTTATTCCCACATTTGTATGTACTTTGCAAATTTTTTAGTAATTTCTCTGCGTTGATTCCCTAGCCATCGTCGTTTTAAGATGTTCCTACCAACCCATATCTTCTAAATTTATAATTGATTGCTGTTGGTGGTCCTTTTCTGGCTCATGATACTGTAATTTGTCGAAGTTGATCAAAACAATCCTCGAAAAAAAGATTATTTGAGGCTTATATGTGGGGTAATCATTGTAGGGTGTTAAGACTATATCCAGAAATATTACACAAATATTAGTTAACAACTTAAACTACCTAAAGTTGAAAACGGTATTAGCTCTATGGGTGTTGAAAATGGGTATTTGCAAAAACATACCACATCCGTCATTATGCATCGGATATTCTCCAAGTCTTTCTTCAAATCAAACTTCTTATTCGTTCGTTGGTCTGATGCTACCAAAAGTGGACCATTGTACTTATGAAGAGAGATGTTATTCTGTGACTCCTCAGATAATGCCACCCTAAAAACATCATTTATTTTTGGGATTTGGGAATTTTTTCCAAAAAGCATCTAAAGATAGGTTATAACATAAGGTCAAAATAATCATAAAAACAGTTTTTAAATAAAGTCAAGTATGAGTTTATAGAATACCTCACAGAACCATGTTGGTCCCACGAAACCATTAATTGTGTTGCTGGTAATGGTTGAAGTAAAAATACAATGGATAGCAGGACTTACATTTTCTAAAAAATTGTAACCAATTGGCAGGGTAAAAAACCAAAATTATCACCATTTGGAATAATCATAGTTCCAATGAGGTGAGGTAGATATGCCCGTACATGATAAAGAAGCTCTAACTATGTTGGGTTTTCAGAACTACTTCAAAAGTGTTTTTAAGCTAAACTTTAGACAGTTGCATTTTCTTTCTAGCACATGATTTATAAGAACCATGGATATTCATGTAAATCTCCTCAGTAGGAATATCATCACAAAATGAGTGCTTTCCCATCAACTGGGATTCCTGATATGGCATAAACATCTTGTAGGCCAAAGTATAATAATTATCTCTTTTAGGGCCAAATGTGAAGGTTTTTTTCTCACCTTCATAATAGTCTTTAATAAATGCTTGAAATATGTGACATTGTTTGTAAGTCCTCATATTCGCAATTAAAGAAAAAAAATTATTCAAGTTTTTTAAGACCCTAGAATCAACTTTCCATAGGCTGGTAATGTCAAACCTTGTTCGTGTTTTTGAATTAATACAAAACCAAATGTTACAAAACACTAATGGAAAAACATCAATACAAAACATCAATCACCATTACTTCTTGTATAGAATGTATATGTAGAAAACAGAGAAGCAACAAACCATGCAAATTCAAAAAAAAAAAGTAGCATAAAGTTATATGTGCATCAAACAATTCAAACAGACAAAGAGAAGCATCAAACCCTGCAAATTCACTGAAATATACTTGCTAATATGATACCTTACAAACAATGTCACATATTTCATGCATTCATTAAGACTGCTATGATAACGAGAAATTAAATTTCACATTTGGCCTTAACGGAGATATTCAATTATACTTCACCCTGCAAGATGTTAATGCTATATCAGGGATCCTAGTTGATGGAAAAGCACTTATTTGTGATGATATTCCTACTGAGGAGCTTTGCATCAATATTTTTGGTTATTATAAACCATGTGGTAGAAATAAAATGCAACTGTCTAAAGTTTAGCTTAGAAACACTTTTGAAATAGTTCCATAAAACCCAACAGAGCCTGAGCTTCTTTATCATATACGGGCATATCTACTTTAGCTCATTGGAACTAAAATTATTCCAAATAGTGATAATTTTGTTTTTTTCCCAAAATAAATAATGTTTTTTAGGGTTGGCTTAGCTGCATTTTCTTTCTAGCACATGATTTATAAGAACCATGCATATTCATGTAATGCTCCTCAGTAGGAATATCATCACAAAATGAGTGTTTTCCCATCAACTGGTATCCCTGATATGGCATAAACATCTTGTAGACCAAAGTATAATTGAGTATCTCCTTTAGGGCCAAATGTGAAGGTTTTTTTTCTCACCTTCATAGCAGTCTTTAATGAATGCTTGAAATATGTGACATTGTTTGTAAGTCATCATATTCGCAATTGAAAGAAAAAAAAATATTCAAGTTTTTTAGGACCCTAGGATCCACTTTTCATAGGCTGGTAATTGTTCGTGTTTCTGAATTAATACAAAACCAAATGTTACAAAACACTAATGGAAAAACATCAATACAAAACATCAATCACCATTACTTCTTGTATAGAATGCATATGTAGAAAATAGAGAAGCAACAAAACATGCAAATTAAAAAAAAAGTAGCATAAAGTTATATGTGCATCAAACAATTCAAACAGACAAAGAGAAGCATCAAACCATGCAAATTCACGGAAATATACTTGCTAATATGATACCTTACAAACAATGTCACATATTTCATGCATTCATTAATACTGCTATGATAACGAGAAATTAAATTTCACATTTGGCCTTAACGGAGATATTTAATTATACTTCAGCCTGCAAGATGTTAATGCTATATCAGGGATCCTAGTTGATGGAAAAGCAGTTATTTGTGATGATATTTCTACTGAGAAGCTTTGCATCAATATGTTTGGTTATTATAAACCATGCGCTAGAAATAAAATGCAACTGTCTAAAGTTTAGCTTGGGAAGACTTTTGAAGTAGTTCCATAAAACCTAACAGAGCTTAAGCTTTTTTATCATGTACGGGCATATCTACTTTAGCTCATTGGAACTAAAATTATTCCAAATAGTGATAATTTTGTTTTTTCCCAAAATAAATAATGTTTTTTAGGGAGGGCTTAGCTGCATTTTCTTTTTAGCACATGATTTATAAGAACCATGCATATTCATGTAAAGCTCCTCAGTAGAAATATCATCACAAAATAAGTGCTTTCCCATCAACTGGGATCCCTGATATGGCATAAACATCTTGTAGGCCAAAGTATAATTGAGTATCTCCTTTAGGGCCAAATGTGAAGGATTTTTTTTCTCACTTTCATGGCAGTCTTTAATGAATGCTTGAAATATGTGACATTGTTTGCAAGTCATCATATTCGCAATTGAAAGAAAAAAAAATTATTCAAGTTTTTTAGGACCCTAGGATCCACTTTCCATAGGCTGGTAATGACCTTGTTCGTGTTTCTGATTAATACAAAACCAAATGTTACACAACACTAATGGAAAAACATCATTATAAAACATCAATCACCACTACTTCTTGTATAGAATGTATATGTAGAAAATAGAGAAGCAACAATCCATGCAAATTCAAAAAAAAAAAGTAGCATAAAGTTATATGTGCATCAAACAATTCAAACAGACAAAGAGAAGCATCAAACCCTGCAAATTCACTGAAATTTACTTGCTAATATGATACCTTACAAACAATGTCACATATTTTATGCATTCATTAAGACTGCTATGATATCGAGAAATTAAATTTCACATTTGGCCTTAACGGAGATATTCAATTATACTTCAGCCTGCAAGATGTTAATGCTATATCAGGGATCCTATTTGATGGAAAAACATTTATTTGTGATGATATTCCTACCATGTGCTATAAATAAAATGCAACTGTCTAAAGTTTAGCTTAGAAACACTTTTGAAGTAGTTCCATAAAACCTAACAGAGCTGGAGTTTCTTTATCATGTACGGGCATATCTACTTTAACTCATTGGACTAAAATTATACCAAATGGTGATAATTTTGTTTTTTCCCAAAATATATAATATTTTTTAGGGTGGTCTTAGAGTCATTTTCTTTCTAGCACATGATTTATAAGAACCATGCATATTCATGTAAAGCTCCTCAGTAGGAATATCATCACAAAATGAGTGCTTTCCCATCAACTGGGATTCCTGATATGGCATAAACATTTTGTAGGCCAAAGTATAATTGAGTATCTCCTTTAGGGCCAAATGTGAAGGTTTTTTTTCTCACCTTCATAGCAGTCTTTAATGAATGCTTGAAATATGTGACATTGTTTGCAAGTCATCATATTCGCAATTGAAAGAAAAAAAAATTATTCAAGTTTTTTAGGACCCTAGGATCCACTTTCCATAGGCTGGTAATGTCAAACCTTGTTCGTGTTTCTGATTAATACAAAACCAAATGTTACACAACACTAATGGAAAAACATCATTATAAAACATCAATCACCACTACTTCTTGTATAGAATGTATATGTAGAAAATAGAGAAGCAACAATCCATGCAAATTCAAAAAAAAAAAGTAGCATAAAGTTATATGTGCATCAAACAATTCAAACAGACAAAGAGAAGCATCAAACCCTGCAAATTCACTGAAATTTACTTGCTAATATGATACCTTACAAACAATGTCACATATTTCATGCATTCATTAAGACTGCTATGATAACGAGAAATTAAATTTCACATTTGGCCTTAACGGAGATATTCAATTATACTTCAGCCTGCAAGATGTTAATGCTATATCAGGGATCCTAGTTGATGGAAAAGCAGTTATTTGTGATAATATTTCTACTGAGGAGCTTTGCATCAATATGTTTGGTTATTATAAACCATGTGCTATAAATAAAATGCAACTGTCTAAAGTTTAGCTTAGAAACACTTTTGAAGTAGTTCCATAAAACCTAACAGAGCTTAAGCTTTTTTATCATGTACGTGCATATCTACTTTAGCTCATTGGAACTAAGATTATTCCAAATAGTGATAATTTTGTTTTTTCCCAAAATAAATAATGTTTTTTAGGGAGGGCTTAGCTGCATTTTCTTTTTAGCACATGATTTATAAGAACCATGCATATTCATGTAAAGCTCCTCAGTAGAAATATCATCACAAAATAAGTGCTTTCCCATCAACTGGGATCCCTGATATGGCATAAACATCTTGTAGGCCAAAGTATAATTGAGTATCTCCTTTAGGGCCAAATGTGAAGGATTTTTTTTCTCACTTTCATAGCAGTCTTTAATGAATGCTTGAAATATGTGACATTGTTTGCAAGTCATCATATTCGCAATTGAAAGAAAAAAAAATTATTCAAGTTTTTTAGGACCCTAGGATCCACTTTCCATAGGCTGGTAATGTCAAACCTTGTTCGTGTTTCTGATTAATACAAAACCAAATGTTACACAACACTAATGGAAAAACATCAATACAAAACATCAATCACCACTACTTCTTGTATAGAATGTATATGTAGAAAATAGAGAAGCAACAATCCATGCAAATTCAAAAAAAAAGTAGCATAAAGTTATATGTGCATCAAACAATTCAAACAGACAAAGAGAAGCATCAAACCCTGCAAATTCACTGAAATTTACTTGCTAATATGATACCTTACAAACAATGTCACATATTTCATGCATTCATTAAGACTGCTATGATATCGAGAAATTAAATTTCACATTTGGCCTTAACGGAGATATTCAATTATACTTCAGCCTGCAAGATGTTAATGCTATATCAGGGATCGTAGTTGATGGAAAAACATTTATTTGTGATGATATTCCTACTGAGGAGCTTTGCATCAATATGTTTGGTTATTATAAACCATGTGCTATAAATAAAATGCAACTGTCTAAAGTTTAGCTTAGAAACACTTTTGAAGTAGTTCCATAAAACCTAACAGAGCTGGAGCTTCTTTATCATGTACGGGCATATCTACTTTAGCTCATTGGAACTAAAATTATACCAAATGGTGATAATTTTGTTTTTTCCCAAAATATATAATATTTTTTAGGGTGGTCTTAGAGTCATTTTCTTTCTAGCACATGATTTATAAGAACCATGCATATTCATGTAAAGCTCCTCAGTAGGAATATCATCACAAAATGAGTGCTTTCCCATCAACTGGGATTCCTGATATGGCATAAACATCTTGTAGGCCAAAGTATAATTGAGTATCTCCTTTAGGGCCAAATGTGAAGGTTTTTTTTCTCACCTTCATAGCAGTCTTTAATGAATGCTTGAAATATGTGACATTGTTTGTAAGTCATCAAATTCGCAATTGGAAGAAAAAAATTATTCAAGTTTTTTAGGACCCTAGGATCCACTTTCCTTAGGCTGGTAATGTCAAACGTTGTTCGTGTTTCTGAATTAATACAAAACCAAATGTTACACAACACTAATGGAAAAACATCAATACAAAACATCAATCACCATTACAAGAAGTAATGGTGATTGATGTTTTATATTGATGTTTTTCAATTGGTATTTTGTAACATTTGGTTTTGTATTAATTCAGAAACACGAACAAGGTTTGACATTACCATCCTATGGAAAGTGGATCCTAGGGTCCTAAAAAACTTGAATAATTTTTTTTTCTTTCAATTGTGAATATGATGACTTATAAACAATGTCACATATTTCAAGCATTCATTAAAGACTGTTATGAAGGTGAGAAAATAACCTTCACATTTGGCCCTAAAGGAGATACTCAATTATACTTTGGTCTACAAGATGTTTATGCCATATCAGGGATCCCAGTTGATGGGAAAGCAGTCATTTTGTGATGATATTCCTACTGAGGAGCTTTACATGAATATGCATGATTCTTATAAATCATGTGCTAGAAAGAAAATGCAGCTAAGCCCACCCTAAAAATCATTATATATTTTGGGAAAAAACAAAATTATCACTATTTGGAATAATTTTAGTTCCAATGAGCTAAAGTAGATATGTCCGTACATGATAAAGAAGCTCTAACTATGTTGGGTTTTCAGAACTACTTCAAAAGTGTTTTTAAGCTAAACTTTAGACAGTTGCATTTTCTTTGTAGCACATGATTTATAAGAACCATGGATATTCATGTAAATCTCCTCAGTAGGAATATCATCACAAAATGAGTGCTTTCCCATCAACTGGGATTCCTGATATGGCATAAACATCTTGTAGGCCAAAGTATAATAATTATCTCTTTTAGGGCCAAATGTGAAGGTTTTTTTCTCACCTTCATAATAGTCTTTAATAAATGCTTGAAATATGTGACATTGTTTGTAAGTCCTCATATTCGCAATTAAAGAAAAAAAATTATTCAAGTTTTTTAAGACCCTAGAATCAACTTTCCATAGGCTGGTAATGTCAAACCTTGTTCGTGTTTTTGAATTAATACAAAACCAAATGTTACAAAACACTAATGGAAAAACATCAATACAAAACATCAATCACCATTACTTCTTGTATAGAATGTATATGTAGAAAACAGAGAAGCAACAAACCATGCAAATTCAAAAAAAAAAAGTAGCATAAAGTTATATGTGCATCAAACAATTCAAACAGACAAAGAGAAGCATCAAACCCTGCAAATTCACTGAAATATACTTGCTAA
The DNA here is from genome assembly GCA_028751855.1 of Ambrosia trifida. Classification (NCBI taxonomy): domain Eukaryota; kingdom Viridiplantae; phylum Streptophyta; class Magnoliopsida; order Asterales; family Asteraceae; genus Ambrosia; species Ambrosia trifida. The sequence continues at coordinate 2,877,824 of CM054126.1, read as the reverse complement.
TATGATACCTTACAAACAATGTCACATATTTCATGCATTCATTAAGACTGCTATGATAACGAGAAATTAAATTTCACATTTGGCCTTAACGGAGATATTCAATTATACTTCACCTTGCAAGATGTTAATGCTATATCAGGGATCCTAGTTGATGGAAAAGCACTTATTTGTGATGATATTCCTACTGAGGAGCTTTGCATCAATATTTTTGGTTATTATAAACCATGTGGTAGAAATAAAATGCAACTGTCTAAAATTTAGCTTAGAAACACTTTTGAAATAGTTCCATAAAACCCAACAGAGCCTGAGCTTCTTTATCATATACGGGCATATCTACTTTAGCTCATTGGAACTAAAATTATTCCAAATAGTGATAATTTTGTTTTTTTCCCAAAATAAATAATGTTTTTTAGGGTTGGCTTAGCTGCATTTTCTTTCTAGCACATGATTTATAAGAACCATGCATATTCATGTAATGCTCCTCAGTAGGAATATCATCACAAAATGAGTGTTTTCCCATCAACTGGTATCCCTGATATGGCATAAACATCTTGTAGACCAAAGTATAATTGAGTATCTCCTTTAGGGCCAAATGTGAAGGTTTTTTTTCTCACCTTCATAGCAGTCTTTAATGAATGCTTGAAATATGTGACATTGTTTGTAAGTCATCATATTCGCAATTGAAAGAAAAAAAAATATTCAAGTTTTTTAGGACCCTAGGATCCACTTTTCATAGGCTGGTAATTGTTCGTGTTTCTGAATTAATACAAAACCAAATGTTACAAAACACTAATGGAAAAACATCAATACAAAACATCAATCACCATTACTTCTTGTATAGAATGCATATGTAGAAAATAGAGAAGCAACAAAACATGCAAATTAAAAAAAAAGTAGCATAAAGTTATATGTGCATCAAACAATTCAAACAGACAAAGAGAAGCATCAAACCATGCAAATTCACGGAAATATACTTGCTAATATGATACCTTACAAACAATGTCACATATTTCATGCATTCATTAATACTGCTATGATAACGAGAAATTAAATTTCACATTTGGCCTTAACGGAGATATTTAATTATACTTCAGCCTGCAAGATGTTAATGCTATATCAGGGATCCTAGTTGATGGAAAAGCAGTTATTTGTGATGATATTTCTACTGAGAAGCTTTGCATCAATATGTTTGGTTATTATAAACCATGCGCTAGAAATAAAATGCAACTGTCTAAAGTTTAGCTTGGGAAGACTTTTGAAGTAGTTCCATAAAACCTAACAGAGCTTAAGCTTTTTTATCATGTACGGGCATATCTACTTTAGCTCATTGGAACTAAAATTATTCCAAATAGTGATAATTTTGTTTTTTCCCAAAATAAATAATGTTTTTTAGGGAGGGCTTAGCTGCATTTTCTTTTTAGCACATGATTTATAAGAACCATGCATATTCATGTAAAGCTCCTCAGTAGAAATATCATCACAAAATAAGTGCTTTCCCATCAACTGGGATCCCTGATATGGCATAAACATCTTGTAGGCCAAAGTATAATTGAGTATCTCCTTTAGGGCCAAATGTGAAGGATTTTTTTTCTCACTTTCATGGCAGTCTTTAATGAATGCTTGAAATATGTGACATTGTTTGCAAGTCATCATATTCGCAATTGAAAGAAAAAAAAATTATTCAAGTTTTTTAGGACCCTAGGATCCACTTTCCATAGGCTGGTAATGACCTTGTTCGTGTTTCTGATTAATACAAAACCAAATGTTACACAACACTAATGGAAAAACATCATTATAAAACATCAATCACCACTACTTCTTGTATAGAATGTATATGTAGAAAATAGAGAAGCAACAATCCATGCAAATTCAAAAAAAAAAAGTAGCATAAAGTTATATGTGCATCAAACAATTCAAACAGACAAAGAGAAGCATCAAACCCTGCAAATTCACTGAAATTTACTTGCTAATATGATACCTTACAAACAATGTCACATATTTTATGCATTCATTAAGACTGCTATGATATCGAGAAATTAAATTTCACATTTGGCCTTAACGGAGATATTCAATTATACTTCAGCCTGCAAGATGTTAATGCTATATCAGGGATCCTATTTGATGGAAAAACATTTATTTGTGATGATATTCCTACCATGTGCTATAAATAAAATGCAACTGTCTAAAGTTTAGCTTAGAAACACTTTTGAAGTAGTTCCATAAAACCTAACAGAGCTGGAGTTTCTTTATCATGTACGGGCATATCTACTTTAACTCATTGGACTAAAATTATACCAAATGGTGATAATTTTGTTTTTTCCCAAAATATATAATATTTTTTAGGGTGGTCTTAGAGTCATTTTCTTTCTAGCACATGATTTATAAGAACCATGCATATTCATGTAAAGCTCCTCAGTAGGAATATCATCACAAAATGAGTGCTTTCCCATCAACTGGGATTCCTGATATGGCATAAACATTTTGTAGGCCAAAGTATAATTGAGTATCTCCTTTAGGGCCAAATGTGAAGGTTTTTTTTCTCACCTTCATAGCAGTCTTTAATGAATGCTTGAAATATGTGACATTGTTTGCAAGTCATCATATTCGCAATTGAAAGAAAAAAAAATTATTCAAGTTTTTTAGGACCCTAGGATCCACTTTCCATAGGCTGGTAATGTCAAACCTTGTTCGTGTTTCTGATTAATACAAAACCAAATGTTACACAACACTAATGGAAAAACATCATTATAAAACATCAATCACCACTACTTCTTGTATAGAATGTATATGTAGAAAATAGAGAAGCAACAATCCATGCAAATTCAAAAAAAAAAAGTAGCATAAAGTTATATGTGCATCAAACAATTCAAACAGACAAAGAGAAGCATCAAACCCTGCAAATTCACTGAAATTTACTTGCTAATATGATACCTTACAAACAATGTCACATATTTCATGCATTCATTAAGACTGCTATGATAACGAGAAATTAAATTTCACATTTGGCCTTAACGGAGATATTCAATTATACTTCAGCCTGCAAGATGTTAATGCTATATCAGGGATCCTAGTTGATGGAAAAGCAGTTATTTGTGATAATATTTCTACTGAGGAGCTTTGCATCAATATGTTTGGTTATTATAAACCATGTGCTATAAATAAAATGCAACTGTCTAAAGTTTAGCTTAGAAACACTTTTGAAGTAGTTCCATAAAACCTAACAGAGCTTAAGCTTTTTTATCATGTACGTGCATATCTACTTTAGCTCATTGGAACTAAGATTATTCCAAATAGTGATAATTTTGTTTTTTCCCAAAATAAATAATGTTTTTTAGGGAGGGCTTAGCTGCATTTTCTTTTTAGCACATGATTTATAAGAACCATGCATATTCATGTAAAGCTCCTCAGTAGAAATATCATCACAAAATAAGTGCTTTCCCATCAACTGGGATCCCTGATATGGCATAAACATCTTGTAGGCCAAAGTATAATTGAGTATCTCCTTTAGGGCCAAATGTGAAGGATTTTTTTTCTCACTTTCATAGCAGTCTTTAATGAATGCTTGAAATATGTGACATTGTTTGCAAGTCATCATATTCGCAATTGAAAGAAAAAAAAATTATTCAAGTTTTTTAGGACCCTAGGATCCACTTTCCATAGGCTGGTAATGTCAAACCTTGTTCGTGTTTCTGATTAATACAAAACCAAATGTTACACAACACTAATGGAAAAACATCAATACAAAACATCAATCACCACTACTTCTTGTATAGAATGTATATGTAGAAAATAGAGAAGCAACAATCCATGCAAATTCAAAAAAAAAGTAGCATAAAGTTATATGTGCATCAAACAATTCAAACAGACAAAGAGAAGCATCAAACCCTGCAAATTCACTGAAATTTACTTGCTAATATGATACCTTACAAACAATGTCACATATTTCATGCATTCATTAAGACTGCTATGATATCGAGAAATTAAATTTCACATTTGGCCTTAACGGAGATATTCAATTATACTTCAGCCTGCAAGATGTTAATGCTATATCAGGGATCGTAGTTGATGGGAAAACATTTATTTGTGATGATATTCCTACTGAGGAGCTTTGCATCAATATGTTTGGTTATTATAAACCATGTGCTATAAATAAAATGCAACTGTCTAAAGTTTAGCTTAGAAACACTTTTGAAGTAGTTCCATAAAACCTAACAGAGCTGGAGCTTCTTTATCATGTACGGGCATATCTACTTTAGCTCATTGGAACTAAAATTATACCAAATGGTGATAATTTTGTTTTTTCCCAAAATATATAATATTTTTTAGGGTGGTCTTAGAGTCATTTTCTTTCTAGCACATGATTTATAAGAACCATGCATATTCATGTAAAGCTCCTCAGTAGGAATATCATCACAAAATGAGTGCTTTCCCATCAACTGGGATTCCTGATATGGCATAAACATCTTGTAGGCCAAAGTATAATTGAGTATCTCCTTTAGGGCCAAATGTGAAGGTTTTTTTTCTCACCTTCATAGCAGTCTTTAATGAATGCTTGAAATATGTGACATTGTTTGTAAGTCATCAAATTCGCAATTGGAAGAAAAAAATTATTCAAGTTTTTTAGGACCCTAGGATCCACTTTCCTTAGGCTGGTAATGTCAAACGTTGTTCGTGTTTCTGAATTAATACAAAACCAAATGTTACACAACACTAATGGAAAAACATCAATACAAAACATCAATCACCATTACAAGAAGTAATGGTGATTGATGTTTTATATTGATGTTTTTCAATTAGTATTTTGTAACATTTGGTTTTGTATTAATTCAGAAACACGAACAAGGTTTGACATTACCATCCTATGGAAAGTGGATCCTAGGGTCCTAAAAAACTTGAATAATTTTTTTTTCTTTCAATTGTGAATATGATGACTTATAAACAATGTCACATATTTCAAGCATTCATTAAAGACTGTTATGAAGGTGAGAAAATAACCTTCACATTTGGCCCTAAAGGAGATACTCAATTATACTTTGGTCTACAAGATGTTTATGCCATATCAGGGATCCCAGTTGATGGGAAAGCAGTCATTTTGTGATGATATTCCTACTGAGGAGCTTTACATGAATATGCATGATTCTTATAAATCATGTGCTAGAAAGAAAATGCAGCTAAGCCCACCCTAAAAATCATTATATATTTTGGGAAAAAACAAAATTATCACTATTTGGAATAATTTTAGTTCCAATGAGCTAAAGTAGATATGCCCGTACATGATAAAGAAGCTCCAGCTCTGTTGGGTTTTATGGAACTACTTTAAAAGTGTTTCTAAGCTAAACTTTAGACAGTTGCATTTTATTTCTAACACATGGTTTATAATAACCAAACATATTGATGCAAAGCTCCTCAGTAGAAATATCATCACAAATAAGTGCTTTTCCATCAACTAGGATCCTTGATATAGCATTAACATCTTGTAGGCTGAAGTATAATTGAATATCTCCGTTAAGGCCAAATGTGAAATTTAATTTTCTCGTTATCATAGCAGTCTTAATGAATGTGTGAAATATGTGACATTGTTTGTAAGGTATCATATTAGCAAGTATATTTCTGTGAATTTGCAGGGTTTGATGCTTATCTTTGTCTGTTTGAATTGTTTGATGCACATATAACTTTATGCTACTTTTTTTTTTTTGAATTTGCATGGTTTGTTGCTTCTCTATTTTCTACATATACATTCTATACAAGAAGTAATGGTGATTGATGTTTTGTATTGATGTTTTTCCATTAGTGTTGTGTAACATTTGGTTTTGTATTAATTCAGAAACACGAACAAGGTTTGACATTACCAGCCTATGGAAAGTGGATCCTAGGGTCCTAAAAAACTTGAATATTTTTTTTTTCTTCCAATTGCGAATATGATGACTTACAAACAATGTCACATATTTTAAGCATTCATTAAAGACTGCTATGAAGGTGAGAAAATGAAGAGCCGGCACATATGTGTATCAAGGTAAGGCTTGGGCCTAGGGCCCCCAATATTTAGGGCCAATAAAAAATGTTTACATGTAATACAATATAATGTTTTCTTTACCTTTTCAATACAAAAATATAATTTTGGTGCAATGGAAACATGAGCGTTTGTTTTGTGGTAGCCCCTAGGCACTAGGGGTCGATTCCCACGCCAGCCAAAATTGTTTTAAAGAAAATCTTACCTTTTCTTGTATTTCAAGTAAATTTATTTTTTCTTAAAATAAAGATTAGTTCAATTACCAAGCATAGCATTAGTTCCCATTTGTACTCAAAACTTGTTTCGAGTTTAAAAGATTAGAATCGAGTAATATTATTTGTTCCACTCATTATTTTCAAAACTAAGATAATATATGTGCATTATAATTGTAATATCCATGCTGAAAATGACCGATTCAGATGGTGTTATCCACAAGATGATTTTCAATATTTTTGGATCAAGTTACATTCAAAATGTGTTTCAACACATTTACATTCTGAACGATTTCTTTTGAGAAACAAACTAATATTATCATGTACTAACGTATGTTACAATTTGAGTGTCTAAGGAATTAAATTATTTTTGTTTTATAGTTAAGTTAATCAATTATTGAAATATGAAGCATAAAGAATTAAAGTTTGAAAAGTACGAGCCCAATTCATTTGTTGAAAAAGGGCCCCAAATATTCTGATCGCTTTGGGCCTCCAAAATGGATGAGCCGGCTTTGTTTAAATGCAAGACAGGTATAGTTTAGTGTTTTTTTGTAACTAAACTATAGTGCTAACTGTTTTGTTAAGCTGTAATACACATGTAAAAAATCTAATTTTCGTCGGCGCAAATGCAGCTTTTGAAGTATAAACATCAATGGGAACTTCTTCTTACTATGAATGAAGCGCACAAAAATCAAACCTCTAGTCATTTGCATATTTCACGACATACTCATTTGCAATACCAGTAATAAATCTAGTTATCTTTTATAAACATTGCAAATAAGAAATTATTGATGGCAGTTTCACTTTTCTTTTAACACTATGTCGTATGAGATTCTGAAGGGTCAAAGTTCAAGAAGATAGGGCACAAACGGACTACGACGACTAGAGTTGGCAACCCAAGAACTCCGGTAAGTCATTACGAAACATCTGTTTTCTTATATTTGTAAGGTTTGAGGTGAATTTCGACTTGTTAGGTGGATTTTGGTGGTGGTTTTGTAAGGTGGCCGGCTGCGGAGATAATGTCCGGCCGCCGAGTTATGCACTAAAAGTGACTTTAAGCACCTTAGCAAGATGAGAACAAATACACACCATTTTCAAATCTATAAAAACTTAGAAGAATTCAATGAAGATGAGAACAAATAAACCAAGGAATGTACACATACAAACAACATTCACAAATAAACCAAGGAAAAACCGGAGACAAAAGCTCGTATGATTGCGATGACGAGTACTTATAGTGGCTACAGTTCGTCGATTTGGCAGGGAGTGTCGGAGTAACGAGGCTGCCGGCGATGTGGCTGTAGCCGGAGATAGGTGACGGCTTGAGGGTGATAGAGAGTGGGAATGAAGCCACAGAGGAGATGCAGGTTGTGCTTAGGGATGGCAATGGGTCGGGTTTAGGACGGGTTTGGGCAATCCTAACCCCATACCCGATTAGGTACGCTTGTCCCAAACCCATTGATTTTTTATCAGATAGTTACCCATCGGGTAACGGGACTTACCCTGTGACATCCGTCACTTTTATTACTATTATTATTATTATACATATATATATATATATGTATATATACACACATTTCTTTATTTCGCACCTCCTATCTTGTACATCACATTTTATCCTAATAATAATAATAAATAAAACAAACCAAATCAGACCCAACCTCCCTTTTTATAATCTGAAGCCCAACCTTCTGAGCCCAAAGCCTGGCCCAGTCCACACGCAGGCCCAACCAAAAGCCCAGCAGACCTCCCTCCTTTCTGTAAAAAAAAAAAGAAAAACCTGTTGCTGCCGGACTCGAACCGGAGCACAAGGGCGGGTCAGCGACACAAGACACACGCACAACACCATCTGAGCCACGCCTCTTTTCTGAAATAAACCCAACACGAAATATATATATGGCTTTCTAGAAAAGGAGCTGTTAGCCCTTCTGCTTCTGCGCGCTGCTGAAACGACCAAAACCCAACAACTTTGTTTTTGTTTTGACTTTTTAATTGATGTTAATCATGGAAACAATTGACTAACGACATCGCCCAACGATTAACATGTTCATTACGCATCAATTACACAAGCATTATCATCAATTACATCCATAATTCAAGCTAATCACGCGTTAAGTTTAAAATCGAGTCAAACCTTCCACTCATGCAACCCCGACCCTATCCCTATAAATTGGACATCACAAATCTTTCTCAACTCGCCAAAAACTCTCTCTCAACCTTCAATTTCTGTATTAATTCGTCATACGAAGCTTTCTTGTTCGTGGTTTGACTTTTTGATTGACCGCCCATAAACCATCGATTTCGCTTTTGTAAGTTCGTTTTTCTTTGTGGGCTTTGTTAATCAGCTACATACGAGCAATAGCCCCAACATTACAGGGGCTATTGATTGTTGAATCGTATTATTGATAGGCTAGGGTTCGAATTCTATGAATTGGGGAAGAACACCTTGCAGACTTAGGCTTTTTAATTTTTGTTTTTTCTGTTTTAAACACAAACAAAGGCATAGCCCAGTGGTGGAGTCAGGTTGGATAAGGACTGAACCGGGTCTGAACTCGGGTTCGAACCTCACAAATAACAACATTTTTTTTATCCCTTGTTATTTATATACTTAACATAATAATCTTTTAAATTCGTTTTAAAATACTAAAACTATTTTATAAATTCTACAAAAATTACTGTATGATCTTCTAATGGTAAAGTTCACTTTACAATTTTTAGTTTTTCAAAAATAATTTATTTGATATATATTATTAATAATACAAGTTTATTCATTTATAATTAAAAAATTCTATAAAAATATCTAAACGATTTTATTAATCTCACAAAAATTATCCTAAACTTGTATATCCTTAAACATTTCAGAAAATATTTTTATTTCAGAAAAACTGCTCATTTTATATTTTTAATCAATTTTTGTTAGTTTTAATCATAAATAAATCATAATAAATTCATTGTTCAATATTTTTGTATCAAAATTCTACATAAATTATTTCTATTCATTTGGAACAGAAATACAATTTTTAATTTAAAAATTCTTTAATTTTAATATTTTTAAATATTAAAGTTATATTTTGACAAATTGAAATAAATAGATTTAATATTATATTTATAAGAAAATAATTTTATAAAAATTATTTTCATACATAAAACCTTATAATGTGACCATATTTAATCTAAAATTTACAAGAAGACTTTTGTTCATTTATTTATCGAATTTCTCCTATTTATTAAACATTTTTACTTATTAATCAAACGAATACTTATCCCCAATTCGAGACCCTAGAAAATACTTATAGACTAGATAAACTTAGACTTATTTGTTACCTTATACATAGGGTGATACTTGACAACATTGGATTACATTTGTTCAATTCCACAAGACTTACCACCTTGCTAAGGTGAGTATTACTTATCCCCTTTTTCGCTTTTACAACTTTTGAGGTGATTCATGCACAAGTATACAAAACTTTCATATTCATTTACACATACATTTTTTTTTATTCATTTACAATTCATATACGTGTCTTGTTTATCTTTGTGCTTATGCTTGAACATGAACGTAGCTTACATACAAAATCATACATTTAGACATAACTTATGTTATGGTGCTCTTTACACTCAGACGTAACTTATGTTACGGTGCTCATTTAGATGTAACTTATGTTACGGTGCTCATTTAGACATAACTTATGTTATGGTGCTCTTTTAGACTCACACGTGTTGAGGTGCTCATTATCAATTTCATTGTTCAAACTTTACATTTGATCTTTGTCTTGTTTGGTTACTTGCGTGTTTACATAATGCCTTGGTGATGCTAGACACATGAATTGTATTACCTTTTCAAACTTATACTATATGTACAAAGCTAAGTAGTACTCACCAACATCATATGTTGACAAAATTATTTTCGTGCATGTTTCAGGATAAGCTGCTTGACGCTTCACATAGGACTTTGGACTTAGATTAAATCAATCATTTATCTTTATTTTTGTTGCCTTGTATTTAATTTCACATGTTGTAAAACAATATTCAATAATCATATATTTACATTTTAGTACCATGAGCTTTTGAACAATCGTCACTACGTGGCACCTCGATGATTCCGCCATCGGTTGGGGTGTTACATACCCATTGGGTATAGCTAACTAACTACAAACCAATTACATTTAATATTATTAAATATATATGTAAATGATTACAATGTATAAATATAAAAGACTTAAGTCATATAGAAACAATTAATGACATAGATAACAGATAATACACACAAATTTCTAGTGTTTTTAGCAAAAGATGACAATCTAGATAAACAATTAGATATATTATGGAAACATATTTTAAAGGATACTTAATAAATTATATCGGGTATCTAATCGGATAAACGGGTACAGTTTATTAGGAAATCGGGTCAGGTATAAAGGTATATCATCAAATCTCAAACCCGCGAAAAAAATAAAAACAAATCCCATACCCGATTACCCAACCCCAAACACGTCTCAAATGTATCGGGTTTTGGGTTTTGCCGTCAGGTTCGGGTTTAGCCATCGGATTTGGGTTTGATTGTCATCCCAACTTGTGCTTATGTAAAAAATTCAGTTGGTTTACATTTCTACATAAAATTATTTTGAAAATGAGTCGAGTACTTATTTTATGTACGTTTTTAGTTGTTATATATGTTTTGATGTTTAACAATTCTATTATTTAACCAATTTAGTTGTAGTTTGGCTAAACACTGTTCTATCCATCCCCGGCCCAAAAAAAAAAAAAAAAAAAAAACCCTACATGTAACACAGTTTTATGCACCTGCCCCACAACGCGGGGGATCAACACTAGTTTTAAAAATGAACTCATCTTAGGGTGCGTGTTTTGGACATTTTTAAATTAATATACATATTATTATTTAGACAAAAATAAGTTAAAGATTACATTGATATATACGACAATATTGTCAAAATAACATGATATCAAAAAATCTACTAAAAATACTCGAGAACTTTATTAGACTCAAAGAAACAAATCAACAATACATGAATCGCAAAACAACTCTAAATCTCACAAACTCTCTGGTCAGAACAGATCACAATACAATCTAAACACTTAGGACTAAAATACAAACCAAGAACAAGATGTTCAATGGTTATTCACAAACCCTAATCTAGATGTATAAGAGGAAAATACAGAGACTCAAAGAGATGAACAAATAAAGTGAAGAAGATGCCTTAATGAGAGAGAAAACACATGCTCTTATACTGGACTCTCTAGCACACTCCTCGAAACATAACGAACGGCCAAGATTATAGCTGAGATATTAAATCAACGTGTAAACTTAATTGTGTTTGTTTCACACGGATCGCCATGGTGGCAAGGCCACATTAATCAGACCAGGCCCACTCGTAAACATAAGCTTATTGGGTTGTGCTTCCTGCTGGGCATCTCTTTTATTGATAATCATAAACTGTTGGACCCACGAACACTCTTCAATCATCAGCCCACCTCCTTGCAATCCTTGTCAATCTTTAACCAACCATTCTTGTCAGTATATTATGCTCATCCATAATCCATATAGCAAACCTGCATTTCCTTATGCAACATGTTCAATTACTTGTATACATGTAAATACTTTAAACTAAAATGTGACACCAAACCTTTTGTTGTCAAATTGCACAGTATAGATATCATCATCATCATCATCATCATACTCAGTTAATCCCACCTATAGCGAAGCTAGGGTAGGGTCTGAGGAGGGTAAGATGTAGACAACCTTACCTCTACCCTTAAGAATAGAGAGGCTGCTTCCAGTGAGACCCCCGGCTCGATGTGGTTTGGTATCAAGCCTTGGACATAAGGCACAGAACACTTAGCAATCGGGGCAAACCCGATCGGTGCATGTACCACTTTGTCTTTTGGCTATCCACGCCACCACATGATGCATGATTAATCGTCCGTCGTTTTTAACGTTATTTTCACGAAATTAGTAAAATAACGCCACCACAGTATAGATATATTATACTATATTTTCAACACCCCCCCCCCCCCACAATTTAACTACCCAAAAGGATCTGCCATACTTAAGCATCTGCACAATTCCTCATGATGGTTAACACCAAGTCCCTTTGTCATTATATCAGTAATCTGCTGATCTGAACTTATTTTTGAGGTTTGTATAAACCCTTTAGAAATCAAGTCCCTGAGAAAAAACAAGTCTAATTCAAAGTGTTTGGTCTTATCCAAAAAGACTGGATTGGTAGCTATTGACAAAGCAGCACTATTATCACACATTAATGATACATGCAACTCTTCCCCAACTTGCAACTCAGTCACTAAATTTTTGAGCCAATTTCACAAGAAGTAGAGCACATTGCTCTAAATTCAGCTTCAGCTGATGATCTTGCTATTATAGACTGTTTTTTGCTTTTCCAGGAAACAAGAGAACTTCCAAGACAAATGCAAAAACTAGTCACTGACTTTCTAGTAATAATGCACTTAGCCCAATCAGAATCTGAATAGGCTATAAGGTTAAAACTAGAACTTTGCCTAAAGACAATCCCTTTACTAGGAGCCTTTTTTAAGTATCTTAACAATCTAATAGCAATCTTTGAATCAACATGTGTTCCTGCCGTTTGCTTTTGACACATTTGGATCTCTAGCCCCTGAGGCAGTACGGTTTCTGAAACGAGTGCAGAAGGTGGTCCACAGTGACTCGCAGAGCCCTAAGAACCAAGGGTTTGTGTTTAGCAGGATAGGCTTTGCGATTCAAAAGGTGATAGCGGCGCAGCTTGTTGCCCGCTTACCCACCATCTAAATGTAACTTGTTTTGTCTTGGTATGAAATAAAAGTCTAAGTGCGTACTTAAAAAAAATCTTTGAATGACCCTCTGTTGGACTATGCATGAACTGACTTAGGTAATGAACAACATAGGATATATCTGGTCTTATGTGAGACAAATATATAAGCTTTCCTACTAACTGTTGATAGCCAGTCATGTTAGCTAACATTTTTGAGTTGTCATTACAAATATTGGTTAAGACATGATTAGGTTCCAAGGGATTGCTAACTAGTTTGCATGCAAGCATGCCATACTCAGTTAAGAGAGTACTTCATTTGAGACAAACATAAACCATTGTCCAAAGGAATTACTTCAAGACCCAAGAAGTATTTTAATTCTACTAAGTCCTTTATCATAAACCTTTCTTTAAGGCATGTTTTAACCTCGTTAATGTCACTTATACTATTACCAGTTAACACAATATCATCTACATAAACAAGTAATACCACAGTTGAAGTCTTAGAAATTCTAAAATATAATGAATAATCACATCTACTTTGCTCAAAACCAATTCCACACAACACACTTACATGTTTCTCATTCCACGTTCTAGGGGCTTGTTTAAGCCCACAGAGAGACTTATTTAATTTACACACCTTAGTTTCATTTTCTTAGAAATATCCCTTAGGTAAAGACATATACACGTCTTCATTTAGATCACAATATAAAAAGGCACATTATTAATGTCTAATTGGAATAACTTCCAATCATTTTGAATTGCAATAGACATTACAGTTTTAACAGTGACAAACTTGACCACAGGAGAGAAAGTCTCATCAAAGTCAATTCCCTCCTTTTGACTATATCCCTTAGCCACTAGCCTAGCCTTGAACTTTTCTACCTCACCTATGGACTTATATTTGATCTTATAGATCCATTTACAACCAACCGGACTTCTTCCCTTAGGAAGATCTACTAAAGTCCAGGTGTTATTCCTATTCAAGGCCTCTATCTCATCATTCATGGCACTTATCCCGTTAGGATCAAGAGCAGCCTGTCTAAATGATTTTGGCTCAACACTTTTATTTAACATGCTAGCAAATGCCCTACATTCACAACATAAGTTGGCATAATTCATTACCCTCTCAACTCCATACTTAACCTTTCCCTCTATGATAAATTCATCCAGTTTTTTAGGCAAGACTGACTCCCTTGTGCTTCTTCTCACTGTTTGACTAAATTGATTTGTACCCTCCGAATTTGAAGTGTCATTATCAATTTCAGTCATCACATGTTCAGCCCTATCTAAGCCTTGATCATTGTCTTGACTAGGTGACACAGGATGATCACAGTCTTAAATTGATCTATGGCTAAGTGTTGAATCCCATGTGTCCCTGAATCACTCTAACATGAACCCCTTCCTTCATCATTGGGCTCTTCAGAGTAATTGGATGTTTGTTCTTCATTTTCAAAAAAAATCAAAGAAATTTAATGAATCAATGTCACTATTACTAGTGTCATTAAATTTTTGAAAAACATTTTTATCTTTAAAAGAGAAAATAGACTCATAAAACTTCACATCTCTTGAATAAGATATGGTTTTTGTTTCCAAACTATAGACCTTATACCCTTTCTTTTCATTTGAGTAACCTATAAAGACACATTTTTCAGCTCTTTCACTTAGTTTATTCGATTCATTTAAAATAGTTGAAAAACAGAAATATCCAAATATTTTTAAGTGACCTAGGAAGGGTTTGAATCCAAAAATAACCTCATAGGGAGTCTTTCCTGACAAAACTGAAGAGGGAGTCCTATTAATTAAGTAAGAAGCAGTAAGAACACATTCAGACCAGAACCTAACAGGTAAATTGCTTTAAAAGAGCAATGACCTAGTAATATTTAAACAATGCCTATGTTTCCTTTCAACAATCTCATTTTGTTGAGATGTATAAGCACAAGTAGTTTGTTGTAAAATGCCTAAAGACTTACAATAGTTAGGCATTTGATGGTTAACAAATTCTGACCCATTGTCACTTCTAAAACATTTAACTTTTTTATAAAACTGAGTTTTTATAACATTGACAAATTCTTGTATATTTTCAAAAACTTCACTCTTGTGCTTCATTAGACACACCCAAACAGCCCTGGAATAATCATCCACTATAGTAAGGAAATACTTAAATCCTTCCCTACTTGGGACTCTATAAGGACCCCATACATCAAGATGAACTAAGTCACCTAAGCCTGAAGACTTATGTTCACTAAAAAGGAATGGTTCCCTGTGTTGTTTTGCTTTGTAACACACATCACAAGGCACCTCAGAATCTCTAGACAACACAGTGCCTAAAACATATTCTAATTTTTTTAATAACAACATCAGCAAGGTGTCCAAGCCTAGCATGCCAAAGATCATACTGTTTACTAGTAACACTAACCTTATTACTAACATATGATCCACCACAAAAATATAACCCCTCAAGTTGACTACCAATCACCAGGGTTCTCTTTGTTGATAAATCCTGAATATAGCAGTTATGTTCATCAAAACCCACATACAAATGATTATCCTTGACAAGTTTATGAACAGATATCAGATTAACAAAGTATTCAGGAACAACAAATACATCATGCAACACAACATTGTTGCCTAGGTCTAAGGTTCCAATTTTAGTGACAAAAGCATTTGTACCATTAGGATGTTTAACTTGGATATTAAGATTAGACACATCAATATAATCTGTTAACTCATGTTCACTAGTGACCATGTGCTGATTAGCACCAGAATCAATTATCCAACCCATCCTAATATTTTTCCCATTTACATTAAAACAAAACACATGTCTAACAAAAACACTAGCACAGAATGGATCAATAACACTACCTGAGACATTATTACTCTGAGGTGGATCAACACTCTTATTAGATATCAAACTTAACAACTTAGCTACTTGATCACTAGTTAAAGAAGACAACTGAGTATCAAACTTATCATCAGAAACATTATTAGAAACAACCCTTCTACCCTGCATACCCCTGGCCTTAGCCCATGGAGGATACCCAATCAACTCAAAACATTTGTCAATTGAGTGTCCTGTCTTGTAAAATGTCTACATTTTATACCTTGTCCTCCATTTTTACCTATTTTCTTATTTTATTCAGAGGTTTGACTTGTTTTAGCAAAAAAAAAAAAAAAAAAAACCCCCAAGTGTTTGACCTTTCTTGGAGCTTCCACTAGAGTTTCTATGAGATTCCTCGCTAGAAACAATAGAGAAAGCTTCGTTAACAGTTGGTAAAATTTCTTTAATCAAAAGACTAGTTCTAACTAATTGATACACATTGTCAAGACCCATAAAAAGCTGCATTAATTTTATCTTGTTACTAAAATTATTGAACTCCCTAGATGCATCACAGGTACAAGCAGGAAGTTGTAAAATCTGGTCTAATTGTTTCCACATGATGTTTAGTTTATGATAATACTTAGACACAGGCATACCATTCTGATTATATGAGTTTATTTTTTTGGTACAAATCAAACACAACAGAACCATCAACCTTATTATATGTTTCCTTAAGTTCAGCCCACACATCACTGGCTGACTTAAAGAACACATGACCCATATAAAGATCCTCACTAATTGAATTAAGGATCCAAGTAAGTACAATTGAGTTGCATCTATCCCATTGTCTAGCAAGGACATCATTGGTTTGAGATTTAACACAAGTTTTATCAATAAAACCCCATTTGTTCTTAACCTGTAAAGCTAGTGTCAAAGCATTTGACCATTCAGTATAGTTTTCTAAACCTTTTAGTTTAATACTTATAATAGTTAGGTTGCTAGAATAAGATGGATGCAAATACAAAGGATCACTTGCATCTAGTTTACTAACTAATGTTTCATTAACAAGATTAACCAAAGGACCACCCTCAACATCAGCACCCCCACCACCAGTAGGGTTGCTGTCATTAGGAGCAGGGTCTACATTGTCACCCATGGTTATCAATTAAACACAGTTAACTAAATCAAGAATCCAAATAATACAAGCACAGATTCACACAAGCAACCAATCAACACAGTCAAGAAATAATCATAAAACTCAAACCCTAATTAAACCACGGTACCAGATAAAAGGCGAAGCCAAGCCAGTGATCCAGATCAGTGGTTTCTCAAAGGGAATCCACCGCAGGTCTTAACTTGGGAGCCACTAACCCTAAGACCGACTAGACAACCACAACAGATAAGACACAACACATAATGAGCCAACTCCGGTCCCCCTAACCCGGACAATGCTCCTAGACTCACAAAAACAGTAAAGAAGTAATATATGGAAAGATCTCACCAAATAGGGCCCAAGTTAGGGTTTGCCAAACTCACAACGGTAAAACCTTCAATTAGGGTTACACACGTTGTGAGGCAATTGAATCTAAAGAAAAACAACTCCAATCCAGCTGTTAGATCTACCCCCAGATCAGATCAATCTTCACCTGATTCAATAAAACCTTAGATCAAGTCCTACCAATGAGTATTCAGTGGAAGAAACAACCCAGAAAGAAAAGAATCCTTCAACTATCAGGATCTAATCAAACCTTAGAGCTCTGATACCATGTCAAAATAACATGATATCAAAAAATCTACTAAAAATACTCAAGAACTTTATTAGACTCAAAGAAACAAATCAACAATACAGGAATCAGAATTCAACTCTAAATCTCACAAACTCTCTAATCAAAACAGATCACAATACAATCTAACCACTTAGGACTAAAATACAAACCAAGAACAAGATGTTCAATGGTTATTCACAAACCCTAATCTAGATGTATGAGAGGAAAATACAGAGACTCAAAGAGATGAACGAATAAAGTGAAGAAGATGCCTTGATGAGAGAGAAAACACATGCTTTTATACTGGACTCTCTAGCACACTCGTCGAAACATAATGAACGACCAAGATTATAGCTGAGATATTAAATTAACGTGTGAAACTTAATTGTGTTTGTTTCACACGGATCGCCACGGTGGCAATGCCACATTAATCAGACTAGGCCCACTCGTAAACATAAACTTATTGGGCTGGGCTTCCTACTGGGCTTTTCTTTTATTGATAATCATAAACTGTTGGACCCAAGAACACTCTTCAATCATCAGCCCACCTCCCTGCAATCCTTGTCAATCTTTAACCAACCATTCTTGTCAGTATATTATGCACATCCATAATCCATATAGCAAACCTGCATTTCCTTATGCAACATGTTCAATTACTTGTATACATGTAAATACTTTAAACCAAAATGTGACACCAAACCTTTTGTTGTTAAATTGCACAGTATAGATAGATTATACTATCTTTTCAACAAATATCACTGTTTAAAAACATCTAAAGCAATATTAGAGCAAGAGAATCGCATGGTTGGTCCCTGTGCTTTCCAAATTTTGCACTCTTGGTTCTAGTGGTTCACTAATTACAAAGGTAGTTGTGGTTTGGGGAGATGATGGTGGTTTGAGGAAGAAGAAAGTGGAGGTGCAGGGGTGATGGTTTAAGGAAGAAGAAGGGTGGGGTTTTATATTTGGTTCAGACATAAAAAGACTATAATACCCCCACGTGGGAAGCACATGGGTGGACTTAACCAAAAAAGTTAACTGTCGTTAGTGATGGGGATCAATCGAGTGCACTTTTGTTAAACCTAGATACCAATCTTGTAATTAATTAGTGAACCACTAGGACCAAGAGTGCAAAAGTTGAAAAACACAGGGACCAACCATGCGAGTCTCTCTATTAGAGCATTCACATCCTTGAGGCCTCAGGCCTGTAAGAGCATTCTCTATATCTATACTATCTTATAATACATTTCACAAGGACCTCTTAAAATTTAAGTTTTACAAGCATAATTCCTTAGAATACAACACATAATGCATTTGTTAACTACTTTTTTTTAGGACAAATATGTCTTTTATACAATACTTACACATTTCCCCCTCAACTTTTTTTTTATTTAAATAACAATTACATTTTTCACCCTTATTTTAACCAACTACCGCCACGGTTTTGAAACGTTCATAATTTTTTTATACGTTAATATTTTCCCAATATTATTACACCGTATAAACGAACATTTTTTTCTCTTTAATTTGAGTATAATATTGCTATAGTTTTTTTAATTTAAAAATGATACGTTATGGTTAAGTAATAACCTAAACTAAAACAAACGAAAATGAACCGAAATCATTTATACTATATTATAATACATTTCTTATTGGCCTCTTAAATTTAAGTTTTACAATATAATTGTTTAAAGTACAACACACAATGCACATGTTAACTAAATGTCGTTTCCCACCGCAACGCGCGAACACCCAACTAGTTGGAAATTAAATTAAATATTAAACATAGATATTGAATTTGATTTAACTCGGTCAATTAAAGACAGTAAATGATATTTATTTCGAGCATTAAATGATATTTATTTCAAGCATTAAAACGAGATACAAAACGTAAAGTCAAGATACTATAAGTAGTTATGTCCTCTGATATATTACAACACCCTTCTTCTCTCCAGATAACTCACCGCTGCAACAAATGTTGCTGCCGATTAGAAATCGCTGAAGGGTCAAAGTTCAAGGGGTTAAAGCACTAACGGACTCGGCGACTAGATTTGGCAACCCACGTCCGGTAAGTCACCACAAAACATCTGTTTTCTTAGATTTGTAACGTTAGGTGGATTTTGGTGGTGGTTTTGATATTAGTATTTAATTTATGCACTAAAAGTGATTTAAGCAACTTAGACCTAGTGGTTATCTAATTTTCTAGCATCGAAAACAAAAAAAGAAAAACATTTAACAAATTCATGGTTAAATTCACAATAACACATATGTTAAACTCTACTTTATAAACTCCATTTTCAAATCTATAAAAACTTAGAAGAATCCAATGAATATACACATATAAAAATATTCACAAAGAAACCAAGGAAAAGCCGGAGATAGAAATTCGTTTGATTGCGATGACGAGTACCTATAGTGGCTGAAGTTTGTTGATTTTGCTTGGAGTGTCGGAGTGACGAGGCTACCAGCGATGTGGCTGGAGCCGGAGATAGGTGACGGCTTGAGGGTGACGAGAGTGGGAGCCGAGCCACGGAGGAGATGGAGGTTGTGCTTATGTAAAAATATGAGTCGGGTAATTATTTTATGTACGTTTTCAGTTGGTATATATGTTTTGATGTTTGGGGTTGGTGGTCCAATGGCAAGGCAAAGCCTTTCAATACACTAAAAGTGTGAGGTCTTGAGTTCAAGTCTCAAAAGGAGCAAGAAATTTACCTTTAAAAAAAAAAACAATTCTATTATTTAACCAGTTTAGTCATAGTTCGGTTAAACACTCTTTTACCCTTCTCCCCCTCCAAAAAAAACTCACATGTAACATAGTTTTACACGTCTACCCCGCAACGCGGGATTAAGATTAGTTTAAAAAAGGGAAAATAGCCAAAATAGCCCGTTGACCGTGCGTTTTGCATAAATGACCCTCTTCCGGCTCTTTGGAGAGACCGGTCACGGTTTCCAAAATGGCTGAACCGTCTTCCGAGAGCCTTTGGTTTCCAACCAATAGGAACCCAACACGTGGCGTTTACGATCCCGATGTCTGCCACCCGTCTCCCGTGGGGCCCTTGAGACCTGTCAGGGCCGCAAAGCAGTCTCCGGTGGGGTCCTTGAGACGTTTCACCAACGGCTCAATTGAAGCCGTCTTCGGCTCGGCTTAGTCGAATCCGTTTTGCTTGAACCTCCAACCAAAATTTTGAACTCGTTGAGCACGAGTGACCAAATGGACCCTCGACGTGGTGGGTTTTCTTTAACAGTCTTCCAAGCGGTGCACAGGGCAATTTCTTCTTCTTCCGTCCACGGTTTTGGTGCCATTGTGATTTTGGGTTTGGTTTTCTTTTCAGTGACGGTTTGCTGACGGTCTGTAAAAGGCAACCGTCTATTGGCTTTATATAGGAGGGATATATGCGGGTGGGTCAACCATTCAATAGGGAATGTCAAAAGATTTCATAGTAAAAATTAAAACACTTTATAAAACACTAAATAAATTAAAACATTTTATTAATAATAATAAAAATTACATTAAAAAAAACATTACATAAAATTATTTTTAATAAAACCTAAATATAAATATAATCACGTAACAAATGCCACGCGGAAACATATCCGAAGTCTTCGTCATAGTCCAACAAGTAGTCGATTTTCGCCAATTCAATGAGCCCTTCCTCGGACTCGTTTGGCGACTCCTCTTTGTTGGAGTTGAAGAACCCTTCGAATACGGTGCACTCCGCTTTGACGTTGTGAAACTTTTCCGTAACATCTTCGGTCGTACAGTTTGTCTGACCGCCGACAAGTGTTTGAAACTCGGAAAATACTCTACTCCAAAATGGAGTGTGCTTATCACGTCCAAATGATTCTTAATAAAATGTGCTTATTTTGGAAGTTTATTTATTTTTTTAAATGTGCTTATTTATTTTTACATACCATATTAATTACATTTAATATTTATTTACCATATTAACTATTTAATTAAATTATTTCACACTATAAATACCCACCAAATTAACAAATTCTTCACTACATCACACATTCTTCTTACAAAACATCAATCAAACCAACTAAAATGTCTTCATGGACGGACGAGGAGATCCTTGGGGTTACATTGGCATGGCGAAATGTAACCGAAAACACCCGAGTTTCGGACACTAGTCAAGAAATTCGTGCAACTCCATTTTGGAGTAGAGTATTTTCCGAGTTTCAAACACTTGTCGGCGGTCAGACAAACCGTACGACCGAAGATGTTACGGAAAAGTTTCACAACGTCAAAGCGGAGTGCACCGTATTCGAAGGGTTCTTCAACTCCAACAAAGAGGAGTCGCCAAACGAGTCCGAGGAAGGGCTCATTGAATTGGCGAAAATCGACTACTTGTTGGACTACGACGAAGACTTCGGATATGTTTCCGCGTGGCATTTGTTACGTGATTATATTTATATTTAGGTTTTATTAAAAATAATTTTATGTAATGTTTTTTTTAATGTAATTTTTATTATTAATAAAGTGTTTTAATTTATTTAGTGTTTTATAAAGTGTTTTAATTTTTACTATGAAATCTTTTGACATTCCCTATTGAATGGTTGACCCATCCGCATATATCTCTCCTATATAAAGCCAATAGACGGTTGCCTTTTACTGACCGTCAGCAAACCGTCACTGAAAAGAAAACCAAACCCAAAATCACAATGGCACCCAAACCGTGGACGGAAGAAGAAGAAATTGCCGTGTGCATCGCTTGAAAGACTGTTAAAG
The DNA here is from genome assembly GCA_028751855.1 of Ambrosia trifida. NCBI lineage: Eukaryota > Viridiplantae > Streptophyta > Magnoliopsida > Asterales > Asteraceae > Ambrosia > Ambrosia trifida. The sequence continues at coordinate 2,855,501 of CM054126.1, read as the reverse complement.
AAACCACCACGTTGAGGGTCCATTTGGCCACTCGTGCTCAACGAGTTCAAAATTTTGGTTGGAGGTTCAAGCAAAAGGGATTTGACTAAGCCGAGCCGAAGACGGCTTCAATTGAGCCGTTGGTGAAACGTCTCAGGGACCCCACCAGAGACGGCTTTGCGGCCCTGACAGGTCTCAAGGGCCCCACGGGAGACGGGTGGCAGACATCGGGATCGTAAACGCCACGTGTTGGGTTCCCACCGGTTGAAAACCAAAGGCTCTCGGAAGACGGTTCAGCCGTTTTGGAAACCGTGACCGGTCTCTCCAAAGAGCCGGGAGAGAGTCATTTATGCAAAACGCACTGTCAACGGGCTATTTTGGCCATTTTCCCTTTAAAAAATGTGTGTTTTGGACATTGTTAAATTAATATACATATTATTATTTAGACAAAAATAAGTTAAAGATTACATTGATATCTACAACAATATCACCGTTCAAAAACATCTAAAGCAATATTAGAGCATTCACATGATCCTTCACACCAAAAGCTGTAAGAGCGTTCTCTATATTGAAAATTAAGGGTAGATATTGAATTTGATTTGACTGGGCAATTAAATAGATTAAATATAATTAAGAATTAAAAACAAGATACAAAACGTAAAGCTAAGGAAGTAATTTCCCTGAGGACATCTTAAAAGTTAGATGTACAAGTTTATACATAATACAATACATATAAGACTATGTGTTGTAGCTCGCGACTAAGCGAGCATAAGTCACCAGCTGATTCACGTGGCTCGCAAACATCACAACACACTTCCGTGAGAGCAGGCGCGAGCGAGCCCACTTTACCAGGCTCGCGTGGGCTAGCGAGCAAAAAGTCGACCGTTGGCTGAAAACTAGCCGTTGGCAACGACTAGTTTGCACCTTTTATAAAAAAAAAAAAAAACCATTTTATATCCTTTACACCCAAACCAATTACAAAATCACAAATATTCATAATAGGAATAGCAATCGAATACGAGCAAGTGGTAGTAGCGATCTTAAAGTCTACAAGTTTACTTGCGACGAATGGAAAGCAGGGGTTTTTTGCAAGTACAAGACCACGAAAACGTGGGATGAGGACTACTTATGGAGAATTCTTCGCAATTGCTCGAAATTGATCGAGCTAATTACGGTTGAAGAAATGAGCGAAGGAGACTCATCAAAGCGGACAAAAACTAATTCTTCGGGTGGGTTCGTCTCCTCTGCAAGCTCGGATGCTCATATGGGAATTAACCTAAACGTTGAGGAGGGTGTTACCCTGTCTTCACGTAGACCATTTGGAAGGGACAAAAGTAATATTCATATAAATACTATTTTCTAGCGTTCAATCACACCTAAAATATTTTCAAGCATATTTGTTATATACTTTGCCGATGAAATGACACATTAGGAAGATGAAGCCAAGACAACATAATATGATGATGAAGGTGGTAATGTCGCATCCTTTAATGATTAACCGTCACCAAAAGTAATATTGGATGATGAACCTTTGAGTGTATACGTTAAAAAGATTAAAAAAAAAAAGGAAAAAGAGGTGAGATCCCTGTTTAACCGTTGATGAATAGGTATCAAGGAGTCGTTGACTAAAAATATGTTATAGTTTACACTTATAATATATGTTTAACCTTATGTATCTACATAGCACGTTCGCTCCTCCCTCATATCTCATATCTTATGTATGATATGGCATTATCGATCCAGAAGTGTTTGGCGAAACAAACCCATAGAAACAGTGTTTTCAGACGCGTTTAACATTCTCATTGCCAAAAGACATCTTTGCTCTGTTCTGATCCACAGCAATATTAGTTTTCAAAGTGTTACAATTATATATAATGTAATATAATAATTACGTTGAGCAATATTATGTTGACCATGCCTTCTCGGTGTGAAATTTCATCACTTTATCGAGACATTCCATAAAGCAACGGGCATATACCCTACAATTAGTCGTCGAGCGATACTTGAACGAGAATAGAAAGGTATCGCAAAGGAATTCGAAGACGAGCAAAACAATGAGTATTTTAGTAGTTTTCTATGTTTTTTTTATTAATGATGTGTAATGTTTTTTTATTAATTAATATTTTATGCTTATTATCTAAATTGTCTTTCAATTTTATATATTATGTCACATTTTAAATAAAAATGTAAAAGAAAATCCGGATAAAGCCATTGCTCACCTTCAGCCACAATAGGATCAAGTGAGTGAGCTTTATCACACTGTCATGTCAGCGCTTACATGACACAATATTAGAGGATAGAGTTGTTGCTCACCTTGAGTCACAACATAGAGTCCCGCCTTCATCTTCCTCATGTGTCATTACCACCTTCACCATCATCATCATATTCTATTGTCCCGCTTTATTTTCCTTATGTGTCATTTCATCTGCAAAGTATATAAATGTCAAATCTGCTTGAAAATATTTTAGGTATGATTGAACGATAGAAAAGAGTATTTATATGATAATTACTTTGGGTACTTCTTTGTACGGGACAGGGTGGAAGTGCAAAAGACGGAGACGTCTCCTTAATACAAATGGTTTCTAAATGTCTTTCTTCTTCCCACATTTGTATGTACTTTGCAAATTTTTGTAGTAATTTCTCTGCGCTGATCCCCTAGCCATCTTCGTTTTAAGATGTTTCTACTAATCCACTTCTTCTAAATTTATAAGTGATAGTTGTTGGGGGTCGTTTTCTCGCTCATGATACTGTAACTTGTCGAAGTTGATAAAAACCACCCTCGTAAAAAAGATTCTTTGAGGCTTATATGCCGGGTAATCCTCGTAGGGTGTCAAGACTATATCCAGAAATATTATACAAATATTAGTTAACAACTTAAACTACCAAAAGTTGAAAACGGTGTTAGCTCTATGGATGTTGAAAATGGGGATTTGCAAAAACATACCTCATCCGTCATTTTGCATCGGATATTCTCCAAGTCTTTCTTCAAATCGAACTTCTTATTCGTTCGTTGGTCTGGTGCTACCATAAGTGGGCCATAGTACTTATGAAGAGAAATGTTATTCTGTGACTCGTCATATAAGACCACCCCAAAAACATCATTTATTTTGGGAATTCTTTCCAAAAAACATTTAAAGATAGTTTATAACATAAGGTCAGAATAATCATAAAAACAGTTTTTAAATAAAGTCAAGCTTAAGTTTATAGAATACCTCATAGAGCAACGTTGGTCCCAAGAAACTATTAATGGTTTTGCTAGTAATTGTTAAAGTCAAAAGACAATGGGTAGCAACATCCCATGCAACACCATTTAACCCATAAGGACTCACATTTTCTAAAAACTGTAACCGGTAGGCAGGGAAAAAACCAAAATTATCACCATTTGGAAAAATCATAGTTCCAAGGAGGTAAATTAGATATGCCTGTACATGATAAAGAAGCTCCAACTCTGTTGGGTTTTCTGGAACTACTAGCACATGGTTTATAAGAACCAAACATATTCATGTAAAGCTCATCTGTAGGAATATCATCACAAATAAGTGTTTTCCCATCAACCGGGATCCCTGATATGGCATAAACATCTTGTAGGCCAAAGTATAATTGAGTATCTCCGTTAGGGCTAAATGTGAAGGTTTTTTTCTCGCTTTCATAACAGTCTTTAATGAATGCTTGAAATATGTGACATTGTTTGTAAGTCATCATATTCGCAACTGAATGAAAAAAAAATCATTCAAGTTTTTAAGGACCCTAGGATCCACTTTCTATAGGTTGGTAATGTAAAAGCTTATTCGTGTTTCTGAATTAATATAAAACCAAATGTTACAAAACACTAATGGAAAAACATCAATACAAAACATCAATCACCATTACCCCTTTCATAGTTTGTATATGTAGAAAATAGAGAAGCAATAAACCATGCAAATTCAAAAAAAAAGTAGCATAAACCTATATGTGCTGCAAACAATTCAAACAGAGACAAAGAGAAGCAACAAACCCTACAAATTCACTGAAATACAGTGCTTATTTTTCTGTGAAAGTTGCTTCTCTTTGTCTGTTTGAATTGTTTGATGCACATATAGACTTATGCTACTTATTTTTCTGTGAATTTGCGGGGTTTGTTGCTTTCTCTATTTTCTACATATACAAACTATGAAAAGGTAATGGTGATTGATTTTTTGTATTGATACTTTTCCATTAATATTTTGTAACATTTTGTTTTTGTAATAAATCAGAAAACATGAACAAACTTTGACATTACCAACATTTAGAAGGTTGATCCTAGGGTAAAAAAAACTTGAAGGATCTTTTTTTTTTTTTAATTCAATTGCTAATATGATACCTGACAAACAATGTCACATATTTCAAGCATTCATTAAAGACTGTTATAAAAGCAAGAAAAAAAACCTAGTTGATAGAAAAACACTTATTTGTGATGATATTCCTACTGAGGAGTTTTCCATCAATATGCTTGGTTCTTATAAACCATGTGCTAGAAAGAAAATGCAACTGTCTAAAGTTTAGCTTAGAAACACTTTTGAAGTAGTTCCAGAAATCCCAACAGAGCCAGAGCTTCTTTATCATGTACGGGCATATCTACTTTAGGCTTTGGAACTTAGATTATTCCAAATAGTGATAATTTTTTCCCTCCTTACTGGTTACAGGTTTTAGAAAATGTGAGTCCTTGTGGGTTAAATAGCATTGCATGGGGTGTTGCTGCCCATTGTCTTTTGACTTCAAGCATTACCAGCAACCCTATTAATGGTTTCTTGGGACCAACATGACTCTATGAGATATTATGTATGTAAACTTAGACTTTACTTTATTTTATAAACTATTTTTATGATTATTCTGACTTTATGTTATAAACTATCTTTAAATTTTTTTTATAGGAATTTCCAAAATATATGATGTTTTCTTAGGGTAGGCTTATCTACCGAGTCACATAATAACATCCCTCTTCATATGTACTATGGCTCACTTATGGTAGCTCCAAGTCAACCAACGAATAACATATTTGATTTGAAGAAGACTTGGAGAATATCCGACGCAACATGACGGATGATGTATGTTTTTGCAAATCCCAATTTTCAACACCCATAGAGCCAATACCGTTTTCATCATTAGGTAGTTTAAGTTGTTAACTAATATTTGGGTAATATTTCAGGAGTCTTCACACCATACGAGGATTACCCGACATATAAGCCTCAAAGAATCTTTTTCTCAAGGGTTGTTTTATTCAACTTTGACAATGTACAATATCATAATCCGGAAAAGGCCCCTCGATAGCTGTCAATTATAAGTTTAAAAGAAGTAGGTGAGCAGGAGCATCTAAAAATGAAGATGGCTAGGAGATCAACTCATAGAAATTACTACAAAAAATATGCAAAGTACATACAAATATTGGAGAAGAGACATTTAGAAACCAATTGTATTAAGAACACATCTCTGTCTTTTGCTCTTTTGTCCCGCCCAAAGATGCACCCAAAGTAATATTCATATAAATAGTTTCAAGCAAATTTGACATTTTTATACTTTGCAGCTTAAATGACACATGAAGAAGATGAAGCCGAGACAACAGAATATGATGATGAAGGTGGTAATGCCGCCCCCTTCAATGATGAATCGTCACCAAGTACCCAAAGTAATATTCATATAAATACTATTTTCTAGCGTTCAATCACACCTAAAACGTTTTCAAGCATTTTTTGTTATATACTTTGCCCATGAAATTACACATTAGGGAGATGAAGCCAAGACAACATAATATGATGATGAAGGTGGTAATGTCGCCTCCTTTAATGATTAACCGTCACCAAAAGTAATATTGGATGATGATGAGCCTTTGAGTGTATACGTTAAAACGATAAAGCTAAGGAAATAATTTCAAGCCAAATATATGCATTATAAGTAACATTATAAGTCGAATTTAGTGTATATAAAACTCATATCAAAAGTAAAATATATGCATAGTGATCAATGGAGGTTTCGATTATTATTTCATATTCATCGTTGAGTTTTCTAGTCGTCTCTATCTTGGTTATGGTATCTTTTGAAAAAATTACTGTTTTATCTACAATCATCGTCTTCTCTTTGTCATCGGTAATTTCGATTCTCTAAACACATGTAGTTATATAAAATTTAAATCCATTGTTACGTGTACGTACATGTGTCTGATGTATACTAAATTTTATGCCCATATGTGTTGTCATGATACAGGTTTGGTGTTTAGTTGTTATTTAACGAATTATGTAATTATCATTGCATTAACATGCTATTTTATATATACCATGGAGATGATCTTATGAAGTCCGCAATTTTCACAAACATAAGAGGTTCATTAATTATCATCATTGCGGACTTCATGTAGTGTGGATGGCTGGATGGCAAAATCACACAAGATGTACTATTCAAAACATATGCTCAAGGCTCTACTTAACGTACCAAAACAGTTCAACGGGTACGATTGTAGGGCATATACCCGTTGCTCTATGGAATGTCTTGATAAAATGATTAAATTTCATACCGATAAGGCATGGTCAACATAGAATGGCTCAGCGTAATTATTATATTATATTATATTATATTATATTATATTATATTATATTATATTATATTATATTATATTATATTATATTATATTATATTATATTATATTATATTATATTATATTATATTATATTATATTATATTATATTATATTATATTATATTATATTATATTATATTATATTATATTATATTATATTATATTATATTATATTATATTATATTATATTATATTATATTATATTATATTATATTATATTATATTATCTTATCTTATCTTATCTTATCTTATCTTATCTTATCTTATCTTATCTTATCTTATCTTATCTTATCTTATCTTATCTTATCTTATCTTATCTTATCTTATATTATATTATATTATATTATATTATATTATATTATATTATATTATAACACTCTGAAAACTAATATTGCAGTGTATTTTCATTTTTGAAAATAGACATGAAATTAACTACTTCGTCCCTCGTAATTGTTCTATTTTGATTTGATACTTCATTTTTGGATTTGGGGGAATATATTCTGTGACCTCGACGAATCGTAGGAAAATACCATCTTTTTATGGGTGTGTCACGATTACGAATTTGTCTTATATTATCGACGGATATTAGCAAAATAAGATGTACCATGGAGATGACGGCGCAAGCGAAGGCGTCTAAAATAAGATTGAGGAACATGGATTTTCTTACGAAGGACTTTAGCAACCTCCCAATTAGTCGTTGAGCGATACTTGAACGAGAACATGAACATATCGCAAAAGAATTCGAAGACGAGCAAAACAACAATGAGTATTTTAGTAGTTTTCTATGTTTTTTTTTTGTTAATGATGTGTAATGTTTTTTTATTAATTAATATTTTATGCTAATTATTTAATTTGTCTTTCACTTTTATATATTATATCACATTTTAAATAAAAATGTAAAAGAAAATTAATCTGGATAAAGCCACTGCTTAGCTTCAGCTACAATAGGATCAAGTGAGTGAGCTGCAGCTTTATCACACTACCATGTCAGCGCTTACATGGCACAATATTAGAGGATAGAGTTGTTGCTCACCTTGAGCCACAACATAGAGTCTCGCCTTCATCTTTCTCATGTGTCATTTCATCTAGAAAGTATAAAATTGTCAAATATGCTTTCAAATGTTTTAGGTGTGATTGAACGCTAGAAAATAGTGTTTATATGAATATTACTTTGGGTACTTGGTGACGATTCATCATTGAATGAGACGGCATTACCACCTTCATCATCATATTCTATTGTCCCGGCTTTATTTTCCTCATGTGTCATTTCATCTGCAAAGTATATAAATGTCAAATCTGCTTGAAAATATTTTAGGTATAATTGAACGATGAGTATTTATATGATAATTACTTTGGGTACTTCTTTGTGTGGGACAGGGTGGAAGTGCAAAAGACGGAGACGTCTCCTTAATACAAATGGTTTCTAAATGTCTTATTTCTTCCCACATTTGTATGTACTTTGTAAATTTTTGTAGTAATTTCTCTGTGTTGACCCCCTAGCCATCTTCGTTTTAAGATGTTTCTACTAACCCAATTTTCTAAATTTATAATTGACAGCTGTTGGGGGTCCTTTTCTCGCTCATGATACTGTAACTTGTCGAAGTTGATAAAAAAAAAAAGATTCTTTGAGGCTTATATGCCGGGTAATCCTCATACGGTGTTAAGACTATATCCAAAAATATTACACAAATATTTGTTAACAACTTAAATTACCTAAAGTTGAAAACGGTATTAGCTCTATGAGTTTTGAAAATGGGGATTTGCAAAAACATACCTCATCCGTCATTTTGCATCGGATATTCTACAAGTCTCTCTTCAAATCAAACTTCTTATTCGTTCGTTGGTCTGGTGCTACCATAAGTGGGCCATAGTACTTATGAAGAGAGATGTTATTCTGTGACTCGTCATATAAGACCACCCCAAAAACATCATTTATTTTGAGAATTTTTTCCAAAAAACATCTAAAGATAATTTATAACATAAGGTCAGAATAATCATAAAAATAGTTTTTAAATAAAGTTAAGTATGGGTTTATAGAATACCTCATAGAGCAACGTTGGTCCCAGTAAACCATTAATGGTGTTGCTGGTAATGGCTAAAGTCAAAAGACAATGGGTAGCAACATCCCAAGCAACACCATTTAACCCATAAGGACTCACATTTTCTAAAAACTGTAACCGGTAGGTAGGGAAAAAACCAAAATTATCACCATTTGGAAAAATCATAGTTCCAAATAGGTAAATTACATATGCCTGTACATGATAAAGAAGCTTCAACTCTATTGGGTTTTATGAAACTACTTCAAAAGTGTTTCTAAACTAAACTTTAGACAACTGCATTTTCTTTCTAGCACATGGTTTATAAGAACCAAACATATTCATGTAAAGCTCATCTGTAGGAAAATCATCACAAATAAGTGTTTTTCCCATCAACCGGGATCCCTGATATGGCATAAACATCTTGTAGGCCAAAGTATAATTGAGTATCTCCGTTAGGGCTAAATGTGAAGGTTTTTTTTTTCTCGCTTTCATAACAGTTTTTAATGAATGCTTGAAATATGTGACATTGTTCGTAAGTCATCATATTCGCAACTTAATGAAAATAAATCATTCAAGTTTTTAAGGACCCTAGGATCCACTTTCCATAGGTTGGTAATGTCAAAGCTTGTCCGTATTTCTGAATTAAAACAAAACCAAATGTTACAAAGCACTAATGGAAAAACATCAATACAAAACATCAATCACCATTACCCCTTTCATAGTTTGTATATGTAGAAAATAGAGAAGCAATAAACCATGCAAATTCACAAAAAAAAAAAAGCATAAACCTATATGTGCATCAAACAATTCAAACAGACAAAGAGAAGCAACAAACCCTGCAAATTCACTGAAATTTAGTGCTTATTTTTCTGTGAAAGTTGCTTCTCTTTGTCTATTTGAATTGTTTGATGCACATATAGGCTTATGCTACTTATTTTTCTGTGAATTTGCGGGGTTTGTTGCTTTCTCTATTTTCTACATATACAAACTGTGAAAAGGTAATGGTGATTGATTTTTTGTATTGAAACTTTTCCATTAATATTTTGCAACATTTTGTTTTTGTAATAAATCAGAATGCATGAACAAACTTTGAAATTACCAACCTCTAGAAGGTTGATGATCCTAGGGTAAAAAAAAACTTGAAGGGTCTTTTTTTTAATTCAATTGCTGATATGATACCTGACAAACAATGTCACATATTTCAAGCATTTATTAGGACTGCTATGACAACAAGAAATTAACTTTCACATTTGGCCTTAATGGAGATACTCAATTATACTTCACCCTACAAGATGCTAATGCTATATAAGGGATCCTAGTTGATGGAAAGCACTCATTTGTGATGATATTCCTACTGAGGAGCTTTCCATCAATATGTTTGGTTCTTATAAACCATGTTTTAGAAAGAAAATGTAACTATCTAAAGTTTAGCTTAGAAACACTTTTGAAGTAGTTCCAGAAAACCCAACAGAGCTGGAGCTTCTTTATCATGTACGGGCATATCTACTTTAGCTCATTGGAACTTAGATTATTCCAAATAGTGATAATTTTGTTTTTTCCCTTCCTAATGGTTACAGGTTTTAGAAAATGTGAGTCCTTGTGGGTTAAATAGTGTTTCATGGGGTGTTGCTGCCCATTGTCTTTTGACTTCAACCATTACCAGCAACACCATCAATGGTTTCTTAGGACCAACATGGCTCTATGAGATATTATGTAAACTTAGACTTTACTTTATATTATAAACTATTTTAATGATTATTTTGACTTTATGTTATAAACTATCTTTAAATATTTTTTTATAGGAAATCCCAAAATATATGATGTTTTCTTAGGGTTGGCTTATCTGCCGAGTCACATAATAACATCCCTCTTCATTTATACTATCGCCCACTTATGGTAGCTCCAAGCCAACCAACGAATAACATATTTGATTTGAAGAAGACTTGGAGAATATACGACGCAACATGATGGATGATGTATGTTTTTGCAAATCCCAATTTTCAACACCCATAGAGTCAATACCGTTTTCAACATTAAGTTGTTAACTAATATTTGTGTAATATTTCAGGAGTCTTCACACCATACGAGGGTTACCCGGCATATAAGCCTCAAAGAATCTTTTTCTCAAGGGTTGTTTTGATGAACTTCGACAAGGTACAATATCATAATCCGGAAAAGGCCCCTCGATAGCTATCAATTATAAGTTTAAAAGAAGTAGGTGAGCAGGAACATCTAAAAATGAAGATGGCTAGGAGATCAACTCATATAAATTACTACAAAAAATATGCAAAGTACATACAAATATGGAAAAAAGAGACATTTAGTAACCATTTGTATTAAGAACACCTCTCTGTCTTTTGCTCTTTTGTCCCGCCCAAAGATGCACCCCAAGTAATATTCATATAAATACTTTCAAGCAAATTTGACATTTTTATACTTTGCAGCTGAAATGACACATGAAGAAGATGAAGCCGAGACAACAGAATATGATGATGAAGGTGGTAATGCCGCGTCCTTCATCATGAATCTTCACCAAGTACCCAATGTAATATTCATATAAATACTATTTTCTAGCGTTCAATCACACCTAAAACATTTTCAAGCATTTTTTGTTATATACTTTGCCCATGAAATGACACATTAGGAAGATGAAGCCAAGACAACATAATATGATGATGAAGGTGGTAATGTCGCCTCCTTTAATGATTAACTGTCACCAAAAGTAATATTGGATGATGATGAGCCTTTTAGTGTGTGTATACGTTAAAATGATAAAAAGACAAAGGAAGAAGAGGTGAGACACCTGTTTAGCAGTTGATGAATGGGTATCAAGGTGTCGTTGAAGAGTCACAAAAAGACAAGAGTTCAGTCCGACCATGATTGACTAAAAAACATGCTATAGTTTGCATTTATAATATATTATAATACTAGACTTTTGTCCGCGTTTACACACGGTTCACCAACGTACAATTATTTTGAGCGGTAAGACGTAAAATATATATATATATATATATATATATATATATATATATAGTAGAAATATTTTATTAAAATTTAAATATCACTAAATATTTCTTTATACACCACAGTTTTTGTTTTAGTCTTGACCTTCCCATCAGCATCAAGTATAAGTAACTTCACATCTGCCCTGTTTTTAACTCTTGACAATGCGACATAAAGCTGGCCATGTGAGAATACAAGGTCTCTTAAATACAATCCAACCTTCGATAGAGACTGTCCTTGGCTGTTATTAATGGTCATTGCGGCACATACGGATATTGGGAATTGGCGCCTTTGGAAATTGACTGGAATCATGTTATCAGATGGTATTTGAGGAGTATTATCTAGTAAAAAATAAATAGTAGTGAAAAATATTTCTTACAAAATGTTAAAAGTATTTAAATAAAACATTTAGTATTCAAATATTTTTAAAGTTTAACCGAAATATATAATTTCAAATTCTAGTATTTAATATTTTAATTTTTACTTGTAATCAATTTGAGAAAGTTACAACCAAAATTATTGATTGTTATATTTTAAATATATTAAGAAATCATAATTTAAAGATAATAAATAGGTGTAATGGTTACCATTATTAACTTTAGCTCAAAAGTTTAATTTTTTTTAAAGATTAATTAATTCAAAATGTGTAATTAAAAGGATAAATAATATGTGTAAATTCTTACCATTATTAAACAAAATTTGAAATTTGAAATTTTGTCTAATTCGAAATTAAATATTTTGAATTTAATTTGAATTTTGAATTTCAAAATTCAAAATTTAACTTATTACCAATATTGTGAGTAATTTGAATGTAATAAGAAAATTTAATGAGTTCCTAATTTACGTAAGTTTCCTTTCTCATTCTCATTTATTAAGCTAAATTTTTGAATTTAGAATGGGTCTAATTCGAAATTAAATATTTCGAATTTTAATTTGAAATTTGAGTTGATAATTCGTTATTTAATTGATTACCAATATAAGTTAAACTAATATTAGGATAATATAGAGAAATTAATAGGATCAATTAATGTATTAATAAAAGTTGACACAACTTATGTAGGGACTTCGAATCATATTAACTGTGTAAATAAAAGGATAATTAGTATGTGTAATTCCTTACAATTATTAACCAAAATTTTAAATTTTGTTAAATTCGAATTTAAACATTTCAAACTTTAATTTGAAATTTGAATTAAAAATTCAATATTTAATTTATTACCAATATAAGCTAAATTAATATTAGAATAATATAGCACAATTAATATGATCAATTAATGTATTAATTGGAGAGTTGACACTACTTTGAATTTTATTAAATTTGTAATTAAAAGGATAATTAGTATGTGTAATTTGTTACCATTATTAATCAAAACTAAAAAAATTGAAATTTTGTATAATTTGAATTTAAATATTTTGAATTTAATTTAAATTTTGAATTTCAAAATTCAAATTTTAACTTATTACCAATATAAATTACACTAAATTTAGAAAGTGAGTAATTTAAATGTAATAAGAAAATTTAATGAGTTCCTAATTTACGTAAGTTTCCTTTCTCATTACCTTTATTGATCAAAACTAAAAAAAATTGAAATTTTGTATAATTCGAATTTAAATATTTTGAATTTAATTTAAATTTTGAATTTCAAATTTCAAATTTTAACTTACTACCAATGTAAATTACACTAAATTTAGAAAGTTAGTAATTTAAATGTAATAAGGAAATTTAATGAGTTCCTAATTTACGTAAGTTTCCTTTCTCATTCTCATTTATTAAGGTAAAATTTTAAATTTAGAATGGGCGTAATTAATATATATAATTATTATTAATGTGTATTTATTATCTACGAAAAATATGTGATTTTCAAATTTAATTATTTTTAAAAAGTCGAACAATTGTTTATATGGTAAAATCTTTGAATTTGGAATGGGCGTAAATATAGTTAATATATAATTATTTAACAAAAAATTAGGTTTTGATTAATATACAAAACATAATTTTGAAAAAATAAAGTTGGGATAACTATAAAAAAGATTTGAACAATATAGAAAAGTAACCTAGGAAATTAAACAATTAATGAACAAAATAATAAGGAGAATGAAAACTTACAACAGATTGAGTGGCGTCTCTACAACAATTGATTTTGTTTCAAGAAAGACCCATCACTTTTACGTTTAAGTCAGATTGGAAGAACGATCTAGTTTCAAAAGAAAAGGATATAGTATATTAATCTTCAATATCTTAAAATTGGATGTATAAAACACACATAATATAACTAAATCGGAAGTTTTAAATCATACCATAAAATTATATCCATATTAAATAATACCATTCAATTCTATATCCCCATAAATCGGAAGTTTTAAATCATTTCATAAAATTAGAAGGTTGAAAATAGGAAAGATCATAGATTCTTTTGAAAAAAATTAAATCACTTTCTGATTTTGACACGATGCAATCGGGTGCACCCACATCCGAGATCCATGATCCATCCAATCACCAACCAAACTAAAGATTTTCACTAAAAAAACATTATCTCAAGCATATGAAGATCCGAATTATATTAAATCCTCAAGAACAAATAAGAACAAATGATGAAAATTCTTGAACCCTTTAAACAATCTTAGTCGAATAAGAAGTTATGAACATGAAAGAAAAAATACGTGATGAATAATTTTCATTTTATTGGATCGATTGGTGGAAATTGGATGCTAGTTCAAATATATCTATCTAATACCATCATGTTCAATGGTTAGCTACCTCACAATCACAATTGAAACACATAAGAATTAATTAATGATTAATTCATGCTCTTCACGAGCTGAGACCCATACCTCCCATCGCATATATTGCATTTGCTACTGCATTGGCTGAGCATATTTATCTTGTAACAGTCGGCTTTTAACATCAGCCACCGAGAAAGAATCACCATCTTTGAATCCCAAGCCCAGCTATCTTCCGAACCTATCAAGCCAACCTGAGATAGAACATACATCACCTCTTGCATTTCAAAAAACATCTCGGCAATAGAAGTATTAACATCTCAGCAAAAAACATCACATACAATAACAATAATCAATCACTAATAATAAAGCCCTAAATACATAAAAAACAAACAAAAACGTATACATGACCAATTACAAAAATATCGCAATTAAGAAGCCAAAAGGTTAACGAAGTCGTACCTCTCCGCCTCTGCCACCGTCCAAAATTGATGCTTCTATTCAGAAAAAAAAATCCGATTGATAGACTTTCTGTTACAGAAAAATGGAATAGAGAGATACCTTGAAGGAGAAAATACGAAGGAGATGGATGAACGATGATGTGCCACAGATGGTTTTGATGATCGTCGAGGGAGAGCAGATTGCATGATAGATGATGATCGCCTATGGAGAGATGGTGAGATGAATGATCGAGATAGGTTACAAATGTATTAGGAAATTAGGAAAGTCTTCAATGAGGATTTTGACCATAATTAATTATTACTTCAATTTTTTGATTTTAAAAAAACGATTTTTTTATAAATAACCATAAGGTGACATGTGGCTTAATGAGAGGAGGAGAGAGGATTGCTAGGGGTGTGAGAGATTGACAAGTGTCCAAGAATGCTTTAAAATATTAGATGTATAGATACGTTTAACCTTATGTATCTACATAGCACGTTCGCTCGTCCCTCATATCTCATACCTTATGTATGATATGGCATTATCGATCGAGAAGTGCTTGGCGACAGAAACCCGTAGAAGCAGTGTTTTCAGATGCGTTTAACATTCTCATCACAAAAAGACATCTTTGTTGCTGATCCACTGCAATATTAGTTTTCAGAGTGTTACAATTATATATAATATAATATAATAATTACGTTTTTGCAATACTATGTTGACCCTACCGAGAAATTTCATCACTTTATCGAGACATTCCATAGAGCGACGGACAAATACCCTACAAGCGTACCCGTTGGACTGTTTTGGTACGTTAAGTAGAGCCTTGATCATATGTTTTGAATAGTACATCTTGTGTGATTTTGCCATCCAACCATCCACACTACAAAAGTAAGTGCACTTAGTATCACATCCGATATTTCGGTAAGGATCAAAAGGCATTGTTCATTACCATATAGTTTATATCAGTCAGGAAATTGTCCAAGTTGGACTCTAATGAATCCCATACTTTCACCTGTCATTCTTCATTTTTGAATACTATCAGGTTTCAATGATTATTCTTGAGCAATGAAAAAAATACCTATACATAAAAATCAACTAGTTAGTTCCAATATACACCCAAAGTGCATTGCATAATGTATTTTCATTTTTGAAAATGAGACATTAAATTACCTACTTCGTTCCTCGTAATTGTTCTATTTTGATTTGATACTTCATTTTCGACGAATCGTAGGAAAATACCATCTTCGTATGGGTGTGTCACGATTACGAATTTGTCTTATATTCAATACATTCGTGACATGGTTTATCAAAACATTAGACAACTATTTACCTAGCATCAGTTCTTCAAAAGCCTCTTCCACTTGCGGGACCCTTATGGGGGGGGGGGGATTTGTGGGGAGTGGAAGGGGGAAAGGAAATAATATTATATTGTGTTAAAGTTAAAAAAAAAAAAAAAAAAAAAAAAAAAAAAAAAAAAAAAAAAAACTGACCAATCATGAAGTGCCACGTGTACAAGCCATTTGCCCCACGCCGGTGCCTTCCCCCCCCCCCTCCCGCCCTCCTCCACGCCATAGCGGCGGTGGTGTTCCCCCCCTTCCCGCCCCCACTCCGGACAGTCTTAACATGAAAACAATCACTGTCTTCAACACCAGTTATATCATATCCTGGATATCTTGAAGATTTTCATAGCAGTGTTCAAGATACTTGCAACACCTAACATGAGGAACTTTTGAAGTTTAGATTGTGAAAGGACCGACATGTTTTAAGTCCACGCCAAGCTCCTCCGGTAGTTTCATGTCCTCATCAATCTCCTCCTGTATATTCTCATATACTTCATATTCTCATCAACTTTTATCTTCTCATCAAGAACTACTTCTTTCACATTTACTTTCATACTCTTATCAAGAACAAACCTTGAATTCAAATAACCCATTATCTTGATGCGGATTTTATCTGTTAACCCATTCATAACTTCCATGGTATCCATTACAAGTTCTACAATATCCATTTCATCATTGGTGTCAAATACTGCATTTGTAATGCCCAGACCAATGGTGCGTCATCACTTAGGTTCTATTAACTAGCACAAACTTAATTTTAAAACACTTACCTCATCAAACTTTGAAATATTCCCTTATGTGATAAAAATCCTTGGACTCCTTATTCGTCAATTTGGCGCAATGATTGGTAGGCTTGGTTTCTCCTTGTGAGAGCCAGGTTCGATCCCCATTGTATTCACTTTGGTGGGATATATTTGCCAAGTGATGGTTGGGCCTACCCTCTTTGGAGGGGTCAGGTTCAATTCTGATGGCCCCCGGTTTTCTACTACCGTGCATTTACTCCAGAGAGGCTTGCCTCTTGTGGAGGGTGTAACATCTGTCAAGTGGCAGGTGACGGAAAATTTTCCGGGTGGAAGCCTTAGTGCCCCTTATGCGCAGCCTCGACTCGCTTGTGGGCCGGCCACTCTCGTGTCAGCGTGGGCCCGGCTAAGACAACATAGTCTGACCATTAGAGGGTGCCTAGAAGACTCCCCTTCTGGAGGGTTGTGATGATCTCTGTCACAACATAGAAAATCCGCCTTCCAAAAAAAAATATAATTACAAAAAAAAAAAACCCTTTATTTAAAAATATGCCCCTATTTAAGCGTTACGTACCAAAGATAAAGATTAAAACTAACTTCTAAAAATACCACCGAGCCACCTAAATCCCTCTTGCCATCCCCTTTGGGTTTCTTGAATGTTTTAATTCCATTCACTAACTTACATAGGGTCTGTTTGGTATGAGGTAATGGAATGGATGAGGGAATGGAATGGACGAGGTAATGGAATGGATCATTACCATTCCATGTCTTGTTTGGTTGTCATGTGGGAATGAAACAAAACATTACTTTGTGTTGTTGGATAGACAAGAAAAAACGAATGAATAAAATCGATGGTTAGTGGCGGTGGAGGGTGGTGGTCAGTGGCGGTGATGGTGGGTGGTGATATGTGGCGGGTAGCGGCGGTGGTGGGTGGCGGCGGCTGTGGTCGGTGGCGGCGACGGTGGAAGGTGGAGGTGGATGGTCGTAATGGTGGGTGGGTGACGATGGTGAGTAGTGGCGGTGGTGGTGGGTGGCGGTTGGTGGTGGTGATGGTAGGTGGTGGTGTGTGACGGTAGCGTGGTGGTGGATGGCGACGGCGGTGATAGGTGGTGGCGACGACGGTGGTGGGTGGCGGCAACGGTGGCGATGGGTGGAGGTGGATGGCGGTGATGGTGGGTGGGTGACAATGGTGAGTAGTGGCGGTGGTGGGTGGAGGAGACGGCGGTGATGGGTGGCGGCGGTAGTGGTGGGTAAAGGAAGTTGTGGTGAGTGACGGTGGTAGGTGGTGGAGGTGGCGGTGGGTGGTGGTAGGCGGCGGTGGGTGGTTTTGTATGGCGGCGGTGGTGGGTGGGTGACGGTGGTGGGTGGTGGCGATGGTGGGAGGGTGAAGGTAGTGGGTGGTGGCGGTGGTGGGTGGTGACGGTGGTGGGTGGTGGCGGTGGTTGGTAGCGGTGGTGGTGGGTGGTGACGGCGGTGGTGGTGGGTGGTGGTGGCGGCGGTGGGTGGTGGCGGCGGCGGTGGGTGGTGGCGATAGTGGTGGTGGGTGGTGGTGGTGGGTTATGCTTTTGTTAGTAAAAGGTGAATGGGGATGGAATGAAAAAAAAACATGGGGGGTGGATGGAATGGTTTTGAGGGAATGGAATGCCTTGTGGAATGGGTGATTCCATTCCTTTAGCCAACCAAACACATTATTTTTCATTACCTTGTAATGGTCCATTCCATTCCCCCTTTCATTCCATCATACCAAACACTACCATATAGCTAATCCTACTCATGGTTAATTTCTTAGATCGTCACCACGTTCCACGTACTTCAAGAAATTTTTTCCTAAGTTACCATGAGAGGAAGCACAAACTAAATACGCCAAACATTAAATTAGAGCGAAAGTTCACTTAAAATCATCTACATTGTCCTTTCTTCGTAACAAACATTTAAGTAATTTCATACTCACATACTCCTCCTTTCCACACTCTTGACGAGAAACTGCGTGCTGTCAAAAACATAGGAAGGCCCGGTTGAAGGCTCGTGACTTTTCCTTTTGTAATACGATCAAAATCCTTTTCGCCTATTTTTAGAATAGGATCAAAATCCTTTAAAGTAAGTTGATGTTGTTTACCATCAGTGACTTTTCCTCTATGTTAAATCTAGTTGCTAGCTCCTTTACCAAATCACTATTTAGCTCATATCCTTTTAGACTTAAAAGAAAACTAAACGGACTCTATGCTAATTCGATACAAGAATCTAGATTGAACTTTTCTACTAATTTAGTAAATTTTGAAAGACAATACCTTATGTTAGTATACTGCTTCTTTGTTGCTGGTTCTGTTAGCATATAATATTTGATTTATCATTAGTATATATTATATATCATAAGTCTAGAATAGAAATAAGTGAACCATTGTGTCACAAGTTAGTTATTAATAGTTATTATAGTTTGAAGGGTCATGTCTATTAGAGACACACCCATTAGCCAAGTATAAATAGGCTTGTACCCCATCATTTGTAAATTGTATGAAACTTTCTTTGTTTATAAAACACTTAGTTTCTCTCAATCATTCCCTAAAACGATCCTGAGATCTCACATTTGGCATCAGAGCATTAGGTTCTTTCATTTGTTCCATCGATTACAAAAGACTCGAAGAAGGCGACGATCATATATCATCTCCTCTGTTTCACTGCAGAAAACAGAGACCGATATTGATTCAGTTTTAAACATCGGAACACGAATCAAAGGCCATCTAGGATTGTAGAAAGATCAATACACAAGTTATATAACCGTTAAAAGAAGGAACAGGCCGGAAAAGGAAAAATCCGGCGAGTCACCGAAATCCACAGAAGATTCGTTTATACACAATCAAACGGTTATATCTATCTCTGCCCCTCGTTTATAATCAAAATCGAATACGTACATCTTAATCCGATCAGAAACATCAAGTTCATATTGATACTCTGTTTCTTTTGTTCGATATTATTTTTCCCGCCAATTTTTTTTTTATCAAAAACAAGTTTTTTTTGGATTCAAACTTGAACCGAACGATTACTAATACAGAAGCAATTCGTTTTTTATAAAACTTATATCAAAAATATCAAAGATTAAGTTTTTTTTCGGGTTCAAGGAAAGACCAAAAAACTTAAAAAAATTTTTTTTTTTTTTTTTAAATTTAAATTGTCTTTATAAATTGAGAATAGAATTTTACATAATGACTGGTAGACGGGCAACAAGCTGCGCCGCCACCCCCTTTTTGAATAGCAAAACTAAACCTACTAAAGACAAATCCTTGCCTCTGGGGGGTCGAACAATTGCTATGAACGACCCGTTGAACTCTGGCAAGGAACCGGACGGCTTCCGGTGCCAACGCCCCAAAAGTATCAAAGGCTAATGGGACAAAAACATGTTGATTATCCTCACAAGCTTTGGCATGCTTCTCAATCTTCTTGGACTCGGCTTTCCGCATCGCCTGCCCGGTCACAAACCCAGTATCTCGAAAACCGACTAGCGGGGATACCCCTGTAAGGTCCACACAAGCGTGTTTCCCGCCCACCCATCCAAACACAAGCACATCTGCTGGGCGGAGAGTAGATCTCCCCTCTGTCGGGTCCGTTAGGAAATTAACTGGTGCCTCCTTTTTCGCTGATATCCCTGCCCGCCTAAGTATATCCCACAAGGCATCCCGAACAAAGTCATGGCGATACTTAAAACCTGGCAAGTCTTTGCAATGGACCGCGTGTTCCCCATATTGGTCCAAACAAGCCTTCCGACAAACTGGGCAAGTTTCATCGTCTGGGAACATAGGAATCATTAGGCGGTATTTAAGAATCGCCCTATATTCAACTGCTGACATCCGTTGCCCCAACCCTTCAGTTGATTTGAAATTTTAAAAAAATTGAAATTTTTTGTATTCGATCAGTTGATTTGAAAAAGGATTCAAATCTGTTTTGTGGAACAAAGTCTATTAGCGTTCCATCAGCCTTTCAATAAAAAAAAAGGGGGATCAGAATTTTTTAGGCAGAAGCAAGTTTACGTAACACATGAAAGAAGAAGATTGACTTTTTTGAAAGTCAAACGAAGAAAATAATATTATATTAAGGGTGTATTGTGAAAGAAAATTCATATCAGTGTTTTTTTAAAGTTTTTGTTCACTGATTCGAAGATTATATGATTTAGAAAAGTAAAAAAAAAAAAAAAAAGGAGGAACGGTTCTGATTTGTCCGGCCTGCAACCGAAGGACCAGTTCCTAGAACAGTTGGTTTGATTTGCTTGACAACCGAAAAACCCCGTTTTGGTTTTGATTTGCCCGGCAACCGAAAGCCCCGTTACTGTTCTCGGCACGCAACAATTGGTTTGATTTGTTAGACGACCGAAAGACCCAGTTGGTAGGTTTTGATTCGTCTTACAACCGAAGACCCCGTTATTGTTGTAGTAGAAAGGAATAGTTGGTTTTGATTCGTTATAAACGACCGAAAGACCCCGTTACTATTCTCGGAAGTAAGGTTTTGATTCGCTACGCGACCGAAAAACCAGAAGAAGATAATTTGATCCGAAGTCATTTAGGCTGATATCAAATTAATCCAAAGCAAGGTTGATATTGATTTGATCCGAGGCTAGCAAAGTATAATATCAAATCAATCCGAAACCAAAGAAGTTAAAGTTACGTTATTGTATTTACCAATATTGGAAAGAAGAAAAAGAAGACACAAACAATGACTAAGGAGAAGGAAGTCATAAGAGAAGAAGGAACGTCAATGACCTTCCAATGCCCAACTCTAAGTTCGACGAATTACACTATTTGGGCAGTAAAAGTTAGAGCAATCTTCAACATACATGGAATTTGGGAAGCAATAGAACCAACAGGTGAAGTCGATGCAAAGAAAAATGCCAAAGCTATTGCTTATCTTTATCAAGCCATGCCAGAAGAACTAGTATTTCAAATCGCTCATCATACAAACGCTAAAGACATTTGGGAAGATTTGAAAGCAAGATATGTAGGAGCAGACAGAGTCAAAGAAGCAAGAATGCAAACACTCGAATCAGACTTTGAAGCTCTAAAGATGAAAGACTCAGAATCACTAGATGATTTTACAGGCAAAATTAGTAAACTTGTCTCACAAGCCAACAATCTTGGATCTACAATTGATAACAAAAGATTAGTAAGGAAACTACTCAGTTCAGTACCAGAAAAGTACATCCAAATTGTTGCTGCAATCGAACAGTTTGCCGATCTTAATACTATGCCATTTCAAGAAGCTATCGGAAGACTAAAGGCATACGAAGAACGCATCAAGAAACCAGAAGAAGGTGAATCACACAGTAAACTCTTATTCACCAAAGAAGATGCTAAAGGAAAATTCAAGGAAGATAAATGTGAACATTGTGGTCATGCAAATTCAAGTCAAGGACGTGATAAAGCTAAAAATTGGAAGACTTGGAGAAACAAAGACAACAGGAGGTACCAACAAAACAAGAGCTATATAAGATGCTACAATTGCAATGATTTTGGACACCTCAAACACGAATGTCCAAAACTAAAAGAAAAGGAGGAAGCTCATCTAGTTCAATGTGAAGAAGTTGGACCAGTAATGCTATAAGCAAGACGTAATGAAGATGATCAAGACCCCACTACAAAGTATTGAAGATAAATCAAAATTAAGGGGGAGAATGTTAGCATATAATATTTGATTTATCATTAGTATATATTATATATCATAAGTCTAGAATAGAAATAAGTGAACCATTGTGTCACAAGTTAGTTATTAATAGTTATTATAGTTTGAAGGGTCATGTCTATTAGAGACACACCCATTAGCCAAGTATAAATAGGCTTGTACCCCATCATTTGTAAATTGTATGAAACTTTCTTTGTTTATAAAACACTTAGTTTCTCTCAATCATTCCCTAAAACGATCCTGAGATCTCACAGGTTCTCCGTATTCTTTCTTTATAGTGTCAGACATGTTATTCCACTTTTATTGTCGTTGCTTGGCTTTAAATTTATTTTTGTTCGCTTTCCTGAAATTTCTTGCCGTTGCACTTAGGCTTTAACGAACGGTGACTTGGTTGTCATTTGCCACTAGGTACTTGTCTAGTTGATTTTTCCAGCCTCACCGCTAAACATTTCTTAAACAGTTTCATTGCATCCCAAGGGCGAGCTGGTGTGATTGCATCTTTGTATCTAGACAAAATTACAGAAAACGTCCTGTACGTTTACCCAAAATTGCAAGTTTTGGCCTGTATGTATAAAACTTGCAGATTACAGCCTTTATAGTGATTTTAGTTACATGAAACGTCCTTTACAACAACCGCATTTATTTTTTTGTTAAGTGCCTCACATGCGAAGCATGTGAGGGTATTTTTGTCATTTTAGTTTTGCAATTTAATAATAATTATTATCATTATAGAAAACGAATATAAACCCCCAATTCATCATCTTCTTCGTTTATTGAAATCATCATCGTTTATGTCTTCTTCTAATTCCTCATCTCCTTCCTTTGTGTCGACTATGTATCTTAAGATCAAATAATGAGTTACAAGCTTCAAATAATGAACTACGATTTGCAAATAACGAGCTAAGAGCTGCAATACTGTAAGTTTCTTACAATTGATACATTAACAACCTATGTAGCAGGGACTAAGTAAGTGTGAGGTGTCATGAAAAAGAGGAATCGCGGATTAGACAAACATGGTCTAGAGGGCCATGATTGCCTAAGAGGCATGAAAAAAAATCATAATATTAACCATAGCTACGGTTTTGGCTGATAGATCATAAACAGCGGACTTGGACCGTGATAAATCAGTAACTCATAAATCTTCAGATTGATGACATAAATAGCGGACTTGGGCCGTGATAAATCAGTAAGTCATAAGTCTTCGGATTAATGACATAAATAGCGGACTTGGGCCGTGATAACTTAGTAAGTCATAAATCTTCGGATTAATGGCATAAATAGCGGACTTGGGCCGTGATAAATCGGTAAATCATTCAACCCTCAGGATAATAATAAAAATGTTGCAAATTGGGTTAATAATGAAAATGTTGCAAATCATTCTATTCCAGGCTAATTGCGGTTGACAACAACTGTCGGCCCGTGATGTAAGACTAAAGAGCGATTAAAAATTGTTGATTATGGCGGAATGCGGCGGTAAGGCATTGAAAGTTGTTTGAACCAGAAGAGTCGAGCTTCTGGTGGTGGTTGTGGCGGTGAAGTGGGACATCCGAATAGGGGTTTAAGTTTTGAGTTGTACTATTTAAAGAAAACGAAGGTCGGCTTGTTTTAAAAGATTTAGATTCAACTTTGGAGTGGTTTGTTTTTTTTTTTTTTTTTTTTTTTTTTTTTTTTTTTTTTTTGAGATAAAGCTTTGAATGTTCGGACTAATCGGAAACGATGAGGAAATGTACATCCATTTGAAAAATCAAATTGTTGTTATAATATTAATTTTCATCTTTTTTTTTTTTTTTTTTTTGTGTATGTCATATGCTTCTCAATTTTCTAAACTTTCATAGTTGAGTTGTAAAACAAAGCAATTATATAGTTGAGTAAAACAAAGCAAATATATGAAAATCATTTTACGCATATCTCCATTTTTTTTTTAAATTATCATACTTAAAATATAACACCCGAAATTGATGCGAAAGAAACTTTGGAAAAAATTATAGAAAGTATGAAAGATCGTATGATTAATGTTTAAAAAAAAACAAAGAACTTGAATGGTAGAGTATGTAGTTTTCATAGGATTAAATTGATAGAATACATGCGTAAGTTATAACAAATGATGAAAATGAGAGTATATGGTATAAGAATTCAAGCTTCAAGAGGAGACAATCAAAGATTTGTAGACGGTACGGTTATGTTGATCGAATCTAGATAATAGAGAGACTTACTACACAAACAATGGTTAGTCCTGAGTTCGATTCTCAGTCTCATTTTCGATGCACCATTAGCGTTTATATATAGGGTGTACCACAGCTAACCCACCACGTCTTTGGTGTTTCAAAAGTGTACTGAACATCTCCTCAGTTAACCTAAATAGAATTTCACACCACCTTAATGTACATGTAAATTCATGATTACGTTTCGGACCGCAATCACCAATTTACCTTACATTGGGGGTTTATGTCCTTTTATGACCCTAAACTACAACAATATATCAAAGCGAAAAATAAGTTTCAAAAGAATGATGTGTCTATGTGGTTGTGAAAACCAACATGTTGTGTTACGTTAGGGCTGGCAAATCGTGTCCCTAACAGGTTAACAGGTCTCTGACGCGCGCGAACAAATCAAGTTCTAAACATGAACACGACTCGTTTAACTCATTTATATCTCATGTTTATAACACAGTTTTATGTTTTATGTACCAAAAAAGGGAAATGAAAGATTTTTGCCTCTTAATTCTAAGTATTAAAAAAAGTCAAAAAATCAAGTAGTGTACTTTTCAGTCAAACAGGTCTTATCGTGTCTTAACAGGTTACCCATTGCCAGCTACGTGTCACTTAACACATAAATGAAATTATGTAATAATGAAAACATGTTTGGTTACAACGGCTTGCAAGCATATGAAAAGTTTAAGTATGAGTTACAACCCAAACGGGGAACCCACTGAGTAAGATGTTTGCACATAGTATACAAAATGAGTCCAACTGTTGAGCAGACACGAAAAACCTCTACCAGTCGTGGAGTAGGAACCTCTATCGATTGTTAAGCAGGTACGATGGCCTCTACCAGTCGTTGAGCAGGTTATTAGAACCTTTACCGACTGTTGAGTAGGCATGATGACCCCTACCAATCGTTGAGTAGGTTATTAGGTACTCCACTGACTGTTGAGCAGGTAATTCATCCTCTACTAGTTGTTGAGTGGATAAATGTAGCAAATGTAACCATTTTTTTGTAGTTCAACACGTATGATAATACACACATACAAGCAAGTTTGTAAAATGCAACAAGTATCAAGTATCTAATGCGACTTGTAATTGAGTTGTCCTAGAAGAGGTTATGAGCCTAGATATGGTTTTAATCATGTGAATAAGAATGAAAATGTATGTTAGGATGAGGAGTAAAGGCAGAAGCAACCACTACAGGGCGTGATTGAGGCGCTGGTCTTGAAAGTATGGATTTGTTGGAAAGTAGTGTATTTAGCTATTCTGCTTTGGATGAAAATAGAATTCTTACAATGTTTTAGTACGATTGGTAACTTGCCTAGATATGATTAATGAATTACATGAACATATTGTGTTTTTTTTTTCAGTATGAACAAAAACCCACTAAAAAGGTATTTTGTTTCTTTTTTTGTATAACACTATAGTACTCTTTGGAAAGATAATAAAACGCTCGCTAATTTGGTGTAATTTTTTTTTTAAAAAAAAATCTCTTATATAAAGGTTATTAACGTTTAAAAATTATGGGGGAAAACAGGAGAGAGAAAAAGACTTTGGAGGGAAAAAAGGGAGGAAGTTTCACCTAGTGCGATGTCACTCAAGGGTTTATTTTAAAAAAAAAAATTATTAAACCCAACCTAATGCCATGTAACACACCCAAAAGGAGAGATAGCCTAAATGAACGTCATGTTAGACCATGTTGTCACACCCTCAAAATCCACTTGCGGAGTTTTACCGCGAGGCGCGTTGTAACACCCCAACCGATGGCGGAATCATCGAGGTGTCACGAGGTGTCGATTGTTCAATAGCACATGGACTAAAATGTAAATTTTAAATAGTAAACATAATCCATTGTTCAAACCAAAATACAACTTGTCTCAAAGAAACACAAAACATATTGAATATAGTTCAATTTTATTAAAGCACTAGGTCCAAAACCTAAGCGTGTAAAGCAAAACTTGATCAAACAGCACCTGAAACATGTACAAAAATAATTTTGTCAACACATATAATGTATTGGTGAGTACATCCATTTGAGAGATATAATATTTAAAGTTTTCGCAATTCCTGTGTTGTATACCGTTTGCAAATATGAAATAAATGATATCGGTCAAAACCAAGCCTTGATGAAAAATGACTAACACATGAATAACCAACTGAATAATGAATTAACAAGACAATGACCAAGATCCTCTTTTACAGAGTCTCAAGGGGGTATACCATAGTACTATTCATTGAAAAGCTAGGCCGCAGAACGGTTAATGATTTTGACTAATTATACACATAAATTCACATAAAGCAAACACACATGAGAATTGCATAAAAATATCATTTGATAATAATGTACATGAGTAGCCCCAAAATAGTAAAACAGTAAAAAGGGGAAAGATATACTCACAGTTTCGCTACGTATAAATTCCGAGGATGTTCGTCGTAAGGCTTAAAAATTCCGAAGAATTCAACCTATATATAAAAATACTAAATGAGGAAAATGACTTAAAAGTCTAAGACAATCAATCATCTAAGGCATTAGGGCTTGCTAGACTCGTATTAGGGAAGATAAAATTATTAGTAATGACTTGAACGACAGTTTTTGAAATAAATATATTTACGATGAACTTAGTAAATGACTAAAACTCTCATGAATTACACATATAGATATAAATTCCATTTTATAGGAAAATAGCCTTGAAATAGAGTTAATGATTTATATTTAATTTAAACAATTTATTATTAAATCTAATTTAATTACATAAATAAGACAAGGTATGATCCCGAAATGATATTATTATGAGAAATAATTATTTTATGATGTGGAATACTAAAATAATATTTCCATAATTTCTTTGCATTTAAAACATTTTTAATGAATTTAAATGATGTTTTAATGATTAAAATTAGTAAAAATGACAAAAATAATCATTTTATAAGAAATTATATTTTATTACAGTTTATTATTCATAGAAATAATTCTCCAGAAAATTTGAGGTTAAAATCCCTAAAAATGAATTTTTAATCATTTAATTATGATTAAAATGATTAAATTCAATAAAAATATAAAATTAATGCATTTTCCGAAAAATAAAAGTGTGGAAGTCTTATTTTAAATGTCAAGATGTTATGTTTAAATTTTCATGATTTTTGGATAAATAATGAATTTATTACAATTATTCTAAGTTTATATGTAATATATATATATATATAACTAAAGGAAAGAATTATAAACAAAAAAACCAACAAAAAAAGAAATGGGTCCAAGGGGAGTCGAACCCGGATCCCCTTGGTATAACCCAACTCTCTTAACCATTAGTCCACCTATGCCATTTGTTAACATATTAGATTCTGAATTGTATTTATGTTAAAAATAAAATGTGTCTTCTTCCCCAAATCATCTAGCTAAGAACCCTAATACTTACCAAATCAAATTCGTTCATATTAGTGATCTGTAATAAGGGGGTTTTAGCCTAATATACTCGACTAAAACATAACAACCAAGATTAGACACTTACAACTTCTTTTCGGCTCACAATTGAAGCTTTTAAAACTCGCAAAAAAAACGCAAAAGGGTGGTCTTTCTGCACGATTTTGTACGAATTTTGTTGTGGGTTTTGATGTGTAATGGTGCAGCAACCATCTACAATCATCTAGGTATTTATACATGTTTAAAAAGAACGCTTTTAAGGTAGTTATAAAGCTCGCCGGTTTCATCATTAAACCCACGATTAAACGCCTTAAAAACCCGTCATTAACCCAAATAAATGATTGAAATGCGTTAATTATTGATGGAGAAGACGTTTGGAACGATAAAGAATTGAAACGGACGCGTAAAGGAGAGTTTAAGGCCTTGCCGGAATTAAATCCGGCGGCCGGAATTCCATTTTTTTTTGGCCGGATTTGCGTGAGGCAGCAGCAGATATGAATAAAAAAATTTTAAACTTTCAGGACTTGTCACATTTGGCCCCTCTTATTTTATTTGGTTAGATTTAAAGTTTCCTAGTTAGTTTTCCTTTAATAACAACTAACTAAGCTAACTTTTTAACTTGAAACTTGTATAACTAGGAATTTTTATGATATACGTATATTTTTCCGAACCACGTTGCAACATACGCGTTAAACTTAAATCGAGATTGAGATCCAAAAGAACACGCAATTTAATATAATTTAAATTTTGCACATTTATTAAATTTGAAAGCGACCACAAATACAGGAAATATTAGAAGGACTAAAATTGTAAATTAGATAAAAGCCAAGGGTGACGGATGTCACAGTCTCCCCTACTTTAGAAAATTTCGTCTCGAAATTTATTTCAAGTGGAGGTTCCTGTAAAGAGATGAGGGTACTTCGTCTTCATTTGGTCTTCACGTTCCCAAGTAAATTCTGGGCCCCGTTTAGACTCCCAACGAACCTTGACAATAGGAATACGGCTACGCTTAAGAGTCTTGACTTCACGATCCATAATTTCCACGGGTTTCTCCGTGAAACGCATCGTTTCGTCAACCTGAATATCCTCCAGTGGAACATGTAAATTCTCATCCGCCAAACACTTTTTCAAGTTCGATACATGGAAGGTAGGGTGAACGTTGTTGAGTTCATCGGGAAGGTCTAGCTTGTAAGCCACTTTTCCAATCCTTTCCAAAATCTTAAATGGGCCTACATATCTTGGAGCAAGCTTTCCCTTTTTCCCGAACCGAAAAACACCCTTCCAAGGTGAGACTTTAAGAAGAACCATGTCACCAACTTGAAATTCCAAGGGTTTACGCCTTTGATCAGCGTAACTCTTCTGTCTACTCTGAGCTGCCAGTAAGGATCCACGAATAACCGCAATTTTGTCTGTTTTTTCCTGGACAAGTTCAGGACCAGTAATGAGAGTATCACCGACCTCACTCCAACACACAGGAGAACGACATTTGCGACCATAAAGAGCTTCAAAAGGTGCCATACGGATACTGGCATGATAGCTGTTATTATACGAAAACTCAACCAAAGGCAAGTGTGAATCCCAATTACCACCAAAATCTATGACACAAGCCCGAAGCATATCTTCTAATGTTTGAATAGTACGTTCCGTTTGACCATCTGTCTGAGGATGGTATGCTGTGCTAAGATTTAGTTTGGTTCCCAACGCGTCGTGAAGAGTTTGCCAAAAACGAGAAGTGAACTTGCTGTCACGATCAGAAATGATGCTCAAAGGAGTTCCATGACGACTAATGATCTCGGCGATATAAAGATTAGCCAGTTTCTCAGCTGAATAAGTCTCACGAATGGGTAAAAAGTGTGCAGATTTGGTTAAACGATCCACAATGACCCATATACTATCATGACCTCGTGCAGTGCGGGGTAATTTAGTAATGAAGTCCATAGCAATGTTCTCCCATTTCCACACAGGAATCTCTGGTTGTACAAGCAAACCAGATGGGCGTTGATGCTCAGCTTTGACCTTGGCACAAGTAAGGCATTTAGCCACGTAGTGAGCTATATCCTTCTTCATACCGGGCCACCAATACATGGGACGCAGATCCTGATACATTTTATCTGCACCAGGGTGAATGGAGTAACGAGTCTTATGAGCCTCGTCCATGATAAAGGTTCTAAGATTATCACGATCAGGAATCCATAAACGATTGGAGAGATAAAGCAATCCATGTTTCGTCTCCAAAAGATTTTCAGCTCCACATGACATTTCGTTGTACATATTGCCTTCAGTAACCGAAACATGTTGGGCTTCATAGATTCGAAGTTTGAGATCATGAGTCTGAATGCAGTTAAGTTGAGTATATACCTTGCGACTAAGAGCATCAGCCACAACATTCGCTTTTCCAGGATGATAGCGAATCTCACAATCATAATCATTTAGAAATTCAACCCATCGACGTTGACGCATATTTAGATCTTTTTGGTTGAAAATATGTTGAAGACTTTTGTGATCAGTAAAGACCACACATTTAGTACCATACAGATAGTGTCTCCAAATTTTCAATGCGAACACAACGGCTCCAAGTTCAAGATCATGAGTAGTGTAATTTTTCTCAGATGTTTTCAATTGTCGTGATGCATAAGCGATGACCTTGCCTCGTTGCATGAGAACACAACCAAGGCCTAGGTGAGATGCATCACAGTACACCACAAAATCGTCAACACCATCAGGAAGAGAGAGTACAGGAGCGTCGCAAAGCTTTTGTTTCAAAGTTTGAAATGCTTCTTCCTGACTGGATCCCCATATGAAAGGTTTATCTTTGTGAGTCAAAGAAGTAAGTGGAACCGCGATCTTTGAAAAGTTGGCAATGAATCGACGGTAGTAACCAGCAAGCCCAAGAAACGAACGAACTTCAGTGGGAGTTGTGGGTACAACCCAGCTTTTTATGGCTTCAATCTTAGCAGGGTCTACGTGTATCCCTTTGTCGTTTATTACGTGACCAAGGAATTGAACTTCCTTAAGCCAAAATTCACATTTGGAGAACTTGGCATACAGTTGCTCATCACGAAGAAGGCTTAAAACTTGACGAAGATGTTGTTCGTGGGTAGTCCTGGATTTGGAATAAATGAGGATATCATCAATGAAAACTATTACGAATTTGTCCAAGAAAGGTTTGCAAACTCGATTCATTAGATCCATGAAAACCGCAGGTGCATTTGTTAAACCAAAAGGCATAACCATGAACTCATAGTGACCGTAACGAGTTCGAAAGGCGGTTTTGGGAATGTCATCCTCATGAACACGAAGTTGATGGTATCCAGAACGAAGGTCGATCTTCGAAAAACAGACTGCACCCTGAAGTTGATCAAAAAGGTCATCGATGCGAGGTAGAGGGTAACGATTCTTTATCGTAAGCTTATTAAGTTCACGATAATCGATGCACATACGAAAAGTCCCATCTTTCTTCTTAACAAACAATACTGGAGCTCCCCAAGGCGAGGAACTCGGACGAATGAAACCTTTGTCAGTTAATTCCTGAAGTTGGCTAGCAAGTTCTTGCATTTCTGAAGGTGCAAGACGATATGGAGCTTTAGCGACGGGAGTAGCACCAGGAACAAGATCAATACGAAAATCAACAGAACGAACAGGAGGTAAACCAGATAAATCCTCAGGAAAAACCTCTGGAAAATCACACACAACTGGAACATCTTGTATACTCTTACCCTTCTCCTTCTTTTCCACCACATGAGCCAAGAAAGATATATACTTCTTACGAAGATATTTTTGAGCTTGAGTGCAAGACATAAGTTTCAAACCCTTCGATGTCGTTTCCCCATAAACAGATAAAGATTCACCAGATGGAAGCGGAATTCGAATAAATTTCTCGAAGCAAACAACCTCGGCATGGTGTTTAGCAAGCCAGTCCATGCCTACTATGACATCGAAACTACCCAATTTCATGGGTACCAGGTCAATAGAAAAATCATAGTCATTTAGATTCAACGTGCAATTTCGAATCACAGATTTTATAACAATAGGATTTCCATCAGCAACTTCCACGGTAAAAGGATGTGTAAGATGAGAACGATCACGAGCAAGTAAGGGTTCAAATTCTAACGAGACAAAACTCTTATCCGCCCCGGTATCAAACAAAATTGAAGCATATAAATTGTTAATAAGAAATGTACCGTTGACCACATCATTGGCAGCCTGAGCTTGACTAGCATTAATGTTGAAAGCACGGCCGCGAGCTGGAGCTGCCTGGATTGCTGGAACTGCTAGGGCTGCTGGAGTTTGTTGGCGAGACTGGATAAAAGCAGTTAGGTGAGGACATTTATCTTGCATGTGGTTAGGATCACCACAAGCATAGCAAGCTCTGAGTTGACCGGTTTTCTAGGTACTGCGGCAGTGAGAGGTAGTATGACCCATCCGACCACAAGAGTTACATTTCCAGCAAGGTCGGTCAGTTGGGTGATGCCAGTTGCATTTATTACATTTGGGATACGTGCCAGTATACGGTTTTGGGGTTGACTGGGCTTGAGGTGCGACAGGTGGGTTAGCAACAGGAACTTGATTAACAGGTGCAACAACAGCATAATTTTGACTCCTGCCCTTACGTTTCTTGTTGGATCCAGAAGTAGAGGTAGAGGCAGAGGTACTCTTGAGAGGTTCAGTGGTAGCAGGGGTTGAAGAGGTTTCAGTGGATCGCTTAGTACCTTTACGAGTCAGGGTACCATCCTTGACATGCTTGTCGGTAAGAGATGCTGCCAGACGAATGGCATCCTCTACAGTAGCAGGTTTACTCCCCATAACTGTATCATGAATCTGGGGTGGTAATCCCTCAATATACTTCTCAATGGCTAAGGGCAGTGGTGTCACCATACGAGGAATCAGTAAGCTCAGCTCATGATAACGGTTGTTGTAGGGAACGTTGTTTCCACTATCCTGTTTGAGGTGATAGAATTCATCCTCCAACTTCTTCATCTCACTACGAGGACAGAACTCAGTAGTCATGGCAATTTTGAAATCATCCCAAGACATAGCTAAAGCAGCTTCCGTCCCGCGAGCATGTTTTTCACCATTCCACCAAGTGAGCGCTCTCTTTTGAAGAACACCCGTGGCATGACGAACTCGTAGGTTGGCTGGACAGTCGCTATTAATGAACGTATTCTCCATACTTTCGAACCATTCAAGTAACCCAGTGGCTCCCTCAGTGCCATTAAACTTGTTGGGATGACAAGAGTTGAAATGTTTGAATGTGCACTTATTCTCACTAGTGCCACCATTTCCACCCGCATTCCCGTTAGAGTTCCCATTCGAGCTACCGTTCGGGTGAAGGTTTGGAATAATAGCATTAATAATGTTAGGAACAAGGGTTTCCAGCTTGTCATTGAGCATGGTCGCGATACGCTGATCAGACTTCAATTTAGCTTGACGCTTAGAAGCTCTTTTGCGGGATTCGCGATCAGACATCTACAAAAATAAAGCAACACCTATGAGATTCAACACATAGCATACGAGAAATTGCATAATTAAAGAGTAACCTAGAAATCAACATAGAAAAATTTCCAATAGATTAATAATGAAAATCAAATCATGATAAAAGCAAATGAAATATCAAGAATAAAATGAGATATTTGGGATTGTTTCTCATGAAACTGGTGACTAACCAAAGAAATTGAAATATTATTAGTGACTTGTGGGGGCGTACTTTAGCCTATAAGTGAATGCTCATCCCGAGAATTCCCAGGTAGGTAAACGGGTCCCTCGTCTGATTGGGATTTATGCGAATTACCAACCTAGCCAGAAAACCCAGAATACAGGCGCTCACCCTTCCAGATTGCACGTGCCCCGTCACAAATAATTTTCCAAAATTTTAGCGGATCTCGAGATGTG
Source organism: Ambrosia trifida (assembly GCA_028751855.1). Classification (NCBI taxonomy): domain Eukaryota; kingdom Viridiplantae; phylum Streptophyta; class Magnoliopsida; order Asterales; family Asteraceae; genus Ambrosia; species Ambrosia trifida. The sequence continues at coordinate 2,821,475 of CM054126.1, read as the reverse complement.
GAAATATATATCTTTGAGGTGTGGATTTCACTCCTAACTCAAGGATATACGTCCAAAAATTTTTAAAATATGTTGGAGTGAAACGGGTCACTAAGTTAAGGATATCACTCCTAGCTTAGTGATTTAAGTTTCTTTTGGAGGGATAGATTCCTTGAGATTTGGACGTCTCCTATCTCGAAAGGAAAATATTCCAAGATAAATAAATAAAATATGTAAGGAGTGAAACTATTTCCCCAAGATATGGATATCACTCCTAACTTGATGTTTTCGTTTCGTTTGTGGAATATGATTTTCTTGAAATAAAAGGAGAAAAATCTGTCTAAAGAAATATGAGGATAAAAGAAAGCATATAATGGGTAGCTTAGTTATAGTCTAGGTCAAAAGCATTTACTAATAACCTAATTCCCTATAACCATGGCTCTGATACCAATCTGTAACACCCCAACCGATGGCGGAATCATCGAGGTGTCACGAGGTGTCGATTGTTCAATAGCACATGGACTAAAATGTAAATTTTAAATAGTAAACATAATCCATTGTTCAAACCAAAATACAACTTGTCTCAAAGAAACACAAAACATATTGAATATAGTTCAATTTTATTAAAGCACTAGGTCCAAAACCTAAGCGTGTAAAGCAAAACTTGATCAAACAGCACCTGAAACATGTACAAAAATAATTTTGTCAACACATATAATGTATTGGTGAGTACATCCATTTGAGAGATATAATATTTAAAGTTTTCGCAATTCCTGTGTTGTATACCGTTTGCAAATATGAAATAAATGATATCGGTCAAAACCAAGCCTTGATGAAAAATGACTAACACATGAATAACCAACTGAATAATGAATTAACAAGACAATGACCAAGATCCTCTTTTACAGAGTCTCAAGGGGGTATACCATAGTACTATTCATTGAAAAGCTAGGCCGCAGAACGGTTAATGATTTTGACTAATTATACACATAAATTCACATAAAGCAAACACACATGAGAATTGCATAAAAATATCATTTGATAATAATGTACATGAGTAGCCCCAAAATAGTAAAACAGTAAAAAGGGGAAAGATATACTCACAGTTTCGCTACGTATAAATTCCGAGGATGTTCGTCGTAAGGCTTAAAAATTCCGAAGAATTCAACCTATATATAAAAATACTAAATGAGGAAAATGACTTAAAAGTCTAAGACAATCAATCATCTAAGGCATTAGGGCTTGCTAGACTCGTATTAGGGAAGATAAAATTATTAGTAATGACTTGAACGACAGTTTTTGAAATAAATATATTTACGATGAACTTAGTAAATGACTAAAACTCTCATGAATTACACATATAGATATAAATTCCATTTTATAGGAAAATAGCCTTGAAATAGAGTTAATGATTTATATTTAATTTAAACAATTTATTATTAAATCTAATTTAATTACATAAATAAGACAAGGTATGATCCCGAAATGATATTATTATGAGAAATAATTATTTTATGATGTGGAATACTAAAATAATATTTCCATAATTTCTTTGCATTTAAAACATTTTTAATGAATTTAAATGATGTTTTAATGATTATAATTAGTAAAAATGACAAAAATAATCATTTTATAAGAAATTATATTTTATTACAGTTTATTATTCATAGAAATAATTCTCCAGAAAATTTGAGGTTAAAATCCCTAAAAATGAATTTTTAATCATTTAATTATGATTAAAATGATTAAATTCAATAAAAATATAAAATTAATGCATTTTCCGAAAAATAAAAGTGTGGAAGTCTTATTTTAAATGTCAAGATGTTATGTTTAAATTTTCATGATTTTTGGATAAATAATGAATTTATTACAATTATTCTAAGTTTATATGTAATATATATATATATATATATATAACTAAAGGAAAGAATTATAAACAAAAAAACCAACAAAAAAAGAAATGGGTCCAAGGGGAGTCGAACCCGGATCCCCTTGGTATAACCCAACTCTCTTAACCATTAGTCCACCTATGCCATTTGTTAACATATTAGATTCTGAATTGTATTTATGTTAAAAATAAAATGTGTCTTCTTCCCCAAATCATCTAGCTAAGAACCCTAATACTTACCAAATCAAATTCGTTCATATTAGTGATCTGTAATAAGGGGGTTTTAGCCTAATATACTCGACTAAAACATAACAACCAAGATTAGACACTTACAACTTCTTTTCGGCTCACAATTGAAGCTTTTAAAACTCGCAAAAAAAACGCAAAAGGGTGGTCTTTCTGCACGATTTTGTACGAATTTTGTTGTGGGTTTTGATGTGTAATGGTGCAGCAACCATCTACAATCATCTAGGTATTTATACATGTTTAAAAAGAACGCGTTTAAGGTAGTTATAAAGCTCGCCGGTTTCATCATTAAACCCACGATTAAACGCCTTAAAAACCCGTCATTAACCCAAATAAATGATTGAAATGCGTTAATTATTGATGGAGAAGACGTTTGGAACGATAAAGAATTGAAACGGACGCGTAAAGGAGAGTTTAAGGCCTTGCCGGAATTAAATCCGGCGGCCGGAATTCCATTTTTTTTTGGCCGGATTTGCGTGAGGCAGCAGCAGATATGAATAAAAAAATTTTAAACTTTCAGGACTTGTCACATTTGGCCCCTCTTATTTTATTTGGTTAGATTTAAAGTTTCCTAGTTAGTTTTCCTTTAATAACAACTAACTAAGCTAACTTTTTAACTTGAAACTTGTATAACTAGGAATTTTTATGATATACGTATATTTTTCCGAACCACGTTGCAACATACGCGTTAAACTTAAATCGAGATTGAGATCCAAAAGAACACGCAATTTAATATAATTTAAATTTTGCACATTTATTAAATTTGAAAGCGACCACAAATACAGGAAATATTAGAAGGACTAAAATTGTAAATTAGATAAAAGCCAAGGGTGACGGATGTCACACGCGTGACAAACCAGGATCCAAACCAACGATCACAATAAACAAGTCTAAATGTAATTAATGCAATACCAAAACAAAGTTTTAAAATCCCGTTTACAGCGGAAGCTTATTCAAAATAAAGTTCAACATAAATAATCAAAGTTCAATGTTTATGAAATCATGCAACTCTATCTAGACGCCGTGCAGACGCGTGCGCCCTAGTTCCATTGTGCTACCTTAGCGACCTGAGAAAACATGTAAAAGTTTACGTCAGCACAAAAATGCTGGTGAGTTTACAGGTTTGCAGTTCAAGTACCAAGTCCACCTGTCCATACTATAACAAATAGAAAACCAGTATACGCTAGCTAGGCGTACGTTTTGTTACTACCACGATTGGAAAACCATTACTAACGCGAATACCAAAAGTATGCCCGATGTAGTTCCTGTTGTTCCTGTTGTTCCTGTTTGAGACAATATGCACCCGCCGACCCTCCAAGTCGACGAGCGGGGTTGGTCACTCCCAATAGCGCTATTCACATTTCCCCGTTGTGCAAACCCGCACATTCATGGTTCCCCCCGGGACTTCCAAAGATCGTGTAGTACACAATAGAAACCCATAGTATGACAGTAGTTACCAAATAATCGTTTTAACACATGTTTTCTCCCCCGAAATATGAAACCAGTTTAAAAGAGGGGCCGTAAACTCACCTTAAGTTGCTTTACTCCTAATCCCGAGTAAACTCAGCTGCTATGTTAGTCCCGTACAGTGGCGACCTAACATACGACAGTTACAAGTACTTAGACTAATAACCCGCAGGTTAATTAGTCCCTAGATGTCCAGACCATAACCAAGTTCGTTTTGAAAATACCGTGACTGTTTAACTGACCCAATTGACAAGACTCGACATCCCATTGGTGACCCGAGACTCCCCGTGTTATGTTTACGCTCCAAAACATACAATAACGCATCTACACTTAACATACGTTAACACACACAACAAGTTATAGCACATAGTTCACGTATCACCGAATTACATCCAAATATGTGTTACCAAGTTATTAGACATGTTACGGAGTTCCTAGCATGTTTCTACATGTGAAATCGGGTCTCGGAATGCTAATTTACACTTACAGCAGCAGTACACGCGATTAGGAAAAGTCAACTAGTGATTAGAAAAGTCAACTAGTGATTAGACATCCTATTCGCCCCTATTATAGGCGAATAGGGGCTATTCCCCTTTACTTCATGCGATTAGGGGCTATTCCCCTGAACTTACTAGTGATTAGGGCTACTCGCATGAACTTACTAGTGATTAGGCTTCTACTCGCCTAACTTACTAGTGATTAGGCTTCTACTCGCCTATATATTGGCGATTAGCCTTGTAATCGCATGAGTTATAGGCGATTAGCATTGCTACTCGCCTGTAACCATGTTGTTCCGGTTTTTCGCGCGTTTAACGCTCCAAATCAGATCCAGAACGTGTGTAACTACCCAATATCATCCCAAACACTATCCTAAACATGTTTAACCCAAAACCCTTCGTTCAACCTCGTATAATCAGTCCTGCATGCAACCCAAAACAATCCAAACACTATTCACATAGCATGCAACATCAATTAACGCATGTAATCATAACCCTATTATCCGATTACTGAGTTTTCTATCATCATACTAATAATATTAATTCTGACCTAGCATGACAATACATCAAAACATCATCAAGATCCATAAAAATCCTATCTTTCTAATCATACATACCCATAACGTATGTTAATTAGTTATAATCCGTTTAACAACCCTTATTGACGATTTTCAGAAAGCTTTTTCGTTTATGAACAGGTCTGGACCATTAGGGATTGATTAAAAACGTTTACAAAGTGTTATGGATGAGAATCAAACCTTGGAATTGTAAAAGATTGATGGTTAGACCTTGAAACCTTGTGTTTTTGATCAAAATCGCCTTCCATAGGTTGTTTAAGTGTTTGGGGCGGTTATGGGACGACTAGGGTTGATATTAGGGAGTTTAGGAGGTTAAGTGTTGTATTTATAGGCGTTCCTAGTCGTTCCAGCACGTTACATGCGATTGTGCAGCAGTTCATGCGATTAGGGCTTGTAATCGCCTAATGTTCATGTGATTAGGGGCCTACTCGCCCATAACTCACACGAGTAGGGCCTACTCGCCCTTATGGGCTCCCTACTCGCCTCCCCTATAGGGGAGTAGACCTCCTACTCGCCTATAGGGTTTGGCCTTGTGTGTTTTGCGCGTTAAACCCCGTTTTAACATATGTTAATGCATATTCATGTACCGACAAGTCACATAATGATTGTAAACACATAACACAAGTAAATACACATATTTACACTCGTTCACCAATTCCCGGGACTCGAGACTCGTACGTTCCGTATGCCCTGACGATCCTACAAATCGTCACCGTTTGTACACTTGGTTAAGGACCGACATCTAACGAACCTCTAGACCAACATCCAATGATCTTCTAGACTAACCAATAGTTCCCGAACCATATCCCGACTTAACTAACCCAGTTAAGTACAATATACGCGTGACTCGCTAAGGTAGACTTTCATCTAGACCACGTTGTTAACCAGAATTTGCCAGGTGTCACATCATCCCCACGTTAAAAGAATTTTCGTCCCGAAAATTTGTACAAGTACAGAAAGAACAAAAGAAATAACGAAGGAAACAAGCAAAAGGTAGAAACCAAAAGAGAGAGATTTACCCGAATTGTCACATCATCCCCACGTTAAAAGGAATCTCGACCCGAGATTCATTCAGCTGCCGAAGAGACATGCCTCGACTCGAACGCTTCCTTAGGAAAAAGATGAGGATACTTAGACTTCATCTGATCCTCTCGTTCCCACGTATATTCCGGTCCCCGGTTTGAGTTCCACCGAACCTTAACGATACGGATCTTGCTGTGACGTAGGCTACGAATCTTGTAATCAAGGATCTCTACAGGTTCTTCCACAATCCGAAGACGATCATCAACCTTGATCTCTTCCAGTGGAACGATGAGAGACTCGTCAGCCAGACACTTCTTCAAGTTTGACACGTGAAAGACGTTATGTACGTTACCGAGCTCCGTCGGTAGATCAAGTCGATATGCCACCGGCCCAATCCGTTCCAGGATCGTAAATGGGCCGACATATCGCGGATTGAGTTTGCCACGCTTCCCAAAGCGTATGACGCCCTTCCACGGTGAGACTTTTAGAAGTACCTTGTCATTGACTTGGAATTCCAGTGGTTTGCGACGCTGATCAGCATAGCTCTTTTGCCGGTCCCGTGCCGCCGCCAACCGATTACGAATCTGTACGATCTTTTCCGAAGTTTCGTACACTAGTTCAGGCCCAGTGAGTTGACTCTCACCCACTTCAGCCCAACAAAGAGGAGAACGGCATTTCCGTCCGTACAGTGCTTCGAACGGAGCAGCCTTGATGCTCGTGTGATAACTGTTATTGTACGAGAATTCTACTAACGGTAGATGAGCTTCCCAACCCTTGCCAAAATCGATCACACATGCCCGCAGCATGTCTTCTAAAGTTTGAATCGTACGCTCACTCTGACCGTCAGTCTGTGGATGGTAAGCCGTACTCATGTCTAGTTGGGTACCCAAAGCCTTGTGCAAAGACTTCCAGAAGTGAGAAGTAAAATGGGAGTCACGATCCGAGATAATAGAAACTGGTACTCCGTGCTTAGAAACAACTTCTTTCAAGTAAAGACGAGCCAAACGATCCATGGTGTCGGTCTCCTTAATAGCAAGAAAATGGGCTGATTTCGTCAACCGATCGACAATCACCCATATCTTGTCGTTCCCGCTTGGTGATTTAGGAAGTTGTGTGACGAAGTCCATAGTAATCCGTTCCCATTTCCATTCCGGAATTTCAGGTTGTTGCAGGAGACCCGACGGTTTCTGGTATTCCACCTTGACCTTAGCACAGGTCAAGCATTTGCTCACGTATGAGGCTATGTCCGACCTCATGTTTGGCCACCAGTAAAGCACCTTCAGGTCTTGGTACATCTTATCCGAACCAGGATGAATAGAATACCGGGACTTATGAGCCTCATCAAGGACAAGCTCCCGTAGTCCCCCGAACAAAGGAACCCATATGCGTTCTGCGAAGTAGTGCAGGCCATCAGGCCTTCGCTCTAGGTGCTTGTCGGCACCGTGCATAGTTTCAGCTTTAATGTTTTCCTCCTTCAAAGCTTCCAATTGGGCAGAACGGAGTTGATCAGGTAACGACGAATGGATAGTGAGCTGCAACGCCCGAACGCGACGAGGTTTAGAAGATTCCTTCCTGCTCAAGGCGTCTGCTACAACATTCGCCTTGCCAGGATGGTACTTAATAGCACAATCATAATCGTTCAAAAGTTCAATCCAGCGACGCTGCCGTATGTTCAAGTGTTGTTGGTCGAAAATGTGTTGGAGACTCTTGTGATCGGTGTAGATGGTGCATTTGGTACCGTACAAGTAATGTCTCCAAATTTTCAACGCGAATACCACAGCACCCAACTCCAAGTCATGAGTTGTGTAGTTCTTCTCGTGCACCTTAAGTTGACGAGAAGCATACGCAATCACTTTCTCGCGTTGCATCAACACGCAACCGAGTCCATGAATGGAAGCATCACAGTAAACAACAAAATCATCAGGACCCTCAGGTAAAGACAAAATAGGAGCAGAACACAGTTTAGACTTTAGTTCCTCAAACGCGGACTCTTGTGATTCACCCCAGTCGAACTTCCTATCCTTCTGAGTGAGAGTGGTGAGGGGTTGAGCAATCTTCGAGAACCCCTGAATGAAACGACAATAATAGCCCGCAAGGCCTAGGAATTGCCGCACCTCAGTTGGCGTCTTTGGTGCTCCCCAGTCCTTGATCGCTTCGATTTTAGCAGGATCGACATGAATCCCTAGTTCATTAACCACATGTCCTAGGAATTGGACTTCGCGTAACCAAAAGTCACACTTTGAGAACTTGGCGTAAAGTTGTTCCCGGCGCAAGAGTTCCAAAACTAACCGCAGATGTTCCCCGTGTTCGGTCTCGTTCTTGGAGTAGATCAGAATGTCATCGATAAACACAATGACAAACTTGTCCAGATACGGTTTACAGACGCGGTTCATCAAGTCCATGAAAACCGCCGGTGCGTTCGTGAGACCGAAAGGCATGACCAAGAATTCGAAATGGCCATAACGTGTTCGAAAAGCAGTCTTTGCAACGTCAGCCTCCCTGACGCGCAGCTGGTGATAACCGGACCTCAAATCGATCTTGGAATAATAACTAGAACCCTGAAGCTGGTCGAATAGATCATCGATACGTGGAAGAGGATAGCGGTTCTTGATGGTCAACTTGTTCAGTTCTCTGTAGTCTACGCATAACCGGAAACTCTCATCCTTCTTCTTGACAAATAGAATCGGGGCTCCCCAAGGGGAAGAACTTGGTCGGATGAAACCCTTGTCCAAGAGTTCCTGTAACTGGCTAGACAATTCCTGCATCTCGGGAGGTGCAAGACGGTAGGGGGCCCGAGCAATAGGAGCAGCCCCTGGTACGAGATCAATACCGAACTCGACTTGACGATGAGGAGGAAGACCAGATAAATCATCGGGAAAAACATCAAGAAATTCGCGTACCACCGGAATGTCGTCAATCTTCTTCTCATCACTGGAGGAAACAGATAAAAGCGCCACTACGGCTGGATAACCCTTTCGAAGACACTTAAGGGCTTTCATGCTAGAGATGATGTTTAGCGAGACACCACCCTTGATACCGTATACAGAAAGAAATTCTCCATCAGGGAGAGGAATCCGAATAACCTTATCGTAACAGACAATCTCCGCGCGATACAAGGATAACCAATCCATTCCTACCACAACGTCAAAACTACCCAATGGTACCGGCATAAGGTCGATGGGAAACGTTATACCCGACAATTCTAATTGACACTCCCGAAGAACACTAGTAGCTTCAATCGTTTTACCGTCAGCCAACTCAATAATATACTTGGTTTCTAATGGTACGGGTGCTACATCTAGCAGTCGACTAACATCCTTGGATACAAAACTCTTGTCGGCACCAGAATCAAATAACACGCTAACAGAATGATTATTGAGAAGAAACGTACCGGTGACTGTATCAGGGTCCTGCCTAGCCTCAGCAGCTCCAATGACGAAGGCACGTGCATTTCTGCCGCCGCCCCCGTTGTTCCCATTCCCGTTGTTTCCACCCTGTTTCAGTTTTGGGCAATCCTTCTTGTAATGCCCAGTGTCACCACAGTTGTAGCATCCTTGTTTCCCTGTAGTACCCTGAGTAGTCGGAGCTGAATTGTTGGTCGGAGCCTGAGTCGATGGAAGTGTCACCCGACAATCTTTAGCATAATGCCCTGTTCGCTGGCAGCGGTGACAACGGTTACTGTCGCAGTTCCCTTGGTGATGGCGTCCACACTTGTTGCATTTGGGCAGTTTTCCCGCATATCCACCCTGCTTATTACCCGAAGACGATGAACCCCCATTATCAAACCTTTTACCCTGCTGTGCAGACCCAGACCCTTTCCCGTCATTTTCCCACTTGCGCTTATTGTTCTCTGGAGCCTTAGCAGTCGAACCTTTCGCCGGCAAAATCCCCTCATTCACCTTTAAGTTAGTCATCCTATGTGCCGATCGAACTACCTCCGCATAAGTAGGATGATTTCCGGCAGCTACCAACCCTGCAATTTCCGGCACTAACCCTGAGACATAATGTTCAATCTTACGATACTCTGGCACATGCAAATCGGGACACAGCACCGCCAACTCATTTCTCCTCACAGTATACTTCTCGATTTCCGATCCAGTCATCTTGAGGTTCCATACCTCATGCTCCAGCTTCTGTACCTCTTCTCTCGGGCAATACTCCCGCTTCAGCAACTGCACAAAATTCTCCCATGGCATAGCATATGCCTCCCCAATACCCATGTTCTGGGTGATACCATTCCACCAAGTTAATGCCACGTCCTGAAACAACGCAGCCGAATACTTCACCCGATCTTCTGGGAGACAATTACACATTAGAAATACCGACTCCACTTTCTCCAACCACCTAAGCAAACTGACCGCACCCTCGGTGCCAGAGAACTCCTGGGGTTTGCAGTCCCGGAACATCTTGTAGGTGCACATGGGTGGGGGTGGGTCAACAGGACCACCTGAAATGAAACGTATGAGAGACCACGAAATACGTAAACAAGGCTCACCAATGAGGCAAAGAAAATGGATAAAACAACTTACCACCACCGTTGTGCCCTAACTGAAAGGCAGCCTGGAGCAAGTTGTTCAGATTAGCCTGTGACAGGTTAATACCTCCACCACGACCACCAGCACCACCGCGACCACCACCACGTCCACCATTGCGACCACCTCCACGTCCTCCACGCACTCCAGACATGATTCTGGCAGAAAGAACGAGAAAATTTAGTTTCGCAGTTAAAGATAACCACTAATGTTCACAAGATCAAAGCCAGATCCAATCCAGGACTATCCCCTCAAACTCAGAGCTCACTAGGGCTTCCATGCATTTCGTTTTATAATTTTGTGTGCACCCAAAATGATAAAACGCTCTATATGGTCCTCCAAGTGTTCTCCTAGTTCAAAGATCAAATCACCGAACATAGACTCTTAGCTACACACCGTAATACTACGGTAGTTTATGACAAGTGTTTCTATTGGAGTGCGAAAGGGAGATGTCCGAGCCTTGGACAGATCTCAAGAGCACACGAGTTACCCCAATAGACCACACTGCCTAGAAAACAAGTAACCCAACCTAAGATAGAACGGATGATGTAACGTAGAAAGACCAACGATTTAGAGACACCCCGACAAGGCCATACGTAAACCACTATAACGTTTAGTACCATGTGATCGTCTAGTGTGTGCGACTCGGCTATAGACTAGACTCTACATGCAGTCCTAGTTCACTATAACCATTGGCTCTGATACCAATCTGTCACACCCTCAAAATCCACTTGCGGAGTTTTACCGCGAGGCGCGTGACAAACCAGGATCCAAACCAACGATCACAATAAACAAGTCTAAATGTAATTAATGCAATACCAAAACAAAGTTTTAAAATCCCGTTTACAGCGGAAGCTTATTCAAAATAAAGTTCAACATAAATAATCAAAGTTCAATGTTTATGAAATCATGCAACTCTATCTAGACGCCGTGCAGACGCGTGCGCCCTAGTTCCATTGTGCTACCTTAGCGACCTGAGAAAACATGTAAAAGTTTACGTCAGCACAAAAATGCTGGTGAGTTTACAGGTTTGCAGTTCAAGTACCAAGTCCACCTGTCCATACTATAACAAATAGAAAACCAGTATACGCTAGCTAGGCGTACGTTTTGTTACTACCACGATTGGAAAACCATTACTAACGCGAATACCAAAAGTATGCCCGATGTAGTTCCTGTTGTTCCTGTTGTTCCTGTTTGAGACAATATGCACCCGCCGACCCTCCAAGTCGACGAGCGGGGTTGGTCACTCCCAATAGCGCTATTCACATTTCCCCGTTGTGCAAACCCGCACATTCATGGTTCCCCCCGGGACTTCCAAAGATCGTGTAGTACACAATAGAAACCCATAGTATGACAGTAGTTACCAAATAATCGTTTTAACACATGTTTTCTCCCCCGAAATATGAAACCAGTTTAAAAGAGGGGCCGTAAACTCACCTTAAGTTGCTTTACTCCTAATCCCGAGTAAACTCAGCTGCTATGTTAGTCCCGTACAGTGGCGACCTAACATACGACAGTTACAAGTACTTAGACTAATAACCCGCAGGTTAATTAGTCCCTAGATGTCCAGACCATAACCAAGTTCGTTTTGAAAATACCGTGACTGTTTAACTGACCCAATTGACAAGACTCGACATCCCATTGGTGACCCGAGACTCCCCGTGTTATGTTTACGCTCCAAAACATACAATAACGCATCTACACTTAACATACGTTAACACACACAACAAGTAAATACACATATTTACACTCGTTCACCAATTCCCGGGACTCGAGACTCGTACGTTCCGTATGCCCTGACGATCCTACAAATCGTCACCGTTTGTACACTTGGTTAAGGACCGACATCTAACGAACCTCTAGACCAACATCCAATGATCTTCTAGACTAACCAATAGTTCCTGAACCATATCCCGACTTAACTAACCCAGTTAAGTACAATATACGCGTGACTCGCTAAGGTAGACTTTCATCTAGACAACGTTGTTAACCAGAATTTGCCAGGTGTCACACATGTGTAGTGGGGCTTTATATTTATAAAGCCCCTGAATGTGATTGGTCCACGTGGCTGCTGAGTCAGCGTGGAGAGAGAAACTGAAAAAGGGGTGTAGTGGTGGGGCTTTATTTATAAAGCCCCTATTAATATTTTATTATATCTTTTTAATTAAAAAAATAATAAAATAATTAAAGAGAGAGAGAGAGTGCTGATGTGGCACCCATTGATTGGTCTCTCCTTTTCTCATCCGGCGCTATATATATAAAGCCCAAAACCATTTTTGCAATATAAAGCCCCCCCGTAACGGTGTGAGGGGCTTTATTTTTAAAAACAACGCCCCAATGGAGCCCCACTACACTTGGTCTTAGCAAAGAGGGCTTTCTTTTATTATAGAGTTAACTACTATTTTCGTCCCTGATGTTTGGTACAGTTTGTTGTTCCAGTCCAATTTTTTTTTTTTTTTTTTTTTTTTGCAATTGGACACCGGACGTTTGGATATTGGTACTATTTCCGTCCATTTCACTAACTGGGTTAGAAAGTGGCACTAAGTTAGGGGCATTTTTGTCATTTTGCATAATTAAATGAGGAGTAATTTAGACCTTTCGCCTATGTTTATTTTAATCAAGAGAAAATTGCTCGAATGGTCCCTGTGGTTTGCACTTTTTTCACCTATAGTCCTTAAGTTTTCAAAATTACAGCCATAGTCCCGAAACAGTGCAAAACAGTGAATTTTTTTAACTCGGATAGTCCCTGGAGGATAACTATGGTTAAATAATCCAGTTAAGTGGGTGTGAAATTACAAAACTACCCTTACTTTAATAAAAAAAAAATATAACACTAGTGGGTCCCACACTTCATCTTCCCCACTTCATCTTCTTCACCTCATCACCTCCACAAACCACCACCACCCATCTCCACCCTCCTCCACCACCACCAACCCCCACCCATCACCACAGCCACATCCATCACCGCCTTCCCTATCACAACAGATCAAAACCCTCTTCTGATCAGGAACCACTAGTTCTTCTGCCATATGACAAAACGAGTGATGAAAAGGAAAACAAGAATGTTATTAGAACTCACCGAACGGGTCGGGCTCTTACCCGAGTTCTGATGCATCACCATCATATGTAACACCAATCGTCACCACAGTTCCATTTGCCTCTGTTGACACGACCAACCCTAGACTAGCGCCGCCATCCCTTCGATAATCAACATCTCCATCGGTCTCTCCCTCTCCTTTAATACCTCTCTCTGGATCTCGGATTCGTATCACTCTCTGTCGTCTCTCTCTCTCTCTCTGATCTCTACCATTGTCTCTCTCTCTCTAGAATCCTTAAGGTATTGTGGGTGTAGGTGTGTTGTTGGTGGGTGGTGCTGCCGTGGGTTTCACCGGAGCTCCGCCACTGTAGCGGTAGTGGATCCCCAGCTCCTCCTGCTCTCTCGCTCTCTCTCTCTCTCAGCTCTCCATAGTTCTAAGTGTGTGTGTTTTGTGCAAGAGATAAAATAGAAAGCGGATGGTGGTATGGGGTTAGTTTTTTGTGGATGTAAAGTGATGAGGTGTAAGAGGGTGGAGATGGGGGTCGGTGGTGGAGGAGGGTGGAGATGGGTGATGGTGGTTTGTGGAGGTGATGAGGTGAAGAAGATGAAGTGGGGAAGATGAAGTGTGGGACCCACTAGTGATATATTATTTTTTATTAAAGTAAGGGTAGTTTTGTAATTTCACACCCACTTAACTGGATTATTTAACCTCAGTTATCTCCAGGGACTATCCGAGTTAAAAAATTTCACTGTTTCGCACTGTTTCGCGACTATGGCTGTAATTTTGAAAACTTGGGGACTATAGGTGAAAAAAGTGCAAACCACAGGGACCATTCGAGCAATTTTCTCTTTAATCAATAACAAATCATCCTCATCATTTTCCCCCTTTTAATGGCTGTAAATCCTAAAAACCCAATTCGTTTGTATGCGATATTCATGCCCGAGGTTTGTGTTGTACAAAGTTTTAAACATTACAAATCTTTCGAGCACCTTTAAGTGTAGAGTGTCGGAGAAGAAGGATGCACCACCACCACCAAATTGTCCCGACCCCGCCTTTACACTTTGACACCGCCACCCACATAATATAACCACCGCCACCAACTTGTCAAACACCACCAACGACTGAATTGCTATCAATGATCTCTGACGCCCCCTCGTCAACCATCATCGACTAAATCCTAAATCTATAAAACCCTAAATTGAAACCCCAAGTTGAGATGAAAATTTGACAACATCTGAAGCGCACACACACGAGCGACTTATCTCCCGTTGAGATGCAGCGACGGAGCAGGGATTTGGGGTTAAAATGAAGACGAGAGAGAATGAGACGGAAGGTGGGTTGGTGCGGAGGAATTATGGATCTGGCTAGTGACAGTAATGTAGGACTGGTTGCCGGTGGTGTGTCATGGTGGTCAAAAGCTATGGGGTTGAGATTTTTTAGATGGATCCATTGGTGGTATCCAATGGTTTTCTTTTGTTATATGAGATAATCAAAGGGTCTGGTTAAAGATTTTTGATGTTTGAGTGTTGAAGGATGATGATGGTGGTGGTTTTAACGAGGGAGAGGGAGAGACGGTGGGTGGGTTGGTAGGTTTTATAAATATTTCTTTTATTTAAAGTAAACAAAATGAAACGGAAAAAGAAAAACAAAATGGTAAAAGTCCAAAATGCTATCAATTTAACGTTACCAAACGTCATGTGTTCAATTACAAACAAAATTAATAAAAAAAAAAAAAAACCTTCTTTAGACTGGAGTAGCAAACTAAACCTAGGACAAAAATACAGTTAACTCTTTTTTCTATATAGATACCTACTCCATCTACATCTATAACTTCATTATTATCTTAATTAATTTATTACTATTTTGATCAATTTTTGTTATGGGCAAACATTTCTGTTCCACTTAAAGAACAAGTGACTTATGTACTTCAATTATATTCCCGAAGCGAAAAGGTCCAAAAAACTATTTGATAACAACAAAATAAAAATATTTGGGGTAAAGATAATGCAAAAGATACGAGCTTTGTTTAAAAGCTTGAGCTTTGCTCGTTATAAGTTTCTTAAATTTCAGCTTGGCTCATATATTACTATTAGTTAATTAGTTAATATATTAAATAAATATAATATAAGTAATAGGTTCGTAAGCTTGATAAGTGACGCTTGAGCTCATAATCGTCTACTAAACAACTTTAAATGAGGGGTAAATATAGGGGGTGCAAACGAGCCGACCTTGAGCTCGACAAGGCCCGAGCTCGAACTCAAAAAAACTTTTGAGAGCTCGAGCTCGACTCATTGGAAATTTATTAAGCTCGAGCTTGACGTATTAAATAAAAATAAATATATAATAGGCTCGTGAGCTCGATAAATGAGGCTCGGCTCGGGCTCTTTTAGTAAACAAACTTTGATGAGGGATAAATATTAATAAAACAAATATTATATTAAGGCTAGATAAGGCTCGACAAGCCTGATGAGCCTAACATATTAGGCTTGCGCTCGAGCTCAATTAATAAACGAGTTTTGTTTTAAGCTCAAGCTCGACTCGAGCTCGATAAGGCTCGGCTTGTTTAGAGCTTTTTACCGAGCCGAGCTCGAGTAGCTAGCGAGCTGCTCGGCTCATTAGCACCCCTAGATAAATATTCTTTAATTTTAATAAAACTAATATTACACTAGCTTGATAAGGCTCGACGAGCTCAACGAGCCTTGCATACCAGGCTAGAGCTCGGGTTCAGGCTCAATAAATAAACGAGCTTTGTTTTAGGTTTGAGCTTGTCTCGGGCTCATTTCAAGCTTTTTTCCAAGCCGAACTCGAGTAGCTTGGCTCGTTTGCACCCCTAGTGACTTATGTACTTCAATTATATCCCCGAAGCGAAAAGTTCTAAAAAAACTATTTGATAACAACAAAATAAAAACATTTGTGGTAAAGATAATCCAAAGGATAAACAAGTGGTGATGATCACACATTAAATCCTAACCCCATAAGCCCCTCTTCCAATCCAAAGTCTATAAACCAACAATCAATATATAACACCCATGTGGCATCCTGTGTGATCTTCATTGTGTGGCCGTTAACAATTTGCAACCTAAACCACTCTATATAAGTTATCTTCTTTTGTTGACCTCATATCATTCTGCAACTTATCTTCACTTCCACTGCTTCTTCTCTGACACTCGCCAGAGATCAATGGCAACCTCCTTCTCCACCGTTGGAGCCGTCAACCGCGTCCCGGTACTCCTCTCTCTCCTTATATATAGAACTAGAGATAGATCATATCCATAAATTTAGATTAGCTGTTTTAGGGTCGGCTCAATCTTTTTAGAGGTCAGATCGTAAAATTCTCCCTTTCCTAAAAAGAACATGATGACACATTAAATATTATTCCCTATAAATATGAGGCTGCAAGTTTAAACTTATTATTTTTTTATAAAGTCAACCCGCCCCTTGTTCTTTTAAATTATTATTTTGATCTTGTTTTGATGTAACAGTTGAGCTTGAATGGAAGCAACAGTGCTGTCCCAAACTCGGCTTTCTTGGGTAGCAGCTTGAAGAAGATAGTGAACACAAGAGTGACAAACAACAACAACAAGTCATGCTTCAAAGTACTTGCAGCTGAGAAAGAGATCGAAGAAACCCAACAAACCGATAAAGACAGATGGAGAGGACTCGCGTACGACATCTCTGATGATCAACAAGACATCACCAGAGGTAAGGGAATGGTTGATTCTCTCTTCCAAGCTCCACAAGATGCTGGAACCCATTATGCTGTCATGAATTCATATGAATACCTTAGTACCGGCCTTCGCACGTAAGCATTGATCTATCTGTCTGTCTGTCTATCTATCTATGACAAAGATTCTGGTTGTTGTATTGACTTGTGATGTTCTTTTTTTGGAATCTGTAGATACATGGACAACAAAAAGGATGGATTCTACATTGCCCCAGCTTTCATGGACAAACTTGTTGTTCACATCACAAAGAACTTCATGACTTTGCCTAACATCAAGGTTTTGGACAGTTTTAATTCGTTAATTATGCCGTTTTTGTGGTTATTAATTATTAGGGATGTTCATAGTCCAGTTTAACCGTTTAAAACATAAAAAATTGGGTGGAACCGCTAACTATGGTTTGAAAATATACAAACCGAATCAGTTGGGTTGGTTTTGTCAGGGTAGGGATGGCAAAAATACCAGAGCTGGATGGGTATACCCAAAACATATGGGACAATTATACCTGAAACCCGATAGGTATGAGCCGGGTATCGGGATCAGTTTTAAAATTTTGAAATTTTGTTGGGATTAGGTGATACCCGACCTGAAACCACATACCTGTTTACCCAATCATATAACCAAAATTTTATATTTATATTTTTTATTTTAGCAGGTTTATTATATGAAAAAATAAATTTACTTTTGGGAATTGTATTTAGTAATATTATTTATATTCTGTGTGTGAAGTATATAAATAAAACTATATAAAAATTATAAGGTTATTATTTATTTATTATAAAACTTATATATATGTGATACATATTTTAGTTTATAATAATTATTATCATTTAATAATTAAAATAGTAAAAGAAATGCATTTGGAAATCTTAATGGGTATCTTTTAACAAATTAATAAGTATAGCCGTTACCTACGGATATGCCCGATACGCAACGAATAATTAGTCGCCAAAGACCCGACGGGTATTGGGTCGGGTATGGGACACGAGTTTACAACGGGTATGAGTATGAGATTACCAATATCCGACCCATTGTCATCTCTATGCCAGGTTTAACCAACTGGTTTTCATTGTTTTATAGTTCGATTTTGATGATTAAGTTGTTTTTTGACAAAATATAAAAAATTCTTTTTTTTTCAAAATAATTTTGTATTTTAAATTTAAAAAATGAGAAAAACAAAATATATTATAAAAAATATATACCTAAGGAATTGTAAAAAATAACAATAATAATAATAATAGATGTTAATAACAATATGCGTTTACCCCGAGCTTATAGTTCAGTGGTTTGGAAAAATGATAGAAGACTTCTGGCCACTTGGTCAGGAGTTCAATTCCTAATCCACCAGGTTTCATCGGCTCCTTATAGTCGTGCCCTCGGGCGGGTAAAGGGTCGGGTTTTCCCCGAAACTGGTGGCTTGGTGGGTGTTAGCTACCCAGCGCAGTCTAGGGCGGGCACCTGACACTTGTTTTCACCTAGAAGCGAATGGACGCTTTCACAATGTTAGGTGCCCAGCAGCCCAGGTAGCTCACACATCAATTTGTTGGCTGTTAAAAAAAAAGACCATATAGCGTTTAATTGTAAAATTTGACCGTAAACTAGACCGTATATATTTCAAACCAGACAAACTTTTTTCAAAATTTTTACTGTTCAATCGGTTCCAACAATTTATGAACACCCTGAATGTAACTAAAGAAAGTTTTTACCATAACTCTATAATCCTTATTTTGATACATCAGGTTCCTCTCATTTTGGGTGTATGGGGAGGCAAAGGTCAAGGTAAATCTTTCCAATGTGAACTTGTGTTCGCCAAGATGGGTATCACGTAAGTTTCAACTCTTGACAATCACTATATTAATGTTGTTTTTCGTTACTCGGTTTATAACTATGTGTACATATGCATACTACCAGCCCAATTATGATGAGTGCTGGAGAGTTAGAAAGCGGAAACGCAGGAGAACCCGCAAAGTTGATCAGGCAAAGATACCGTGAGGCTGCGGACATCATCAAGAAGGGTAAGATGTGCTGCCTCTTCATCAACGATCTCGACGCAGGAGCAGGAAGAATGGGTGGAACCACACAGTACACTGTCAACAACCAGATGGTTAACGCTACTCTCATGAACATTGCTGACAACCCGACCAATGTTCAACTCCCTGGAATGTACAACAAGGAGGAGAACCCACGGGTTCCCATTATTGTCACTGGTAATGACTTTTCGACCCTTTACGCTCCCCTCATCCGTGATGGGCGTATGGAGAAGTTCTACTGGGCTCCAACTAGAGAAGATCGGATCGGTGTCTGCTGTGGTATCTTCCAAACTGATGGTGTGTCTAATGAGGATGTTACCAAGCTAGTTGACACTTTCCCCGGCCAATCCATCGGTATATATGCTTGTTTTGCGTTGTTATATTTAACTCGTTTAATATACGGGCAGTGGCGGATCTAGATCACAAAATCAGTAGTAACGTTTTTCATTTTAGTAGCAACGTTTTCCAAATTTCGTAAAAAAAAAACAAATTTTCCACTAATTTTCCACTACGCGCGCGAAGTTGAGCCGCAACGTCAGCGACCCCTGTTTAAACCCTATGTCCGCCCCTGTATACAGGTCGTGTCTTGGTTGATAACAACCCATTTAATTAAACAGATTGACAGGTCGATAAGTTTTTTTTTTTTTTTTTTAGTTACATAATATGCATTTTCTTATTAGATAAAGGTTAATAATAAAAATAATAAATTACATCTGGATAGTGGATATGCGAGCAACAAGCTGCGCCGCTATCCCTTTTTGAATCGCCTTTAACACATCGGTTATCTAAAATAAAAATGGACTAAAATCCTTGGTAATGTTTTCAGATTTCTTTGGGGCATTGAGGGCTAGAGTGTACGACGACGAAGTAAGGAAGTGGATTTCAGGCGTTGGTGTCGACTCAATCGGAAAGAAGCTTGTGAACTCAAGGGAAGGCCCTCCAACATTTGAACAACCCAAGATAACAATTGACAAGCTTCTAGAGTATGGATGGATGTTGGTTCAAGAACAAGAGAATGTGAAGAGAGTCCAGTTAGCCGACACCTATTTGGATTCGGCTGCACTTGGTGACGCTAACAGAGATTCCATAACCCAGGGAGAGTTCTACGGTTAGCTCCATTGATCCTTTAGCATTGGTTTGATTTGTTACATTTTTTTAGTGTTGTTTTGTGATGTTTTTTGGCCCAACATGTGGTGTGGTTGGGTGCAGGAAAGGCGGCCCAGCAGGTGCAGGTTCCGATCCCTGAAGGATGCACGGACCCTACCGCGGACAACTTTGACCCAACAGCTAGAAGTGATGATGGAAGCTGCAATTATACTTTCTAAACTTAGATAACAAGTGATTTGTCTAAGGATGTGAGGATGTTAAACAGTTCTATTTCTATGGATTGTTGCTACCTTTGTGTTTTTTGTTTGTTTATATAATCAAATAAGTAATGTTGGAGTAATAAGTTTTTTGGGATGTTAACATTCTTAATTATACAAGTGCCAACCAAAGATTTTTTCAAGCCAAACAAACTTGAGTTTTTTTATACGAGTGAGCTACCTTCAGCTTGAGCTCGGTTTGAACATTAGTATGAACCATGAAGCTCGAACCAAGATGGCATAATATCTTAAAGAGTAGGTTTATGTGAGCAGCGAACGAGCTATTTTGTATGGCAAAGGTTTGGTACGATAATTTAAACACAACATGACCAATAGGTGATATGCAGATAACTATGCTATTGTCGACAACAACTCGATCCAGAAGGGGGTGGCGGCGCAGCTTATTATCCGCCTACCTGCTATTCTTATGTAATTTGTCCCTTTTGTTGAAATGAAAATCATATATTTTTAATAGAAAAAAAATAACAAATTTGGAATGAGTTAGATATATTGCATTTGTTTCTTTTTCTTCCACATATAAAATTCCTTAATTTAGCAATTTGAATCATTCAATTCTTCTTCTATTGGGCATGTATAAGGTTGTATAAACATAACAATAATTGGGGATTTGGAGTTTTGGACGATTTCACCATGTTATAAATTCCATTTGATATGTGAATTTAAAAAGGGCCGAGTGTAGTGGGCGTTAGCCCCTTCCACCTCAGCTGGGTGTGATGGGCGTTACCCCATCTACCTCAACATGTTTAATACCAACCATCCCATTTAAGAGGAGCGTCAATGGCCCTTCTTCGGTATCTCCTTAACTAGCACTAAGGGCTTATGGTATGGGGCTAAGTCACAATCAAACCACGATACTTTCATTTTTATAAAAAAATTTGTTATTTTTATTTAAATAAGTCGACACTTTTGAATGTATACTTAGTTAAAGACCCACGGCTTACTTGACACTAACATGACATAAAAAATTTCACTAACTAACCAAACCACTACACATGTTCTTAAAACAGAAGTAAATTTTAATATTCCGATTTAATATTGCATTTCAATTTAAAAATGTCAAAATATCAAATGCGTAATTACTAAGTATTTTCACTATGTTTCATGTGAGCAAGGCATGTGGGTTCAACACAATTCATTAATCATGTTACATCTTAAATTCTTTTGACAATTTCTAATATATAAATTGTTTAAGGACTATGAAAATAAAACACAATTTTTAAATTAAATGGTAGATCTATAATTAATTGTATCACTTAATAATTAGGTATACGCAGTATACGATATAATGATATTCAACCATTAACTAAATGGAATCAAATTACAATTATTCATCAAACTAAAAGATTACTCTCATCTTTCAATTTAATCGTTTATTCAAAGTTAAGATAAGTGAGAATTTTTCAACGTTTAAGTTCGATTAAAAAAACAAACTTACATTGGACTTGCTCCGGAATAGACCACGAACAATGAAGACCATAAGAAACCTAAAATATACCTAAAATAACTTTCTCGATTACAAACATTTTCATTCTCTACATCATGAAAATGTAATTTGCTAAATTATCACAACCCATAAATATCTAGAAAATGTATACATATAGAACATTTCAGTACCAAGACAAAACAAGTTACATTTAGATGGTGGGTAAGCGGACAAGTTGCGCCGCTATCCCCTTTTGAATCGTAAAACATGTCTTACTAAACACAAACCTTTGGTTTTTAGGACTCTGCGAGTCACTCCGGACCATATATTTGATGATACTAGATAATGGAAAATATATTTGATAGATCTATAATATTTCCTTACAATCAAGAGAGTATTCTATGAATAAATAACCTTTTCACATTTGAAACACCATTAAAACTTTTGCTAAATATTTCATATTTCCAAAATACGGACTTCTCACATACACGTGTTCTAACATTTGTATAACTTTATGTGCTTCGCATGCAATAATTTTGATTTGTTTCTCCAATCTTAATCTTTGATCTTGATAGAAGTGGTATTAGAGTTTATATGGTTAGAAAATGAGACATCTCACTCGTATTATTAAAGACATTTCACCTTTATATTATATCTAACTCTTTAACGTGTTAAATGATAGACTAACATCTTAAGTCATCTAATAGTCTACATGTCAAATGATGTTTTGTTTTTTTTTTTTTTTTTTTTTTTTTTTTTTGCATTGCTTATTTTATTAATTAACACATAACCGTGGAAAATTACATCAAGATAGCGGGCAGACGGGCAACAAGTTGCGCCGCCAACCCCTTCTGAATGGCAAACCCTAACCTACTAAAAACAAACCCATGCCCTCGTGGCGACGAGACATTGCTATGAATAACACGTTGAACTCTAGTCAGGAAACGGATGGCTTCCGGTGCCAGGGAGCCAAAGGTATCAAATGCCAGGGGTACGAAAACGTGTTGGTTCTCCTCACAAGCTTTAGCATGTTTCTCAACTTTCTTCACCTCTGCTTTCCGCACCGCTTGCCCTACTACAAAACCATTATCCCTCAAACCAACCAGGGGAGATACACCTGTTAGGTCGACACAAGCGTGTTTCCCCCCGGCCCACCCAAAGACAAGCAGGTCTGCTGGACGTAGGGTAGATCTCCCTTCTGCGGGGTCCGAGAGGAAATTCACAGGCGCCTCCTTTTTTGCTGAGATCTCAGCCCTTCTTAAAATATCCCAAAGAACGTCCCGTACCCAGTCATGCCTATACTTGAAACCAGGCAACTCCTTACAGTGAACTGCGTGTTCCCCGTTTTTGTCCAAGCATGCCTTACGGCAAATCGGGCAGGCTTCATCTTCATGGTACATGGGGATCATCAAACGATATTTGAGAATGGCCCTATATTCAACCCCAGACATGGTTTGGCCCAAACCTTCGATCGGGATAACATTCAGGAAATCTTGGGCATGGGGGCTTTGCAAGCATGCTATAACTGCCTTTTGGCGGGAAGACAGATCAAAAGCTTCACCCAGGCTCTGTGCGATTTTGCCAAAAAGGGCATTCGCCAAAGTTTTCTGAGGCTTTGGGGGGGCGGTGTCCTTGTTAGAAAAACCGCCAATATCAAAACCTGGGAGATAGTCATTTATCCTGTCAAGGGCCTGCACGTAGTCCAAGTCCACGTCGACAACCCCGCTATTCCTTAAGATGTGGTCTTGGAGATTCCAAGACTGAGCTCGGGATGCCACAAAAGCATACACCCCAACATCCTTTGCTGAGAGAAGCCCTAATCCTCCCAAACGCATCGGCAGGGAAGCTAGTCGCCACTGTAGGTCGCCAAAGAATGGACCCCCACATACCACTATGTCTTCAATAGCTTCCCGCAGACCCTTATCAATTCGATACTTTATAAATGACATGATATTCCTTGACTTGCATATTTCAATATTTGACCTAAAGAACAACTTATGATGATGATGATACAATGATTGCATCTTACAATTTACATGAGTGAATCTAAAAGCTTAAATATTTACAAATCTATACTTGAGTTTTCACACCAATGAAACAAAAATTTACATGTATAGTCTATATGTTTGTCGACTTGCAACACCTTCGGTTCTTGAAGTAGATAGTCGTTTATTTTTGTGTTAGTATTTTAAAAATACCATTTATCTCTTTCCTTGAATGAAACCTATTCAACCCCTTATTGTGGTATTAGAACCACCTTGGCCACAACGTCGTCGCATCCATTGACTGTTGTTGCGTAAGTTACATTTGCAAGCCACTGTGGAAAATTGATCTAACAGTTGCAAGTTAGAGTGTGTTTGGGAATGAGTTTGGAAATGCAAAAGTGCTTTTGGTCAGAAGTGCTTATTGGCTTATGACTTTTTGAAAATAAGTTTTTAAAAAAGTGTTTGGATTAGCTTTTGTGATGAGAAAACATCAAAAAGTCAACATATTGTTTTTTAAGTGTTTCGCTTAACTTATTGTGAATAGTGGTTGTATGGGTATGGGTGCTAGATTTGTAATTTTTTTTTTCAAAAAGCCAGTATTTCTAACTTATCAAAAACAGTTTTTCCGCCCTTAAAAACCAAAAGCCAAAAATCAAAACAGAAAGTGCTTTTGGGTTACACAATCAGCTTATTGAATTATTAGCTTCTTGAAAAAAACCAATAAGTCAATAAATTGTTTTGAAACTCAATCCCAAACACCCTCTTAGTTCAACATCAAGATCAACCAAAATTATTACACCCAATATGATACTAGCCCGCTCTTACATGCTTCTAGAGAAGAGGTATCGTATTCAAAACAAGACAAACATGATATTTTACAAGATTTTGTGTAAATTAAAGTGGAGTAACATTTTTCAGATAAAAAAATTATTATAATTGTAAGTTTAAATTATGAAAAATAAAAAAAGGGGTAACTTTGTAGAAATGTAACCAAGTTTGTTAACTGTTCCAATTAAGTCACTCAAACTTTTTTTTGTCTCTCTAAAGTCACTTAAGTTTCATTTAGTGTTCCAATACTATGTAATTATTAGGTTTCCAGGTTAAAGTGATGATGTGTCAGGTTTTAGTACTTTTAATAAAAATTTTAAACATGTAAAATTTAAAAAAAATATTTTTTTAAATCTTCATTTTATAAAACTCACCTAATAAAAATAATATCCACATAAGCATTAAAAATGAAAGAAAAAATAAAATAAAAAAAGAATATGACCTGATGACCTGGTAATTAATAGTATTAGAACAACAAATTAAACTTGAATGACTTTAGAGAGACAAAAAAAGTTTGAGTGACTTAATTAGAATACCAAACAAACTTGGTTACATTTGTGTGACATTTCTCCATAAAAAAAATTACTAGAATTGTAAGTTTGAATTATGAAACAGTCAAACAAAAAAATAAATAACAAATCAATAGCCATAGCCATAGGGTCCGGTTTAAAAAAAAAAAAAAAAAAAAAACAAATCAATAGATTCAAACTAAGTAGTTCAACTTCAAACTACAAACTACAAAGTACAAAGTAAAAAGCTTGAAATTTCTCTCAACGTTCGGTAAAACTCTTTAAAAGCACCCTACTTTTACTACACCATTCAACACACGCCACGTGTCCCTTCCATCACAAACAGTGGGCATGATGAGTACCCCTCTATCACGCCGCTTTCTCTCCTCCATATAAAATTACCCATCACCACATTCCCTTCTTCTCAATCACTCTCCACCACCTTCATCACCTTCAATTCTACAATCAAAGGTTCATTTCCTAATTCATATCTTATTATTATTATTATTATTATTATTATTATTATTATTATTATTTATTATTATTATTAGGGTTTCATTTTTTAGTATATCAAATTTGCAAATCATATACTTGTTGTTCTCAAGCTCTGAATCAGTTTCAGATTCACAATCAAAGCTTAATTTCTTAGGGTTTCATATATTATTATATTGAATTCATCAATCATATAGTTGTTGTTTTAATAAACCTAATCCAATTACGCTAAAATATCTAATAGTTTTGACTTCAAGTTGAAATCAATTTAGGGATTTGATTGTAGGATAAACAATTAAGGAATATTTTGTTTTTCAGATCTATTTTCAGATTGTAGATGCCAATACCCGAGCCTACATCAGCAACTTGCTGGTGCTATAGATGTAATCGGTTCGTAACTGTTCTAACCGGTAGACAAGAGACGTCTTTAATTTGCCCTAATTGTAGTGGGGGATTTGTAGAGGAGATTGATAGGACGGAGTTAACTGGATCAATGCTGCCTGAATCAATTCATCGTCGGTTTCCAGCAGCCGCGATGTACATGGCTGCGAATGAGCAGAATCCTAACCCTAGCCCTAGCCCTAGCCCGCCGATGCTTCGGCGGGCTAGAAGGAACACGGGTGATAGATCGCCGTTTAACCCTGTGATTGTTCTTCGTGGACCGACAAGTAATGGTAGCACACCGGAAGCGGGGTCTGTTGAAACTGGTGCTGGTGGGTTTGAGTTGTATTATGATGATGAAGCGGGGTCTGGTTTGAGGCCGTTGCCAGCGAGTATGTCTGAGTTTTTGTTAGGTTCGGGGTTTGATCGGTTTTTGGATCAGTTGTCTCAGATTGAAGCTAATGGGTTGGGGAGGATTGATGCTAATCCGCCTGCGTCGAAGGCGGCTATTGAGTCGATGCCAACGATTGAGTTTCAGGAAAAGCATATTCATACTGATCCGCATTGCGCTGTTTGTAAAGAAGCATTTGAATTAGGAACAGAAGCTAGAGAAATGCCGTGTAAACATTTATACCATTCAGACTGCATTCTGCCATGGTTAGCCTTGCGAAATTCATGCCCTGTGTGCCGCCATGAACTGCCATCAGACAATTTAGATTCTGTACAAACCAATGATGTGAACAGTAATAATAATAATAATCAGGCAGGTAATGAAGAAGAAGCGGTTGGGTTAACGATATGGCGGCTGCCTGGTGGTGGGTTTGCTGTGGGGAGGTTTTCCGGTGGGAGGCGAGGAGGGGAACGAGAGTTTCCGGTGGTTTTTACAGAAATGGATGGTGGGTTCAATAGCGGTGGTGCTCCTAGGAGGATTGCATGGGCTGCAAGAGGTGATAATGGTGCCAGAGAAAGTAGTCGATTTAGGCGAGTGTTGCATAGTTTGTTTTCTTGCTTTAATGGTGGTGGGAGGGCTATTGATTCAAGTTCTGCATCGACTGCTGGTGGTTCTTGGCATGACAGGGCTTTGAGAGCTGACATAAACCGTTGGGTCTCGAGACCTGACGTAAACCGTTGGGTTCAGAGACGGTTTAGTTGAACCGTATAGTTCAATGATTAAAGGTGTTAACTTTGTGTAAGTAGAATCAAAGATGAACAGTTTAATTTATGATGAGAAGGTACATTTGAATCTCTAAATTATCATCTTTTTGCTACTTTTTCTGAAATGTATATTTGATTTCTTTAATGGTGATGTGTTCTGTTTATAGAATGATGGTTACAAGACTTGCAAATTTAAAGATATGGAACATGAAGATTGTTAGAAGCTGGTGTACTAGATTGGTCCTCTGTTCATCTAACATGATATCATTGGCAAGAAGGGTACAAACTTTTTATATCTTTGAATGACAGTTGCATAACATTTATTTTGTATGTACTACTGGTTTTCAGGCCTTTTTGTGTGTGTATATTGTCATGTTTTCTATAATATTAAGCAAGGTGTAGCCCGTGTAGGAATGGTTGGGTCCAGCGTTGGTAATCACAGTCATGTCCTAATACTCGTCAGGTTTATGTTTATGTCGGGTAATTACTAGTTGAGTATTGGGCATACCTGCCAGGTGTTTAGCATACCCGTTAGGATTTCAATTACATTTCATTTTTGGAATTTTTGTATATTTTATGTTTTTAACAATGCAATAAATTAAAATACCATATATGATAAATTCATATGCTTCAAAGAATTCAAAATCTATACGTATAATAAACCAAAGTCATTTTAATGACATGTCACTCAAGGAGGCATTCTCTTCCTTGAGTGTGCCATGTGTCATTCTATGTAGCATTGAGATATTTTAGGAAAAAAATAATTTAAAAACAAAATTGGATTTTTCACCCTCATGTTTCATCCCATAATTTTTAAACGTTAATATATTTAATACACAAGATTTTTTAAAGAAAAAAAATACACCAAATTAACGAGTGTTTTATTATCTTTCCAACGAGTACCATAGAGCTATATAAAAAACGGAGAAATTTTCTTGTGGGGTTTTGTTCATTCAGAAAAAAAAACACAAAGTGTTCAGCTAAATCATTAATCATGTATAGGCAAGTCACTAATTATGTTCAAATCAGTAAATATGATTTATTTATTTTTCAACCAGAGCCGAATATGTTAATAGAGTTATATGTTGTTTTAAGTTACGTATCAATATTAGTATGTTAGACTTGTACATTTGTTTAGTCTTTAGGATAGGTGTTAATATTAGAGTTTCATTAAAGTTCTACATTCTTTTAGGTTAGGTGTTAGCATTGGAGTTGTACATTGTTTTAGGTTAGATATTAATATTAGAGTTATACATTAGTCTATTTCATATATAAAATTGATGTATCATATTAA
Source organism: Ambrosia trifida (assembly GCA_028751855.1). Lineage (NCBI taxonomy): Eukaryota > Viridiplantae > Streptophyta > Magnoliopsida > Asterales > Asteraceae > Ambrosia > Ambrosia trifida. Next base: position 2,793,023 of record CM054126.1, on the reverse strand, counting down.
ATTTCTCAACCCGGGATGCTCCCGGGGTATAATCTAGTGTAACAAATATCTTCAAATAACATATTTTAAAAGAAAATAAAATAAAAATTTTAATGTTGTTTTTTGAGTAATTAAGTCAAGTCAGGTAACACCCAATAACACAATAACCCTACCCTGGATTCTAGGCTTTTTTTTATCCGCCTTCTACCTGGGCGTTCATAAGTTCCTTTATCGGACTAGACAACCTGCAAATTGCCCATGTCACTGGGCATGCTTTCAAATCGAACCGTTTTGACCGGCACAAACATTAAACCCACCCGGCCTGTTCACTTTGTACCTTTGTTTTTTAAATCGTAATCAACTGTCCATCCAATGGTTTACATCAAAACTAGCTTGTTGTGATCACCTATTTGTTTGGTAAAAGATCAAAACTAAAGATGGACCAATATTGATTGACTAGTCAAATATAGTTTTGTAACTCTTATAATTTTTTATTGAAGTTTAGATAGCCACAACGCCCAGTATCACGGTAATTCGCACGTCGTTTCTTGCCGTTCAAAAAGAAAAATAACTTAACCCTGGTCTAGCGTTTACATCAATTAGGTTACCTTCTACACCGTTGTGTTACCCCCCCCCCCCCCCCCCCCCCCCCTTTCCTTCACTTCCTCTCCCCCTCCCTCCCTGTCAAAATATGAACCAATTGATAAATATTGTATACTAGTTTATACCCCAGGAGCGTCCCGGGTTGAAAAATCTAAGTAAAGTGAATAAAATTAAATGTATCTAAAATATAAAAATGGCATCTGCCAATATATGATTAATAAATATTATTATTATTATTATTATTATTATTATTATTATTATAATTATTATAAACAAATCTCTGTCATAAGTTATTATATTCTAATATAAAAAAAAAGATAATTGGGTCGGGTATCACCTAATCCCAGGCCCGACCCAAACCCACAATTATTATTATTATTATTATTATTATTATTATTATTATTATTATAAACAAATCTCTGTCATAAGTTATTATATTCTAATATAAAAAAAAAAGATAATTGGGTCGGGTATCACCTAATCCCAGGCCTGACCCAAACCCACAATTTTTTTAAACTAATTCCAAACCTGACACAATACCTGTCGGGTTACAAAAAATAGTCGTTTTTTTCTCCGTTTTTATATAGCACTATGGTACTCGTTGGAAAGATAATAAAACGCTCGTTAATTTGGTGTAATTTTTTTCTTTAAAAAATATCGTATATAAAAGATATAAATATTTAAAAGTTATGAGAGGAAACATGAGAGAGAAAATAATAAAGTTTTAATATTTACATTTAGTAGATTAGGTATTTAATAGATTATGTTAAATCATATTTAAACCATATTTATTCCTTTTTTTTAATTGGTCTAGAGTTGTCACATCACATCCTATGTGGCATCTCTCAAAAGAGAGATTGCATAATATTATGACATGTCATCAAAAATGCTTTGGTTTATTATAGATATAGATATAGATATAGATATAGATATAGATGTATCAATATTTACGTGCATGTTATCCTTACTGATTTGTTACCAACTTTGTTGATGTAAAATAAAAGAAATTAGATTTTTTTCCAAGTTGACTACATTTGTGAATATATATGTACTTAACGGGTTCTTATATATAATATTATCTTAACATTATTAGTGACTTGCCTAGACATAATTAATGAAACCTCAACACATTGTGTTTTTTTTATTGTACAACACTATGGTGCTCTTTGAAAAGATAATAAAATACTTATTATTTGGTATAATTTTTTTAAAAAAAACTGTCGTATATAAAAGCTGTTATCGTTTAAAAATTGTGAGAGATGCATGTGTCATGTACATGAGAGAGAAAAAGACTTTTGAAAGGAAGTCAAGAGGTGGGAATATCTCACCTAGTGCTATGTGGCATACCCATTTTATTAATTTTATATAGATAATGAAAATTGATTAAACAGGCTCACATGTGTATTTTGCTCCGGTCATTTATAGAGTTGTAATGGCCTAATGAAAAACAAAGATTACATCAACTTTTTTAATGTTACCTGCATTCTCACAAAACAAATCCAATCGACAATCTGAATCCTTAACGACGAAGGGCAACCTTGAATGTAGCTACTGATGCATAAGTCCAGCATATGCAATGAAGCCCAGTAATATAATCTTTATAGTAATGCAATCCCATCTATGCTTTATGTACCACATCCATGAGTCCACTCCTTTGCTCTTTTATTTCCAGCCCATCCTCGCTATAATCATAGACAAATAAAACTTGTATTGGTATTGTATAATCATCAATGCTTCATGTATAGGTGATCAAATCGGGTTTTTTTTTTTTTTTTTTTTGTCAAACCGGTTCGCTACAGTACCGGTTTCTAGGCGAATCGGTTTTGTCGATTCGTAAAACCGGTTTCTTGTATATAATATAATTATTGGTTTTTATTGATATTAGTCTAAACAAAAGGAAAAAAAAGATAGATTAATAACTATCAACTTCTATTGGGTTTGTACCACAAAACATCGAATTATTGATTTGAGTAAATAACTAATATGGCTAAGGAAAACATGGGCTTGATTATTTATTTGATCCATTGTAGGGTTTTAGATTGCAGCCCATTAAAATATGCGATGCACAGGAGGGTTTTAAAAGGAGTTGGAGGCCCACGATAGAGGGTTTAAGGACAAAGTTTATGGTGGCTGTAAAATAGAGGGAGAGTGACGACAATAACGAAGAAGAGAAGAAGCTAGACGACAAACCAGAATGTTTTTCTTTACGGTATGTTCATCAAGATACATGTGTGGTGCCAACAGTCGCCATAGTTTATAAATAAAAAACACTCTATTTTGAATACAACGCCATTTTCAATAAAACATATGTTAGAATGTTAGTAACACTTCACTCGCAAACCTACCATCAATCTACATATAAGTCTTGACATGACAAGAGATGACACTTCACCGGGATACCATCAAACAATGATCACTCGATAAAATTCTTCCGTCGTTTGTCATTAAGCTCTTTACCCATGTAAAGTTTCCTAACAAACTTTTAAAGATGGATATGATGCTCACTGAGGGATATCTGGTGAATTTTTTTGTAGTTGAAGCACTTGTTTGTAGTGAAAAATAACTACTACTTAACATTAGAAAAAAGGTCTTCAGAAATATCATTATGAATTTAAGGTAAGAAAATAGATATTTCACACTGTGATTAAATACTTAAGCTCAAAGTTGTACTGATATGTATAGAAGATTAGAAGCGTAAGAACTATATAATTCATTTGTAAGATTAATGTTTGGCACTTATAATTGGAGAGAGAGACTATAGTAAATTGTTAGTTAATTATTTTCTTAGGCTGTGAGGTGTGGGTCGGTGGAGGGGATCGGTGACCCTACATGACAATCTTCTTCGACGGTGAAATCCTCCCCCCCCCCCCACACACCAAATTTTGGTGCGAACGGGAATTTACCCCCTCTTCCCCGATGCAAATTTTTTGAATGTTTGTGCATGTCAATTACTTTTCTATATATATTACTAGGTTATGTACCCGTGTGATACACGGGTTGAACAATTTAAATTATATATATATTATAAATATAATTAAGAAAAATTAGATTAATATTTTATTTAAAATAAAAAAAGTTGCCTTTACAACCGAAAAAATATTAAATATTAATCAGTCCCTAAATGATTTATTGTAAAAAACATTTTTATTCACATAAAACTTTTTTCAAACATTTCAAAATGTATCTTCCATACCGTGACTATTACCTTATAAGACTGCAGGTACAACAAAACAAAAAAAAAATCAAAAAAAAGTAATAAAGGTAAATCTGTTTAGGCTAGGATATAAAAAATGAAATTAATTTAAAAGCATCTCCTCATCCGTTAAACCATCCCAATCAAGTATTGTTCATTTGGAATTTTTAATAAAGATTACTTTTGTTAGTTCATAAACATTTTCAAATTATGTCTAATAATTTATTTCTAATTTTGTGTTATATTAATTGATTTACAAAAAACATAGAATATATATATTAAACTGAATTCCAATAATTATACTAATAATTATAGTTGTAACAAATAATGTGACACCTGGCAAATTCTGGTTAACAACGTTGTCTAGATGAAAGTCTACCTTAGCGAGTCACGCGTATATTGTACGTAACTGGGTTAGTTAAGTCGGGATATGGTTCGGGAACTATTGGTTAGTCTAGAAGATCATTGGATGTTGGTCTAGAGGTTCGTTAGATGTCGGTCCTTAACCAAGTGTACAAACGGTGACGATTTGTAGGATCGTCAGGGCATACGGAACGTACGAGTCTCGAGTCCCGGGAATTGGTGAACGAGTGTAAATATGTGTATTTACTTGTGTTATGTGTTTACAATCATTATGTGACTTGTCGGTACATGAATATGCATTAACATATGTTAAAACGGGGTTTAACGCGCAAAACACACAAGGCCAAACCCTATAGGCGAGTAGGAGGTCTACTCCCCTATAGGGGAGGCGAGTAGGGAGCCCATAAGGGCGAGTAGGCCCTACTCGTGTGATGTTAAGGGCGAGTAGGCCCTAATCGCTAGAACTGTCAGGCGATTACAAGCCCTAATCGCCTGAACTGCTGCACAATCGCATGTAACGTGCTGGAACGACTAGAAACGCCTATAAATACAACACTTAACCTCCTAAACTCCCTAATATCAACCCTAGTCGTCCCATAACCGCCCCAAACACTTAAACAACCTCTGGAAGGCGATTTTGATCAAAAACACAAGGTTTCAAGGTCTAACCATCAATCTTTTACAATTCCAAGGTTTGATTCTCATCCATAACACTTTGTAAACGTTTTTAATCAATCCCTAATGGTCCAGACCTGTTCATAAACGAAAAAGCTTTCTGAAAATCGTCAATAAGGATTGTTAAACGGATTATAACTAATTAACATGCGTTATGGGTATGTATGATTAGAAAGATAGGATTTTTATGGATCTTGATGATGTTTTGATGTATTATCATGCTAGGTCAGAATTAATATTGTTAGTATGATGATAGAAAACCCAGTAATCGGATAATAGGGTTATGATTACATGCGTTAATTGATGTTGCATGCTATGTGAATAGTGTTTGGATTGTTTTGGGTTGCATGCAGGACTGATTATACGAGGTTGAACGAAGGGTTTTGGGTTAGACATGTTTAGGATAGTGTTTGGGATGATATTGGGTAGTTACACACGTTCTGGATCTGATTTGGAGCGTTAAACGCGCGAAAAACCGGAACAGCATGGTTACAGGCGAGTAGCAATGCTAATCGCCTATAACTCATGCGAGTACAAGGCTAATCGCCAATATATAGGCGAGTAGAAGCCTATTCACTAGTAAGTTCATGCGAGTAGCCCTAATCACTAGTAAGTTCATGCGAGTAGCCCTAATCACTAGTAAGTTCAGGGGAATAGCCCCTATTCGCATGAAGTAAAGGGGAGTAGCCCCTACTCGCCTATAGTAGGGGCGAATAGGGCTTCTATTCACTAGTTGACTTTTCTAAATGCTAGTTGACTTTTCCAAATCGCGTGTACTGCTGCTATGAGTGTAAATTAGCATTCCGAGACCCGATTTCACATGTAGAAACATGCTAGGAACCCCGTAACATGTCTAATAACTTGGTAACATATATTTGGATGTATTCCGGTGATACGTGAACTATGTGCTATAGCTTGTTGTGTGTTAACGTATGTTAAGTGTACTTGCGTTATTGTACGTTTTGGAGCGTAAACATAACACGGGGAGTCTCGGGTCACCAATGGGATGTCGAGTCTTGTACTTTGGGTCAGTTAAACAGTCACGGTGTTTTCAAACGAACTTGGTTATGGTCTGGACATCTAGGGACTAATTAACCTGCGGGTTATTAGTCTAAGTACTTGTAACTGTCGTATGTTAGGTCGCCACTTTACGGGACTAGCATAGCAGCTGAGTTTACTCGGGTTAAGGAGTAAAGGAACTTAAGGTGAGTTTACGGCCCCTCTTTTAAACTGGTTTTATACTTTCGGGGGAGAAAACATGTGTTAAAACGATTATTTGGTAACTACTGTCATACTATGGGGTTTCTAACGTATACTACACGATCTTTGGAAGTCCCGGGGGGAACCATGAATGTGCGGGTTTGCACAACGGGGAAATGTGAATAGCGCTATTGGGAGTGACCAACCCCGCTCGTCGGCTTGGAGGGCCGGGCGAGTGCATATTGTCTCAAACAGGAACAACAGGAACATTTGGAACTATTCGGGCACAACAACTGGTATTCGAGTTAGTAATGGTTTTCCAATCGTGGTAGTAACAAAACGTACGCCTAGCTAGCGTATACTGGTTTTCTATTTGTTATAGTATGGACAGGTGAACTTGGTACTTGAACTGCAAACCTGTAAACTCACCAGCATTTTTGTGCTGACGTAAACTTTTACATGTTTTCTCAGGTCGCTAAGGTAGCATAATGGAACTAGGGCGCACGCGTCTGCACGGCGTCTAGATAGAGTTGCATGATTTCACAAACATTGAACTTGATTTATTTATGTTGGATTTTATTTGAATAAGCTTCCGCTGTAAACGGGAATATTAAACTGTGTTTTGAAATTATATTTTAATTCATTTAGACTTGTTTATTGTGATCGTTGGTTTGGATCCTGGTTTGTCATGCGCCTCGCGGTAAAACTCCGCAAGTGGATTTTGAGGGTGTGACAAATAAAAACTGAATAAGTAATAATTATTAAATAAAGAAACAAATTAAAATAAATGCATTGTTTAAAATAATAAAATGGGAGGCTTTGTGATGGAGTTCTATGTACTCCATGTCCTGTCTTTTATTACTATAGATAGAAATCGATTAATGTTGATTGATTTATTTTATTTATTTGTTTTGAACAACATGAAAGTCTCACAAAAAAGCTTGACTAATTGCATGTGTTATTCTTAATTTGTTTATTTGACTTTTGAATTTTAAGTATTAAAATTAATATGTATTTGTTGAGCATAGTTTAACTTCTAAAACAATGACCAAAATAAAAAAAACTTAATAATCATTTGTCAAATATTGTAACAAAATTAATTTTAAACTTAATTAGAATAATAGATCAAATATTGTAAAAAGAATCATGTGTTTTCTTTTATTAATAATTTCAGTTACAACTATGATTATTAATGTAATTAATAAAATTCAATTTAATAAATTTATAATATGCTTTTGCAAATAAATTATTATATTTAAATTTGAATTTATTGTATTAAATAAATAATAAAATGAGAGAATTCATGTGGGAGTGTCATGTGTCCCTTATGTGTTTTCTTTTATTATATAGTGTAGATGTAGATTTACCTCATCATTTACCCACCATATACTCTACACATACACACACTAAACTCGTTAAAAACAATATTAAATAAATAAAAGTATGGGTGGTGGTTATCCTACTGAAGCAGCTGGACCTTCCAACCTCATGCGATATTCTCGCCGACGTGCTAGCCGACGTTCACAACCAATGTCATCTCCTCCTCATCCGCAACCAGTGTACACTCCTCCGCAACTAATAATCACTCCTCCTTTACCAACCTACACACCTACTCAATCAAGTCGATCCAAAGCCTTCTCTTACAGACGGGGAATTTAACTGGGCCTATGACTACACTATGGCTGTACTACAATGTAATCAAATACAAGTTGGGGAGACGCAAACAAACTTCACCCCAAACCCTCTCGTTTCAAACATCCGTCCAACATAAGTTGTACCTAGCTGGGCTGAAGGATACGAAACTGACCAGGGTGAGGAGTACGTCACTTTGGACGATGAACCATATTCTCTTCCAAGTCCTGACTTCTGATGCATCCGTCAAGACGTTAGGTCGAACGGTCGTGATAGCGATCATAACGTGTCGTCTCCAGAGACTACCCTAGAGGATTGGGATCGCATGTATTATTTGGTGTGTTTAATATGTTAATGTAAGTTTAAGTAATGTTTTCACTTTATGTTTGTGTTTATGTAATGTTTTAATTAGGTTTATATAGTTTTGTTTTTTTTTTTTCTATACAGTGTTTTTAATGAAAAAAAGTTTAAGTGAAATATAAAATAGATTAAATAAAAAGAATAAGAAAATGGAAGGGGGAAGGGGGATCGAGTGCATCCCTCAAAAGGGGGAAGGGAAAGGGGAGGATGACTTGGTGCTGATGTGTAGGGCTGTAAACGAACTAAACGAACATGAACATGGCATTGTTTGTGTTCGTTTGTTAATAAAATAAATTGTTTGTGAATTTTTCATGAACACTTACCGAACGAGATCTTTTGATCGTGTTTGTTTGTTAAGGAAATGACGTGTTCACGAACTGTTCATGAACAATTACTGTATGTATGAGGTTTTTGTTCGTATTCGTTTGTTTTCATTTGTTAATTTTAGTTATCAGACAAAAGCAACCACAAAAAAAAAAAAAAAAACAAAAAAAAAAAAAACAAAACCCGATTAACGAAATGAACACAAATAGGCATTAATAAACAAAATCAAGCACAAACTAACACATATTAAATTCCGAACATCACGAACATTGTCTACCCAAAAATATACTAATCTAATTACCCAAATATACTTGACATGATCTTGATCACATAATGTCTCATAAAAACACAAAATTATCATATTAAACTTGAAATCCTCGTTTAATCTACCTAAAATAAAAGTTAATTAAAATAGTTAATGTAAGATTAATATGTGGTACACTAATATATATTAAATAATCCGAAGTACTTAAATTAAAAATAAAAAAAAGTTAAAAACATAAAAGAACTATCAAACACAAACAAACATAAACGAACACGTTTCTGAACGTTCACGGACATAAATGAACGAATGTAACCTCTGTTCATGTTTGTTTGTTTACCTAAACGAATATAATTTCTTGTTTGTGTTCGTTCATTTATTATAGTTTGTGTTGGTTCATTTATTAAACGAACGAACATACACAAATGAACTTCCCGCCGAACATTTCATGAACTGTTCGCTGAACGTTTGGTTTGTTTACCGCCCTAGTAATGTGGACAAGAGAGTAGAAGTATTACAATTAAAAGAATATATACATACATATATATAAGGGAAGGTTTTTGTACAAATAGTTCTTCTCATAGAAATAGCCTTTAGTGTGAGAAGTAAAAGAGGGTATTTGGTTAATTTTAATTTCTTTTTTTTTAATATTTATTTCATATTGTTAATGTATTTAAGTACTGAAAGCTAAAAAAATAGTATAGAGTAATTACGTAATGACTCTAGTGTAAACTACTGTAATTATCCCAATGACGTAATTACGCTAAAAAAGTTTTATAATTATTTTTTTATATTATTTATCTAGAAAACATGTTTAAGCAGATGGGAAAAAAATTCAAAAAAAAAAAAAAGGAATTTCCCGCTTCACTTCACATGTTTAATAGGTTAAGCCGAGTTGCATTTGATTTTTTACTTTCTATATATATATAAAGAGAGAGAGAGACACACACACTATCAGGTGCTCGCGCGATTTGATGGGATATAAATCTAATGGTGTGCATGGTTGAATTCAGTTAGGTTATTAGCCTCAATCAAAACTGAAGTCATTGGTTGATTGTTCTTATTAACTAATCAGTTAATTAGTTCGGCTTATTTGGTTAGATTGTCAGCTTTCGGTTCGATTCAATTAAATTAACTTTGGTTAATAACAAAAACCAAACTTTGACTAAACTATTTGCTTAGAAGTATATGAAATGGATGTATTAAAGCTAAAAATATATGAATACTTGTAAAGCTCATTTCAGTTTAGTTAATTTTGGTTCGGTTTCGGTTAACAATTTAATTATTGCTCACCCCTAGATATTATTAATCACATAACGTATCAATTTTTTTAGTTAAAAAACTATAGAAATACCATATTCAATTTAAAGATAATAAAATGCTCGTTTATATGGGTAGTTTTTTTTAAAGAAAATATTAACGTACGAAAAAAAGTTAAGATCGTTTGAAAATTGTGGGCTAGTTAATTTTTTTTGATAGTTGACAAAATGTAACTACTAATTTTAAAATGTAATTAAAATGAGGTGAATTAAAGTATAAAAGTGTTTAAAAAGCTAATATACACTCATTTAAGATTGTACCTTATACATTAAAATAAAAAAAAATCGTAACATTTTGATAATTTAAAGTTCCACTTTGAAATGCATTCTATAACCAACCACCTTATGGTGGAGTGGCATGGGGGCTCAATGATAGAAGACCTATGGCTGAAAGGTCATGGGTTCGATTTTTTAGAGCGTCGGGTTTTACCGATTATTACATTGTTATGATTTCAGGCGGGTGGATAGTCGGGTTTTCCCCGAAACTGGTGAACTTGATGAAACCAGGAGCTCCCTTACATTTCTGGCTATGCCGTGTCGAAGGGGTTCTGATTTGACCGAATAGGGACTTTAAAGGGAGTTTTTGGTAAATTTTGTTGACTGTTAAAAAAAAAATGCATTCTATATTCATTATTAATAATTGAACAGTTTTTTTCACTTCAAATTATATATAGATACAATTAGCAGATTTCGGTGTGAGGGGCGAATACTGTAGCTAAATGTCACATCAGCTACAGTATCGCGTGGCAAGGTTCGTAATTTTCAATTGTTGGCAAGGTTATTTCCGTCATAAACTTATTTTCTCCTACTAACTTCTGAACAACTACCACGTTGTCGCCGGTGACATTGAAGGTCGGCTCCGCTCGTCGGAGTGCCCAAACGGTCGTCGTCCACTGTCGTTTCTGCCATGTTGAAGCAAATCTCAACTGCATTCGCACACTCGCCGGTGCGGCTAGAGAGAAGACATAGAGTTCAGAGAGATCCTTTCCACTACGAAGCCGGATCTGGAAGTCGCGACAAACCAAGCATGTTTCCTCCACCGTAGACCGTCGAAAATTATATTATATAAGAATACATTTTGCAAAGTCGGCTGTGAGACGCTTTTACTGTAGCTATCTCACGGCCGACGTCCTTCCACGTGTCTGTGTCCCCCTATCTCAGCGATTAGGATCAAACAGCCAAACCGCCCCTAAAAAACACCCCAAAACGCCTAGAAAATGTAGCCAAGCCGCCTAGAAATCACTGTTTGATGATGGAGGTCGTTGTGGTTATGTTTGTGATAGTGGTGGTTGCGAGTTATTAGCCGGAGTTTTTCCGGCCAACAATGAACGGGAAGGTAGGTGGAGTGTTTTGGTTGTTTGTGACGGTTGCAATAGTGGTTGACAGTGTACCATCGTTTAGCGGTGGTGGTGGGTAGATGGTTACGATATTGTGGCTGTAACGATTTTGTGGCGGTAGTATCTCTCTTTTTCGTTTTGCACTGGATCAGGTCGAGGGCGGGGTAGCGGTGATGTTCGTAGGTTGCAGTGATGTTTAACAGTGAGAATCTTTTGTACAGGAGAGAAGAAATGGTGGTGCACAAAAAAGAAAGTGTTTATGCATATTAAGAGGAGATAATACTGCGGGTGGTGGAGCACTTGGTTTTCTAAATACCATTTCTTTATTACATGGGTTGTAACCTTTGAAATCTAACTTGCAAAATAAAGCAATATTTATACAAGTAATTCAATTGTATATTCATTCAGTAAAAGAGCAGTTAATATAATGTCATTCTTATTTGTGTAAGTTTAAGTAATCAGAAAAACATGATTAACAAATTGGGTTGCAAAATAAAGTTATGTTAATGTCATTACCGTAACGTGTGTAACGAGGTCGCACACGCTAAGCTGTCGCTGCAACGCGCGACGCCGGTAAAAAACTAGTTATACAACAAACATGATTTTTGAAGCATATTTACACCAAAAGTATCAATCGTCACAAGACAAAAACCGGTATCATGGCAAAACCTTGTCACTTGAATTATTTGAACATATATCACATGAGGAAACCCAAATTAACTTGGGACGGACAAATTAGGCATGATTTACTAGAATTGTACCTCTCCGGGGACATGGTCCATGATAGGAGTTCATAGAGACGCAAGATTTACTAGAATCGCGCTACATTACTCTCTCGTCACTGCTTGTGTTATTTGGCAACTTTCTATAGGTGTTATTTTAGCTATATTTACATGTTGGTTTTTTGTTTTTGAGTTGAGGGTCTCTCTGAAAGCAGTCTCTCTATTCCTAATGATAGATGTAAGGTGTGCCTACATCTCACACCCTCGTGAGACCCTATCAATAGCTTGCTATTTATAGAATTTACTTAACGTTTGATTGATTGATATGACATGAGGAAACCTAAAGATAATAGATGATTGCTCGCTAATAATTGTACTTGTGAACGTAAGACATACTCGTTATATCATTTTCATTTCACGTTTTGCACCTTATTGGTTTCGGTTTCGTCTCACTTCCGTTTGCTTTACGTAGATGACTTTTAGAAAAAGAAAAAAAATGAACAAACAAACAAAAAATTTGGTTAACAATATGTGGCCAGTAATTTGATCAATGACACACGCTGACCGTTTTCAGTAAACAGGATGAGGTTGAGCATGACTCAGGTAATGAATTGATGTCAAGTGGCATCTAATGACGCAAATGGTCCATGCGATTGTAAACCCTTCGAAAAGAACATATGTGTCACTCTAGAACTATAAAGTCAAGTAATATGTTATTCCATTATTCCATGTCTTATACCAAAAATATTTTTTAACGGCAAATGTTATATCTCTTATAATATTACACTAATAATTCTAAATTACATCACATTTGCCAATGATTAAACTTTGAACCTCCTCTTTAAAAAAAAATATGCATCTATCAAGTGAGCTAGCCCCACATTTACATCTAAAAGATTTAGAAGCTTCATAACATTATTTGAATTAGGTTAAATTAATTACTACACGACAACAACGAATTAGAAGTGTTAGTTATGCACAAGACAAACTCTCAAAAAGTTATTTTATATTCAAGAAACAGGATATATTAAAGTACTTACAAAATTACCAAATAATATTCGTATATGTATATAAACTAATGAAATTGGAGAATTGCAAATTACGAAACTTTCATATTCGGTGCCATTACTCTCATCAACTTCCTTAGTCGAAATTGAACACTTTTTCGATCATAAGATTGGAGAGAAATTTATCATTCATTTTTAATGTATCCCTTTCCTGCCTCTAGCAGTGAAATATGCTAAAATTTTGGCCACAAGATTAAAAAAAAAAAAATGTGCGTTGTAAGGTGTAAACGAGTCAATCCGAGCCCAAACTCATCTATTTCTTTTCGTTTTTTAAACGGCCAAAAATTTGAACCTGGGCATTATCGGGACACCCAACATACAAGTCGAGTACTCAGAGAATAACCTGAGTTGTCAAACACCAATTTCGGGGAAAACCCAGTAACCCACCCGTCCGTAGGCACGACGGTGAATATACCGGTAAAACTCGTTTGTCTCAAGAATCGAACACATGATTCCCCAGGTCTTCTATCGTTGCACACCAATACCTCTAACAGTGCACTACAATGGTATTGGCTAGAACTCTATTTCTAAATCTTGAATTTAGCTTATTGAGTAGCTAGGTTTTCAAAGTTAATTAAGTTTGGTCCTTGTTTGTTAGTTATTAAACTATTGTGTTTACAATTATAAATTAATGTATACTATCTTATAATACATTTCACAAGACCTCTTAAAACTTAAGGTAGCGTTTGGTATGAAGTAATCAAAGGTGGAATGGAATAGATCATTCCCACAAGATTTACTGGTGTGTTCGCTATTTATCTATTTATGTTCTGATTTATTGGTTGATTCTTGATGTATGATTGTGTGGTTGTGTTTGGTTATCATTGCATATGATGGTTGTATGATTGTGTATGTTATGGTTATTGTGGATATCATGGTTGTTTATTCGAGCGTTCATGATTACAATATTATCGATAAATATGCGTCTCATTCTTTTTATATCTGATGTATTTGAAATAAGTCATGCCGCCCCGAAAGAACACTCGTAATACTGAGGACAGCACATTCCCAATTACGTCCGAGGAGCTAGCCCGCGTTATTGCGCAGCACGATGCTAACCGCGCAAACTCCAGTGGTGGATCTTGTGGAAATGGCCGGCGAAGGACTAGTGACAATGATAATTGTAAAATATCGAATTGCTATGCTAAGGGCCAAATGTGAATGCTTTAACCGAACATTCCTTACACGATTATTTTTATCTTTAGTATTATTAGTAGTAGTAGCAGCAGCAGCAGCATTAGTGGTAGTAGTGGTAGTAGTGATAGTAGTGATAGTAGTGGTAGTGGTAGTTAGTAGTGGTAGTCGTAGTAGCAGTAGCAGTAGCAGTAGCAGTAGTAGTAGCAGTAGTAGTAGTAGCAGCGGCAGCAGTAGTAGGAGGTAAATATTTAGTAATTCTATACTTATGTATTTAAATAAGATAATATTGCGCGATGAAATGGGTGCCACCGAGGCTCTTTTAGAAGACCACACTCACAAGATAACTCATACATAGGGGATCCATTCACCAAAACAGAAGCGTGTGAGTTTCGGACTATTGACATAACCCACCCTCGCCATTTTGGGGAAAAATTCATTTGCCTCTGTTGTGAGTGTTGAGTGTTATGTGCCTTATGTTTAAGTCTTGAAGCAAAACTAGTATCGAATCGGGGTCTTGCTGCAAGCAGTTTTCTATTCATACAGGGTAGATGTAACAATATCTACATCTTTCCCTTCTCAGACCACATTTTAGCTTGTCTATTAGTGAGATTTACTAAGTATGATAAATGAGTGCAAATTATGAACTATTATATTGCATAACACACTTGTATCCTATGTTTCAAAAATTGTGAGAGACATCTTAAAAGTTTTTTTTTTTTTGGAAATTACCCTGTTTTTTATCTAATGTATTTTATAGATGAAGATCCACAACTAGAAAAACAAATTACACATCGATTTGTAATACTCCCTTTTATTAATTTATATTACTTAATAATAATCTTCATTTAATCATACATTATGTTATGCTTTGAAATCATTACTTATCTATTATTGTAGAGATTTCCCTAACCAGTTGCTTAAAAGACTGATTTTGTTGATCAACAAGAAATCCTTTTGCAATTTGAAGATGGGGATGTCTTCAAGACAAATCTTAGAGCTGAAGCTTTAGGAAAGGATGTTAGATTTGCAATTTGTTCATGTATTTTATAAAGTACAATAGATATAGGAATAGATAATAGATAATAGATATAGATTATTAAATGTTGGAAAAAGAGTTTAATTTAGTAAAATAGGTCTAAATCTTGTCATAAATACACATTAACAGGAAAATGAGAATATATGTCACTTATTGACAAAATTGATGATGGGTATGTTTGTGGTATAAAATGACAAGGATGAATTCATGATAATAAGAAAGCAAACGCATGCAGAAAGTGTTTATCAAATTGTCATACGTGTTCTTAGGGATAAGGATGTTAAAATTTATCAACCAACTTTTCAATCATATATTTATTAAATTTGTTTGGATTAGGTACTGCATTATTGCATTTTTCGTAATCTAATAGGAGAAAACAAAATGTTCGAACAACGTTTTTTTAATTAAATTCACACGACGGGTTGTGGTTGAGTGAGTTAAATATAGTTTTGTGTCGATTTATTTGTAATCCATTTTGATTTCTTATCAATTTATGTTATTTAATTCGTGTTGGGTTTTGGTAGTGTTTCCTATCGGCCTATATTTTGGTACATATATTTTATAAAATAGAAAGAAATGGTTAAACGACGTGAGCCCTCTAACTAACATATATTTAGGTTCTTGAAGTTTAGTTAGTTTACGGAAACATAATGATTCAAAGTTAATTAGTGTTCTTAGATAATGCAATGCGAAAACAACGAAGAATCCGACCAATGTGACAGGTATGTTGTGTATGAAGTGTGTATAGGGTTTCTATTTTTATGATGTGACCTTGGTGTAAATGATTTTGAGGCTTTGATGAGATAAGTGAATAGTATATACTAGATTATACCTTTGGAGTGTTCTGAGGTTAAGAAATCTAATATGACATATCAATTTTACATATGAAATAGACTGATACGTTTTACACTTACATGCAGGAAAGCTTCGGGTAGCATCTACTCTAAAACAATTAACAATGTATCTTCAAAACCTCAAACAATGTATAACTCTAAGGTTAACATCTAACCTAAAACAATGTATAACTCTAATATTAATACCTAACCTAAAATATAGTATAACTCCAATGCTAACACCTGTTGAAAATAGAATTCATATTTACTGGTTTGGACATAATTAATGACTTGCCTATACATGATTAATGAATTACCTGAACACTTTGTGTTTTTTTTTTCTGTATGAACAAAACCCCACAAAAAATAGTCATTTTTTTCTCAGTTTTTTATATAGCAATAGTGTTGTAGAACTCGCTAGGCGCTAGTCAGCCGGTGGGTTACCGACTAGGGATTGACCGGGTTGGATTTTTATATATTTTTTTCTAAATTTATACATATATAATGCTTATTTTATACCTTATATGTATAAATTTAGAAGTTTAGCGGCTGAATATAAACTGGTGAACATGGATGGGGAGTTAAATATTAAAATACATCAACTTAAATAACCCTAATCACCTCCATCATTCACCATATCCTGTTTTTTCCACCCCATTCCTTCTTTCATGGTAAGGAACCATCCGAAGCAACTATGGTTCATAGAGTTTCATCGATTTTGCTTCTAAATCATAGACTATTATCCAATTTTGAGGTAAGAATTGTTTTATTTGATCGATTTGCTCCAGTTTAAACTCGTTCAGGTTCATTTTTTTTGCCTAATTTTAAGTTTTTTAGGTCCGACGAGGACCAATTTGGTCCGACTAATAGGTGATTAATTGCGACACCGATTAATTGAGTGATTAGCCCAAAATTAATCAGTAAAGTGAGGACTAGCGATTAATCACCGATTAATTGGTGATTAATCGGGATTTTTACAACCTCATATATGGTACTTGTTGGAAAGATAATAAAACGCTCGTTAATTTGGTGTAATTTTTTTCTTTAAAAAATCTCGTATATAAAAGATATTAACGTTTAAAAATTATGGGAGGAAACATGAGAGAGAAAAATCCAATTTTGTTTTTAATTTTTTTTCCTAAAATCGCTTAATACCAGATGGCATGCCATTTTTAGCTTTAATTTTAGGGAAAATGACCAAAATGGCCCGTTGACCATTGCACTTACGAGAATAGCCCCCGGACACGTCTCGTGGAGACAGTTCACATTTCCCCATTCGTCTTAGGCGTCTCCCGAGACGGCTTGGGGTCCATCCAATAGCATAATGACACGTCTGCCCCACGTCTACCCATGACGTCTCTGGTGAGTCCTGAGACTTGTCCGACGGTTCAGTTGTCCACCTCCCCCTATATATACCATTTTCCGTCCCAATCTCCGTCCCATTCCCCGTCCGACTCCTCCACTACCACTACCACTACCACTACCATCACCGTCTCATTCATACAAATGAAAATGGCACCCCAACGATGGAATGGGGAACAAGAAATTGCACTAGTTTCAGCGTGGCAACATGTCGAACATAGCCCACACCAAATAAACAAGTAGTACCGTATCTTACATGAATACAATCGGTTGGTGGGAGGGTCTGACCGAACCATTGACTCACTTAGCCGTAAATGGAACGACTTGAACACGAAGTGTCAGCTCTTCAACGGGTACCACTATCGAACACTTCAAGCGGTACCTTCAGACATGCCGGAAGACGTCGCCATCAGATATACCAAAAGAGAGTATCAATCCAAGCAGCGAAAAGAATTCAAACACGTGTCGGCTTGGCAAATGATGAGGGACCGTCTTAACGCGTAGCTTATTTTACTTTTGTAATAATTTATGTATTTATTTTATGTGTTTTATTAATCGAATGAATCTTATGTTTATTTTATGTTTTTAAGCACGTTTATTTTATGTTTTTCATGGTTTTTTTTTTGTTGATTTGTTAAAAAAATTTAAAAAAAAAAGTCTCCGGAGACGTGTCCTTATGCTATTGACTGGGACCCCAAGCCATCTCGGGAGACGCCTCAGACGGTTGGGGAAATGTGAACCATCTCCACAAGACGTCTCCAGGGGCTATCTCGTAAATGCAATGGTTAAAGGGCCATTTTGGTCATTTTCCCTTACTTTTATATCATTAAAGACATGTAATTGCTACATGGCACACTCAAGGGGGATGATGCCCTCTTTGAATGCCATGTGCGATTTATTGCTTTCAATTATTATAATAGACTAGGTGAAATCCCTTATGAAAACACGGGAAGCCTATATCATATTTTAAGGTCTGTTTACTAAAGACAAAATCTAGAAGGCAAGCATCAGTTGTAAGTAAAATCTATTTAGTAAGATCGGTTCCTTTCACGATACCAGTTGATAGATACTGATTAGATGTTTTAATACTGAGGCGTGTTACAACCACGGAGAGAAAAATCAACATACGCATGAAAAGCTCTGTTGGGATAACAAATATTAAAAAGAAACAGTTAATCTTAATCTTCAACTAAGGATTCATTACTCTGTTTATCGATATCTGTTGACTTACCAACAAATTTATCAAACAACTGTTATAAGATTCAACCTTATTATTACAATTACATAATTTCAATGAAATATCTGACTTAGCAAAACTACATACAAAATGGAAGACATATAAAAGAAAAATCCAAATATCTCTAAAAACTGCTTTAATGCCAAGTAACACATTTACAATATCTGAGTTAACAAACTACATAAAAATACAAGCCAACATAAAAAAATTCTTCTAACAAACAAACCCTAGAGAATAATCTTCCTTGCCATTGTCATCAGAACAAAAACACAAACACAATCAAAAGCAGTACCACGACAACAGTTCGTATCTAAACATCATCAAGTTCGAAAACCCTAAAGTTTCTAAACAGGCTCTGCATGTAGTAATGATGGATTGATGTTTTTCTTTGATTGTAAGAATCTTCGAAAAAAACCAATTCCAACTTCATTACCAACAGATTGTTGGTAATCGATTTTTCTTTGATTGTAAGAATCTTTGAGAAGATTGGTGGAACGACATTTGAACGTAATATCATTATACATATGGGATGGAGAGTTGCAAAGTGAAAATAGTTGAAGGGATATAAAGTTTGAAAATGACTATTGGGAATTCCTCCCCTTTTGTAGGGTCAAAGAGGATTGACAAGCGAGTATAAACCTTAGTCTTATATCCTCTGCATAAAGAGTAAAGATCAGAAGTTCTAAAGATAAACCAGACAAACATCTGAAGAAACAACTCCTGAAGACAAACTCCTGAAGATTACTCATCAGAAGTTTGTCACTCGTCAGTACTTCCTTCGAAGCTTCCCACCGCCTTAGATCTTCAGCAGTTTAGTATTATATTAGTATAAGTTACTTTATGTACAAGTTGCAATACTACAGCTTGTTGTAGTATTATTATAATCATTTGAATACTTCCAATATATGTATTGTTGGTCTATAAATAGATGGGTTTATCCCCTCTATTTTAGACAATCCTTTTTGCAGTAACACTTCTAATATATTTTGAGAATCATTGAAAGCATGTACTGTTTTATTTATTCATTACTTTGATTCTCATTTACTGCTTTAGTTCATTAACTGATGGGGAGTAATAACTCCTGTTAAAAGGGAAGTTTTAACTTAGAACATTTATACACATTCCGATGTGCTAAATACTTTGATAAATCCTAGCAAGTGTTCTTGATAAGAATCTATTTAAAGACTATACTGATTCAACAATTGGTATCAGAGCTCTAGTTCATCTGATCAAATATCAATCTAACAAATTGAGAATCAGACACATGCTCTTATTGATATTCAATAAAGGATAACAGTTCACTTTTCTTAACATCCATCACTTTAAGAAATCCTTGATCAAACATATTTCTTAAAAATGGACCCTTATAATACTGGATCTGCCAATAAGCCTCCTATGCTAGTCAGAGATGAATACAATATCTGGCAAAAGAGGTTGGCACATACTTTATC
The DNA here is from genome assembly GCA_028751855.1 of Ambrosia trifida. Classification (NCBI taxonomy): domain Eukaryota; kingdom Viridiplantae; phylum Streptophyta; class Magnoliopsida; order Asterales; family Asteraceae; genus Ambrosia; species Ambrosia trifida. The sequence continues at coordinate 2,772,931 of CM054126.1, read as the reverse complement.
TCAACAAAATACTGGATGTTGGAGGTCTGTCATGTATGGACCCCATAAACTAGTAATAACTGATCCAGAGACTAAAGTAGAAAGACCAAAAGAACCAAAAGACTACACTGATGAAGATTTCCTAAAACTTGAGCTTGATGCTAAGGCATTCTCTATGTTGGAAATGGCTCTCCCCAATGAAATATATGTTGGGCTTTTACATTGTAAAAGTGCCAAAGAGCTGTGGGATTGCCTAAAAGAATAGTTTGGAGGAACTGATGAGGTGATTGCCAACACTAGAGAAATCCTTGCTCAACAATATGAAACTTTTACTCATGTTAATGAAGAAACTTTGACATAACAGTTTGAAAGATTTTATTCTTTAATATCTGATTTAAAATTAAATGGTCAGACCTACACAAACTCATCTATGTTGCATAGATTTTTAAGGTATTTACCAGAAAAATAGGAAACTTACTCTATAGTCCTTAGATCTGGACCAGATTTTGACTCTCTCCCACTCACAAAATTACATGGGAGATTACTCACTTTTGAAAGAGAAATCAATCAAAAGAAAAAGTTACAAAATTCTGGTAAAACTGCTGATGACTATATTTCAGGTAGTATAACACTTTTGGGACAAGACTCACCAACTTGTTCAAATGATTTTGGATCTTTTGATCACATTGACATAACTTCATGGATCTCATCAGAAAGGTCATATCCAAGTTATGACAATGAAGAAAATAGTCAAACTACTGATAACATGTGTTTTATAATGGATGATTTAAAAAATTTCAGTAGTGCTGACTTAGAAGAAATGGACATACTGCACCAACTGACATGTTAAGTATAAAAACTAACAAGTTTTACAAAAGGTCAGGAAGGAATTTTTCCAGGACTGAACAGTTCAACAAAAGTTGGTTTTGACAAATCAAAACTGAGATGTCATAATTGTCAGAAGTTGGGACACTTTGCTAGAGAGTGTAGAAGCTCTAGCTATAACCAACCCCAGTCTAGAAACTAAGCTAACCCCAGTTATAATAGGAATACAGGAACACAAGGAAGTGCTCATTTTGTACAAGCACAAGCTCCTAAAATCCAATATGTGCCTCAGATACAATATGTTCAGATGCCTGCTCAACAACAGGGCCAACTACAGATGCCTTCCAGTCATGCTGCTCAACCTCCACAAACTCAACAACCATCTCAACAAAGTTTATTTACTTCAGGGTATGTTGACTGGAGCAGTCTTCCATATGACACCACATAATGTTGTCCTGATGCAGACAACAACTTATTTGACATCAAGTCTATTGAAGAATCAAAAACAAATGCATGTCTTAAACTACTCCATATGGACTTATTTGGGCTAGTCAAGATCATGAGCCTTGGTAAGAATAAATACTGCTTGGTCATCATTGATGACTATTCAAGATTTACAAGGGTTTTCTTCTTATTTTCCAAGGATGAGGCAGCTGATATTATTAATTTCTTCATTCTACGAGTAGAGAAACAGTATTCTCTCTCTGTCAAAGTCATAAGAAGTGACAATGGGACAGAGTTCAGGAACAAAAATCTAGATGAATTCTAACTGTCTAAAGGGATTGTTAAACAGTCCAGCATTCCCAGAACTCCTGAACAAAATTGTGTGGTAAAAAGAAAGAATATAACATTAATTGAAGCAGCAAGAACAATGTTAGCTGATTCAAGCCTACCTCTTTATTTTTGGGCTGAAGCAGTCAACACAGCTTGTTATGTTCAAAATAGAGTCCTTGTCAACAAAAGACATTCCAAGACTTTTTATGAAATTCTTCATAGCATCAAGCCTTTAATCTCCTTTTTCAAGGCTTTTGGATGTCAATGCTTTATTCTGAATATCAAAGTCTCTATTTCAAAGTTTGCTGCAAAAGTTGATTCAGGTTACTTTCTTGGTTACTCTTCAACAAGAAAAGCCTACAAGGTTTTTAATTCTAGAACCAAGATAGTTGAAGAAACACTGAATGTCAAGTTCAATGAGTCAAAACACACTCTCATTCCAGCACATCATGCTGAACTATTTGATCTTGACAGTTTTAATTTCGGACCTGAGAAGACTGTTATTACCTCATCTAAACCCACTTATTATGGTGATCAAGGGTTTGATGATGGTCATCCATCATGGACCCCCAATACAGTCAAATCAACTCCAAAACCAACAGAAGTTTCACAAACTTCTGATTCAATAAACCAAACACCTGCTGATACACCCCAATCTTCTGATTTAGTTCCCAAAACTACTGAAGCTGTACAAACAGCTAAATCAGACATCATTAACCTCAGTAGTTTGTTTGAAGAAGCTTAAGAGTCCACTCCTATGGGCTTACAATTGATTGAACACAGAGATCATCCATTGGAACAAATCATGGGTGACATTGTTGCAGGGGTAGTTACAAGAAACCAGCTATCCAACTTTTTCTTCTTCTCTGCATTTATTTCACAGTTGGAACCAAAGAAATACCAGGAAGCCATCAAAGATAACAATTGGGTTGAAGCTATGCAGGATGAGTTGCTGCAATTCAAGAAGCAATGGGTCTGGGAAATTTGTCCCTTACCTCCTAACAAGCTACCAATTGGTACAAGATGGGTTTTCAGAAACAAACAAGATGAGTCTGGTAATCATCAAGAACAAGGCAAGACTGGTGGTCCAAGGTTTCTCACAAGAAGAAAGAATTGATTATGATGAAAATTTTGCTCCAGTTGCAAGGCTTGAAGCCATCAGGTTATTTTTGGCTTATGCAATTTCCAACAAAAACAAAGTTTTTTAAATGGATGTAAAGAGTTCATTTTTATACGACAAAATAAAAGAGGAAGTGTATGTTTGTCAGCCACCTGGGTTTGAGGATCCTGCTCATCCCAATTAGGTGTACAATCTTGACAAGGCTCTATATGGGCTAAAACAAGCTCCCGAAGCTTGGTATGATACACTTTCAACATTTTTACTCAAAAATCACTTCACAAGAGGTTCCATTGATAAAACTCTTCAGTAAGGATATTGGAAATCACATCCTTCTTGTTCAAATTTATGTTGATGATATCATTTTTGGTTGGGAAAATGGATTTTAATACTCCCAACTATTGCCTATTGGCGGATAATACTCCCAACTATCACTTTGGCCATTAGCACTCCCAACTTGCAACTTATTTTCTTCCATCACCCCCAAACTAACGGAGGTCTAACTGGTTAGTCTTCATGGCCAAAATGTAAAAAACAAAACTTAAGGGGCATTTTTGATACATTTTATTATTAATATTATTATTATTATTATTATTATTATTTTAAATTCTATAGATCCCACCCCCTCCCCCTCTTCTTCTTCTTCATTATACTCTGCCACCCCCCCCCCCCTTCAGGTACCACCATCACCACCACCATCTGCCACCACCCACCACCACCCGCCACCCACCACCACCCGAAAAATCTTCCTTTGTGGGAGAAATCCCACAATTTTCTCAGCCAAATCCGCCCATTCCTCCTGACGATACTCCATTTCCCTCCAAAATCAGTATGCAGAGGCAAATGAGTGCTCCTTATCGTCCCCAACCTTGAAAACCCTAGTTACATCTCAGCCGCCTACCTCAAATCTGAACCAACATCATACTTTCTGCCCTAATACGAGTGGCCCGATTGAGGGAAACCACCTTGGTACTACTAATCTTGCTCCAGTTGCACCAAAAACAGTTGCGAAGGATCCCCAAACCCGTAACCTGGGACCTCGGTATAGAACAGAGGATCCCCAAACCCCTAACCTGTAACCTTGAAAACCCAAACCCGTTTCACCATTTTAACTCTCACCAGGACGGGATTACGAAACGACATCATTTTTTAGGTATTTGTTTATGTTTATTATTCGCATCATATCATTTTCGGTTTTATCTGTGGTTAAAATTGCAGTAATATCAATCTGGTGTTTGTTTTACGTGTTGAGTTAGCAATTTGATTGTGAATTAATAAGTGTTTTGTTGCTAATTGATATCGATTTTCTGCCAAATTTGCAGTATTATTATTATTCAGTGTTGATTGAGTGATAAGAGTTATTGAGTTCAAAGGGTTCGATAAAAATCAGCAGGTGCAGAGAAGTTTTGGTGGGCGGGGTGGGGGTTGGGATTTATAGAATTAAAAAAATAATAATAATAAAAAGTTTTAAAAATGTCCCTTAAGTTTTGTTTTTTACATTTTGACCACAAAGACTAACCAGGTTAGACCTCCGTTAGTTTGGGAGTGATGGAAGAAAATAAGTTGAAAGTTGGGAGTGCTATTGGCCAAAGTGATAGTTGGGAGTATTATCCGCCAATAGGCGATAGTTGGGAGTATTAAAATCCATTTTGCCTTTTTGGTTCAACCAATACAAAACTGTGTGAGGAATTTAAGAAACTCACGCAATCCAAATTTGAGACGAGTACCATGGGAGAACTACAATACTTTTTAGGACCGTAGATCAAACAACAAGCAAATGGAACTTTTATACATCAATCTAAATATCTTACAAAATTATTGAATAAATTTTCTTTACAAGACTGTAAATCATGTTCCATCCCCATGATTCCAACCACACAAGTTGAACTAGATGATCAAGGAAAACAGGTTGATAAAACCACCCATAGATGTACTAGTGGGTTTGCCCGCGCGATGCAGCGGGTGTAACCGAAACTCTTTTGTAGAGCACAATCTAATCTAACATACCTACTATGAACCTAACCCCTATTACATGAATATTTTTTTTAATACCTTTGTTTGAAATTCATTATAAACAGAAGCTTTCTTCTTCGGTTGTTGAATCCAGTGATCATATAGTTTAGATTGGATTAGGCATGTTTATGTGTATGAATATAACATAATAATTTTAGAATTCAAATCGTTACCTCTTGATTAAAAACACAACTTTCACTCTTGATTTCTCGATTTCTATATAGTATGATCAAGTTTATAAAACTTTAACTTTCATAAAGTACCTAACTCTATATAAAAGGTTATAACAAAATATATAGCATCATGAGTTGGTTTTTATATGTTTTCTATTCAATATATTTAAAGTAATTATAAAATTGAATGTCAAGAGGTTTCATAAACATCTCATGACTCTTGGCTTTCTTTTAATTAAATGTGGTGTTTTAAAGACATATTTACCCTTAAAAAGTAGTTATGTTATGCATTATGTGTTGTATCAAAAGCATTTAGACTTATACCTCTTAAAATTTAAGAAGTCCTTAGGAAATGCTTTATAATATAGTATAGATAGATGATAGGTTCCCTTCTTTACCTAACTGCTTCTAGACTAGATATTATGTTTTCAACATGTGTTTGTGCTAGATATCAATCAGCTCCTAGGGAATCACACCTTATGGCAGTCAAAAGAATTTTTTGATATCTGAAAGGAACTCCTGATATAGGAATTTGGTATCCTGCTATCAGCAGTACCAGATTGATAGCCTTTTCAGATAGTGACTATGGAGGGTGTAAAATGTCAAGAAAATTAACATCTGGTGGATGTCAATTCATTGGAAACTGTCTGGTGTCATGGCAATCAAAGAAGCAAACATCTGTGGCAACATCAACTGCTGAAGTAGAGTATATTGCAGCTGCAAGCTGTACTTCACAGATAGAATGGCTTCAAAATCAATTACTTGATTATGGAATCAAAGAGTCCAAGACACCATTGCTCCTAGACAGTACCTCAGCCATTACCATCATTCAAAACCCTGATCAGTTTTCAAAGACTAAACACATTGAAATCATGTATCATTTCATCAAGGATTGTTATGAAAAAGGCAAGATTGAGGTCAAATATGTGTCAACAGCAAATCAAATTGCTGACATTTTCACAAAACCTCTTAACACAACAACCTTTCAGAAGTTAGTATCCATGCATGGGATGCTAAATTTGGAGTAATTTTTGTAAGTGTTTTCATTTTTCTTTACATATTTCAATTTCACTTATTTTTGTTACTCATTTGTCACAAAACTTCTGATGATCATAATGAGATAAAGTACTGATGTACAAAACATCTGTATGGGAAAATTTCTGAAAAGAGAAACTGCTAGTGATAATAAAATTATCAGAAGTTAATTTTGGGTATTTTTAAAACAAATCTCATCAGTTGTTCAAAACTGCTGATGAACAATTGTTCATCAGAAGTTTTAGACGAAAAGGGTAAATCAGTCTTTTTCTATTTTCAGAAGTTTAACCTAGGGAGGTTATTAAACTTTCAATAACCCCTCTTTTCATTATTATCGTTTCAAAAACAAAAATTCCCTCTCTCAAACCCTCTCTGAAACCTGCAACTGTTCTATCAAACAAACATGGCTCTAGTTCTTAAACAGGGACATAATCAAAGAGGCTACTTCAAAAAGGATGAAGCCTGGTCCCAATACAGTATAAAAATGATTAATATGTAAATTGACGAATATCTATACTATATTATAAAGCATTTGACAAGGACTTCTTAAATTTTAAGAGGTACAAGTTTAATTGCTTATGATACAACAAACAATGCATATAATAACTCTCTTTTAAGGATAAAATTGTCTTTTAAACACTCTATTTAATCATAAGGTAATCAAGAGTCATGAGATGTTTATGAGACCTCATGACTTTCAATTCTACAATTATTTTAAACATATTAATTAGAACAAATATAAAAAATATTTCATAATACTACATGTTTTGTTATAATCTTTTTTACCTACAAATGAGACCTCATGACATTCAATTCTATAATTATTTTAAACACATTAATTAGAACAAATATAAAAAATAATTCATAATACTACATGTTTTATTATAATCTTTTTTACCTACAATTAGGTACTTTATAAAAGTTAAAGTTTTTATAAACCTGATAATACTATATAGAAATTGAGAAATCGATCAATAACGAAAGTTGTGTTTTTAATCATGACGTAACGATTTGAATTCTAAAATTACTACATATGGCTAATCTGATCTAAACTATACTGTCACCGGATTCTATGATTGGAGAAGAAAGATTATGTTTATAATGAATTTTGAACAAAGATATTAAGAAATATTCATATAAAGGAGTAGACAATAACAAAAAAATTTTTAATTAATTAATAATAATGGGTTCTTCTTATTGAGTACTTCAACTCAAGTCCACATTTCCCGCTCAAGTAAATTTTTTGGTTATTTATTGAAAACCAGTTGGACCGATGTTCATAACCGATTAACCAAATGGGAACAAATGAATGATTGAAACCAATTGGTTTTTGAAATATTTTAATCGAAAGTTTAGGTATTAGTTATGGCTCAAAACCGAAGTTAACCGAACAACAACTTGTACACACCCTTAAAATCACCAATTGAAATGTTGTGGTCTCTGCCGCAACGCGCGGGCACCCCACTAGTCTATATCTATATTATATTATAAAGCATTTTATAAGGACTTCTTAAAAATTAAGAGGTACAAGTATATTTGCTTATCATACAATACGTAATGCACATCTTAACTACTTTTTAGGGGCAAATTTGTCTTTTGAACTTGTTTTTAATTACACCACATTATAGTTAATGAACCAAAGTAATATCAAAGAGTTTACATTAGTCATGTACAATTAATCCATTAGTAATATTAAATGTTTGTACAAGATAATATTAATAAGTTTGTCTTTAGTTACACCACATTATTTTTTTTATTTTTTAGATATACTTTCTAATATACTAATAATAGTGGTAGTGGTAGTGGTCGGGGTAGTCGTGGTCGTGGTGGTGGTAGTAGTAGCAAAAGTGGTGGCACGGGTACCCAAATATAATCGGTGTTTAAGACAGATCGGGTTAAAAAACACTTTCCAAAAAAGACTTGGTGACACCCGCCACATCACGCGGGCTAACTTGCTAGTGTGCATATATTCGATTGAACACCAAATTAGTTGGTCACATTTTATTTGGAAATAGTTTGAAATTGACCCTATTCTATTTTATAATCGTCACCATACCAATGATTGATTAACTTAATTACAAATATTCAAAGAATCTTATAAAAAAATTAATCAAAACAGTATAAATATATACACATAAGTACATAACACATCGAAAACTGTTTGGTTTTACATTATTAAATTGTCTTAATATTTGCATGGTTATTAGACTACTCCTGATTGTTCTAGTATTTTGTTTTTTTTATTGCAACCAATTGATAGCACATATATACAATGATTCTTTATATGAACTTATGACACTTTCACATAAAGCTTTCATGGTTATATATCGTGCAAGTGTGAAGTGTCATTACAATTTCACTTTTTATAGTTTATTGTGTAATAATTTAGAGTTAATTACCAAAAGAGTGCATGTGGTTTTGGCCATTTTGTCAGTCCAGCCCAAAATGAAAATAATTGCTTGAACAGTCTCTTGAGTTGGACGAAATAGGTCAAAACAATCCATTTCGTTAACGGGTTAACTCAACCTCGATAAGTCAGGGGTAAAATTGTCCATCTATGTTAAAATTGTTGTCTTCTTCCCCCATCAACAAAATTATTGTCTTCTTCTCCATCTCACCAACACAGATAGAGCTTCTTCCCTAATTATCCATGTCTTCTAACCCATCAACAAATTACAGACTAAAAACCCCTTGCTAGATATGGCAAAGTAGGTGACATGATGGTAGATAAACGAGTCAAACCTTGTTAGTGATAAATTGAAATGAGCCATCATTAGGTTTACTAGATTAGGAAAACGATATTGTCACAATAGTAATTTAAATCTTTGAACAAAACGATTCATGAGTTTGTATGCATTCAAATTAACATCACTGTAATTCTTATGTTTGACTCGTTTGAGATAAAACTCAACCCAATTCAACTCATTCATTAGTAAATGACTTGAAAGTGAAAGCCTATATTGTCATCTAATGCTCGGAGTCCATATAACGAAGTTTTTTTTTTGTTTTTTTTTTTTTTTTTTGGTACAGAATGGCTTTAAACGGGGCAGCTCCACCACGAGGAAGTGCAATAACAAGTGCAGCCAACTTACGAAGGTGAAGAACGTGTAGAGCCGGAGGAGCGGCAGGTGGTACAGCTGGCAACATGCTCCAGTTCTACACCGATGATGCACCTAGATTGAAGATCTCTCCAAATCTTGTTCTTGTGATGAGCATAGGGTTCATTGCCTTTGTTGTTGTACTTCATGTCATGGGTAAGCTATACTTTGTCCGTAAGGATTAATGTAAGTCTGGAGTTCTACTTTTTGTTCAGTTAAGTGACCTGAGATGTTTCTTTGTTGGTTTTTGATGAAGCTTCTGCAACTGTTCTTGCCGCTGACCTAAAGGGGATGGTTGATGCTGATGAAGCTTCTACAACTATTGAATGATGTGTTGATCCTGAAATTGGGGAGGCAACAGGTTATTTTGTTGACTTTGACTGACCGCAGCCGCCTTCTACTGTTCTTGAACATTTCTATAGAGATGATGATTCTGCAAAGATGACTGCTGCTGAAGTACATTTTGCGGATTAAGTTGGGACTGATTTTGGTTTAGAGGCAACGATTGATTAATAAGATTTTGACTAATATGTTGACTTGGATCAGAGATATGAGGAAGAAGAGAGCAGGGATATGAGGAAGAGGATAACAGGGATGGTTTTGGCAATTAACTAGGTCTGTAAGCGAACCGAACGTTCATGAACTATTCGTGACTGTTCGGTGGGAAGTTCGTTTAATTAAACGAACGAACATGAACACACGTTTTGTTCGTTCATTTATGTTCGTTTAATTAAACTTTACTTTATTTTTATATTTATTTCCCTTTTTGTTAAGGAACCTTAATTCATATTATATTATATACTTAATACGGGTATGTAGCGGGAAAATGTGGATAGATCTATTGGGCCTGACAAACCCCACCCGGGTCGACTGGGTCGGAAGGGTGCATATTGTCTCGATCACACAGGGCCTACCAGAGATGACGGTAGTCCAAAGGGTACACACTATGAAAAATCACAGTCAACAATGATTTCAATCGTAGTAGTAATGTACTTAACGCCTAGCTAGCGTTCACACAACATAGTAGTAACAGAAAGGGTTTTTAAAGACTGATAAAACGTATTATATAAAACCTGTGAACTCACCAGCATTCAATGTTGACATTTTTGGCATGTTTTCGGACGTCGCTAAGGTAGCATGGCGTCTAGGATCTTCTAGTTGCATGTTTTTGAATAAATATTAGAGACTATGTTTATCTAGGGATGAGCATACGATCCCGAACCGAAAAAATACCGAACCGATACCGAACCGAGGTTGTTCGGTATCGGTACCCACATTTAGAGGTTTTTGGTTTCGGTATTATCGGTATCGGTACGGGATCGGTATGGTATCGGTATTTTAAGGTAAAATACCGATACCACACCGGTACCGTACCGATACCGATAACGTACCGGTATAATCGGCATCGGTATCGGTATTGGTTTTTTGGACTTTTCGGTATCGGTATTGTCGGGATCGGTATCGGTTCGGTACCGATACCGTCCCGAGCTCATCCCTATGTTTATCGTGTTTTGGGGTTGTAAACACGTTAAAGCTTCCGCTACTGTTTTTATGTTATCAAAAACTTGGTGTTTTGGTCTACGTATCTTTCATTTAGTTGTCGTTTATTGTGACCGTTGACTTGGATCTTTGTGTGTCACGCGCCTCGCGGTAAAACCTTGCACGTGAAATTTGAGGGTGTGACAGTGTACCAAACCATTTCGCATTCTCTTCGGTTACTTGGATTTTTAATAAAATACATTGGACGCTAAAATATAGATAACTAAGGAGTAAGGGTTTACATAACTAATTTTTGGGCGACTTACGTTCAGTTGTACAAATTATATATGGTCATATCAAATTATTCATCTCGTTTAATTGTTTAATTTACATGAAATAAACCTCAATAACTAGCTTTGTTGCCATTGGGGTTGGTGGTCCAGTGGTAAGGCAAAGCCTTTTAATACACTAAAAGTGTGAGGTCTTGAGTTCAAGTCTCACAAGGAGCAAGAAATTCGCCTTTCAAAAAAACTAAAAAATAGTCAATCATAAAAAGATAATAACAATTATATCCATTTTACCTTACGACCATGTTCGGACAAAAATAACAATTATATCCACTAGAGTAGATGCTCGAACAGACAAGAGTAGCGACCTTCCGCGTTTGGCGAAACTTCAAATCACTTTTTAATTATATCATCGGGTATGTGCCGTCACCAAATTTCATTTTTATTAAATTACTATACATCAGTGGCGGATCTAGGCTACAAAATCAGTAGTAACGTTTTTCATTTTTTTCATTTTAATAGCAACGTTTTCCAAATTTCGTAAAAAAAAAAAAAACCAAATTTTCCACTAATTTTCCACTACGCGCGCGAAGTTGAGCCGCAACGTCCGCAACCCCTGCTCTTGAAGTATGTCCGCCCCTGCTATACATAATCCATAAAGGCATATGGACCATATATCATATAACTCTGTATGAATATATTTGTACTGTATAGTAAAAGAAAATCATTGATGTATTGTATGAATATATCATATAACTGTATGAATATATTTGTTTTGTATAGTAAAAGAAAATCATTAATCAAACATGTTATCCATTAAAGTTATCTAATTTTTACTAAGGGATAAAAGAGATAATCCATCTATTTTGCTGACATTTTTAATTTGAACCTAGTTTCATCAATTTTTGAAATAAAATATCCTTAGCTTTTATACTTTTGTTATTTTTAAAAAGTTATTACTGTAAATTCGATTATGTATACTTATAGTATATTAGCGGTGTATTAAAAAAAAAAACATTTTTGAAATGTGCCAATTGTGCGACAAATATTATGTCCTGACTTGATACAATGGTGTGTCCATACCACCTAGGTCGTATGTCCATGTGTTCAATCAGGTAAAATATGTTTTGATTACAAGTTACATGTGTGTAATATTGCGGGTGTATTTGCTTGATACATTCTATAATATCCATCGATAACAAAAAGTTCATGTGTCATCTTCTTACTTGCATATTATGTGCTTTTAGTAAAATTACAACAAACAGCTCCAAAAATCTAAATAAGAGCCTTTTATCCTTAAAAAGAGGGTTTACTTTAAGTTAATTATCCCAATTTAACTATCGATGGACCTCTTTCATGGGAACAGGTTCTGAAATTCAGTTCAAAAAGTCACACTTTACAATTTAATTCATATTTTTATGTGAACTTTAATCTGTTCATAAACTTTTTAACAAATACTATATAATTTGTGTGCATTGCATGGCTATCAAAAAAAAAAAAACACCTTTGTAGGTGGTGGATGTCTAACCTCCCAAATAGTTTAAAGGTATCAAATCATTTTGGAATAGACCCTTCCTTGTATAGTTGTATGTGAACTCTGTTGAAGAAATTAATAGACTTTAAATGTTTAAATGTTAACATCGTTCAATTCAATACCATTAGGATTGCAAATGAATTGAATGAACACAAACAAGGTCTTGTTCGTGTTCGTTTGTAAAGAAAATTATGTGTTTACGAACAGTTCATGAACACTTACCGAACGACATTTTCTGTTCGTGTTCGTTTGTTAAGAAAACACTAGTGTCCGTATTCGTTTGTGTTTGTTTTGTTCATGAACGGAAACAAATACAAAGGGACATATATATTAACATGGCCGGTTTTGAGGGGGTGTCGGGAGGACTCACTCCCCGGGCCCAATTTCTAGGGGGCATTGTGATCGGCGACAGTGGCAGACAGAGGAATAGAATTCATCGGAAAAATCTAAATGATCTGTGTATAGTGTCGGTGTTAAAGGGTATTACAGGGATTGTTTTGGGGAAGATGATGACATAGTGTAAATACTAGAAAGTGATGGGGGTATTATAGACATTAGAATATGCCAATGTATAAAGAAAAAAACGCCTACAGTGGTGTCATCCTATTTTTTTAAGATTAATAATAACTTAAAAGTAATCCCTTATCCTCTTATTTTAATGTTGGTTCCGATTCTTTGCTCGTCCTATGCTCAAAACGCTTAAGTTAAAAAATCTTCACAGTTGGCGATGATAGCTATCGTACAACTAAGTAGGAGCCGGGTACTCCGTACGCGGCTCCCAATGGCTAAAGGAGCCCTAGCCGACCCTTACCTAGGTGGGCGGAGCCCCTGGCTCACCAGCCACCAGTTTCGGGGAAAACCCGACTATCCACCCGCCTGAAAACACGACGATGGAATAATCGATAAAACTCGACACTCTCAAAAATCAAACCCATAATCTTTCAATTATAAGTATTCTATCACTGAGCTTTCATACCATTCCACCATACCTTCATCCGAGTGTGTGTAAAGTAGAGCTTAAAAAAATAGGTTTATGTTACCCTTTATAATAAGCATATGATAAACTAAGATGATAATTAATAAACAATCTTTTTCTTTCCAAACCATTTAATTGTTGCAAGTAGCAAATTACGGTGTTCCAAAAGTCCAGTCTGACAGCTTGCATTTTAAGTAAGAAAATCTCTGTTTTCCTCGTTGTTATCTAGGATCATAAGAGACAACGTCTGTACAATTGTTTTGTTCCCATTGAAACCTGTAACAAATTTTACAACTTGCAATTAAATATAAAATTATGAACTTGGTAATTGGCAAAAAAACAAATTATACTATTTAGCTAGCGGGATTTTAGTCATATAAATCTATGTGTTTTTATGATTAAACATATTCTTTAAAAAAAAAGAACATGATTAAACATTTTGCTTTAAATTTAAACTAACTTGAGTAGCCCTAACGAAGATTCAATACGACCAAAGTGATAACTAAGACTATATCCCTCGTCAGCTCGGAACAACTTACATAGACCCTCTTCATTGGCGCGCACTTTCCTTGACCACGGAACCTTCCCCTTCCTCTTTTAATCACATTAGAAAAACGTCTTATAGTTGGTATAAGTCTCATCTAGAAAAAAAGTAAAATGTGCTGCAGCTAAGATGACAACTAAAACCATCAATTATGAAAATGACTATGAAACACTAGTCAAATAAGTGAATAACAGACATGGACAGGTTAGAAAAGTATGTAACACTATTGTCCATTTAAAAAACCAAACCAAACCAAAACAATCATGATGATTAAAACCATTAAATGTAAGTCAATTACGAAAGCGATTTGTTACAAAAACAAAATTGACCACTATATAGACCTCATTTCAAACCCTACTAATTATTCGCTAGAGTAGTCGTTAAACTTAATATTTAAACAATTATTATTATTATTAACATTATTATTATTAAACACATTTTTATATGTATTTCGGTTGGGTAGACCAATATCATCATCATCATACTCAGTTAATCTCACCTATAGCAAAGCTAAGGTAGGGTCTGAGGAGGGTAAGATGTAGACAGCCTTACCTCTACCCCTAAGAATAGAGAGGCCGCTTCCAGTGAGACCCCCGGCTCGATGTGGTTTGGTATCAAGCCTTGGACATAAGGCACAAAACACTTAGCAATCGGGACAAACCCGATCGGTGCATGTACCCCTTTGTCTTTTGGCTATCCACGCCACCACATGATGCATGATTAACCGTCCGTCGTTTTTAACGTTATTTTCACAAAATTAGTAAAATAACGTTAAAACTAGTGCAACTTTACTTTTGCCCCCCGAGGGCCACACATATATACATTATATGTGCACACCGTAAGTGGGCGTATGGGTAGACCAATATGAGAAAAACAAATCCAGTTGGACCTACACTACCCAAAATCTTGTAACCATAACACACGTACACCTTCACTATCTATACATATAATAAACCAAAGCCATTTTAATGACATGGCACTCAAAGAGACATTCTCTTCTTTGAGTGTGCCATGTGTCATCCCATGTGGCATTGAGATATTTTAGGAAAAAAATAATTTAAAAACAAAATAGGATTTTTCACCCTCATGTTTCCTCCCATAATTTTTAAACGTTAGTATCTTTAATATACGAGATTTTTTAAAGAAAAAAAATTACACCAAATTAATGAGCGTTTTATTATCTTTCCAACGAGTACCATAGTGCTATATAAAAAACGGAGAAATTTTTGTGTTGGGTTTTGTTCATACAGGAAAAAAAACACAAAGTGTTCAGGTAAATCATTAATCATGTATAGATTAGAGTTATACGTTGTTTTAAGTTAGGTATGAATATTAGTATGTTAGAGTTGTACATTTGTTTAGTCTTTAGGATATGTGTTAATATTAGAGTTACATTAAAGTTCTACATTCTTTTAGGTTAGGTGTTAGCATTGGAGTTGTACATTGTTAATTTGTTTTAGGTTAGATATTAATATTAGAGTTATATTTCAATCTATTTCATATACAAAATTGATGTATCATATTAAGTTTTTCAACCCGGGACGCTCCCGGGGTATAATCTAGTATAACTCATAACCCCATAACCCTCCCTCACTCACACAGTCACACCCACTCACACACACATATATACGTACATATTCTGTATCTATATATATCTTAAACCCTTGTTCAATGGCCTCTATTACACTTTTCCTTGTGTTTAACATATTTTTCTCAACCTTTTTTCATCAAAGTTGCTCAATATCTTCAACAAGTCTAATATTGCCACTAAAGATCCAATCACTTCCATCCGGGTCGGGTCAAAAACGACCAAACAAGCTTTCATTCCACCATAACGTATCATTAACGGTGTCACTATCAGTCGGGTCACCACCACAAGATGTAACGGTGGTTCTTGACACCGGTAGCGAGTTGTCATGGCTAAGGTGCAAGAAAACACCAACCACTCCATTATGGTTCGACTCACTACGTTCGAAAACATATACACCGGTTCCTTGTAGCTCACCAACTTGTAGGACCCGAACCCGGGACTTTACCTTACCCGTTTCTTGTGACCCGAAAAAGTTGTGTCATGCAATTGTTTCGTACGCTGATGCCACTTCTGTTGAAGGGAATCTTGCGTATGATACGTTTCGGTTCGCGAATTCGGATGTTCCTCGGGTCGTGTTCGGGTGCATGGATACCGGGTCGAGTTCGAACCAAGATGAGGATTCGAAGACAACCGGGTTATTGGGTATGAACCGCGGGTCGTTATCGTTCGTTTCGCAAATGGGCTTTTCGAAGTTTTCGTATTGCATATCGGGCCAAGACTCGACCGGGGTGTTATTATTCGGCGACACGAAGATTTCGTGGCTCGGCCCGTTAAGTTACACGCCGTTAGTTAATATGTCGACCCCGTTACCCTATTTTGATCGGGTTGCGTACACGGTCCAGCTCGAAGGGATAAAAGTTGCGGGTACGGTTTTAGGGTTGCCCAAATCGGTTTATGTACCCGATCACACGGGTGCGGGTCAAACCATGGTGGACTCGGGTACCCAATTTACGTTCCTTCTCGGGCCCGTGTACACCGCTTTGAAAAACGAGTTTTTGAAACAAACGAAATCGGTGTTACGGGTTTACGAGGATCCGGATTTCGTGTTCCAAGGCGCGATGGACCTTTGTTACCGGGTTGACCGGAAACGGGTCGGGTTACCCGTGTTGCCGAGTGTTACCATGATGTTTCGGGGTGCCCAAATGAGTATTTCGGGTGAGAGGCTATTGGTTCAAGTACCCGGAATGGTTAAAGGGAATGACCAAATACATTGTTTTACATTTGGGAATTCGGATCTTTTAGGGATTGAAGCTTATGTGATCGGACATCACCACCAACAAAACATGTGGATGGAATTTGACCTTGCAAACTCTCGGGTCGGGTTGGCCCAAGTTAGGTGTGATTTAGCAAGTAAAAAGCTTGGAATGGGCCTATAGATGATGGATGGGTCAACTGGGGTATGTTGGATATTTATTTAACCATGGATGGAACCGGGTCGGGGATAACTAACGGGTCGTGTTAGATGAAGTACCCGGGTCTCACAAATTGTTGGGTCAAGTCGGGTCCGGGTTATAGGACTGACTTTTGTAGAATAGTTGTAAATTTATATTCACATGCGTTTTGTTTTATTTGAATGATTCGTTACTTTTACAGTTTGACATTGTAAATGGTAACAAAATGTACAGATTATGTTTTGAAAAATAAGTCAGATTTATAAGTTATTAAAAAAATGACGGTAACTTGAAGTTGACGTGTAGGGTCAAAACAATTGGTGTTAGCCTTAGGTTTGTTGTAATATAGAGGGACATAGCATATGTGTGAAAAAGTTTCTTAAATATGTGATACCCATATGTGGGTTGTATGGAAGTGGGATATGGTGTTAGCACACAAGGGTTAAAGATATCCCAAAATTTTATTGTGTATGGGTTTCTAATTTATAAATAAAACTAGTATTATGTCTCTTACGTTGCTATGTAGGGTATATAACCATACTACATAACATTGAAGGGTATATAACCGTACTACATAACATTAATGTTACCCTGTTGCAAGCAATCAACAACACACAAAAAAAAAAAAAACTCGACAAAAATAGAAGACAAAATATAAAACTGAGTGAAATGTAGACGTGAAAACGGTGAACCGTCCACGCCCCGTGCGCGCGATAATGCGCAAAAATTAGACTGAAACTTAAAACACAACATGACCGTTCGACGGGAAAAATAGACGTAAAACATTGAACTATATACGCACGTTGTGACGTCTCAACTCGAAAATTTTGTATTGAAACGTAAAACTAAAGATTTGTTTAAGATACATGTGATAAAATTCAAAGTAAAAAAAGTGTAAAAGTTAAATGTAAAAGATAAAACTAATTATGGTTAAAAGTTTAAAAAAAGAAAAAAAAAAACAAAGTAGATATGATGTACAACCCTTTCATACACAAAACATTTGTTAAGCACGATGTACAAAACCATGAAGCACAAACCACTTGTAAATTAATACTAGCATAAACTCTCGCGTTGCTGCGGGCTGCACTATGTTTGACGGTTGCGTTTGGTCAATAACGTTGTTGGTGTTGTACATTATACAAACACATTGATAATGTGTAATATATGCTCGGATGGTGTACAATTTTAGTAGGTAATAGCATAGTTGTCAAAAGCGCGCCTAGGCTTGAGGCGCACCAAGTGCGCTGCGCCCTGTGAGGCGCGCGCCTAGGCACTGAAGCGCACTATCAGGGCTGATTTCCGGCCAAATTCAGGCTAAAAGTTGTATAAACCTCTAAAACATCCTAAATGAGGCATGAACAAGTCCTAAACAACCCTAAAACATCCTAAAGTAGTCCTAAACAAGCCTAAAACATCTCTAAAATCCCTAAAAAATGTATTTTATACTATGCGCTTAATTATAAAAAGCCGTCGTTTTTTATGCGCCTTGCGCCTAGGCTCCGGGCTCGGCCTATGCGCCTTGAGTGCGCTTATGCGCTTTGACAACTATTGGTAATAGGAATAGATGTTGTAGTAGAGTAAAACGTTAAGTTTGTAATAGATATCATGTAGTGTACAAGTAACCCAAAGTGTGAATCAATAGATGACATCATAAAGTTTTCTAAATACGAAAGAATAATGATTAAAAGAAATACTTTTATTTTATGTAATATTTTGTTTTTAGATTTTTTTTCTATTAGTATCATTACTCTTTGATTAGTATTATTATTACTATTTTGTAATGTAGACCTCGCCCACCAAATTTATTAAAATTATTTATGACTTAAAGCACCCACTACTTTGTCTATTCTTTCTTACTCTTTAATTTTTTTTTACTATAATCTGCTCCACAACACACACATAACATAAAACGCAACACACACACACATGCAATACACACATCACACGACCATACTTGCATCAAGATTACTCACACCATACGCACTGTACCAAACATAAAGTCTCTTTCTCTTTGTTTTATTCTTTAAATATGCAGGATAGATCGAACCAATTTTATCCCGGTTAACACATAAAAATTATAAGACCTAATAAAAGAAAATATGTTAAGTTAGTACATGTCGTGAAGGTTACCGAAACCGAATGAATTGGGAATGATGACTTGAGGCGTGCACCGGCGAGATATGAACAATGATCGCAATGGTTTCAACTCGAGAAGTAGCAGCAGGTCTGGTTCATAGAGGCAAGGTTGTGTCGCTATGACGAAGATCATTAGTCGGGCCAAAGTGTGGCGGTTGTTGATGGGTGTGTAGTTTGAACAAAGAACTTTGGGAACCCAACTATTTACGAATACTTTATAATAGATTATTTGTTTTGAAGACAAGTGTTTATTAATTTAATCATCACTTTTAATCATTATCGTTGCTTACAAAATGGGGAATGCGAATGGTTTCATAGCCAAACTGGCTTCCGGTGTAGGGAATGAACCAGTCGTGCTGCTCTTTCGATTATTTGACATTAAGGGACTTAAAAACCCACTGTCCCAAAGTTGAACCAGCCTTCAAAAGAATTGATGATTAAAGAGTTCAGTTTTGCCTTTTTTTGTTCCCCTTTTATTTTATTTTAGTTAGATGTCATGTTATATATATACTAGTAGGAATGCCCGCGTGTTGCGGCGGGTACATCTGTTTTGCCCTCGTGCATCGTGTTTGTTGTTTATTCGTTATGATGAAGTAGAAAATAACGATGTATAAAATATATGTTATTAAAATCTGAAACTTATAAGTATATCTTCTGAATATTTTAAATGGGTACATCACAATAGGCAGTACTATTCCTTGCAACACCCTTAGATTGGCCCACGTCCTTCGGTGTGACCCTTTTATGTATCTCGAAGGCAGATAAGTATGCCATCGTAGAGCGGTGCTTAGCGTAGTGAAGTGACGTTGTATCTCTTAATGACTATAAGATTGTAGTGGAAGTTCTACTAAAATGCAGTTTGTAGCGTGCAACATATTTCTATTATTTTAGGGCACCCGCGAGATACAACGGAGTCAATGATTTGCATAGATACTCTCGTTTTATGTTAGTTTGACAAGCGTCGTAACAAATATATTGGACCAAACAAATTAGTAATCAATATAGTTAAAACTACCAAATCGACTTATAAGAACTTGTCTTCTTTTGGATATGTAAACGCTTGGTGACTTCGTGAGATCAGAAACTTAAATTCTATTCCTATAAGCTTATAGTAGTAGAGAAAATAAAAAACCATCGAGGAAGATGATGACGTTGCTCATGAAGTATCTCTACCATATTTGCTTATATAAACGTCAAGCCTACATATATCGCTAACTTTAATGGGTTGAAACGTGTCATGGGTTGGGTGTGTTGTCAAACTTCAAGCCTACATATTCATTTGTGTTCAGAAGTGTCACACCATACCATCCTGAAACCATAAAAATTTAAAAAGAAGATATAAATACATAATATATGATGCAATTTATTACTATAAACATTGAAAGATATGTAAATTATGTATGTGAAGAGTCACCACATTATCTATGTTACCTTATTAAGGATGAGGCATGGGTAGGAAAGTAATTTTACACCCATTATAAGATGGGATATGAAGAGACTCATGCTCTAACATAGGTATGTTATGTAAAAGTTCCTCATAATACCCCTTATTGCATTATGCACTTGTACTATAACTATAAGTATATATATAACCTAAAAATTTGAGTTGCAGAACATCTTCTCACACTATCATCAGCATTATCAATTCATCAACTTCTGTTGAAACGGTTACATGAATTCATCAATACAGATTTACGTTTCAAAAACCTTAAATTCAATGGTGCCTATTCATAAACCGCTTACCATCTTGATCCGCAACCAACAACCGGTGGTTTGTTTTGGTTGACACCCAAGGTACACTCTGTTCTCTTTATCTTCTTTTCTGATTCTGAATTCAGACCTTTATATGATATTTGATTCACAATAAAAGCTTTCCCAGTTATGTTGTTCAAGAATAGTTTTTCCAAGTTGCATGTTAACTTTGAAAAGAGGCTATGATGGATTCATTGCTTTTGTTTATATTTGAGCAATGGTTGTTGCTATTGATCAAATGGAATTAAATATATATGTTATGTATGACTGTAATAAATTCTCTTGTAGTTCTATTTAATCGCTTTTTCCTCTGTGATTCGGTTCAAGCGCCATATATCAACCGCTCAAGGTATGTGTAGTCATTGCTTGATTTTCTTATTACTTGAGTGATCAATTATGCATCAGCTATGGCGCAATACTGTTTTTGTGTTGCTCTTTTGCCCTGTCCACTTATTTATTTTGGTTGTTTTTTGTTTCTCCTCATTCTACGCTTCATGGAGCGTTTTGTTTTCTGACCTACGAATGGAATTTAAATCAAGCGTGAATGGAATGAAGGGTTTAATTTTGGATTTTTCATACTGATTCATCGTCTTACCCAGGTTCCATTTCTATTGTATCCTTCAAACAATTGACTTATTTATAGATCTTCTTTTTTTTTTTTTTTTTTTTTGTTATGATTGATTTTATTGGAATTCAAGGTCATGTGGTTTCATAGTAACAAGATTTGGTTTTATTATATGATATGACAGTAGAATACAAAATAAGGGTCCCTTAAATTAGGATTTTCATGATATGCTATACATGTTTTAGACAAAAGCTCATGATGTATGGTTATATGTTCCCATTAGGGATGGTGCAGTGGTAAACGTCTGATTCCTACTAGCACATGTCTCAGGTTTTTGTCCAGCTTCCTATGGTTTCTGCTGTTGACCCCTTGAAACCAACTTGCTTCATGCAAGCTGCAGTTTAATTTGGTCCATTGATTAGTAGGATATTGATTAACCAGTGATTTATGAATTTTATATTTC
This sequence comes from Ambrosia trifida, assembly GCA_028751855.1. Classification (NCBI taxonomy): domain Eukaryota; kingdom Viridiplantae; phylum Streptophyta; class Magnoliopsida; order Asterales; family Asteraceae; genus Ambrosia; species Ambrosia trifida. The sequence goes on along the minus strand of CM054126.1, from coordinate 2,751,199 downwards.
TGTTTAGTAGGACAATGCATCTAATATTTAATTATCTTATTTTAATTGAAGCAGGTGCATTATCATTTGTGAGGGAAAATATACAAAATCTTAGTGCAAGAAAGTTGAGGGGTCTGTTTGTCCTGTGTACAGAGTGTTTCAGAGGTACCAAGTTGTTTACACTATATTGTTTATTTGATTTGTATAAGTTATCAACTGCAATCAAATTTTGTATACAACCCCAATGGTTAATTTTAAAGATTGCAAATTTGTGTGTGGCTGTCCTGTGTATAGAATGTTTAACTCACCTAAAAAGCGACGGGTTGATCCAGAAACTTCACGTCAACTGCTTAAAGATCGTAACAAGCGGTACTATGAGAAACGAACTGCAGCTAAACAATTATGCAATAATGCAAGACCTCCTCCAGCCCAATCCGAGACATCAACAAGTTGCCAACAAACAACCATATCTGGAAGTTCATCGTGTAAGCAAAACACAACAACTGCAGCTCCCGATCCAGCCCCCGGGACTTTATGTTTTAATACTTTGTATTTCGTTGTTTCTGGGTTTTGGGATGTCTTCATAAATGTTGTCATTGCTTTTGACACCATCACAAAGGAGGTTCGAGAGCTATCCTTCCCTCCGGTCGCATCCACTTCCATTTTTCAAGGCGTTTTGGCAAGTATACAACAAAAACTACACATGCTTCTTCTAACAACCTCACATGACACTGACGACATAACAATTAATTTATGGTCACTACATGGCGAAACCTGGATAAACAACTTTCTCATCGCCCCCAGTCCCTTCAATACCGTTTTCAACAAGGTGCAGCATGACACACTACGTTACAAATGGTACATGGTTCATTATGAGTCGCACAACAAAGCTTTATGAATTTCCAGATGTTACCTAGCATTTAAACCGTTTCTACGCTGCTGACTGGTTTTCTGGAGACCAGGGGGCAGTTTACACTGAGACGCTCGTCTCGCCCAGTTACTTAAATTAGTCTCCATATTAGGCTTACCATACTTACCATCGCCACCATCACATGATCAACGTATTACTTTTGGAATAAACTTACTTCTTATCATAAGAAAAAAACTTAATAATATGTTATCCCTTTTTTGTCTTTCAATTTTGTCCTGAATCTTGTAGTAACAAAAATGAGTACCCCGTTTCATAATATGTCAACCGGAACACCTGCCGCAACGCGCGGGCTTTCCACTAGTTTATATACCAAATACATGACCACTATTTATAAGACTATAACATTGATACAAACATAATAAAGACATGGAGGTTATGAATGTAAAGAGTCACCACATTATTGTTAATTTCCTCATCAATTTTATAATTATGTTTAAATTAATTTCTTCAACAATTTAATATTTAGGTAGAAAGACACTTTTACCCCCTAAATGACTTCAATAAGCATTGTACTATAAGTATTAAAGGTTGTATTTACTTAAATTTTGCGGGTATCCTTCACTGATGCTTTATAATATAGTATAGAAGATAAAGATTCGGGTTGATTCATTAGCGTGAGCGTGAATTTATGGCTTTTCGATTTCTTATTTCTTAACACAAATAACATAAGTAATTAACACATAGTTAAGTTTTTGTTTTCTCTTTATGCTAGTGTTTAATTTATTTTATTAATTAGAATTAGAACTTAAACAATATACAATTGCCGAAAACAAAATAATATTGTGAACCACACTTCATACAACGTTTAAACATCATCATCATCATCATCATCATCATTATACTCAGTTAATCCCACCTATAGCAAAGCTAAGGTAGGGTATGAGGAGGGTAAGATGTAGACAACCTTACCTTTACCCTAAGAATAGAGAGACTGCTTCCAGTGAGATCCCCGGCTCGATGTGGTTTGGTATCAAGCCTTGGACATAAGGCACAGAACTCTTAGCAATTGGGACAAACCCGATTGGTGCATGTACCCATTTGTCTTTTGGCTATCCACGCCACCACATGATGCATGATTAACCGTTCGTCGTTTTTAACGTTATTTTCACGAAATTGGTAAAATAACGTTAAAACTAGTGCAACTTTACTTTTGCCCCCCAAGGGCCACAAATATATACATTATATGCGCACACCGTAAGTGGTTCATATTCATACAACGTTTAACAAGAACATTAAATAGATCAACAAATACCTTAAAAGTCTTAGAACAAATATAGTTTACATATAAAGTTATATTTGAGCATGCATATATAGATTTATAGAATTAATTATTTCATGGCGTTTAAGGAGACCATGTTGACTGAAATTGAGGAAAGTCTCCATACCCTTCTCCAACCATCTTCTTCATCATTTGTCCTTCATGTTCATTTGTTCCCTCCAACATCAATTTTCATCAATAGGTCATAAAACATGCTGGCTTCTGAAAGCATCATGGAGAGAAACTAAAAATGCACAAAGAAGAGAAAAAATTGTACTAATTAATTTTGAAAAATATTTTCTCATCAATAATTCTGAATATTGTTTGTTTATTGTTTTAATTGTTAGTTGCACAATTATATTGCCTCAATTTGATTCTGCAACGATCCAACATAGTTGATTATTACATCCAACATCACTGGCATTCCCATTGTCTATAGCAAATAACTAAATTTAAATGGAGCAAAACAATGATATATTATGAAGATAAATTTTTGTAATTGTCAAAGAACATATGAACAAGTAGAAAAAAAATGCATATATGTATATAAAGATTAACTCATATCTTTATACCTTGTAGCATCGGGGAATCATATCTTGCAAGCGTCTTAACTTCTCATTGATTTTTTTCTCTTCTCATCTAATGAAGACATAATTTTTTTTTTGGACAAAGCTTTACTAATTTATTCAACACTTGCAGTCCAGTTGATTGGTAGGCTCAAGTTTCCCTTGAGAGATTTAGGTTCGATCCTCACTAGATGCATTTGGAGGACATAATGAGAAATGATGGATGACTCCTGGCCATAGGCCAGCAGTTCGAGTTCGCCCGGATTTTACCGGTTCTCCACAGCGGGTCTTCGGACGGGTGAAGAATCAGGTTTTTCCCGGCTCGGGAACCACCACGGGCGAGGCTCCCAGCAAGGGAAGCCAATTTACCCGAGCCCCCTTGTGGGAGTCTCACGGTTGTGTTGGCCATTCTAAAAAAAAAGCTTTACTAATTTGGTTAGCGTTCTATTTATTTATGTTTGTTTGTTTACAATCCCCTCTAAATTATTTAAGTATTTTTTTTATACATGTTGACGTGTAAATATAAATATAAATATTTGTAATTATAAACCTTTTAGATCATGTGTAGTGGAGGGGGAAAACTTAAGTCCCCCTCTATGACTGGTCCACGTGGCAGCTGAGTCAGCATGGGACGTTAATTCAAAATGGAGTGTAGTGAGAGGGGAAAAAGGGGCGCTAATATATATATATATATATATATATATATATATAACAAAACCTGCACCACCAACCTTCACACCTACCTTTCTTCTTCTTCATTACCCACCACCACACACCTTTCTTCTTCTTCTTCATCACCACCATACCCATCACCGTCACACCTACCATTGGCACCACCACCATACCCATCACCATCAGCACACACCTTCCCACCTACCTTTCTTCTTCTTCATCACCACCATACCCATCACCATCACCCACCATCGGCACCACCACGAAACCACCACCTGCACAACTATCGGCACCACCACGAAACCACCACCTGCACCACGTTTGATTGGATTTGAGTTGTCAACATATTATTGGTTGTTGAATTTGTTATCTGGCGTTATAAACATAACGCTTGGGCATGGTTTGAACACATAGCGCCCCACCGTAACGGTGTGTGGGGCGAAGTTGAAGATAACGCCGTGGATCACGCTCAAGTACACATAGTCTTAGAATACGATAACAAATAGAAGTTATAGTTTTAACAATTTTGTTGAATTCTTCTATGTGTTTGCACTTACTGAAAAGCATCTCTAGTCTCTACAGTTCTTTAACAAGTCTTTAGTGTTTCTCTATAATATTTACATGTTGATCTATTTTCATTTCTCTTTGCACTTGTGATTTATTGAACTGAGAAACAACAACACAGCCTTACCTAGTAAATTCCACAATTAGCATAGCTAAGACTATAAGGAGTGGGGGAAGGAGGGATGAGGGGGATGAAGCGTCATGTGACACTTGTGGGACCCGTGTGTGAAGGGTGAAAATTGTGGGGAGTGGAAAGGGGTGAAAAGAATATTATTATTATTATTATTATTATTATTATTATTATTATTATTATTATTTAGTTGTGTGTTAGATTTAAAAAAATAGCCAATCAAAAGATGTCACCTAGCCCAAACATCCCCATGCCCATGAAATCTTCCCCGCCCAAAGCCTCCTCCCCCCCCCCCCCCCCCCACGTGTCACTAGTCTTCATAGCATGAATCTGTCATAACGTGATGCTATTATTCTGTGATATCAGATTATAATTTAAGGGTTAGGATTAAATACACTGTGAAAGAAAAATAGGAAGTCGTAATAAGTGTATCAAATGGACTTCGATTGAACTCATTCAAGCGGCATTGGAATCGTCTTATCGAACCCTACTACGTTAGTTTTTAGGTCTTCGTTTTTTGGGTTTTATCTTGTAGTTTTTAGAATATGCGTTATATCATTGTGTCTTTTATGTAGCATTGTGTATTTTCTTATTTTCATCATTGTGTCATTTTTTGAAACTATTGTGTCTTTTTTCTTCAGCCTTGTGTTATATTTTTTGGTATAGCTCTGCTAGAGCTAGCATACATATTTTTTCAGGAAATAAAAGTAATAAAGATTAATACAAATTAGGAATTTAAACCATTTACATGAATTTAAATAAAACATTACAAGAGTTTATACTAAACCAAGTAAAAAGTCATAGTTTGAAGATAAAAACCATAAAAGATACACAACATATTGTTTAAACATACTAATTTTGATTCGCCATCATTTTCTGCCTCCCACGCCTGCCATGATAATTTGCCACATTCGCTTCAGGGAATGGGCCTGTACCTATGTGTTATATTTTGTGGCTCATTGTGTTATAACTTATATTTTATGATTTATTGTGTTTTTTTGTATCATTCTCACTTTTCTCATTTTTTTAGCCTTTTTAGAATAACTCAACCCTATAATTTAAATAATTATAATTAAAGACATTACGCACTTTTTGTGTTTACATAAAAAAATCATAAACTTTTAAATATAGTCAAAAGTTTTATAGGAACCACACCTTTTTCCTAATACGTTCAAAATAAATTTATTTTGATGAAAGAAAATAATATCAAATAAGATTTAAAATATATGGTTGACTTAGAAAGAAAGAGAATTTAGTATGAACGGTGTGCCGCCAAAGGCCACGAGTCCTAAACCGCGTTATAGCAGGTAGCAACTATAGAAATCGACATTTATATAATTATTATAATCAGGAAATTCAGTTGGACCATCTTCTTGTTCCACTGTACCAAGTCTAAGGGCTTATCGAATGACATCTGCTGAAAACTGAATGACCTGGTTGTTGACCGCTGCCCGTATAAGTTATAACTGACGGCTCTTCATGACAGTCATATTCAACGGTGTCCCAGAACTGCCTTATGTAGTTCAAGCAGATCGTGGGAGACTGTGTGATAGCATAGTTAATACGGCACCGTTGGAAAAACTGAAGAATCTCGTCATAGTACTGTGTGTTTGCTTCACCTGGTGCAATCCCGAATGTTCTGTTGTATGCGTTGAAAAACTCTCGTGGTGCTTGAGCCATGTCTTGTTTTGAAGTCGAAATCAAAGGAAAATGATCGGATATTATAAGGGTGGGTATCTTCGTTTTTCTGAATCATGACCCAAAATCAAGGTGTTAATTTTATGTGGGCCAAACAAGCACAAAAGCCCAAATTTTGCCTTGGTGGATTTTTGAAAAACAAAGACTTGGCTTTTTCAGAAAAAATTTGTTGGGTTGAAAACGAGACGTTTTCTCGAACAGTACGAGTACTCCCATTAAATCTTTTTGTCATTTTAGAATTTTATAAATAAAGAAAATAAATGCAAATACTTGAAAAGTGAAAAATAAAATAATTTCAAAATGCAAACCCTCTATTTTTGTTGAAAGGTAACCGGTGAAAGGATCATATCAGCTAGGACAAGACTGGACACACATGTTAGTATTCTTAAAGGTAAATTATTAAAAGCACGATCACAGTCCAAGGCAATTACCAGTATATTGATCCATTTAAACAAACTTACGCTTATGTCTTCAAAGCCTCACTTTTCTGATACGAATAAGTGCATTAAACTGTGGATACTGCGTGTCCCACAACATGACATACCCCTGTGATCAAGGTATGCACAAAGCTTCATCGTAGCAAGTGAGTGAGTATATTGTTGTAATTCGTATGATTTACAAGGTTCGAGACACACCAGTATACAGGTTAGCCTGTATCTGGATGCAGCAAAGAGACCAGTTTGATCTCAACCAGGGTTTGGACAAATACCATTTGGTACATATTTTAGCTTGAGGCATTTTTGAGTTAGCCTTTCAGCATAGAGGGTTTTGGCATTTTCCTCATTGTTTATGCTCTTTTAAGATATCCTGACTGTGCCTAGGTCAACATATATCTAGATGCAGCAAAAGGACATCCATGTTATCCCCGGATAGATCAACAATATAAAGACCCGAAACCTCTGCTTTTGGCAATCAATCAATGCAGGAATTAAGACCATAAAATCGTACGCCAATGTTATGTTACCCACATGTACAACAATCTGTTATATTTATATTATATTATGGGCTGAGTACGCGTCGTAAGTTTGCCTACTTGTATATCACATGATGAAGCTGCAGTTGCACTTATCAGTTTTAGTTTTCTACTCTGTTTTATGTGTGACAGTCAAGCAACTGATGTACTATCATATCCTTTCTATTACACAGTGACGACTACTTTTTTTAACGTAGAAAAAGAAATTATTTACAAAAATACTTCAGTTACTTATGGGAAACGCAAAATCTGATGGATACCAGAGACCTAACTTGGGTTTCCCTTTCAGGTATCTCATTATCCTTTTTACCGCAATCATGTGTGACTCCTTTGGATCAGCCTGAAACCTGGCACAAAGGCAAATTGGAAACATAATGGGAGGTCTAGAAGCAGTTAAATACATAAGTGAACCAATCATTGCCCTGTACTCTGTTGGGTCGACATGCTTGTCACTTTCAGTATCTGGACCGAGTCCGTGATTCATTGGTAGAGGAGTGGCATAAGTTGTGCAATAATTCATCTTGAATCGGGTAAGGATGCCATGCACATACTTAGTTTGATGGATGAACAGTCCATATGTCTTCTGATCCACCCGTAGATCAAGAAAGAACTTCAACTCCCGCATTGCGCTCATCTCGAACTTCTTCTTTATGAACTGCTCGAATTCCTTGTATAAGTCTTCGTTTGGTGATCCGAAGATGATATCATCAACGTACACCTGAACCAGCAGAAAATCTTCACCTTTCCTTCGAATGAATAATGTACTGTCTATTTTCCTTCTCTCAATGCCATTATCCATGAGATAGGTAGACAATATCTCATACCATGCCATGGGTGCCTGATGAAGTCCATAAATGGCCTTATCAAGTATGTAGACCAGATCTGGATATTCTGGATAAGTAAACCATGGTGGTTGAGAGATATACCCCAGCTCTTGGACCGTATCGTACAGAAAGGCGCTTTTAACGTCTAACTGGTACACTTTAAATCCTTTGTGAGCAGCAAATGCCAGAAACAGACGAATTGCCTCTAGCCTTGCAACTAGTGCAAACACTTCATTGAAGTTTATCCCTACTTGTTGGTTAAACCCTTTCACAACCAACCGAGCCTTATTTCTGCCCACAACACCATTGTCATCTTTCTTGTTTCTGAAAACCCATTTAGTGCAAATTTCATGTGCACCCTGAGGGAGATCGACCAACTCCCCGACCTTGAGCTTCCTAAACTGAGAGAGTTCTTCTTTCATTGCTTCTACCCACGCACTGCCACGAAGATCCAATTGATAAGTAAGTCTTCGGTTGAATTTATAAGATGAAACACTTCAAGCACTTGTTAACCACCCCTGAATCTCAAATCCTTGCATACATGCAGGTGGCATTCGCAAAACTTCTCCTTGTTTGAGCGTGTCGTAACTGTGGTGTCAACCGGTAGATCAGCTTCTAAGTTGAAGCCAATCTCTCCTGTAGTCTCATCTTCTATAGTTGAATCAGTTTTGAACGGGTTCGTAAAAGGTTCATCTTCAGTTTTTGGGACTTGTTCTTTCGAAGCAGACCGATTAGTTCCCGAAGAGCTTTCACATGCTTCCGAATTAACCTCTTCTGCAGTGATTGGAATAACTGATCTAGGTGTCACTGTGTCGTCATCATCCTCTTCAAATATTATATCCTCATCAACGGGCGGATCTGCATTAAAGGTATGATGAACATTAAAAAACTTAAAAACAACATCATAATCAAACATCCAATTAGGATCCTGTGAACCTGCAATTGGTGTGTAACTTGTTATTTTAATATTAAAAACTATTTCTACAACACCTTTGGTTTTATTAAAAACACATTTGTTTGGTGAACCAAAGACATAATCGAGGAAAAATCCCTCGTCTGCCACCTCACCAAACTTAGGTTGATCTTTAGATTTTAAAATGGTGCACTGCATCCCAAATGGTTTGAAATCCTTGATATTTGGTTTTCGACCATTCAAGAGTTCATAACACATTTTATTGTGTATCTTGACGGTTAAAACCCTATTCAAGACATAGCAAGCTGTATTGACAGCCTCTCCTCAAAAGTGAACGAGAAGCTTTGAATCAGCGAACATGGTTCGAGCTGCTTCTATTAAAGTCCTGTTCTTCCTCTCAGCAACTCCATTTTGTTGTGGCTCATACGATGCACTGAACTGATGTTCAATTCCTTTGCGAATGCAAAAGATTGAAAAAATGCTATTCTTGAATTACGTGCCATTGCCGCTCCTGATTCTCTTGATGGTGGTGTTAAACAAATTCCCATACAGATCTTGAACCTGATCATAACCAGCAACCTTCCTCTGCATAGCCAAATCATATGTTCTCAGTTTTCCAATCACTTCATCGAGTGTGATAGCTTCAAACCCCGAATTCTCCTTAATCATGAGAGTGTAAACCTCCCATTTAGCAGGTAGAGAATCCAAAAACTTGTTGCTAAGTTCAACTTCAGTATACTCGATTTTGTGATTTCCTAACTCAGTCACTAGATCGTAAAATCTGGTTATGATCTCTTCAATGCATTCTCCTTTCATGCCTCTAAACACAGCAGATTCTTTCTTCAGCAAATCTACCTTATTCTTCTTAATGTTGTCATTTCCTTTGAACCTCTTCTCAAGAGCTTCCCATAAATCCTTTGCATCTCATAGAATAAATGTAATTTATTGTGATTTATTGTGATTGAAACATTCCAAAAATATAGGAGATAAATTGTGTATAAATGTACATGTAATCTCATATGAATGATAAGTTGAATTACCAATCCTATATGGTATCAGGCCAACCCTAAGCGGCCGCCTTCCTTTGTCTCTCGTCCCCACCTTTCTCGGCACAATCACCCCTTTGTTTCATCTTTCTTCCTCTATACCTCTATTCCCCATCAATGGCTTCTTCCCTTCACCCGGCCCTCACGGTCACAAATATTAAAACTCACATTCCACTCGTCTTGGAAAAAGACTCGCCTCACTATAACACCTGGTCCACCCTCTTTCAGGTTCATTGTCGTGCATATCAGTCCATACACACCTTGGTCCACACCCCATCTCTCCGGATGCATCCTCCTCCGAACCTGAAAAAGCGGTCGCCTCTGCTTTAGCCGATGAACTATGGTCAAGACTCGACGCCATCGTTCTCCAGTGGATCTATGCCACTATCTCTTAACCTCTATTACACATCATTCTCCAACCGGGCCAATCCGCTTATGAAGCTTGGACCGCTGTGCAAAAATAATTCAATGACAACATGACTGCTCGTGTCATTCTCCTCGGACAAGAATTCACAAATTTGTCCCTTGCCAATTTCAGTCAATGTCTGATTACTGTCAGAATGCGAAACACATCGCAGATCAGTTGGCTAGTGTTAATGCTCCTGTTGCAGACCACATGCTTGTCATAAAGGTATTAACTGGTCTTACTGAACAATATGACGGAATTTATACTGTTTTGCAGAATAAAAGCCCCTTGCCATCTTTCAGCGAGATCCGGTCTAGTTTAACAATGGAAGAAAACAAGAAAAAATCTCAGCTTGCTCGCTCATCAAACTCGGCCGCCACGGCTTGGCTGCCACGGTCACCAACAACAACTCCTCTAATTACCCTGTTTATTCATCGGATCGTGGTCGTGGACGTGGAAGACAAGGCCGCGGACGTGGTCGCAACACTAGTGGCCGCGGACGCCCCACCAACAACTCAGCCCCCCAAACCAATCACCCGTATATTGTGTTTCCTTCAAATTGGACCGCAAGCCAATGGGCCGGCCTCCTTAATGGCCAAACATCAGCCCAATAGGCCCAACCCTCTGCCCATACCCCTCGCAGCCTACAAACAACAACCCGGGTATTTTGGGCTCTCGGCCAGACCAGGCCCACGTTACAGGGTATACACCGACCGACATCGAGAAAGCATTATACACTATGTCATTAAACCCACCGGATCATGGATTGATGGATTTAGGAGCATCTTCCTACTCGGCAAATCAGCAAGGTATATATTCCCCGTCTAACTTTAATTCGTGCACTAACAAAAACATTATTATTGGCAATGGTATGTCGATCCCTGTTGTGGCTCAAGGCAACCAGACCCTACCATCCCCCTTCCCACCTTTAAAACCAAAAAAAAATGTCCTTTTTGCTCCTAATATAATTAAAAACCTAATTTTAGTTCGTTACCTTACAACTGATAATTTGGTTTCGTTTGAATTTGACCCATTTGGTTTTCTTGTGAAGGATCTCAAAACATGGGCTCCTATCCTACGATGCAATAGCACGGGCGATCTTTACCCTCTCACACAACCTCTTCCGCTCAATCTCAACCAACCCATGACACTCTCCACCATTACTCAAGATCGCTGGCATCAAAGACTGGGTCATCCTGGCAACACTTTATTACAATCTTTAAAATTGTCGTCTTTTATTGATTATGGCAAACTTAATAAAACTTTATGTCAATCTTGCATTTTTTATTGCAAGTGTTAGATTACCTTTTCATGATTCTATGAATGTTACTTCTTTGTCATTTGATATTATACATAGTGATCTTTGGACCTCACCTGTACTTAGTACAGGGGGTCACAAATATTACATTTTGTTTCTAGACGATTTCACCAATTTCTTATGGACCTTCCCACTTGCCACAAAATCCCAAGTCTTTTCCATGTTTACCAAACTCCAAAACTTCGTTCCCACACAGTTTGAACGTCATATCAACAATTTCAGTGCGACAACGGCAAGGAATATGCAAATAACAAATTTTACAATTCTTGTCACCATAACGACATGCAATTCTGTTTCTCCTGTCCTTACACTTCCTCATAAAATGGTAAGGCGGAACGGAAAATTCGTACCATTAACAACATGATTCGCACCCTCCTTGCCCAAGCCTCATTACCACCCACCTTTTGGCATCATGCCCTTGACACCCCCACCTACTTACTTAATATCCTTTCAAGCAAGAACCACAACTTTAAATCTCCCACATCTCTCCTCTACAAAGTCACACCCGAATACGATCATCTTCGCGTTTTCGGTTGTCTTTGTTATCCTCTCGCCCCCTCAACCACCATTAACAAACTCAACTATCGCTCCAATCCGTGTGTTTTCCTTGGCTACCCACCAAACCATCGAGGTTACCAATGTCTCGATCTCACAACTCACCAACTCATTATCTCTCGCCACGTTCACTTTGAAGAAACCATCTTCCCATACACTATCCAATCTCCCACAAAACCACCTTCCTATGATTTTCTCAAACCCACAATCAACCCTTTAGTTTGGGACTATCTTTCACAAAATAAAACCACTACTCCCACTCACCAGATGCCAACCTTGGCCCTCCTCCTCTCACGTCTCCCTCACCGGCCCAATCTCAACCGGCCCCCCTAGCCCACATTCACCGTCCCATACGCCTGGCCCAATACCCGTTCCACTATCTTTCACAAAATATGACCACTTTTATTTTTTAACGCATTTATGGTTATCTATTAAGATTTTAAATACTAAATAAATTAAGAAATGTCACTTATTTATATTAGTTTCAACTTTTTTATGTAAAGATATATTGAAAATTTGAAAAACAAAATTAGTTTGGGTCTGACACAAACTGACTTACTATGTTCGCATTCTTCAAATGTGATTAATCACCAATGGGCCTCGGAGGTTGGCCCACTTAATCTTGAACTTGACCCATGAATTGTAGGGGTGATCACTGAATTTGTGTTAGCAGTCCATTAGATTGCCTGTATATGGCTGTATCCATGGACCATGGTTATGACATAAGGCCGAAAGAAAGTTGGCCCACTCTATAAGTTTTGGGTTCGATCTACAAGGAATAAGATGGTGATAGTGGTGACATTTTTTGCGTGAGAAACATTTTTACAAATTAATATAACTAGTCAAATTTCCGCGCGCATTGTGGCGTTAACTGGGTTTCGTTCAGTATCGGTATAGTTAGTATGGTGGCAACATTCGGTATTGCAACCAAAAGAAAAACCAAATAAATAACAGAGTGATATGTCGAAAAGGATATCGACACATGTTTTAGATCGATCTAAAACAATAAAAACAAATAACTCGTGATATGCTCAAAAGGATACCGACACCTGTTATACAAGGATCGAAAATCATATAAAATATATATCGGTACGATGTCGGTAGCGTTTCGGTTCATCTCAAATTTTATATAGGAATGTCAAGAAGAAAAGCTAAAACACCTGCAAACTTAAAAAAAAAAAAAAACTTTGTGCCTAAAAGTATAAAAACTTTGTGTTCGATTTACAAAATATGAAACCTATACTAATTATAATGTTAACTTAACAAAAAATGTCTTTGTTACTGAAATTTACAGCACACAATAACTTTGTGGTTAATATATAAAGTAAAAGAGTAAATTCCCAAAGTGTGGGTGTGGACCGATTAATGTTAGTTGCTTATAATTAAGTGGGTGTTTGGGATTGTGTCTTGAATCTGATTTTTAGATTATTGCGTTTTGAAAACGCAGATAATCAATTTTTAGTGTTTGGGATTGCGCTTTTAAAACGCAGATAATCAGTTTTTTAGGCTACCAAAATGCAATAATCTATAAGCAACTCCACCCCTGCTTTTCCAAAACACATAATCTGTGTTGAATAATTAATCCCAAACACCAGTAGTAAGTTTGTAACAATTAAGCAGTAACTTTGTATCATCTATATCTATACTAACTAATAAATAATAAAACTAATATTTGTCATTTGGCATTTAAGTAAATAACTTTTGCTATTTGGTATGTTTTAAGATATTAAAACAATTTTATATAACAAATAACTATGAAAGGCAAAATTATAGAGATGAATGTTTGACTTTATATATTTTTTCAAACTCTTTTAGTGATTTTAATGATAATATTCGAACTTAACCATATTAACTATGAGTTCCATTTTATAAATTTACTAGGTTATAAATTTACTACGTTATGTACGCGTGTGATATACGAGTTGAACAATTTAAATTATATATATAAATTTATAAGTATAATTAAGAAAAATTAAGTTAAATATTATATTGAAAATAAAAAAAATGTATTTACAACTGAAAAATATAAAATATTCATCAACCTCTTAATAAATTATTGTAAAAAATATTCATATTCACGTAAAACTATTTTCAAACTTTCCAAAATATATTTTCCATATTGTGGTTGTTAATTACCTTCTAGACTGCATGTAAAAGAAAATCAAAAGTAATAAGAATAAATCTATTTATGCTAATATATAAAAAAAATGAAGTTAATTTTAAAGTACCTCCTAATCCGTTAAACCATCTCAATCGAGTATCATTTATTTTGGAATTTGACATTAATTTTCTTCCAAAGCCTAAGTATTTCTAACCTTGAGTTTATAATCATTTTTTCTAACATCAGGGTCATTAAACATAATGACATTTATTAGTTTAATTTGACTGTAATTATATATATATATATATATATATATAAAGATTACAGGAATTATTAGCATGAAATTGAAGATTGAAACAAATTAGTAATGAAAAGACTATGACCACTTATATATTGCATTGCTCAGTTGGAGTAACTTGAAAAAACAAAGTCAATAAAGATTTCGAACAGTGATTTTCCATATATAAAATGTATTTTATATAGTAACTGTAAGAAGAAGTCAGAAGAAGAAGATGCAGGAGGAGAAAGCTTTAGCCGCTGCCAACCGAACCATGTTAAAGTAGACAACCGCCGAAGAGTCTGCCTTAACGAAAGCTTGGATAAGCGAGTCGGAATGCTCAACTCAAGGTATTTGTAATACTTTTGTATACATAATATATATTGTTAAAAATACATATTTTTACGTATGACTAATGACCATTTTTTAATTATTGTAGGAAATAATCGCCACAAAACCGATTTTTGGATCGAGATAAACAATTCGTTCCATAAGTTGATGGACCGAGAGTTCTATCAAGCAAACGATAGTCTTTCGTCCAAGTGGACCGAGATAAACAAGGCAATGAATGCGTTCAAGGGGCATTATTATTACGCAAGAAACTATCCTAAAAGTGGTGAGACGGATGGCGACTACGTCGCCAACGCGCTAAAAGCTTATCGCGACGAGAAGGGTATGGACTTCAAGTTTTTGCATTGTTGGGAAGTCGCGAAAAACCATTCAAAATGGGCGAACGTCCCCTCTGCAAGCGGTTCGTCAAAAAGGATGAAAACAAGTTCATCTCATAACCGTTCAGTTGGTCGTGAAAACTTGGAGGAAATTAACTTGGATGATGACGAGTTCGACGAGGAATTGAGTCGCCCACCCGATCGAGATAAGGCAAAAAAGAGGGCACAAAAATCCCCTGCTTCGGGTTCGGGTTCTAGATCGGGTAAAGGTGCTTACACCGGTCAGTTGGACGATTTAAATGACAACATCGTTCAATTCAATACGATTCAACAAAGGCTCAAGGAGAAAAGAAGCATTCACGGAGCGTTTGAAAGAAAATTGAGTATGAAAGAAAAGCGCAAAAATATGAAATTTCTCGCTATGCCCGTCGATCACTTCACCGGTCCTGAGTTAGAGATGATGTTACAAATGAAGCAAGGGATCACGGAAAAATATAACATGTAGTTTTTTTTAGTTGTTCGATTTGGATTTTTTATGTTTATTTTTATTTTTAGGTTTTTATGTAATTTTATTATAAATTATAATGCTTTAATTAAATTTGTCTTTTAACTAGTTTATTAAAAAAATAAAAAATAGAAATGCAACGTGTCGAATAATGTCCACCCCCCCCCCCCCCCTCCACTCCTCACAATTGTCACCTTTCAAACACGGGTCTCACAAGTGCTACATAACTCTTCATGCCCCTCTTCCCCTCCACTCCCTGTAGTCTTAATAAAAAATCTGTGTGTATCCCTTTTGATTGATGTGAATTTTGTCCAGGCTATCACATGTAGTTATATTGTTTTTTATTGTTGCGATCGCTTTAGACCGTCACAACTTTTCTTTTAATTTTCTTATATTTGTGACCACTTTAAACGGTTCTAGTGCACCTTGAATGAGTTTAATCGGAGTCTATTTGATACCCTTCCCACGACTTCTTTTCTTTCACTGTGTATTTAATCATAACCACTGAAAAATAATATACGCGATATTTGATTTTAAACCATTGAACACCCCACAAGTGTTGCTGTCGCTCCATCATACTCTTTACGTCTTAACCGTATCATAATCAAGTTATAATTAGCGGAAAAAAAATTAATGAAAGATCTGAAATATGGAAAAGATGTTTCATCACATGAGCAAGACTCATAAACCTGGTTTTAACAATACTTGTGTATCAACATAGCACAAAAGATATTATTTTTTTTTTTTTTGCATAGATTACTACTCATCAACAAATATTTTTTTTAGAACTTGATTTGAGCAGTTCTTCTAGTTAACAATTACAACATTTTTTTTCCAGTATTTTGAGGAAGAATATTTGTATGGTAAAAGAGAAAGTTGTTCTTTTTAACTTATGAGTTTATTATAAAAAACAATTTTTTTTCTTTTTGAAATTAGACGTTTCCATCTTATCATGACCATGAAACGGTAGTCTACATTTGAATCAAATCTACAAGGTCAGTTGTAGCAGTCGCATGTGTTTGATGCTCTTTTTTTGCGCTTCATTTGGAGTACGAAGGGCAAACAATAGACTAATTTTAATTCATTAGATATTCATATTTTAAAATTGTCTTATTGTGAAAACTACTATTATCACCAGCATCCAGAAAACCTCTCTCTTTCAAATCATCCACAATGGTTTCATGGTCCAAAATCATAAACCTTGCACTTCAACATACCATATCATTCTAATTTCTAACAATTCCAAACTCACATTTTCCTACAACAATGAATCATTCTAATTCTCCACTTCACACCTCACTTTTACAAAAAACAAAAAAACTAATATTACGTGAGTCTGTTTTATTTATGGTGGGTCCCATTTACAGGTTTTGGACTAGTCCGGACAACCAGACCAGACCAAACCCAAGCAAACCAACACTACATCTGTACATCATCTATAGAGGTCCAAAATACCGGACTCGTCCAGTTTGTTCCACTGTGGTACTCTTATCGCATATGTTAAAACCTACTATCAATATTCCATCCGTAACCCGTCACTCACATTTCCAATCCCAACATAATCTAGATATAAGTAAAAGCATAAACCAGACGCTTTGTGTGCCATAATAGTATACAATAATCAATTACCATACCGATTAAGAAATATTGTTCTTTATTTCGTATCATATTTTTAATGTGGTGTCCATGTGGTTGAGAAGGTCTTTTTACCTCTCATAAGATCATTCAATCAACCAATTTAGGCTAGGGGTGTTCATTGAATCGAATAAAGAATTTTCGAATTATTCGAATCGAATTTTTCGAATAATTTATTTTTTTACTGAATTCGTATTCGATTCGAATTCGATTAAAAGCTGACCAATTCGATTCGAATTCGTATTCGAATAAAAAACTCAATTCGAATTTGTATTAAAAACTCGAATTCGAAGCAAATTCAAATAAATTTGTTTAAGATTAGACTTAAGTTATGCCCTTTAGTTAGGCTTGTGCTAGGTAATGGGCTAATTTATGACTTAGGTCAAATTTATAGATTAACCCATGCTCTAAAGTTATATGTGTGTACATATATATATATATATATATATATATAGGGGAAAGTTAATTTGAGAACACCTATATTTCGTGCGAACCGTGAGAACGACATCTAAAACCATTCAAATTCAAAATTTCTTTTTACACTTGTCTTTATTACTAAAATACTATCTCAAAAACACAATTTACGCATAAAAATTCAAACGTATACGAAAATAATTTGTTTTTACACATGTGTAAATTTACTGTCTATACATGTGTAAACTGTTGCATTTACACATGTGTAAAAAGTTAATTTGAAAGTGTTTTTGAAAGAAAAGATGAATTATTTGGAAAGAAAATTCATTTATTAATGTTGTATTTTAATTATAATGAGGTTTGTATTAAAAAAATGATTTTGATTGATTTTTTTACTTGTTCTCACGGTTCTCACAATATTTAGCGTTCTCAAGATAACCCTCCCTATATATATATATAGGGTAGGGATCTTAAGAGAACCAACCTCTATTTGAGAACTGAGAGAACCATTCTGCTCCACACATTTCATATGAAGGCAAAAAATTTTTTTTTCTTTTGCTTTAATCACACATTTTTATGCAAGGAATTTTTTTTTTTTTATTTTTTTTGATTTTTTTTTCATTTATACATATGTGTATATAGCATTTTTCAGCTATACATATGTGTATATTTCAGTTATACATATGTGTATAATGCAATTATGCACATGTGTATACTGAAAAAAAATAAAAATTCCTTGCATATAAAGCAGCGATTTTTGCAAAAAAAAAAAAAAATTGCCTTAGAGAAATGTCTGGCCGAGAATGGTTCTCACAGTTCTCAATTTGGGAAAATGTTCTCATTTGAACCAAATCCTATATATATATATATATATATATATATATATATATATATATATATATATATATAGGGGAGGGTTATCTTGAGAACGCTAAATATCGTGAGAACCGTGAGAACAAGTAAAAAAATCAATCAAAATCAATTTTTTTTAATACAAACCTCATTATAATTAAAATACAACATTAATAAATGAATTTTCTTTCCAAATAATACATCTTTTCCTGCAAAAACACTTTCAAATTAACTTTTTACACATGTGTAAATGAAACAGTTTACACATGTATAAACAGTAAATTTACACATTTGTAAAAACAATTTATTTTCATATACGTTTGAATTTTTACGCGTAAATTGTGTTTTTGGGATTGTATTTTAGTAATAAAGATAAGCGTAAAAGAAATTTTGAATTTGAATGGTTTTAGATGTCGTTCTCACGGTTCGCACGAAATATAGGTGTTCTCAAATTAACTTTCCCCTATATATATATATATATATATATATATATATATAATTCTTATACATAATAAATATGTATTATTTTTATTTGAATTTCGAATCGAATTGAATTTAAAATCACAAATTCGTATTTTATTTGTATTCGATTTACTTAACTCGAATCGAATTGAATTAAGTCGAATTTTGAACACTCCTAATTTTGGCATATATGAAAGAAAAAAAAAAGTTAAGCTAAAAAATTATTGAGTAGGTCAAACCACTCAATCTTGAACTTGACCCATGAACTGTAGGGGTGACCATTGAAATTGCGTTTGCAGTTCGATTAGATTGCCTACATTCATGGGTATTGGCCGTATTGCAGCCAACAAGGAAATTGGCCCACTTTGCAAGATGGTGATTGTGGCAATAGTGCATTCAATAATTTATATATCAAGGTTGAAAGTTGAAATAGAACGGGTAAAATTAAACAAATGAGGATAAAGAAACAATGATACTCCTACGATTTAATATAACTTCATCAAGTAAAATTACACAAATGAGGATAAAGAAACAATGATACTCCTACGATTTAATATAACTTCATCAAATATAATAGAACAAATTATGTATGACACTTATCTTTTAAGTGTTTTATCCTTTGTAAGGCTATATGGTGTGGTTTCTTTTTTTCCTAATTCCTTCAAATGCCACATCCACATTATTTTCTTCTTTTCACCTCCAAAAGTTTGAAAATAGTTTTCTCCAATTCCCTCTTCCTTTTTATTTAATTATATATTGTATATTTCATAAATATTATTTTAAATAAATTAAAAACCCGTACACAATAAAAAAAAATCGTCAAAAAAAAAAACTTCATTAAATTAAAAAAAATACCAACTACAATACATAGAAACTTAAAAAAAACACGAAAAATATATAATAAAAAAACAACTAAGGCATATGTCCTCCAAGCCATTTATTTGCGATCTTGTCTTTCATCTTCCTCATTACCGCTTGTTCTTTCTCGGAAAGGCCTCGAGACTTCTCCCCATCATGCTAAACTCTTCATGTTCATGTCTCGCAAGATCATATTCGAGGTGCGCCCTATCCAATCGAAGCCTCTCCATTTCTCTCGCAAATTTTTGGCATTTGTTGTTCATCTCCCCATCATGCTAAACTCCCGCAAATTGTTGTTGTTGCATTTGCATTTGCCAAGCGTTTTGGGGTTGACTAAAACCGCCAAACGCGCTTATGTGCTAGGGTCGACCAGTGGAGTGGGGTATGAAAATTTTGGAGCTTGAGTCGAAGGAGTAGCTGGGGTGTTCGGAAAAAATGGTTGCGTGTTTGAAAGCCTTGGATCCATAATATTTTTTTTGTAGGTTGGAGGTTTATAAAATGTAGAAGGTTTATAAAATGTAAAAGGTTTTGGTTGTGTGGTTAAAATGTTGTGGAGTTGTATGATATATAAAGTAAAAAAGTTTGATTTTTTTTACAATGGTCGAATTTCCAACGGTTAATAAAATATTCCAACGTTCCTCTTTGACTTGGCCAATAGAAACGATCGGTATAAACAGTGCATTTTCACCGAAGTCACCGATTTATAATCGGGGGGTGTTCCCGATTGGAGAAAGTGCCAAATCACCCCACCGAATGAAGTCCGCAAAACCACACCAATTAGTCTATAGGCTAAACATATTCAATCACCTTAAAGTGAAATGGATGGAGGCAAGTAACCTAGCTCTAGCCTATCCCAAAGTGTCATGTCAAATCCACACTTAAGTAGCCTAGAACTATCAAAACACAGATAACCTACCTTGATGTACCATAGAACTTTTTATTTTATTTTTTAATTTAAAATAAATTAAACACTTATATCTTATTGGAGAAGAAATGGCTAAATGGTCAGAACACACAAAGTATTAAACGGTCAAATAGCTAGATTTGTGTGTTTGACTATCGGCAATAAGTAACCGAGAAACACCAAAAAATGCAAACCGCAAAGGGGCGGCGGCGGGTTGCCGCCCGGCACGGGTAACCATGCCCCCAAAGCAAGTGTCCCGCCCCCTCTAAGAAATCAAAACACTATTGAACTTAGAAAGCTGGGGCAGTTAGGTTTGTATTAAAAATATAAGAACTGATGTAAAGAACAATTTATTTTCTTATCTAAATTACATTCAACTTCATTAACATATTATTTCAACAAAACATATGATATCATTTTTTACTTTCAAATTTTAATTCATTTAACATATTCTGCCTTCTCGATAGAGTAATGACTACCGTTAAAAAAATATGTCTTTCAAACTTCATATTAAATATTCTAATTTGTATAAAAACACCTTGGATTTTGAATGTGCAGTTTCAAAACTTCTATTCCATTTTCAAAGTTTAAATTGTTAGCCACAACAGTGTGATCACACACTTGCAGATAGTGAGAAATATGAATTTACCCTAAAAATCATATTTATTACAATACCCTTTTTGTTTGCTTTTTCATAAGGGTTCTAGGATTCATACACCCTGTGACGTCAAATTCTGGGAGTGTGACATCACATTTTGGGGTATGTGGCAGCCTTTTAATGGTATATGATGTGGGTCAGGGTGTATGAATCCTAAATAGAGGGTGTATGAATCCTAATTACCTTTCATAATTAATTGTAGTCCCCAAAAAAGTTCAAATAATACCCAACTGTCAAAAAAATAAAATCAAGATTGCAACATATTACATATAAAAAATCCCTTTACTGCTTTAAATCTAATCATGTTCAACCTCATCTTAAGAGTTAAGATCCCCATATTGTTCTTTTAAAATTCTAAAGAGGATTATATGATGAGAAAAATGATTAAAAGGCGGTCAAAAAGGAAAACAAAATCTTGTCTTTAAGGAATGATTCAATTAGAAAGCATAATCAAGGATTACTATTTACTAAGCATGCTTTACACTTTATGTGCCATAGCATGCCTATTGCTTCCACTAAATTTTCCATCATTTTAGTTATTTTTTTCTAACTTGAGTGGACTTCTATTTCTCTATATTTTATTCTTGAGTGGTAATAAAAACTTCTATTTTTATAAAAGTAGGAAGTGTGTAATATAAGTAGATATGTTGGTAACTAAGGAACCTACTCTGACCATAGATACGTGTATATTTATTAGCCAAATATTTGTTGACGTAAATAATAGTAGTTTACTCAATTTTTGTGAAAAGACACATTCTATTTATTGTAGAAAAGATAAAATAATGCAATTGAGACAACAATTTAGAACTGGAAAATCGAACGATTGGAACATACAAATGTGCATAAATCTTTGGTGCAGAAATGATTGGATCGAATTTAATAATGGTATATGTATTGGTGTTAAAATCACGTTGAGTATAACAAATTTATTACGAAAACTTTTAGTTTAAGAGAGAAAAATGTTTATAAACTAGTGGGCGAAACCAATGTATTGTAACACCTAGGATGTTAAAAATATTAAACTTGCTTTCATCTTTCATCGACTTGTACAATAGTATCAATCCGTGTAAATAATTTATGTTACAACGCAAATAACAATAAGCATGAGGAAATAACAAATTGCAGTTAAAAAAATGTTGTAAAAGGGAAAAAATACCATAAAAATTGAAACCTTGAAACAACTTTGACAGCTCGTATGTTCACTCTTTGATTATTCTACGTCATCATGAAAACTTGGTTCGGAACAAAAATTTACACCAAAACATGTATATGATAAAAGTTAACAAGTCTTAGTGGCATGTTCAAGACCGAGGGGAAGGATATATAGGTAAGTATGGATAGATTGGGCTAGGGGTGGATATAGTTGGATAAACGAGTTTAATTAAAAATGGGTTCAAATATTTAAGGGCTTAAAGTAAATCAAATATTAATAGATTTAACACATTAATTGTTTTTTTTTTTTAATTTATGATAATCTTTTATCTAAAAAATTATTACACAACATGTTAGAATTGTTTTTTTTTTGTTTTTTTTTGTTTTTTGTTTTTTTTAAGTTGGAGGTTTACTAGTGGACCCTAGGCAGTCGCACACTTCTCAGGGCGACCCTGGTTGATATACTTATCTTATGTGATTATATTTTCAAAGCAAAATTTCTTAGACCACCACCCATAGTGGCATAGTAAATGGGCGTGGAAGGGGCAAATTCGCGCCCCATTCAAGCCCAAACAACGCCCCTTTTAGGTGAATCAGACGCTAAGGCATGCCATGTGAAATATTTCACGCTGCTGCCTTCTTTCTTCCAGCCAATTACCATTTGCCACGTGGGCTTTCGCAACGGTAAAAAAAAAGTCGTTTGTACGAGGGATACATTAAAAAAAATTATTATATAAACTACACCACCACACAATTATAACAAAACACATACCACCACACATTTTATACAAAACACACAACACCAAACCTCATTTTATAAATTACACCAGCTTATTTTTTTAAAAAAATGAGTTCCCCGACATCCTCATCTGGCATCCGGGATTATTGTTACAAAAAAATTTTAGGCGATACGAGTGATTCAACCGACGAGGAAATCGAGCAAGAGGAGGTTACAAGTGCTTGTGCGCTCGCAACGAAGTATATGAAACATGTTAGTAATCCTCCACGTCCTATTTTGCGAAGAAAATATATGGAACGCGGCCGCATGGAGGCAAACACTCATTTAATGAAAGATTACTTTGATGAAGAGCCAACTTATCCGGAACCAAGGATTTTTAGACGTCATTTCCGGATGAGCAAACGTTTATTTCTTCGCATTTCGGGAGATTTGGAAAGCACGTACGTTCGATTACTTTAAGCAAAAACCGGATGCGAGAGGGGCGCTTGGATTTACCGCTATTCAAAAGTGTACTTCAGCACTACGCATATATACTTGCGTATGTGAACACAACCGACATAAACGACGAGTACTTAAAGTTGGCCGAGAAAACTACACGCGGCACCTTAGAGCATTTTTGTCAAAATCATTGCACCTTTTTTTATTTTTTTTATTTCAAGCCCATAGTGAGACCCACATACCACATGTCAAAAAATACCCAAATGAGAGACTCCAAATGTCTTTACCACTACACATGCTCTTAGAGTGCCCGGAGTGGGACGGGAATGGGGGCGGGAAGGGGGGTAACACCACCGCCGACGGTGGCGTGGAAGGGGCGGGAGGCTGGGGGCGGGGGGCATTTGCCTGGCGTGGGGCACTTGGTGGGGGACACTTGGCATCTTCTGATTGGTCAGGGTTTTTTTTTTTTTTTTTTTAAACTTTAACACAATATAATATTATTTCATTCCCCCCCCCCTTCCACTCCCCACAATTTTTCCCCCCACATGGGTCCCACAAGTGCCACATGACGCTTCATCCCCCTCTTTCCCCCTCACCGCTCCGAGTAGTCTTATTGTATTTGTAACATAAACTTTCAAGTATACACCACTTGATATATTCTTCTACAAGAGACCCATGTGGTCTTTTTGTTGCCATGTGCACTCTGGTTGATGCAAAGAGTATCTACAAACCATATACTTTTAGTTAAATTGAACCTTCTTTTACAAAAACCATTGAATTTGACCTTCATTTCAACAACCGGTGAATTTGACAAAAAAAAAATGGAAACTGACCAATAAAAGTCTAAAAATCACATAAACTTGAGGAACCGCCAAAAAAGACAATTACCTGTGCCTAACGAAATATAATGGGTGGTAGAGTGAACCGGGTGTTTGAACAACAAACAAAAAGACGAGTGAGATTTATGCAAGGGGTAAGTCGTCTAAATGCACATCCCCAATTCCTAACCATACAACCCCGACCCTATGTGAGAGAGATACGGTGGATTCCACCCCTCATGTGCTTATGAGAGACGCTAGTATATTTAGTACCACCCTTTGTAAATCATGTATCACGCCCTTTAGACTGAAGGGTGTGGTTCGGTGAGGGTGATCGGTGGGGTGACATGGGGGCCTCCCCTCGAGGAAAAACACACAACCCCCCCCCCCCCCCCCCCCCCCCCCCCTCAATTCCAAATTTTAAGTCAAATTAAAGAACATTAATGATTCTCATCCTCATTCACATCTACCCAATCTTTTAGTCCAATTTAGGAGAGACTGAATTTTTGACTGATATATAATTTATATACAAAATGTGTCAGCCAAACACACTGGATGACTGGATCCACACTATGCTGCAACAATAATTTAATAGATTCTCTCTCTCTCTCTCTTAAAAATAGAAAAAAAAAAATAGATCTCGAGGAGAACCTATGACCACTCACCAACATCAGAGTTAATAACCATCTCAATCTCATGTCAATCATCAGTTTCAGAAACAAAAGATAAGAATCATTAAAATCCAATCATACAAATTCAGTCTTTAATTATCAAAATTTTCTTAAATTCATTAAATGAATCTATATTGTGCCATATATCAAAACAGCACTCCGGATATTATACCTACCTAAAACTCTACTATATGTAATTATTTTACATGTTATATAGCAATTCTCTTTCATACCCTCCTATATATATAAGTGGGGTCTTACTAGGTACGTTTGTTATAGCAGTTCTCTTCCATCTCGGACGACATCACAACTGTCTGAACTATGTTGGAGAGAGTCCCGTAGAGGGAAAGAGAGCGGTTAACTTACGAAGTACAATGGTGATTATGAATCGCTGTATTCACGCCAACACACGAGCATACTAATGCAACGTCGCATAATGTAGAATCTAGCGCGCTGTTCTTTAACGAGACGAGCGCATTTTCTGGTGAAAGTGTTTCTACGGTGTGTGAATTTTGATGGTGTTCCTCTTTTCGATAGTCTTCGGTTATCGTCTGAGCAAGCAGGGAACGGATTCGAAGGTGCTTCAAAGGTTGTGGTAGGAGCAGCCATTGATGCACAAGAGAATATTGAAGCTGTGTGTATAGAATGTGGTGGATTGGAGTTTAACGTTTGTTAAAATGGAGGGTTATATATAATGTAGGAGTGAGGGGTTAGTTGTTTTTTTTTTCAATTGATCACTTTTCTCGGTTGAATACCAAGATATAAATTTTGTAATATTAATCATTTAGGCAAAGTAATAGTTGATAAAAAAAAAAAATATCTGTTCACAAAAATTTTGTAACAATAATTATTTAGGCAAAATAATAGTTGATCAAAATTTGGATCAGTTCACCAATAATGTTATTTCTTAAAATGACGTATAAGATACTAGATTATACCCCGGAGCGTCCCGGGTAATTTAATATGATATATCAATTTTACATATGAAATAGACTGATGTATAACTCTAATATTAATAACTAACCTAAAACAAATTAACAATGTACAACTCAAATGCTAACACCTAACCTAAAAGAATGTTGAACTTTAATGTAACTCTAATATTAACACATATCCTAAAGACTAAACAAATGTACAACTCTAACATACTAATATTGATAGCTAACATAAAACAACGTATAACTCTATTAACCTATTCGGCTCTGGTTGGAAAAAAAAATCATATTTATTAATTTAAACATAATTAGTGACATGTTGTAGGATCGACGAACGTGTCACCCGACAATCACGAGGGTTATATTCAAGGTGGGGAATCCCTTGAATATGTCTTAATAACAGAAACAAACTTGAAACAATGATAAACAAGCAATTACAACACACAAACGGGTCAAAAGATTAACATTTATATCATTAAAACAGAGCACGAGTGTTACAATGATCAAACCAAGCAATCTCAGACCTGGGGAGGGTGTTTGGAGAGTGTGTGTGGCAAGAACTGAATATTAGGGCAATGATTGGGCCTATTTATACCTCCCGTGCTCGTACAGGTCAGTATACGCGAGTAGGATGCTATAAGACATGTAACTATAGGCGATTGGGCTCTAATCGCCTATAGCAAGTCCCTACTCGCATGAACAGTGATGTGGTATAGGGGCTAATCGCCTATACACATCTACTAATCGCCAATAGCCTCCAATACTCCCAAAAACGCGTATAAACGTCTCCAAACACCCCGAAACTCGTCCAAGCAACATATATACTAGCCTAGGGACATCATGCACTTACACATGTCATGTCTATACATGATTAATGATTTACCTGAACACTTTGTGTTTTTTTCCTGTATGAACAAAACCGCACAAAAAAATTTCTCCGTTTTTTATATAGCATTATGGTACTCGTTGGAAAGATAATAAAACGCTCGTTAATTTGGTGTAATTTTTTTCTTTAAAAAATCTCGTATATTAAAGATATTAACTTTTTAAAATTATGGGAGGAAACATGAGAGTGAAAAATCCAATTTTGTTTTTAAATTATTTTTCCTAAAATATCATGGGATGACACATGACACACTCAAAGAAGAAAATGTCCCTTTGAGTAGCATGCCATTAAAATGACTTTGGTCTATTATATGTATAGATTACAATCTCATATTCATATGAAATTGGCTCCATTCAATTTTTTTTAATTATGTAGCATGCCAAATAAATAACTAAAGAAAAAATAACCACAAGTGTATTTCATATATTTTGATACTTATAAATTATTTAACTAAAAAACTAGGTTTTTCTAAGTTACAACGCACTAAAAGGAATTCATCCTTTAGCGGATTGGCTTCACATGTCATCGCCAAACTGAAAAATCTCCGTTACAGATTTGTCGCTAATAGTCCATACGTCGTCGCTATTGACTCCATGTCGACGTTATTGCCTGTGTCACCGCCTTTGCCTATTTCGTCGCTAAAGGCAATGAGTGTTATAGCAGCCACAAAGATATTTGATGCAATTTCTACAAATCCCAGACCCTTATTGCACCACCATTTAATCAAAACTACTCCTCTATTCCTATGTCTCATGAAAAACTGTTGGCTCTGCTTGTTAAGGGATATGGTCCTTTGATTAAAGAGCCAATTAACGGAATTGAGTATGTCCCTGTCCAGATCTCTAAACCCAAGAACCAAACACCTAAGCAAGCGCAGGCCCCGTCGAAAACTTTTGTCAAGTATCATGATGCTTCAAAGCAGGCTAAGACATTAAATTTTGAGCAAAATAAAGAAATTGACAGAGTTTTTGAGGTTAAAAAGGATGAAGTTCCTATTTTAAATGACTTAAATGAAACTGTTTTTGAAAAGGAACCGGAAACTGGACAAGACTAACCGAATGGTCAGTTAACCAATCTGTGCCTTTTGAGTTTGCTTTTGTGAAAGAGAATGATAAATTTTGTAAAAAATTTAAGGCACAATAGACCGTTGAGTCAGCTGCTCCACACACTACAGAAAGTGACTCCAAATGTGAATCACATGAAGCAACTAAATCTAACTATTCTGCATCATGTGAACCTGGTGAATATAACTATGAGTCTTCTAGAGTAGTTGAGTCAACGGAGGATGCAGTAGAGCCGCAACAAACTGAATGTGACTTGATTGATTCAGCTGAATTGGGAGAAATTGTGTTTTACACGTTTGCGCCACCACAAGTTTCTGAATCAAGTGGCAAATGAATCATACATTGCACCCTCGACTGAGCCAAAATCTGAAGAATCTATGTGCTCAAGGCTAGTCGAGATTGAACAAAAATGTGAGGATGCCTCATCGAAGACTATTGGCACAGGTGTGGTAAAGCCAATAGTCCCTGATTTTAAATGTGTGAACGTTACTGATACTTCTACTTCATGTGCAGATTTAGTAAAAGTAGAGGTCAAGGTTGAGGGGGATAACGTTGTTTGCACTAAAACTACAGATGTTTGTATGAAACAATCCAATTTATCTACTCATGCTTGTCCATAAGTGAAAAAGGCTATTTCTGAGCCAACGTTTAGAGGCTCGTCAGCTAAATATGTGCCTCCAAAACCAGCAGTTCAAGCTAAATGTAGTGAATGTACATGTAACTGTTGTCGACAGGGACATATGATGCAGAGCAGAAAGTGTGACACCCGCCGAAATCATAGGTCATGCCCGTACACTTAACTACACATATACATTGTGCATGGCATTACATTTCACATGTTACATCATAACTGGACCATACAGGGTTCCAACAGGCCGATCCCGATGCATACAGTCCTGCATTAGACATTCTAGTTGATACAATTTCATAACTAGTCAAATAGTTTATCAGGAACTATAGGAGGACCCATACAAAAACCTAGTTTTGGGAATCGATACAATTAAACATAAGGTCCCAATTGTGATCTAAATAAGAAGAAAAACAAACACTGTTCATGAACAAGAATTATCCAAATATGGTATCCACGAAAAACTAGTAGGTCAACTAGTAAAAACGCGAACAATGTGCCCACACATGATCCTAATTTCGGCCATATGTATTCATACAATTACAAGAGTGATTAAATCCCAACCAATATGTGTACATAGACACCATTCGAAATTTATAAACATATACATATGGACATACATAGACAAATAAACACTAAGCAAGTTTCAAGACTATATATCTATGTATATATATGTATGCGATATGTATATATATGTGTGTATGAATGCTTGTATCAACAAAATCCCATCCCCATACATATATGTATATATTTACGATCACACATACATATACACAAGTATCTTTCTTGAACATCTCACCCACAACATACATACATCTCGACACACATGCACACACATACACTAGCTAGCAAGTTTCCCTACACCTACAACTTGCACCAACAAGGAAGGTGTCTCCATTCCAACACATTCCCATGCCATGTTGACTTTCCTAAACTACCTACACCTTTTTCACTTACACATCCAAGGTGGTTTGACCATCCATAATTGGCTATGAACTCCCACTATATAAGGAGGATGGACGAACACTTGAAACACACCACAATACTCTTCCTCTCCTCTCTCCCTCTCGTTGTACTCTCTCTCTCCCTCCCTCCCTTGTTTTCTCTCGGCCGAACACCAACACCCAAACCACCACTACATTCGGCCACCCCCCTCTCAGCTCACTACACCTAACCAAAAACCATCACAATTCCAAGGGGCATTAGGGGTACGAGGAGCTTAAACAAGGAGTACAAGGCCACTAAATCCCTTACTTTTTAAGTCACTATGAGGTATAACATTTGCCTTAAACTTGTGTTTTTATTATTATACATTCATTCACATGCAAAGTTGTTCATTAATATGTTAAAACTTGTAACTAAAACCAAGTATAACAAGTGGGAATGTGACTTAAAATACAAAATGTTAGCCGAAAATTATATGTATATACACACACATAGGAGCCAAAAATATATGTATGTGTGTGCACATGGGCCAAAACTTTGATAAGAAAACTTGTTTGGTTACTAAACTCAATAACATGAAGCTTGTTTTTTTGGTAGTTTGTAAATCATATGGAAAATGTTTAACTTTATCACAAGGCTTGCCAAAGAGTACGTGTATAGAATGTGGTGGACTGGAGTTTAACGTAGGAGTGAGGGGTTAGTTGTTTTTTCAATTTATCATTTTTATCGGTTAAATACCGACAAGATATAAATTTTGTAATATTAATCATTTAGGCAAAGTAATAGTTGATAAAAAAAAATATCGGTTCACAAAAATTTTATAACAATAATCATTTAGGCAAAATAATAGTTGATCATAATTTGGATCACTTCACCAATAATGTTAACTAGTGTGCTTAAAGGCGCGCGTTGCACATCTTACAATTTTGTCGTATCCAAAACACTAAAAAACTATTATCAACCAAGTAACTACCAATTTTCATACCATAATTTAAAAACGATATCTCACACAAACATGGGTATATTTGTATTTATTACTTAATAACATGTTGTGAATAAAAAAAATGGACTCGCCCCTTGCTCTTCCCATGTTTCAAACCTAAGACCTTAAACAATAGAAATGGACCACAAAGCACTCTACCACTAAGCCATGTTATTATTTATTATGAAATCATATATTAAAAAAAGTGTTTGGACCTTTAAAAAAAACTTGCACTTCCCATTTCTTGAACTTGAGACCTTAGGGAATACAAATGCACCACAAACCACTCGACCACCAACCCATTTTGTGGTTCATTATGGAATCATATATATTTATTAATAAATAAGTGTTTGAGAAAAAAAAACTTAAGCCCTTCCCGTGTTTTGAACTTGATACCTTAGGGAATATAAATGTACCACAAACCACTCCACCACCAACTCATTTTTTATTTATTATAGAATCATATATATATATATTTATTAATAAATAAATGTTTGAGAATAAAAAAAAGAAAATTTAGTGCTCATTATATTATATTTATTCATGGTGTAACGAAATTACTATTCATTTACACCATGAATAAATATAAGTATAATTCTTAAAATACACATGAATAAATATAAGTATAATTCTCAAAATGTGGTATAAGATATTACAATCTCATATTCATATGAAATTGGCTCCATTTAATTTTGTTTTTTTATTATTATGTAGCATGCCAAATAAATAATTAAAGAAAAAATAACCACAAGGTGTATTTCATATATTTTAATACTTATAAATTATTTATCTAAAAAAACTAGGTTATTTCTAAGTTACAATGCACTAAAAGGAATTCATCCTTTAGCGGATTGCCTTCACATGTCCCCGCCAAACTAAAAAGTCTCCGCTAAAGATTTGTCGGTAATAGTCCATATGTCGTCGCTATTGACTCTATGTCGCCGCCTTTGCCTATTACGACGCTAAAGGCAATAAGCATTATAGCGGCTAGCTAGAGAGATATTTGATGCATGAGGAATTCACAAGCTTTTGTACATATAGGAGTTTGAGGCCTTAGAGATATTTAAAATTGAATTTTATTGTAATCTAATTGTATTTTCTTTCAATTTGTATGGATATTGAATTATATTAAATAAAATTATTTAGACTATTAGTTACAGCTGGTGGTGCTCGTTTGTTATGCTGGACGAGATGGTTGTGGTGCTAGGTGGTGGCATAGTGGTGCTAATTAATCAGTGAAAGAGGAAGATCAAAGGAGAGATGCATGGAAGAATGGAAGGAATAATTTGGGAGAAGAAATATTCTCAGGTTTAACATATTTCGGAAGCATTAGTTGCGACACATGCCACTAAAGGTGACACTGCTATTGCTTCATATACTTTATAATATGACGCGTCAGATCTTCCAAATGATCAATGACCATGAACCTTTCAAAACCCTCCGCCCCGATCATTGAGTATTTGCAGTGACACCCTGGATACTAAAGGTGATATTTCTTGTAGTGACGTGAGATGATTAACGTGGTAAGGCGCATTCGTAAGATCTAGATGTGTGGTTTAGTACAAAAAAAATTCTTTGTCTTTCTTTTGAAAATGTAATTTAGTTCACTTAATAAAGCACATGTTGTATCTGTATGTAAGATCTTGAAAAGTAATTTAACACCAAAATGGCTTGTTGTTTTGAAAAGTAATTTAACACCAAAATGGCTTGTTGTTTCCGGTTGCTAAGAAACACTAAATGAATGTATTAAATTGAATGGAATCTCTCTCAATAGCTAGATAAGATCTCAATGAATGGAAGAAACAAATGATCAAAGTTCAACTGCTAAGGAAACTCAATCACTAGTGAACACTACATGAAAAAGATCAATCACTACTAGAACCAACCTACATGAATGGGACTCAAGCGCTGATGAATTTTAGCGATTAAGTTTCAACCGCTAGCCTAACTTAAATGAATGAACCATAATTCGATATGCCTTAGCAATTAGAACAAACTTCCAATACCGAACCCATTGTCGACGAACAAATCTATTGAAAGAAATCAAAACTCAATCAGTTTTGATGAAATTCAATCCTAAACGTTCTAGAACACACACATGATTATCCTGATTCATTCAATTATCAAAACCAATCCAAATCAATGGTTAATTTGCCAAAATTAAGAAAACCCACTTAAAAAATTTTCAACCTGTTTTCAATCAAACTCATTCAATTTTGAATAAAAACACAATTAGTTGATTCACATTAATAGAGTCATTGCCTTCCTCTATTGATCAAAACCCAACCCTTGCCTTGTCCTCACCGGAATGGCATGAAGCCATGACTAGTAGGTATAATACTCTTATTAAAAACAAGACTTAGGAGTTAGTTCCTAGACATCCACAAATGTGGTTATTTAAGCATAAATTTAATTCTGATGGTTCTTTGGAGGGTTACAAGGATCGTTTAGTTTGTGATGGATTGTTATAACAGGTTGGAGTTGATTGCGGGAAAACATTCAGTCCGATCATTAAACCAGAAACGATTCGTAATATTATTACTATTACTTTAACGAAATCATGGCCGACACATCAACTAGATGTTACAAATGCTTTCTTACATGAGACTCTAAATCAAACCGTGTATATGTATCAGCGCATGGGATTTCGTAACTGGGACTTTGCAAATATGTTTGCCATTTGAAAAATTCTTTGTATGGGTTGAAACAGGCGCCTTGTGCTTGGTACCAACGATTCACCGACTATGTACTTCGGTTGGGATTCATACATAGTGATTGTGATAATTCAACATTTATTCTTCAACAAGCTTATCAGACCGCATACCTTATTCTATATGTGGATGATATTCAGTTGGTTACCTCATCTGATCTTCTTCGTCAGCACTTAACGACAAGTCTTGCCAATGCATTTTATATCAAGGATCTTGGACCTTTAAGTTACTTCCTAAGCATTTTTGTTAGCCGATACCGGGACACCATGTTTCCGTCCCAATAGGGAGTGGTGGAGTGGGGTGGTGTGGTGGTTTACGATGGCACCAAGGGCTTCCTTGGATGCCCATGACGCAAAGGAGAGAGAGAGAGAGAGAGAGAGAGAGTGAGAGAGAGAGAGAGAGAGAGAGAGAGAGAGGAAAATTTGTGTATTTGTGGCTAGGGTTTGCTATATGATGATTAGGGTTTGATTTCTCAAAATTAATGTGATTAAATAGTTAAACTATTTACACATTACACCCTAATGTTTATTCTTGTCCGTCAAGAATATATTTTAATTATAACTAATTATAATTAAGTCTCTCCATGTTATTATTATCTAATAATAACATTTACACACATTTGTATTTTATTAACCTTTAATAAAACACATGTATTATTATTATTCTCTAACAATAATAACTTTTTCTTTATTTATTATTCTCTAATAATTAAAACCACATATCGCGTTATAAATATATATTTCACAATATATATTTATTAGATGTTTGTCCTTCAAAGTGTAACTCTTTAGATCGTATCAAGATAGTAACATTAAATGATGAGTATCATACATACAGTTCCAAGAGACTCCCACTTGGACGATTCTCAATCAATAGTGCTTAACATAGAAAGCAGGGGACACCTAGCTGTGTCATGCTGCTCCTATCCCGATATGATGACTTACTTTCGTCGGATAATTCTTGTATTCAAGCAACCCTTTACTTAACACAATATTATAGTCATTGATAACAGTATCTACCATTCAACTGAACATGAGACATGGATAAGTTTCAATCTCATAGTGTCCAGTCATTATGTTTTCCCGTTCTATGATACAAAGTGGTCAAAACACCACTAAGTTTGAGTGTGGCCACGCGTTTACACCAGTTTGCATCAACAAAAGTACAAGAATGGCAGCTTCTTCAGGTTACTAATAAAGAACATAGTTTCCTTTGACGACGTATAACTCCCACTTAGCTTCAGATTTGTTCCCAACCAAGTACCTTTATAGCTTTTCTGTTACGACACAACGTTTATAAGATTAAAGAACAAACTTAGGCTCGAGGTTGTTCTAATATGTCTAATGGGTCGAGGGACACCTAAATCGTATCAATATCAAAATATCTCACGACAAAAATCCATGGAGATCATTTTGAAGCGAGTTACATTCGATATCATTCTCTAATGAATACTGTGAATTTTGGCCCTCAACTCTTTGAGCTTTCATCTTCATGAACAACCAAACATTCACAATAGTCTTAGCTCGAATTAATTCCCATGAGTTCTATCGACTATGGACATTTAGAATCCTTATTATTCATGGATAGTTAAAGATAACAAAAACAAACACAACAGACATATTTAAACATGCATTTAACCATTAAATCATAATAATAATGTAGTTTTTTCATGTTTGAAGTACCAAATACTAATGAATCAAAACCACTCCTTAGCATTCTTTAACCCTATCTTCTTCGCATGCATTTCATGTTTAGCCACAGATAAAGGCTTTCTGAAAAAGGTGTGCTAAGTTTTGATCCGTATGAACTTTGTTCAACAAGATTTCTCCTTGTTACAATATCCCTTTAATATAATGGAATTTCCTGACTATGTGCTTAACTTTGTGATGTGAATTGGGTTCTTTTGCTTGAGCTATAGCAGCACTGTTGTCACAAAATATCTCAATGGGTTTCCATATGCTGGGCACCATGTCGAGATCTGTGATGAACTTCTTCATCCACGCAACTTTCTTTACAGCATCGCATGCAACAATATACTCTGACCCGGTGGTGGACTGAGCAACAACATCCTGCTTGGAACTCTTCCAAGTGATTGCACCACCATTCTTGGAACTCTTCCAAGTGATTGCACCACCATTCAACATGTAAACAAATCCCATTTTTTGATTGAGAATCATCTCGAACAGTTTAGAAGCTCGCATCAGTATAACACTTTACTATCAGCTCCTCATCAACTCCTCCATATACCAGGAATATTTCCTTGGTCATTCTCAAGTAGTTGAGAATATTCTTTACAACTATCCAATTGTTCTTACCAGGGTTTTGTTGATACTTACTTGTCATGCTCAAAGCGAATGACACATCTGGTCTAGTACACAACATTGCGTACATTACGGAACTAATAGCAAATACATATGGAACTCCTTCCATTTCTTTCTTTGTTGCATCTGATTAGGGCACTGTTCCCTGTTTAGTATTGTTCCATGTACTATAGGTATCGACCCTTTCTTGGAATCTTTCATATTGAAACGTTGAGACACCTTGTCAATGTAAGTACTTTAACTAAGACCAACCAATCTCTTAGATCTATCCTTATAAATCTTGATTCCAAGTATATAAGCTGTCTTTCCAAGATCCTTAATTGAGAAACATTTCCCAAGCCATAACTTTACATCATTAAGCATAGGGATGTTATTCCCAATTATCAATATGTCATCTATATATAGGATCAAGAAAGTGATTAGACTTCCACTTTCCTTCTTGTACACACATGCTTCATCGGCGTTCTTGATAAAACTAAACTCTTTGATTTTCTGATCAAAATGAAGATTCCAACTACGAGATGCGTGCTTAAGTCTATAAATAGACTTGTTCAACTTGCAAACTTTATTAGGATGCTTTGGACCCTGAAAACCTTCTAGTTGCACCATATAGACATCTTCAACTTGGTTCTTGAATTCATCAACCCCTTGCTAAGGCGACTATTGGTTACATGTCTCATCTCGCTACCAAATAACGGATATCTTCACTAAAGGCTCCCTCGTACACTCTTTGAAGACTTTCGTTCCAGTCTTAGCGTTCGTTCTCCTCCAGCTTTGACTACGGAGTATAATAAACCATATATAAGGAATAGATAATATTGTAATTAAGTTTGATATTATCTCTAAATAAGAGATTTCCACGTATTGTATTAGATATACGATTATAATCAATAGAGGAGGATAAAGAACCTATTCATAAATTTCATGTAGTCTATCACACACACGCTATAGAATTGACCCGAAAGCTTTGATACAACTTCTAGGTACATTTTCCAGATTGGATCTGGATCTCTATAAAGTGTGTGTCTAGTGTGTGAAACATGCGAAATCCAACCACATACACAAAAACCATAATCAACAATCAGTAAAATAAACATTTAATAATTGGATTGAATGATAAACAAAATTACAAGGTTTGGATCTATTATTTGACTCTAAGAGCAATGGCGAA
This sequence comes from Ambrosia trifida, assembly GCA_028751855.1. Taxonomy (NCBI): domain Eukaryota; kingdom Viridiplantae; phylum Streptophyta; class Magnoliopsida; order Asterales; family Asteraceae; genus Ambrosia; species Ambrosia trifida. Next base: position 2,714,571 of record CM054126.1, on the reverse strand, counting down.
GCATAGTTGGGGCGGGGAGGGGCAGCCGACCCCCCCCCCCCCCCCGGATTTTCGCGTAGAAGTTCTGATTATATAGTATTCGTATAGAAAAATTTAAAAATATAGGGTTTCGACCCCCCGAAACTAGTGACTTCCGACCCCCCGGTGACTTCCGACCCCCCGAACCTTCGGGTCAAGCTTCGCCACTGTCTAAGAGATCACACAAATCTGTAGAGAAGGGGAGAGATAGAGAGGGGAGAAGGGGAGAGAAGGAGAGCGAGAGAGCGAGAGAGGGAGAGCGAGAGAGAGGGAGAGAAAGGGAGACATGGAGAGGGAGAGAGAGAGAGAGAGAGAAAGGGGGGGGGGGGGGGGGGGGGGGGAATGTGCAGATGGAGAAGTGTTGATCTCATTAGTTATTGAGCTACCTATGCTTATTTCTCAATAGCTAACTATAATTCTCAATAGCTAAAGCCCAATCCCAGCCAATTACAATAAACCGATATGTGTAACACCTACAACAATACAAAGACATCCGTAACTCCAACAACCCGACCAATCACTTTCTACACACAAAAACATAAATCTAAAAAACATATTGTCCTTTCCATTCAGTACATTTACATTTTCCAACTTTGATGATTTTGGATATTAGCATGTCTAGGTCTTTCTGAAAATGATCGGCGAACATTTATAATTGAAAGTGAATATTGTGATAAGATTAGAAAAATAATGAATTCCATTTAGACTAATATGGATGCATCGGTGAACATTTGATGATTTATCCGAGAATTTTTATACTTCACATCGTAAGTGTGACCAACAACATAATAAATGCTACATCTGAATAATTATTAACTATCATCAGTTATTTTTTTTTCAGTCATATGTCCGTAGGACCGGTTGGACCCGGAGGTCGAACCAGTCCGGGTCGAGGTAGGACCGGTTAACTGATCTTGTTAACATTTTAGTTACGTTATGTATAAGATCACGTTTTCTTTTATAACAATAAGTAGCAACCATAATACCATATGTATGTATTGTTGACAGCCAAACAAATCTATACTACTCTAAAATAGTTATTGTATTATCTAATTTCCGAATGATGTATTCTATCATAAAACTATAATAGAATAATACTGTAGTTTCCCTCTAAAACAAATAGGAAACACTAAAATCTTAAACTGACTTCCATATATCAATGAAACACTCAATTATTCGAAAATCTGAAAAATAATTACAGAAGTTAAAGGACCGTCCTTGTTCTCTATAAATAAGTGAAGCAATGTCAAATCAGTATAATTGTACTCGCTTGTTTGTTTTTTGCTTTTGAAAATGGACAAAATTATTGACTGGATATATATTTTTGTAAAAAAAAACTCACCAAAGTGGTTTACATTTTAGGATGCAGTATGTTTTTATAAATATATTGATTTTCCTAAGTGAAGATCCAAAAACTAGACGTACCTCTAGAAGAGGTAGAAGACGATTAGCTTGATAAGATCTTGGATGAATTAACCTGCAAAAACTAGACAAACCGTTAGGCTCGTCACAAAGGAGGGCTGGGAGGGCCTCTCTGTGACCACCCTCCGGCGTGAGGATAAGTATTTGTTTGGAGAAGAAAAGTGAATAGAGAGAGAGAGAGAGAGGTTCGGAGTGTGTCAGAACGTGCCTTACTTGTACTTGTGTGGGGGTATTTATACTAGTCAGAATTTGTTGTACTATCCTTCTCCCAGGTGTACTAACCTTCGTCCTAGTGACCTCCGGTCGTTAATGGTGAACACGTGTCTTTGTGAGCCGCGTCATATTGCTATTGTGCCGCGTCCGGGGAGGTGGAGGTTCGGACAGGAGGTTTTATACCTCTTCATGTCCCCTCAAGTCCATAAGTTAATTTATAACTTAGTGGAATTGTTCGTTCTATATGAAATGCTTTCCAGCTGTTTTTGATGGACGCGGCACGTGGCTATTCCCCAGGCCATATATTGTGGCGGTTATTCCCAGGCGATCTCAGCCGTTGATGTTTGATGATTTTGGTGAGCGATTACGACACGTGGCACCGTTTTGAATTCCACTTTTCTCGGGTATTTAAACCAACCTTTTCCATTTCTTTTTTACTTTTTTCCTCATAATCTTTTACTTGCTTCCCTGCTACCCTTCCTTGCTACCGTGATCTGCAACTATCTTCTTCTTTTCCAGGTTCGTCCCTTCATCTCGTCTCTTTCCAGAGTATTTCCTTTTTTCTTCTTTATTGGTTTGTCATGGGGAAGGATAACATGAACGTTAGCTTCTCGACCCTTACCAAAAAGAAATTAGACAAATTTTTAGCAGATTATAGGATTCCTTTAGACCTTCATCCTGAACTCCCTGCCCCTGATCGAGCCATATACCCCCACCTCTCTGGCAAATTCGCGTTCTATACGCGAGTATGTGACTTTGCTAACTGTAGGGTCCCCTTAACAAAGTTTTTGTTTAAGGTTCCTCTGTTTCATGGGGTTCACTTTTCCCAAGTGAATCCTTTTGGCTTGGGACGAATTTGCCATTTTGAACTGAAGTGCCGGGCTTTGAAGTCCAAGGCCGATCTAGAGGTGTTTAGGGCTTTTTATAAATTGAGTCAAGCGGGTGATTGGTTCACCTTTGAGAAGAGAAGGAAGAAACCCGAATGTCATTTAAAGGATACTTCTAGTCTGAAGACGCAGTTCTTCTGGCTGGACGATCGATGTCTGCCTAAGGAGATGTTGGGCATATGGAGAAAGGATTATGTTTCGTCTGAGTGGGAGATCCCGGATAACTTTGAGTGTGATTCAACTTTGTACAACAAGCTTGTGACTCACAATTCGAACATTAAGAAATATCCGGAGCATATCTTGGTGTTAGCCGGGGTTAGTAGGATTTGGGATGAACCTGACCGATGGCCTGTTATTCGGTATAGGAAGAAAGGTGAGCCATGTTCATCGCCCTTGGATCTTTGCCTTGTGAATTCTATTCTTATTTTTTATCTTTTTTGCAGAGATGTCGCTGCTTGCAGCCCTCAAATTTGACGATTTTGACGATGACGACCTTTCTTTTACTAGCGAGCCCCTTGGATCTAGCAAACCTATCTTGGAGCAGGTGACTAAGATTCAGGCACCCATTCGGCCAGAGGGAGAGGAGACGGAGCAGGTTGTGAAACCTTCAGGGGAAGGAGAAGTTGTGGGCGAGGGCAGCGGGAAGGTCGAAGGTGGTGATGGTGGTGATAAGGGACGAACCCTTACTTCGGAGGGGGATGCTGATGATGTGACTGTTGGTAAGGTTTTTCCTAACCCTGCTCCTCTTCAATCTGTGAGTTCCTCTAGTATTCATGTTTCGGAGGACGATCTTACCGAGGATGCTTCCCTAGACTTGAACGTGGAAGCCCGGAAGAGGAAAGCTGATAAGTCTAAGGTTAAGCGGAGCCCCAAGAAGGTGAAGTTTGTAACTCCGGTCCTTAATATTTCCAAATCAACTCAAGGTAACATATTAGATGTATTTGATTTGCACATTTCTGGTGGGAAATCTCCTCGCGATGGTGATCTGATTTATATGCATGTTCCGGGGGATAAATTAGGTGGCGAAGGTGATAAAGTGGAGGACGATGTGTTTAGGGATATCGCTAGCAGTCCGCCCCGGACTTCGGTGGCTCAAGCTTCTGGTAGTTTTTCGGTGGCTTCCCCGGGTAAGTCAGCTGGTCGTGTATCTAACTTTCGTGCTAGTGAGGAGAATGAGTTTGGTGCGTCCTATTCTCCTTATTGGTTCGAGACTGAGGCATTGATCCTGTTTAATCTTGTAGACCCTCTGGATGACGCGATGGATGTTGATCCGGCTACAGCCGAGGATGTATTCGTTCCTGATTGGGACCTGAAGAACGGATCTCGTGTAATCGATGCCTTGTCGTCGAAAATGATGCTTTTCAATTTGCATACTCCGGCTGATCATGCTCACTATCGGAGGTTGAAGGATGTTGATTTGGGTGATGCTCTGATGATTAATCAGGCTCAGTCCAACTTTTTAGTGTCGGAGGCGTATAGACGGTGGGTCGATTCAGAGTTTCAGCGTAGCAAGCTGGAGAGCAGGGGGGTGTGTAATCATGGAAATGTGTTGGAGTCTTTAAAGACAAGTCAAGAGCAGGTTAGGTCCGTGCAGGCTTCTCTAGCCGCAGCTGGGGAAGAGAGGGACGTACTTCAGGGGGAATTAGAGGACTGGAAGAAGAAGCTACAGGCTTCTGAGCTCGCCCATGAAGCTTCAAAAAAGAAGTACATTCACTCAATCGAAGAGCTGGAGCAGGTTATGGAGAAGACCAAGACTGCTGCGGACCAACTTGTGAAGGGTTCGTGTTTCTTTCACTTTTCGCTTTTCTTCATCCCCTTTTTGTACTTAGTGAATTTTTATTTCCTCCTTTTTCAGACAAGGACGAAGCTGTGGCTCGGGAGAAGGAAGCATTGAAGCTTGTTTCGGATCTGAAGGCGAATATAGAGAAGAAGGACATGGAGCGACTCGACCTTCTTAAGGAGTTTGAAAGGTTGCTGAGCTTCAAGCAGTTCATCCTGACCGAGGGAGTGGAGCTCGTTTCACTTTTTGTCCGGAAGTGTCCGTTGATGAAGGAAGCTGTGGCCGGGGTTAATAATGCAATGAATGGCATGGGTTACAATGCCGGGGTACGTGCTGGACATGCTACGGCCTTAAAGGGAGTGGCTATGAATGCGGTCCCCAAGCTTGTTCCCAATGCCAAACAGATTTTGCTGGATGCCGTTCGAGCTTATGATGAAATCGTCCTCCCACCTATCTCCAAAATGCAAGATCTCGTTGGTGAACCCCCGGAGTCGATTATCCAGGCTTTCAAGGATTTAACCGTTCTTGAGGACGCACCCCAGCATCCACCGAAATAGTTCTTAATTCGGAATGTTCAAGTACCACCCGTTCCTCCACATAGGTTCGGTGTTTTCTTAGTTTTATTTTAGTGAAGCTTTTTAATCCTTGTTCTATTCGTACCTTTACCGTTGGTACGGTCTTGTAATTGGTATGAAGTCCCTCTTTAGGGATGTAGCCATGGTTGGCTTTTGTAATTTTTTGTCAAGTTCGTCCTAGGGACGGACGTAAATAGTAACGGTGCTTATAAGAATGGGTATGCTTTTACTTTTTATGGTTTGGATGTTCCTTTCCTTTTTTTTTATTTTTAGAAGTCAAACTCATATCTTACCGAAGTTTTGAAAGCTTCAGCTTGTATTTATAGAGAGACCATATCATGCGTCCATGATTTTTGAGCCTCGGTAATAAGTTATGTCTTAAGTGTTTCAGAATTTTCTATTCTTAACAACTTATAACATTCGAAGTAGAACGTTCATTTTTCGCGAATTAATTTATTATGTAAAGATGCTACGTAGTCTTTGTGGGGCGTCTTCTAGGCTCGGTATTTTTAGGTCCTCGAGCCTGTTTGACCAAGAAGTCCGGACGAAAGGGCCTCCGACACCCCCATGCCCTAATTCTTATTCCCCTTCGACCGAAGTACTTTTACCTCGGTCGTCGAAGCTTACATGTTAGTTGATCATACATGTTAGGCAAATATTTATCATATAATGAATTTGCAAAGATCGTAAGGTGCGGTGCGTCGCATTTCATTCTTTAATATTTTTATGGGTGCGGAGCATGTCTCATTCCGCAGTACATAATAAAAGTTGGAAAATTTGTGGGGTATTCTCATCCCACTTTTACATTGAAAGAAAAATAAAACAAGGTGCTTTATTATTCTAAGTATTTCTTCTCAAATGTAGCATTTTTTGAGATGCACTCCATTCCAAGTCCGGGGGATCTCCTCCCCGTCCAGGGTAGCGAGCCTGTAAGCTCCTTTATCACCTACTGAAGTGATGACATACGGCCCTTCCCATGTGGGGCTCATTTTTCCTGGTTTCTCTGAACCACTTGCTTCGTTGCTCCGCATCACATATTCTCCGACCTTAAACCTTTGCTCTCGAACCCTGGAATTATAGTATTTTTCCAAGGTTCGTTTGTATTTAGCCTCTTTGATGGCCGCGGCTTCTCGTCGTTCTTCTAGAAGGTCGAGATTGTTCCGAAGCTCCTTTTCATTTTCCTGCGGGTTAGCCACCCTATAGGTTGGCATGCCTATTTCAACTGGGATCATAGCCTCAGTCCCATACGTCAAGCTAAAAGGTGTTTCACCGGTGCTTGTTTTGTTCATCGTGCGGTACGCCCAAAGGACATTTGGCAACTCATCCACCCAACCACTTCTTTTCTTCCCTAGTCTCTTTTTAATGCCTTCCACTAGGCTGCGGTTTACACGTTCGACTTGCCCGTTTGCTTGGGGGTGGGCAACGGAAGAAAAGGCTTGTTCTATTCCAAGACTGGAGCACCATCTTTTAAAAGGGTTGTGAGCGAATTGCTTGCCGTTATCGCTGATGATGACCATGGGAAGGCCGAACCTACACACAATGTTTTCCCAGACAAACTTTTTTACTTCGGCCCCAGAGATTTTTGCAAGGGGCTTGGCCTCCACCCATTTGGTAAAATAATCCACCGCGACAAGTAAGAATTTTGCTTGGCCGGATGATGTTGGGAAGGGACCCACTATGTCGATGCCCCACTTTTGGAAGGGCCAAGCTGCGGTGACCGGAACTAGTTTGTTTTTTGCTCTGAGACTGATCGGCGCGTGCCTTTGACAGCTTTCACATTTTTGCAACTCGTGTAATGCATCTTGATGCATTCCTGGCCAGAAGTATCCTGCGTTCATGGCCTTTGTAACCACCATTCGTGGACCAGCATGAATGCCGCAAATTCCCCAATGGATTTCTTTTATGACATACTTTGCCTGTTCTGCTTCTAGGCATCGGAGCAAGGGACCCAGGAAGGTCTTTCGGTATAATGTGCCGTCAATCACTTGGTATTGCAGAGATTTGACTTTAATCTTTCGGGCTTGTGCTTTGTCTGGTGGCAATGCATCATTCAAAATGTAGTTCATGATGGGAGTCATCCATGATTCTGTACTCATGCTTATTGCACACGCTTCTGCTTCGGCCGTAGATGGGGTATTTAGTATCTCGAGCTTCACTATATGGTCCGGTGTGTTGGCTGCGAGCTTGCTTAAAGCATCGGCCTGCTTGTTTTTTGACCCTGGCACGTGTTTTACTTCACATTTCTCGAATTCTGTGATCAAACTTTTTGCCTGTATCAAATGAAAACAGAAGTTAGGAGCTATGCCTTTGTTGTGGGAGATGAAGTATTTTTGAGAGGTAAGGCTCGTACCTTGTGAAGGTATTGAACCATGTTTGCCTCTTTTGCTTCGTACTCCCCACTGATTTGGCGTGCAACCAACATTGAATCTACATGTGCTATAACCTGTTTGCAAAAACATGGTGTTCTAAGCATTAGATTATTTCATTCTTTCTCAAGCGTTTCTCTAAGAAAGGGTCATCCTCGTTTTGTTCGAGGGGTATACCTTTCGAGCTCCGATCTTTTTTGCCAGTCGGAGCCCAGCCAGAAAGGCTTCATACTCGGCTTCATTATTGGAGCTTCGGAAGTTCAAACGGATTGAATATACAAGTTCTTGCCCATTAGGATCTTTCAGGACTACTCCGGCTCCGGAACCTTCGGAGCTAGATGCCCCATCAGTAAAGATGTTCCATTCACATTCATTCGACTCTGTTGGCGCAAGTGCTTCATCTGGACTCATAGCTAACTCAGTGAGGAAGTCTGCGACCACTTGTCCTTTAACCGGGCCTCTTCTCTTGTAAGTTATGTCGAATGCTCCGAGCTCTATTGCCCACTTGGCGAGTCTTCCGGAGACTTCTGGCTTTCGTAATATACCTAAGATCGGTTGGTCAGTTTGTACTTCAATCTCAAAAGCTTGAAAATATCGGCGTAGCCGTCGTGAAGCATGGACAAGAGAGAGGGCGAGCTTTTCCATGGCAGGGTATCGTGTCTCGTAATCTCGGAGGGCGCGGCTTACATAAAAGATCGGTACTTGTGCTTTACCACGGGTGACCATTAGCACGGAGCTGATAGATGCATCTGAAGCTGACAGATAGATGGTGAGTACTTCCCCAGGTTCGGGTGCTGTTAATGTGGGTAGTTCTGCCAAGCATTTTTTAAGATCGCTGAAAGCCGCGTCTGCTTCTTCGGTCCATCGGAATTCTTTTGTGCCTGAGTATTTTTTCAGGACTGCCATGAAAGGAAGTGTTTTTTCTGCAGCTTTGGACAGAAACCTGTGTAGGGCGACTAGTCATCCATTGAGTGTTTGAACTTCTTTTAAGTTGGACGGAGGTTTCATGGTTGTTACGGCTTCGACTTTCTCAGGATTAGCCCGAATGCCTTGTTTTGACATTAGAAAACCCAAGAATTTTCCTTCCTCCAATCCAAACGAACATTTCTTTGGATTGAGCTTCATGTTTATCTCCCGGAGTTTGTCGAATGTTTCTTTGATGTCTTTCAGCAGAACCTCTTCATCGGAACTTTTGATTACTAAGTCGTCCACGTATACTTCTAAATTTCGACCTATTTGTTTCTTGAAAGCTCGGTCCATGACCCGCTGATATGTAGCTCCGGCATTTTTTAACCCAAATGGCATTTTCTTGTAACAGTACAACCCCTGTGTAACATCGCAAAATTTTGCCCAAATTTTAAATATAAAAACCCCTCATTTTTTTGTACCTAAGTTTTTATTCTCCTAATTCACAACTGATATATATATATATATGTATATGTATAATAATAATAATAATGATAATAATGATAATAATAATTATAATTCAGTTTTTAAAAAAATAATAAAAAATAAAATAAATATGTAACACAAATCAGATTTTGTGTAATAAAGCTTTCCAGCCCACTCCCATCTCCTTTGCCTTTTTTAAAGCCCATCTAAACAGGCCCAGTACACCCATCCGGCCCAAACATCAAGCCCAACCCCCATCACCCCTCCCTTGGTCCAGCCCACTGCCAAATCTGTTGTAAAAAAAAATGTGTTCCCCGCGAGGTTCGAACCGGAGTCAACCACCCGTCACCCTCACGCACCAACCAGCTAAGCTATGTGGATTATTTGGTTTATATTCAAATCAAATTGTATTAATAACCTCTTAATGCTGCTGCTACTGGACGCTGTCATGAACAGACACGCGAACCAGCTAGCATTTCTCAACTTTTGGCCTTGATTGACCTTAATATTGGAAACAATTGACTATAGAGCTCGCGTAAATAATTAACACATCAAACCCGCGTCCATTACACACTAATTTCAATCAATCATTGACCAATTTGTATAATTACGCGTTTAGACTTTAATAATTTGTCAAACCTTACAATTAACTAATCCATTGATCCTCAGTATAAATTGATGTGCAACGAACCTTTGAAACTCGCTCACACTCTCTTCTCCACCTCCAATTACTTCTGAAACACTCTGATAATTATCTCTCTGTTCGTTGTTTGACTTTTGGCTTTGACCAACCAATCGAGCTCGATTCCACATTGTAAGTTAAATCTTTTTGGTGGGTTTTGTTTGTCGGCACCCACACAACAAAAACCCTAAGGTTAATCGGGTTAATGTTGTGTGGATTGTCTGATTGTAAATTCTAGGGCTTAATTTCAATTATTTGGGGAAGAAGACAACTCCTCAGCTATGTATTAATAATTTTCAAAAACAAAACTAAACAACCATCTGGTCTAGACCAGATGGTCATGATGACTGTTGTCCAACAAGGGGCTGCGGGTTCGAGTCCCAGCAGCAGCCTTTTGTTCTTTTTTTGTTTATTTTGTTCAAACCATATATGTATATATATATATATATTACATCTAATCTAGTAAATTCATTTTTAATTATTAAAACCTTTTTATAAATTCTAAAAAAATTATATTTATCAAATCTAATGTAAAAGGTTTAACTTACAATTTTTAGTTTTCCAAAATTCATTTATTTAATATTTATAATAATTAAATCAATTTTACACTATTATATTTATAAAAATCCATTAAAATATCAAAACGATCTTATAAATTTCCACAAAAATTATCCTAAGTTTTTATAACATTAAACTTTTCAGAAATGATTTTTATTTCTGAAAAATCATTTATTTAGTATTTTTAATCAATTTTTGTTAGTTTTAATCATAATTAAATCATAATAAATCCAATTTTTAATATTTTTGCACCAAAATTTTATACAAATTATTTCTGATCATTTAGAACAGAAATATAAATTTTAAACTTATAATTCTTTAATTTTAATATTTTTAAACATTAAAGTTAGATTTTGACAATTTGTTATAAATAGAATTAATATTCTATTTTAAAGAAAATAATTTTATAAAAATTATTTTTACACTTCAATATTGTGACCATTTTAAATTTAAATTTCATAAAAAGATTTTTGGTTATTTATTTACTAAATTTCTCACAATTGGCGAATATTTTTAATATTAATCAAACGGGCAATTATCCCCAATTCGAAGCCCTAGGAAACTTATACATTTGTAGAATTGATAGACTTAGACATATTTATTACCTCATTTTAGGGTGATACTTGATACATTTGGTCAACACAACTATCCAAATTTCTCAACAGATATAACATTTTACCAAGGTGAGTTTTACATAGCCCCTTTTATTTATCACCATTTTTGGGGTGAAACATGTTATAACATTATCATTGCAATTCAATCATCAATGTGTCTATGTGTTTTCTATGTTGCATTATGTCTTGAGCATGATTAGAGTTAGCACCATTCTAGCATAATCATTAACTCCGTACAAGCCGACGGTATACATTGATAGATCTATTGGACTGACAATCCCACCCGGATACGTGCCTCCTACAAAGGTAGCGTGGGTGTTTGTTATCGTATAACATATTCAAGTGGACCATGAGCGTATGGTATGTATCATATTATAACAGTCATCAGGGTTGGTTATGCACTCGATTTATTTCTAGTATGTTCTCACATATGGACTAGATTGACATGACACATGAATTGCACATCATTTTTATTCAATTATCAAAAACCTATGTAATTCTCACCAACTGTTGTTGACCCAAAACCTTTTCAACTTAACATGTTTCAGGTTCTATTTGCTTGAAGATTTGAATTGATACTTGAAGATATGTGTATAGTTTTATTCAATTTGATGTACAAAATTCTAGAACAATCGTATGTAATTCATTTGAATTATTTAATGGACTTTATTATTCACCATGAGCTACTGAACAATCATCATTACGTGACATCCCGATGTTTCCGCCATCGGTTGGGGTGTTACAGATTGGTATCAGAGCCATGGTTATAGGGAATTAGGTTATTAGAAAAATAATCTAGTCTATAACCATAGGATTTAACAAGTACTTGCTTCTTTTACTTGCTATTCTCTATCTCCCTCCTACTTCTTATCCCTACTTTCATTCCTACAAGAAGGTTGCTCTCCATCAGTGGATCTACTCTTAGACTAATAGGACAAAATCCTCAGGTTTAACCTGAACCCCCTTGAGATCTCGTCGAAGTTCTAGATCTTAATAACGAACACGTGCAATCTGGAAGGGTGAACGCCTGTATTCTGAGTCTTCTGTCTAGGCTGGCATTGCGCATATATCCCAATCAGACGAGGGACCCGGATGCCTACCTGGGAATTCTCGGGATGAGTGTTCACTTATAGGCTAAAGCATGTCTTCATATGTTATTAGAATTTGGAATCTTTGATAAGTCAACGTTTTCGTTTATTCGTTTTAATTAATGAATAAATGATTACATTCCTTATATTACCTCATTCATTTCATGCCTCATTGAGACTTCATTGTGTTCCTTACAGATCATGTCTCCACGCCACAGCACTCGCATTAACAGTGGTGACAATCATGAAGAAGAGAGCAGCAACCACAACCACGACCACAACAACAATGGAGGTGACGCCCAACTAGCTACGATTATTTCTCAACAATTGGCACAACAAATCACAACCCTGGTTTCTAACTTGTTGGCTCAAGTCATCCCAATGAATGGGAACAACAATGGAAATGGAAATGGCGATCACATGAAGAACGGAACCCTAGTTCGGAAAAGCGAGAAAACAAGTATTGTGACCGCGGTAACTACCAAGAACCAGAAGCGTAAGACCAGGAATCCTAATGTAAACCTCACTACACAAGTCTCTAACAAGAAGCCTAATACAAGAAACTTTCCATTGTGTAACACATGCAACCGACATCATCCCACTGTTTCAGCATGTCGCGTGTGCACCAATTGTGGTAGGTATGGCCATCTGGTCAACACATGTCGCGAGACCCCAAACCCTAATGCCAATCAACCCACCAACCCTGCTCAGGCTGATAATCCTAATCGATACAACTATGGTCAATGCTATGAATGTGGAAACCCAAATCACTACCGTAACCGATGCCCTAGACTAAACCGAGATCAAGACCCTCCAGCTACTTAACAGCAAGTCCCACCATTTAAATGTTGTTTGCTTTTAATTCTATGTATTGACACTTTTTGGATTCAAGTAATAAATTCAAGTAATATCATAACATCTGTGTGCATGCTTGTCTGAATATGAATTGATTGCTATAAATATAATCATACTTGCTTACTTGTACAACAATTAGTGGACTACCAAACAATCTACTCAACGATTGGTAGAGGTCATCATGTCTTTTCAACAGTCGGGAGAGGCCCTACCACCTGCTCAACGACTGGTGGAGACTATCAGACCTGCTCAACAATCGGAAGAGTCATAGAAGGACGCAAAACCCTAATGTAAGGTAAATTGGGGATTACGGTCCGGAACGTAATCGTGAATTTACAGGTACGTTAAGGTGGTGTGGAATTCTATCAAGATTTCCGGTAGTTAACCAAATATCTAGTAGTTCATTTAGTAAATCAACTCACACGTAACGCGCCTCCTATCCACGCTATTCGAGACAGGTTACTCTATTCATTGTCATGCCCTAACATAAAATTCTTCAAGTCACACTTGTCCTAATTTTTATCCAATCCCCTTCAACCCTGTGTTTTCAATAAACTTCGGGACGAAGTTTTCAAAAGTAGGGGAGACTGTAACATCGCAAAATTTTCCCCAAACTTTAAATATAAAAACCCCTCATTTTTTTGTACCTAAGTTTTTATTCTCCTAATTCACAACTGATATATATATATATATATATGTATATGTATAATAATAATAATGATAATAATGATAATAATAATTATAATTCAGTTTTAAAAAAAATAATAATAAAATAAATATGTAACACAAATCAGATTTTGTGTAATAAAGCTTTCCAGCCCACTCCCATCTCCTTTGCCTTTTTTAAAGCCCATCTAAACAGGCCCAGTACACCCATCCGGCCCAAACATCAAGCCCAACCCCCATCACCCCTCCCTTGGTCCAGCCCACTGCCAAATCTATTGTAAAAAAAAAAATGTGTTCCCCGCGAGGTTCGAACCGGAGTCAACCACCCGTCACCCTCACGCACCAACCAGCTAAGCTATGTGGATTATTTGGTTTATATTCAAATCAAATTGTATTAATAACCTCTTAATGCTGCTGCTACTGGACGCTGTCATGAACAGACACGCGAACCAGCTAGCATTTCTCAACTTTTGGCCTTGATTGACCTTAATATTGGAAACAATTGACGATAGAGCTCGCGTAAATAATTAACACATCAAACCCGCGTCCATTACACACTAATTTCAATCAATCATTGACCAATTTGTATAATTACGCGTTTAGACTTTAATAATTTGTCAAACCTTCCAATTAACTAATCCATTGATCCTCAGTATAAATTGATGTGCAACGAACCTTTGAAACTCGCTCACACTCTCTTCTCCACCTCCAATTACTTCTGAAACACTCTGATAATTATCTCTCTGTTCGTTGTTTGACTTTTGGCTTTGACCAACCAATCGAGCTCGATTCCACATTGTAAGTTAAATCTTTTTGGTGGGTTTTGTTTGTCGGCACCCACACAACAAAAACCCTAAGGTTAATCGGGTTAATGTTGTGTGGATTGTCTGATTGTAAATTCTAGGGCTTGATTTCAATTATTTGGGGAAGAAGACAACTCCTCAGCTATGTATTAATAATTTTCAAAAACAAAACTAAACAACCATCTGGTCTAGACCAGATGGTCATGATGACTGTTGTCCAACAAGGGGCTGCGGGTTCGAGTCCCAGCAGCAGCCTTTTGTTCTTTTTTTGTTTATTTTGTTCAAACCATATATGTATATATATATTACATCTAATCTAGTAAATTCATTTTTAATTATTAAAACCTTTTTATAAATTCTAAAAAAACTATATTTATCAAATCTAATGTAAAAGGTTTAACTTACAATTTTTAGTTTTCCAAAATTCATTTATTTAATATTTATAATAATTAAATCAATTTTACACTATTATATTTATAAAAATCCATTAAAATATCAAAACGATCTTATAAATTTCCACAAAAATTATCCTAAGTTTTTATAACATTAAACTTTTCAGAAATGATTTTTATTTCTGAAAAATCATTTATTTAGTATTTTTAATCAATTTTTGTTAGTTTTAATCATAATTAAATCATAATAAATCCAATTTTTAATATTTTTGCACCAAAATTTTATACAAATTATTTCTGATCATTTAGAACAGAAATATAAATTTTAAACTTATAATTCTTTAATTTTAATATTTTTAAACATTAAAGTTAGATTTTGACAATTTGTTATAAATAGAATTAATATTCTATTTTAAAGAAAATAATTTTATAAAAATTATTTTTACACTTCAATATTGTGACCATTTTAAATTTAAATTTCATAAAAAGATTTTTGGTTATTTATTTACTAAATTTCTCACAATTGGCGAATATTTTTAATATTAATCAAACGGGCAATTATCCCCAATTCGAAGCCCTAGGAAACTTATACATTTGTAGAATTGATAGACTTAGACATATTTATTACCTCATTTTAGGGTGATACTTGATACATTTGGTCAACACAACTATCCAAATTTCTCAACAGATATAACATTTTACCAAGGTGAGTTTTACATAGCCCCTTTTATTTATCACCATTTTTGGGGTGAAACATGTTATAACATTATCATTGCAATTCAATCATCAATGTGTCTATGTGTTTTCTATGTTGCATTATGTCTTGAGCATGATTAGAGTTAGCACCATTCTAGCATAATCATTAACTCCGTACAAGCCGACGGTATACATTGATAGATCTATTGGACTGACAATCCCACCCGGATACGTGCCTCCTACAAAGGTAGCGTGGGTGTTTGTTATCGTATAACATATTCAAGTGGACCATGAGCGTATGGTATGTATCATATTATAACAGTCATCAGGGTTGGTTATGCACTCGATTTATTTCTAGTATGTTCTCACATATGGACTAGATTGACATGACACATGAATTGCACATCATTTTTATTCAATTATCAAAAACCTATGTAATTCTCACCAACTGTTGTTGACCCAAAACCTTTTCAACTTAACATGTTTCAGGTTCTATTTGCTTGAAGATTTGAATTGATACTTGAAGATATGTGTATAGTTTTATTCAATTTGATGTACAAAATTCTAGAACAATCGTATGTAATTCATTTGAATTATTTAATGGAATTTATTATTCACCATGAGCTACTGAACAATCATCATTACGTGACATCCCGATGTTTCCGCCATCGGTTGGGGTGTTACACCCTGATTGGTGACGAAGGTTGTTTTGTCTTCATCAGCTTCGGCCATCTGGATCTGATGATATCCCTTGTAGGCATCTAGAAAACATTTTAATTTGAAGTTGGCCACAGCATCGACTTTTAAATCTATCTCCGGTAGGGGATAACAATCTTTAGGACAGGCATCGTTTAGATCCTTAAAATCGATGCACATTCTCCACGATCCATCATGCTTCCGAACCATGACCGGATTTGAGACCCAGGTATGGTACTTTACTTCTCTAATAATGTCTGCTTCTAGCAAGACGTTTACGTCATGTGATATTGCTTTGATGCGATCTGGAGCCATACTTCGTCGTTTTTGGGCCACCGGTTTTTTATCCGGATAGATGTTGAGCCTATGTTCGGCTAAAGCTCTTGGTACTCCGGTCATGTCTGATTGTTGCCAAGCAAACACATCAAGAGATGTAGATAACAGCCTCCACAAGGACTTTTTTACCGCGTCTGGTAATTGAGTACCGATAGTTATCTTTTGTTCTGGGAATGCCGGATTGATGGACCAATCTTCTGTAGTCTTGACTTCGGAATCTTTATTTTCTGGGGGAGAAGAGCCTAAAGCCTGTCGTACTTCGGCCACATATACCTCTGATTCGGTATGCATCGTTGCTACTCCTGTTTCGGTAGGAAATTTGATAGCTCCGTGAATTGTAGAAGTTACCATGCTGAAAGCTTTCATACCTGGTCTTCTCAGTATGATGTTATGAACTGAGGGTGCTCCTACCACCAAGAAAGTAAGCACAACCATTCTTTGGTGTTCTTCGGTGCCAAGAGTGATTGGAAGTGTTAATTGTCCCAAGGGATGTATGACTTCTCCGGAGAAACTGATCAATGGCATTTGAACCGCGACTAACTTGTCTTTGGTGGCTGGAGCTAGCTGTTGGTAGCATTGATAGTACATAATGTCGGATGCACTACCGTTGTCTATGTAAATTCGTCGGACCTTGTGTCCTGCTACGACTCCGGAGACAATGATCAGAGCTTCTTTCGCATCTCTTGGGTCGATTGGTGGGAATAACAACAATTTCTCCATCCATGGAGCCATATGTTCGTTATTTCGCTTGGTCCCCTGTTCATGGATGGACCGCACCATGTGGATCCCTGCCTGATTGTTCGGATTGGCGATTTGTGGTGCGGCTGGTTTTCCTTCCTTCAGTTCTCGAATCAGGTGGGACAATTTCCCTGCTTTGCATGCCTTGTCTATTTCTTGCTTTAGAGACCAACAATCATCCGTGTTGTGACCTTTTGCTTGGTGATACTCACAATATTTCTTGGTATTTCGGTCGGAGGTGGGTTTCTGTTTTGGTGGGGTTGGAAAACGGATTTGTTCAGTGCTTAAAATTTCACTCGGGGTTTTATTTAGGTCGCGGTAACTGGTGTTTCGTGCGGAGTGTCCGGAGCTGGACCTTTCACTTCTATCGTTTCTTCCATACGGCTGTGATCTGTGCTTTGACCATGAATTATTTCTCTCGACCGGGGCCGAAGCTCCTTTCTTCCAAAAATTACCTCTGGAGTTGCTTTTGTGGTCGCTTTCTGTTGATTGACCGCAGGCACTTTTTCCTCTTGCAAAAGCTCGTGCTCGTTCCATTAATATCTCCATGGTCTTTGGTAAATCTTCGTGCAGCTTTTCGACCAGTTGGTTGTTTCGGAACCCATGACAGAAACCTGATATCCGAAGCTGATCAACAGCTCCGGGTATTTGCATGCTTTCTTTGTTAAATCTGTCGATGAACCTTTCAAGTGACTCCCCGTCTTTTCTACGGATGTTGTGTATTTCGGTAATGTCATCGCCGTTGTTGGGAGAAGTTTTGTAGAAAAGCACGGCGAAGTTCGGTCCAGTTTGCTATCTCCCCTGCTGGTAACCCATCGAACCATACTCTGGCTGCACCTGTAAGGGTTTGGGCGAACATGTGACACCAAGCGGGCATGGGCCACATCTCAATCTCTGCGGCTCCCCCGAAGTCATGAAGGTGATCGTCTGGATCTGAAGTACCCTCGTATCTTTTTATTGTTGTAGGCATTTTAAGTTTTGCTGGTAACGGGGCGCTAGCAATTCGGGGTGCAAATTTGGAGTACTGCGTCATATATGCTGGTCTATACGGGGCTGTGAGTTCTTCATCGATGGTATCGGAACTTGTTTGCTGCTTGGCTGACTTCACTGACACGGAGGTCATCGGCCCCGTGGATGTGAGTCCAGTTGGCAGTGGTCCGGTATATCCGTAGGGCATCAGGAAGCCGTACGGTGTTTGCAACGGGACGGACGTTACGACAGTGGAGTATGTTTGGAGACTAGCAGGGGTGGTCATTACTGCGGTTGTTGTTCCTTCGGACGGGAACAAATTAACCTGCAGACTACGGAGTTTTTCATCTTTATCTTGTTGTTCTTTCAATTTTAACAGGAAATCACGATTCCGTTGTAAAAAGGTTTCATCGAACTCTGCTGGTACAGTTTGCGTCCCAGTGGGTGCAGTGACTGTTTCAGTGGTTGTGGCTGATACGAGATCTGATAACACCCTGGAATAGCCAGCAGCGTGCTGTTCAGAGGCAGTGGTGTCATCACTTTCTTTGTTGGTGATGTCAATGATGTTTAAATTTTCCATAGCCATTCCAGATCTGAGTGGAGAGAGTAGATCTGCAATAGGATGGCGCCAATGAAGATCCAAAAACTAGACGTACCTCATAGAAGAGGTAGAAGACGATTAGCTTGATAAGATCTTGGATGAATTAACCTGCAAAAACTAGACAAACCGTTAGGCTCGTCACAAAGGAGGGCTGGGAGGGCCTCTCTGTGACCACCCTCCGGCGTGAGGATAAGTATTTGTTTGGAGAAGAAAAGTGAATAGAGAGAGAGAGAGGTTCGGAGTGTGTCAGAACGTGCCTTACTTGTACTTGTGTGGGGGTATTTATACTAGTCAGAATTTGTTGTACTATCCTTCTCCCAGGCGTACTAACCTTCGTCCTAGTGACCTCCGGTCGTTAATGGTGAACACGTGTCTTTGTGAGCCGCGTCATATTGCTATTGTGCCGCGTCCGGGGAGGTGGAGGTTCGGACAGGAGGTTTTATACCTCTTCACTAAGATACAATCATCTATCATGTTTTTCCATTCGTTTGTAAAATTACCATAGTATGCAAAAATATTAAAATTTGAAACCTATTTTGAATTATCAGAAATTCTAAATTTGGATATTTAAGTATAATCCTACATATAGGAGAGCTATTGATATGATCTAGTAAGAGAGGAACCAACGTAAGCCAAAACACAAAGCATACGGTCTCTAGGGACACGAAACACCTTAGTAACTAATCATTCATCACCGCAAACAACACAAATTTTTTTTTTAGAACGGCCAACAAAACTTTATTTAATCACCAACGCTAGCGGGTTACTAGCAAAAACCACCCGATACACATATCAAAAGTTATCACCAAAGCTACTAAGATACCTAGAACAAGTAACAATAGCACTAACTAAAGAACATTTGATAGGTTAAAACTTCGCTATTTCACCCAATCCAAATCATGTTGCTTCGCCCTCGCTTTCACCAATAGATGACTTCTCGCTTTTATCTCACCTATTAGTTGTTGAAGAGATCCTTGTTTTTGACTGAAAACCACCTCGTTCCTATTCTTCCACATACACCATATCGCCGTCAAACAAACCGCATAAAACGCCTTCTTTATTTTCATATTACCCCCATAATACTCGTGTAAGGTAAGAAGATCACAAAAATCAAAGGCAAAGACATTTGTAACCTTGCACCATTGTGAAATTAGTTGCCAAATCGATTGTGCCAATCCACATGATACGAAGAGATGTTCAATTGTTTCCTCATAGTCCCCACAAATCGGACACAAACTTGAGCTCACATTCACATGCCGCCTGAGAAGTGCAGACCTGGTTGGAAGCCTCCCACGCGCAGCCCTCCAAGCTAATACCCACACCTTTTTTGGGACCCACTTGTTTTCCTTGACCACAAAAACTGGAGCCGCGGATGCAGCTCTGAGCCGCTGCAGATTTGTTTTGATGTCCCCCACTCTGAACCCAGAAAAATCGCCCAACCCCCAAACCCAATAATCCCGTGCAGAAACCAAGTCAGGGCGCTCGACCAGCCTCAAAAAATCAGCTAGCTCCGCACCCTCACTAGGACCCAAACCCGAAGAAACCCAATCCCAAGACCAGCCCAACCCATCATTGGTAACCCGTTCGGCAACCCTTGCAAACTTATTACAAGCAGCCCGAAATAGCGCCGGGAATCTGACCGCCAGAGGAACCTCCAGCGCCCAAATGTCCAGCCAAAAATGAATGCCCAACCCATCCCTAACCACCCCTTTTATTGCACTATCAACATCAACACCATCTTGCTTAAGGACCCGAATCACCCCAGCTATATTCTTCCACGGTCCCGGAGCCGATAATCTAGCCGGGATGACATTCCAATCTCTAGAAGTATGATGTAAAGCCCATATTACCTTTCTCCATAGCCCATCCTGATCCACCCTGAAACGCCACCACCACTTTGCCAACATTGCCGAGTTGGCAAACAGCACAAAATGAATGACAGTTTTATACGCTCAATGAGATCAAATTTGGAAACCAAAACACGAACCAATTATCAACACAATTGACTTGCTACTTGTTCTTTTTACAAAGCCTTTGTTAAACACTTTTCTAAATTAGTAGTTCTTTCTAAAATGCTCCCAAGGTATGTTAGTTCTTTCTAAAATCCTCAGGTTTAGCCTGAACCACCTTGAAGATCTCGTCGAAGTTCTAGATTTTAATAACGAACACGTGCAATCTGGAAGGGTGAACGCCTGTATTCTGAGTTTTCTGTCTAGGACTGGCATTGCGCATATATCCCAATCAGACGAGGGACCCGGATGCCTACCTGGGAATTCTCGGGATGAGTGTTCACTTATAGGCTAAAGCATGTCTTCACTATGTTATTAGAATCTAGAAGCTTTGATAAGTCAACGTTTTCATTTATTCGTTTTAATTAATGAATAGATGATTACACTCATTTCCCTTAAAACTAAGCTCTAAAATCTCAAAATTTTACAGCTTAAATCAATCTCATATCATAACCATCTATGGATTTCACAATCACACTTCACCTTACCATTTTAGCCACTTTTTAAATATTCAACACCCTACCCAAATCATATTATTTCATTTCTCCACATGTTATTTATTTTTTGTAAAACGAATGATGAATATTTTGAAGGTTTTTAGCTTTCTGGATTACCTAATGTGTTTACGGTTTGGCTTTATTCATATAACTAGTTTTTATCCCGAGAAGCGTCCCGGATTGAAATATCTATTATAAAATAATAAAATATATTATTATTATTTTAAACAAATCTCTACCATAAGTTATCATATTCAAATATATAAAAAAAACGAATCTCTGCGCCGGGGCATAAATCTAGTGCCATTACAAATGAATTCGGAAGTTTGTAATCGATCATTCTAAAAAGAACTAACATGAAATAAGAAAAAAAAGTTAATTATTGAAATATCGAACGCATGCGCTAAAATTCATGGGTATATGATCGGGTATGTAGTTCGGGTATTTGGGTATGTTGTTTCGGGTAATCGGGTCGGGTATCACCTAATCCCAGACCCGACCCAAACCCACAATTTTTTTTAAACTAATCCCAAACCCGACACAATACCTGTCGGGTAACAAAAAATAGTCATTTTTTCTCCGATTTTTATATAACACTATGGTACTCATTGGAAAGATAATAAAACGCTCGTTAATTTGGTGTAATTTTTTCTTTAAAAAATCTCGTATATAAAAGATATTAACGTTTAAAAGTTATGGGAGGAAACACGAGAGATAAAATAATAAAGGTTTAATATTTAGATTTAGTAGATTAGGTATTTAATGGATTAGGTTAAAGATTAAAATAGATTAGGTTAAATCATATTTATATTTTTTTTAATTGGTTTAGAGTTGCCACATCATATCTTATGTTGCATCTCTCAAAGGAGAGATTGCATAAGAGTATGACATATAGGATTAATCCCTTTACAATATATATATATATATATATATATATAGATAGATAGATGTCATATGTATTGATTTATTAATCTTTTATTTACGCCAAAATTGTTTAAAAACATGACAATTTTTTTTTATTATACGTTACAATTAAAAGTACTTTATAATATCCGAAAAGTGATTTAGAAGAAATTAGGTAGGAAGAGAGATGTCGCAAACCAGCCTTGAGTACAACCAAGCTTTGCATATGTGCTCTACAAGAATCATTCATAAGTTTTTCAAAAATGGTTAAAATAAAAGAGTCTGACCCCTGATCATAACAAGCTGTTTTCGGAAACGAAATCGGCCGATGCCAAGACACTTTTCATTTGATGCGGATCCGGTTTTGCAACTTTTGTGATTTCGATAGGCATCGGACCCTCACCTCAGGATCAAAGGGCTTGTTTTTTTTTTGTTCGCTTCGCAAGTGACGGTTGAGCTGCCTTCCCTCTCTTCCGTTCTGTCTGATAGTCAGTCTTCGCGCTTCTTTTGACTTAAGTCGGTATGGTCACTTGCTTGGGTCAGCCTCTCTTTACCCATAGTGACATCTATTAAAAATTGCTTGTAGAGATACCTTAGTTGTGCTCACATTCTATTATGAGGGATAAGATAGTAAAATGACATACATTAGAATAATTTGGTAAGGTTGCATCCAACATACACCTACATAAGATGAATTTAAAATGAAGAACCTACGAGTATGTCCTAAAAATATTTATGTAAACTATATGTACATCACAATGTCAACATATCTATAATTCTATACGCGTACAAAAAATAATACACTTGCTTATAGGCCAGGCGGTCATGGAACATCTTGCCATCACGTTCAATGTTGTGTAGTTAGGTAACCTTCATGATGTGGTGTTCTTTTTTGGCCGAAAAGTCTGTTGATTTCTGCAAACAAAATGTGAAGAGAGGATTAGCAGTATTAAACAAATGAAAGATTAAAAAATATGTTTAGTCAACAATGCATAATAACTCAAAACAAGACTTGTTTAAAAGAATGGTTCTGCCCTTCATTGCCTATCATAGCTATATCTTGTAGAAAATTTAAGAGGTCTTGAAGAAAGTGAAGGTGAAGAGCATTGTGGGGTTTCAAAAATTACAACATTCAATTGGGTGTTTATGGTGTTTATGAAGTAGTTACATCTTCATGTGGATACAAAGAGTGTATAAGACATATATACAATTAGTATTAAAGGTTATACGTGAGGGCATAAAAGGAAGAAAATGACAAAAAAAATAGAGACTTGTAAAGGACCCTTAGTATGTCATCTGAACTTTAGATAATTTGAACATATTTGCTCATGTCTCATCCTTTATAATGTAGTATAGATATTGTACATTATGATATGATTTCCTGCCATGGAATTAACCGCCTCATTGGGTTGCTTAACGAAGTCATTACTCCGTAGTGACGCGCGGAACATAAAATCCTAGTAATTATCAAATACAAAACTAATAAGTCTGTATGCGAAATGTGGTGTAGTTCACAAGTCACCACTTACAAGCATATGGTATTCCAGTATACACAAAGTAAGTTTTTCCTTTAATGGCACAAAACACAATTACTACTTACAACGTGCCCTTTTCTATATACTCGATTATTTATATTGAATCGAAGGGTCACATTTCCGAGTTGCAGAATAAACGTTAATCATAAAGTTTTAGAAGACAGAAATATAACTAATATTTGTTTTTTAAATTTTCATAAATGATTTGTTAGATTATAAACGGTCGGGTATTTCAGTTATTAGGGTAGATGGCTTCGTTAAGTCGAGGTTTTATTCTTCTGAACGGTAAATTAGGATCACTGATCAGGTATCATCATGTCATAAGCGGAACCACTCGATCATATCCATCTCCACCAGACAATAATATCTATACACCAATTTAAAAGGAAACCCAATAAAATCATTAGATTTTGGTTTGGATCATTTCAGCATATTTCGTTTAAAAGTTGAAATAGGTTTTGACTCAAATACAAGACAACAAACTTGTTAATTTATATGCGACAATAATAAGATTGATAATATATCGGATATCTAAAGACAAATAACCAAACCATAAAACTAGATTATAGAAAATCACAACCGAAGTACCGAACCATTGTTTGGTATCTATTTATAAGCAATTTGGTCTTAAACTTGAAAATGAACCGTAGTCATTAGTCAACCCCTAGGCTATGGATTAAATTCTAATTGGACACATATATCAAACCGCAATAAACATGTAGAGGACCGAATATACTTATATCAGGCTCCAAAATGGCATCATTTGCCTATTTTAATTACGTATGATTAGCTTTATATAGGTCCATATGGGTGTTGATATATCCAGAGGCGCAACTTCTTTAGGGCTCGAGGGGGCCCAGCCCCCACCGATTTTGGTGTAGTGGTGGAATTTTGCGATTTTCCTAGGTAAATTGAGTTTGGGATGAGTCCGACTCCCACCGATTTGACCTTCCGCCCACTACCGATTGAAAAAAATTGAGTCCGGCCCCCACCGATTCAAGAACCAAGCTTCGTCACTAGATATATCAACACCTTATTGCCTATATAACTTATCGGGTTCATAGAAAACAGATAATTCGCATGAATCTTGAATTCTTTTCCCTAGAACACAACATGCAGTGACGCAACATAGTTGGGGCGGGGAGGGGCGGCCGACCCCCCCGGATTTTCGCGCAGAAGTTCCGATTATATAGTATTCGTATAGAAAATTTTGAAAATATAGGGTTTCGACCCCCCGAAACTGGTTTTCGACCCCCCGAAACTATTGACTTCCGACCCCCCGAACCTTTGGGTCAAGCTTCGCCACTGACAACATGTAAAGTTTAGAAGGTTAAAGCCATGTAGGAATCTGTCTCTTCTTTTGATATTAGTTTGTTATAACTTAGATAGTTTTTTGTCTCTGTATTGTGACGATAATTTGAAAGATAAATAAACTATTGTTGCACAATTCATTTGGTAACACCAAATTACATTTGACCAGTAATCATTTATTTAAACGGGTTCAAACTAAATTTATTTTGCAACTCATAAATGTTTATATAAACTCTTAACATAAGCATATTCATTCTACATTTGAATGATCCATGACTAATTGAATTACTGATGCATCCAAACATTTGCATGCATCCTAAGTTAATATGACATCCAATGCATTAGGTCGATGTTATGGTTATAGGAAGCACAAAAAACCTTGTATTTGTGCATGTCTAATGTGTGTTTTTTATCTTCTTCCATTGAACCTAAAATAAACATGTGCCAACACCAACTTGTTTATAAAAAACAGAAATTTAGTTAGATTCTTATCGTTGAAGGTTCCTTGAGATCACTTAAGGAGTTTACAAAACATTATGATTCCATAACTTATTAGTAAGATGTTCTTGGTCTTTAAAAAAATTCTAATTAATAAAGATTGTACCAAATTAACAAAATCCATTATATAAGTCAAGTAGTGGCGAACTTACCAAGGGCGGACGGAACGATCCGTGATGGACTGGCCGTAACCATCACGAACACCGCCCCGCCTAAAATATCACGACCGCGATGACTAAAAATCGTGATGCTCCTCACGCTTGGTTCTAACCGTTACCAACGGTCTTATTACCGTTTTTTGACCGTTAAAATTTAAAAAAAAAATTAACAATCAAAAACTCTATATAAACTTCATTTTACAACCAAAATCAATACCACAAACAATATCTCCAACAATCAAACAAACCTCGATCAAAATACATTCAATCTAAAAAAAATGGAAGGATCGAGCAAGAAACAATCGGCTACGAAGCGAAAGTTTAGACCAAAGGTTCGGTCTAATTTAGGAGAACCGGGTAGGTTTTGTCAAGACGAACCACAAACCCCACAACCTACACACCAAGCGTCTCAAACCCAACATATGCCCACCCCACCCTTTCAATACCAAGGTTTTCAAAACCTTATGTATCAAACCCAACAATTTTCGCTTCCAAACCAATATCCACTACACTACTCCAACCCAACATGCCAACTCAAATCGCATCCAGGGTGTTTCAAGTAGCTCCTAATTCCCACCGACGACACAACACCGGAGAAAGTCGTGGCTCCAAGGAAAAGTTTTTAGTCGTCAAGTGGCAAAGGGAAAGTGGTTTGGATGGATGAGATTATTGAATACAAGTCGGCAAAGATGGTGGAAATGGAGGAGAATTGAGAACGGCGCATCAAACGAAAACGTGAAATTTGTGCGAAGTAGCGTTGGGTTGTTAGCTTTTAGTTTTTTTATTTTTTTAGTTAATGACAGTTTTTATTTTATTTAATGTAATGTTTTTATTTTATTTAAAAAAAAGTTTAGTGATGGTATCAATCCACCCTATTCAATTAGTGATGAATGTGATAAAGTGTAATGAAAATAAGGTGGTACAATATTATTGGGTGTGATAGTGTGATAGAATCAAAACACCCTTTCCACCCTAAAACCATGTGTAGTGGGCCTTAAATTTAAGGCCTCAAATGGGCCAAATTGCGACACGCGGCATCCCAGTCAGCATGAGGGTCTTAAAAGACAATGAGGGTGTAGTGGGGCCTTTTAAATTTAAGGCCCCATCCAATGATTACTTAATTATTATTTTATTTTAAATTAAACAAGTAAAACTAAAAAAAAATACAAATAATATTAAAACAATATAAAAATTTACACGAATAATACTAAAAACACACAAAAAAAAATTCTTAATTTTTTGTAGATTATACAAAGTGGGCCTTCTCGGATAACGGGCACCGTACAAATGTACTATTCCTTAAAAAAACACACATATATATATGGGAACGCTATCTAAAACCATTCAAATTCAAAATTTCTTTTTACACTTGTCTTTATTACTAAAATACAATCTCAAAAACACAATTTACGCGTAAAAATTCAGACGTATACGGAAATAAATTGTTTTTACACATGTTTAAATTTGTTCTTTATACATGTGTAAACTATTTCATTTACACATGTGTAAAACGTTAATTTGAAAATGTTTTTGCAAGAAAAGATGAATTATTTGGAAAGAAAATTCATTTATTAATGTTGTATTTTGATTATAATGCAGGTTGTATTAAAAAAATTGATTTTGATTGATTTTTTTACTTGTTATCATGGTGTTAAAAAGATACAATATGTTAGAAAAACAGAGAATTTGGACACAAAATGAATTTTTTTTATTAAATGACACGTTCCATCATTTTGGTCATACATAAAGGACACAAAGTGTAATTTTGTCAAATAAAAATTTATCATGAACAACGAACTAATATAAGTGTTTTTTTTTTTTTTTGAATGGTTACTTTAGACTTGAACCTAATACCTTACATTTAAGTGTATTAAAATGCTTTGTTTTATTACTTAACCGCCAACCCCAATGACACAAACTAATATAAATAGTAATTTTATTTGGTTTATGAAAATCATGTAAATAATATTTCCATAAACACTAGTTAAATATATTACACTAAGTTAAAATTTCATGTATTATGGTTGATAGATGTAATGTTATCTAATGTTAAAAAGTTATGTTTAAGAAAACATATGCATTTTCACAGTTGAAAAAAATCGATGTATTATACTAACAGAATAAAATGTAATGTAATTTGTTAACATATATAATCGTCAAGATATGTATTTAAAAAATGAACATTGACATAACAGTTATAAATGTTGCTAAGTTAAATTTTAAAACATTTTTTATTTTTCAAATGAGAATTAACTTTTATTTTTTATTCTTTCACATATTGTATTTTTACTATAATTTACCATCCAACCACATCAAATAGTTGAAAACTTGTAGATATCACTTATAAAAACAATTATATTTATTATTTATCATTTTTTGTATTTTAGCTAACATAAGTTTAAACTTAGTAAAGTTTTAAGAGAAAAAAAAATATAAGTTCATTTTAGTATTTTAGCAAGCATATCTATTTTTAAATAAATAAAAATACTTAACCATAATTAACTAAGATAGGAAAAATAATATCTTTAACTAAAAGATACATACTTGATTAAGTAAAAAATATGTTATCTTTAATTAAAAAATAAGTATCCATAATTAAATATAAAAAAAGACGGAAACTAAAAAACATATTACTTCAATGAGTTACATGTGTATAAACTTATATTGGTTTATAATATATAGAATAATAATGATATAAAAATAGATAATAGATTTGATTTTAAAAGAAATAAAAATATTTTTTTTCTAATATTTAATTACCTACCAACCTCAAAACCTTTTTATATACAATATACAACAATATTAATTTATACACAAGAATGTAACTTTGTTAAGTAAGGGGCAAACGTTTCCCATCTATAAGACACAATTATATTGTATACCAACTAAGTTTATTTTCTCTAAGTTGCCTTTCTATTTGTATAGTCACATACATCCTAATGATAGCTTAGAGCATCTCTAATGGCATGTCTATGAGGTATCCATCTAGCATATAGGTAATCAATCATTCATTAACAATACATAATAAAATAAATTAGCCACCAATTGCCGTTGCAGCATCATCAAGATTCTCAAATTATTAATAGAGTTCATAGCATATATTGGAACAATGACCATAATTTGTAAAAAGGACACAAAGAGATTCTTTAAAAACACCATGAAACCCTACAAAATGTGATATTTGTGAATCTTGATTATGCTGCATCAGCAAGAACTGACTTAACTGCTTTCGATGATATGCGCGCTTTCTTTCTGGATCAAGAACAAAAGAAGAGAATATAGGGTTTTAACAAAAAGTAAAACCCTAGCTAGATAGAAAAGATGATGAAATAACTTATATAGGGAATCTTTGGATCAAACCTTGTTGAAACCAAGCTAATTATGGTGAAGAGTAACACAAAATATGTTGGCTTGACACTTGAGTTTATGAACAAGAACTTGTAAAGAGAGGATTGTTTAGAAAGAAAACTATAGACGGTTTTCTTGACGAGGCCTTTGGAAGCACATATAAAAGAAGTGGAGGAAGACAAAAGAAACAAGTAACTTGTTTATTTCATAATATATATATATATATATATATATATATATATATATATATAATATAAATTATCTTCATAGACAAGTGGTAAACAAAAAACTATAATTTATTAATTACACCGGATGGATTAGGACTTTTCTATCAGTTTTATAGTATATTATAGAAACTAGTATGAAAAACTACAACTTTAGCTTTTAAGGGTATTTGATAAAGTACATATATAAGAAATTTAAAATTATATAAGATGAAAACACTACCTAAATCTTAAAAGATAAAGCTAATTAATTAAAGACCTGGTGTTGGTACTCTTGTTTTTCAAAAGCTCTTGAAAAAAGCTCCTAACTGTTTTATAAGGAGGTGTTTGTTTTCTTGTGAGAAGTGCTTTTGAACATTTATGTTTACGTCATGCACACGTGGGCAGACCTTTGGAGTGGGCAGCTTGTTTGTTTTTTAGAAGACATCCTCCTTCAAAAGCTCTGCCCAACCTCTTCCTCGTGCATACATTAACCCACATCTTCCAACCATTTATCTCCTCTTCTCCTTTCTTTTCTTTTCTCTTTCTTCTTCATTTCTTCTTCTCATCCTCCTCCTTCTTCCTCCCTCCCCTTCCCCATCCTCCACCGTCGCCGCCTCCCTCCACCCTCCACCACCGCCATCGCTTCCCCCTCCACCCTCCACCACCGTCGTCCCTTCCCCCTCCTCCCATCCACCGCCGCCGCCACTTCCCCTCCTCACCTCCACCACTGCCGCCGCCTCCCTCCTTCATATATATTGCATCTCCTCCATAGCCGCGAAAGTTGAAGGATTTAATAATAGGAATAAAAATAGGGCAATAAGAAGAAGAAAAGTGAATTAACAGAGGTGTTTTAGAGAGAGACGAGGGGGGGGGGGGGACAAAGGGAATGATGGAGCTTCTGTGTTGGTGTGTGTGTGTTTTAGAGAGAGAGAGAGAGAAAGAACAGAGGGAACTTTATAGTGTTAGGTGTGTGGTGTGTGTGTTTTATTTGTTTATGATTTTGTGGTTGATTATGGTTATGGTTTTGGGTTACGCTGCAGACATTAACAAACAAACAATCTTCTTTTTGCAGATTGCAGACATTTGGTCCACCTCTTCTCCTGCAGATGTCTGCAGATGTGGTCCGCAAACTCTAGACATTTTACCTCTTCAAAAACTAACAGCAACTGATAATTCACTCCTACCAAACAACACAAATTAGTAATTTTTAATTTCCACATAATACCTAAACAAAACATGAAATAGTAATAATTCATTCCATACCTCTCCCATTTCATTACCAATAGACCCATTCCCCATACCAAACACACAGGGTAATATGTTATAATTATATGATCCATATTATTGGGCCTAATGGGCTAACTTATCAACCCGGTCTAAACCAAACCAAACCCAACCGGTCCACTTCCACCATCCCGATGAACCGAACCGGTCATGTTCAGTATCTACGCTTGAAACTTCCAGTAGAACAAACAAATTAGGGCACACTTTACCCCTCTTCATCATCATAATAATAATAATAATCCTTTTTCTCTAATAATAAATCGCGATTCATTAACACATAATGCCATTCATATGTCAAACACAGAGACAAACAGATTACAATCTCATCCCTCAAAGCTGCCCAATTGTTATCGATAATGGCGCCTCCTATTTCAGAATTGGGTAAAAAAATATCCTTTTTTTGTTTAATTTGAAGCTTAAAGATTGTGAATTGTGTTTGTTGAATGATAATGTGAAGTGGGTTTGTGTGTATATTTGTGTTTATTTACATATTTTCTATTGAAAATCGAATTTCTTTAATCGTGTCGTCTGTGGGACTTGAATGTAAAGGATTTGCCAACCCCATTGGTTAATTGGGTTTATTATTATTATATGGTTTTGATTGTTGTTGTAGGTGGGCTGGAGAGAGTGAGCCTCGTATCGTTTTCCGGAATATTGTGCAGCGGCCTCGTCATAAAATTACTGGTATTGAATGTTTGTTTGTTAGATTGCTCTGTTTTAAGATGATAATTTTGTTGCTAATATGATCATTGGATCATGTAGTTTTGTAAATAAAGCTTATTTGGTTGTACATATGTGCGCACGTCATGTGCATGATGGGCACGCCTTGTGTCTCAGCTTTTGGGACCAGAACGTCTCGTGGCATGTTGCGGTTTCTTAAGCTGATAAATTTTGTTGCTAATATATGATGATAGCCTCATGTAGTTTTGAGTCAAAATTGGTTTAAGTTAGGGTTTGTATGTAAAGGAAACTCAAGGGATGAAGAATTTATGAAACGAATAAAGCTTATTTGGTTGTGCGCGATGGGAGCGCCTTGCGTCTCGGCTTTTGGGACCAGAATGTCTCGTAGGGTATTGCGATTTTTTAAACCAAGAATAGAGCTTGAGATTGTTGGTTGAATACATTAAATAATGGCAAAGTTAGTCTAGGATATTATGGCATCATTTTAGCGGTGTTGAGGTCTTGAGGACAGTTTGGGAAATTTTGTTTGTTATTAACTTGTGTTCTGTATTTCTTGTGCAGGTGAAACAATAACGGTTGTTGGTGACCATGATCCTGCGCTGTTGAAGTACTTTGACTGCACTCGTTCTGGACCACGTTCAGCGTTTGATAATGACGTTGTCTTCCAGTTTGAGATAATGGAATATGTAAGCTTGTTTCAGCTTCAACTTTGATGACGTTTTAGTTTGCTAGGATTTATGTTATGCAGCTAAAACACTGTAGTAGCTAACTTTACTCACTACCATTGCCTTTTCTTGTATAGAATTTTGTTTACACCGTGTAAGATATTTTACGCCTGTCATATCAGCTTACTCGTGTTCTTTGAAGGCAATGCTATGAATGATAGATTTTTTTTGTTTCTCACTAACAACATATCCTTCTGGTTACATTAGATGATATTATGTCGTAAAACTGTAGAAACTACCTAATGTTTGCCCTCATTATTATTCTTCAATGTCTATGTTTGTATGATGTGCTAATGATTTTGTTCAGTTCCAGTTTGACACCTTGCCTTATGGCTAGTGACTTACATAGCCTTCGCTTTATTGCCTTGTAGATTCTTGACTTTGCATTCGATAGATTGGGTGCAGATGAAGCTCCGGTACATTTTCATACCTATTTTATTCTCGTCATTAAATCTAAAATGTTTCATTTACTAACAATTTGTTTTTTTTCTTTCCGTCATTGATGGCAGAACAGATTGATCATCCTATCCTCATTACAGAATGTGCATGCAACCCAGTATGGTCACGTAGTAAAATGGCTGAACTTTTATTCGAGACATACGGAGTTCCTTCTATAGGTATAAAATTCATCAACCACAGATTCACAGTAATCTTTATTCTTTATATGTATAACACATATTTTTTCATTCTTTAAACGAAATCTTTCCGCAGCTTTTGGAGTTGATGCTGCTTTCAGCTATAAGTACAATATAAAACGCGGAATTTGTGATAGAAATGGTCTTGCAATTTGTTCAGGATTTGCCACAAGCCATGTGATCCCAGTATGCAATTTATCCTTACGCTTCATATATGTCATTATGATTATCGTCAGCAAATCTGTTACTTATTCTGTGTTAATTCAGTTTATTAATGGAGAGCCTGTTTATGAAGCGTGCTGCCGTACCAATGTTGGTGGTTATCATGTCACCAATTACCTAAAGCAACTTCTTGCACTTAAGTATCCTCACCACATGTATGAATAGCCGCTCTTTCCATTTTTTATATAATAATATGTAGAATTTCGTAATGATTTTTTTTTTCGTCATTTTTCCAAACAGGCAAAGGCTTACATGGGAAAAAGTAGAAGATTTAAAGATGGAACATTGTTATATCACTCTAGATTACGCTTCTGAAGTTAGATTATTTCAGGCATTACTCTCGTCTACCTTATGTTTATATATTCTTACAAAGTTCAAAAGAACGGAAATGAGCCTCGAGGCGTTTTCCCTTCGCCTCATGAGGCGAACCGAGGCGTAAGCTCGAGGCGCAGTCAAAAAATAAATATAAAAATCATGTGCCTATAAAAAATAAAATACTTGACGTAGAAAAGTCTAAAACATCAAAAACACACATCAAAAATAAAATAATTGGCCCAAAAAGTCAAACACAAAAAAAAACACATAAAAAACACCCTAAACTACCCGAGGCGCACATGAGGCACACATTTTCTTAGTGCCTCAGCCCTTAGAGGCGTATGTACAATCTGAACCCCATGAGGCGCGCCTCAAACTCGTTTTCTTAGAGTTTCGCCTCGAGGCGCGCCTCGAGGCGCGCCTCGAGGCGTACGCCTCACCCATTTTTTTAAACCATGTATTCTTATATCTTTTTGGTGTTTTTTATGACGTAAATTAAATACTACAGAAAGGGACAAAAGAAGCTGAAGAGAAGACTAGATGTTGGCAACTTCCGTGGACCCCAACGCCGGTTGAAGAGCCACCTTCAGAAGAGGAAATTGCGAGAAAAGCGGCTCTGAAGGAAAGACAGGGTCAAAGGTTGAGGGAAATGGCAGAAGCAAAAAGATCTTCAAAAATAAATGAATTAGAAAATGAGTTAAAGGGTTTGGAATTTCTTATACAACAACTGAGACATGTAAATGGAAACGATATTCAATCTTTTTTGGTCGAAACCGGTTATGTCTCTAAGCAAGAAATTGAAGCCGCCATTGTTAAAGTAACACAATCGTTACGGAAAGCTAAAGGGGAACAAGAGGAAGTTGAGGAGAAGCCGGATATTTCAAACTCAGAGAAGTATACCCTCATTGATATTCCTGACAACATGCTAACACCAGAGCAGGTATTGTATAAAATCATTTTAAAATAGTGTAAGGATGTTCACGGTCCGGTTTGGCTCGTTGTATAAAATCATTTTAATTTTTTTTTGTCAATTTAGTCCCTGTGGTTTCATTTTTTGTCATTTTAGTCCCTGTGGACTAACAAGATTTGGATGAAAGTGGCAATTTTTGACAAACCTCAGGGACTAAAATGACAAAAAAATGAAACCACAGGGACTAAATTGACAAAAAAAAATTTGGATGAAAGTGACAATTTTTGACAAACCTCAGGGACTAAATTGGCAATTAACTCTTTTCAAAACCTTTAGTTTGTATTAAAGGTTTAAAAACGTTAAAAGATGGTTCATGATTATAACACATATACATAACTACAAATTAGTAAAATATATACATAATAAATGTTAAATGGCTGGTTCGGTTTACACGGTTGGTTTCATGTTCCAAACCGAACAGCTAAAACCGCCAAAACTGAACCATCAACCGAACTGTTTGAATCTGAAACCGGGAGGCTTGTTTCGGTTTTGGCAGTTTTTGTTGGTTTTAACGCTTTACAAACACCCAGAGTAGAGATAAAGTAATAAAGTGTCATTTATGGTTTTTGCTGAACAGGTCAAGGAAAAGAAGAGACAACTTTTTCTTAAAACAACATCAGAGGGACGGCAAAAAGCAAAACAAAAACGTTTTGAAGAAGAGTTGGAACGAGAAAGGCGTAACAAAGAAGATGAACAAAGACGCTTGTATGTTTTCGCTCATTCACACAAACACCCCTTTATAGTCCAACATATTATATTTTTTTATTTATTTATTTTCTGGTTGTGTAGAGAGAACCCGGAGCTTTACATGGAGCAATTGCGGGTCAAATACAAAGAATTATCTGAAAAAGTTGAACAACGAAAGCGACAGAAAACAAATGGCAATAATGGAAACGATAACAACAATGTGTCCGGTGGTGTGGGCCGTGGGGAGAGACTGAATGCTGCCCAAAAGGAAAGAATGCGTCTTTTAACAACTGCAGCATTTGACAGAGGGAAAGGCGAAGATACTTTTGGAATTAAAGATGAAGATTGGCAATTATATAAAAAAATGAGCAAAGATAACGATGACGAGGACGAGGGACCCAATGAGGACGAGGTTGAGTTGGCTCGCGTTGCTTCTAAACTTCGGGTTCGTTTTTTTCTCTCTGTTTTACTTCTGTCGTTACGTTTTTGTATGGGATAAAATGACCGTTTTGTCTATGAAACGACAGGAAATCGACCCAACCTTTTTCCCAAAATCAGAGGCCAGCTCATCTGGAACCGAACCGCCACGTTTCCGTCCTTTAACAAAGGAAGATTTCCAGATACTAATCGGCGTGGAGAGATTCAGGTGCCCGGAGATTCTTTTTAACCCAAATTTAGTCGGCATTGAACAGGCGGGGTTAGATGAGATGGTGGGTGTATCAATACAAAGGCTGCAATCAAGAAGTCAAAGTTTGGAAGAGAGTAACGAGTTGACCAATTCGATCCTTATAACGGGTGGGAGCTGTCTTTACCCTGGGATGAGTGAGCGTTTAGAGGCGGGAATCCGTATGATTAGGCCATGTGGGAGCCCAATACGTACCCTGAGAGCGTCCGACGCTGTTCTTGATGCGTGGATTGGGGCGGCTACTTTTGCGTCGACTATGCATTTCCAAAGACAGGTTTTTACCAAAACTGATTATTATGAGAAGGGCGAAGATTGGCTTCGCCGCTACCATTTGAAGTACACATTTTAGTTATTATTGGTTGGGTTGTAATAACTGAAAATTATTTAGGTGATGTTCATTGATTAACTAACTGGTATAGTCATGATGCCTGATGTTATTAAACTTGTATGCATGTTATGTTTTTTTAAGGTATGATATTTGCTGGACATTTTTCTTGCAATAGTAATAAACGTAATGTTCTCATAAACAAAGTATGGAATATTAAAATAGCAAACAAATAAATAACTAACTAGCAATAATAATGAGATGAGTGGTGAAAGAGTGACATAGCAAACAAAGAGACAAATATAGCACAATACGCATCAAAAATACACAGGAACAGAGACACTGCTAATCATGTAACATGTTAGTTAATGTTGTTAGAATTTAAAAAAAAAAAAAAAAACTATAACGATACAATACCGGAATTAAAAATAATATACTCGTTAAGGATGTGTCTTAACAAAAGTATCTACGTATGAAAAAATTATTAGCGTTGAGGTGAGGTGAGAACGTTTACCCATTGGGGGGGGGGGGGGGGGGTCTGCCCAGGAGGTCTCAGGATCGAATATTGGCGGGAGGCGAACTGTGACACCGGTTCAATCTGACACTAATATACAAACATATAAAGAACAATAGCAAAATCCACCGGATAGATTGCAATATATATAAAGAACAATTGTAAAATCCGCAGAATATGCATAGAAGAGAAATTCGGAGTATTGATCGCAAGTACACCGTGCTTTTCGTCTGAGAGGGATCTGATCGGGTCACATATAATATATGCGATCAACGCGCGGCCGTAAAAATTACTAGTTAAAACAAAATTCGACCGTTGGCTAGCCGCCAACGGCTAGTTTTTTGAATGTGGCTTCGCTCGCGCCAACGGTCACTTGGAGTTGTTATGGGTCGAGCGATCCACGTGGGAAAGATTGTGGCTCGCGGCAAGCTGCTCGCAGGCTACAACGGATAGCTAAGCGGGATTTTAACCTAGTATATTACTAACTTAAACTATTTTATCTTTTCCTTTTTTAATTTGCAATATTATTCAAGTCGTACCAGATGAACAAATTACAAAGTCCAGTCCAACGCGGTGTTGCGGTGGCCTGCCAATTCATATGAAGATGATTCAAAATTTCCCAATAGACTTAAGTGTACTAGTCATATTGACCAGACCGATATGGTTTTTAAAAACACTAGTAAAAAAAAAGTTGTGAGACATCCATCAGTTGTTTTATACAAAAATAAAACATTTGTGTGAAAGTAATATTTACAACCAACGTTAAAAAATGAGTAATATTTACAACCATATTTTATGACATTTAAGAACTATTTTAATTAGTAATCTTTCTGTTTAAATAAGTATAATTAAAAGTGTTAATTAAATAAGTATATATTTCTACTTCTGATGTGTCTTCTTTAGATTTACAACTGATGACAGGCGGATACGAGTCAACTATGGTGGATAGTGGTATTCCATTCAAGATAGGCTAGGTGTTATAATCTTATTGGGTGTCCATGTTAGGGTGTTGATGGTTTTGGTGTTGCGCCTATTGGCGTTTTTGGTGTATGGTGTCTCTAGCTTCTTGCTAGTGACCGTTTTGATTTTAATAAAAGTTCTTTGCCGTTCAAAAAAATATATATTTCTACTTCTGGCTCAGTCGCCCAAAACAAAGACGGGTATCGATGAGGAAAACGGAGAATACCATGATCATAACGGGCAAGATGTGGTATTCCGATTGTAGACTCATTATTGAATCTAATGACAAAGTCATTGGTGTTAAAAGTGGTAGGTCAAAGATTCAAAACTCGGTAATATCGTGTTTCTAAAATAAAATACCAATTTAATCTTTACAAATACTAAACACAATATTATATAACATTTTAGAAAGTGTAGATTAGCTAACTTGCACCAAGTGGGGTTACTTTTTTTTAACTGTTACCCCACTATATTTTAAATTTTTACATCAAATACAACCTTACCTAGATTTGAATTTAGGTAGAGGCAAAGCTTTTACAGTGTCCACTGATTTTTTGCTCAGTAGTGTAAATTTACACATTTTCGTTAGAAAAATTTATACGTATTAAATCCGACCCTATCATTTTAAGGATATCTTGACTTTCAGCCCGAAAGAAAATTTCAAGCTCCACCTCTAAACCTAGGACCTCCCATCTAAAACGCATAATCATCTATAAAGTTACTATCCATTGACTAACAGGTCCACTAATTTAAGCCAACTCTTTTGTTTATCTAAACCGTTTTAAAATTAATCATTGTATACAACTTTTATTTACTCAAGTTATTTTTTTTTTTCAACGCATTTGCACCCCGGTGCCAAAGCACTGAGGTCATGTAGAGGTTGAGGGTTCGATTCTTGTCGGAGCCATATTTATCACATGTGGGGGTTTCACCTAGGGAGATCCCCAATCCAGGTGGAATGA
Source organism: Ambrosia trifida (assembly GCA_028751855.1). NCBI lineage: Eukaryota > Viridiplantae > Streptophyta > Magnoliopsida > Asterales > Asteraceae > Ambrosia > Ambrosia trifida. The sequence continues at coordinate 2,676,794 of CM054126.1, read as the reverse complement.
GTAATCAGTACAGGCTGACCCAAGGTGTTAGCCGGAGCTCCACCAGTTACACCAGTTGCCGTTCAAATAAAGAAATAATAAACAAATTTGACAGCTAAATACAATATATGTCCAACGGCTACTAAATACCTTCACAGGCTCCCACCTAAACTTCTCTTACACATTTGTTGACCGTTATAACAAAATATTCATATATAAACCCAATTCGACCGTTACAACCCAAACAAAAAACCCCCAAATTTTCCAATCCAAACACAACAAAAGGGTTTTTCTTCGATCAACATCTCTTTCCCAAAACCCTAATCGCATAACCCCTTGATTATTATTCAACAATGGATTCGAATCAAAGGCGAAAAAGCGGGATCAATCTCCCACCCGGAATGTCCCAAACCGCCCTCCGTCTCAACACCGGATCACCCATTTCCCCTTCCCCTTTGATCCGAACCCTCTCGTCCCCGTCCCCTCGAACAATGTCGCCCCGAACGATCTCTAACTTATCCGCTTCCCCTTCGTCGAAAACCAATGGCGCCTGCAGCGACCGCTTCATTCCCTGCAGATCGTCTTCCAGGCTGCACACTTTCGGCTTGCCCGATAAGCCATCGCCTGTTAAAGAAGCCGCTGGAGGACCCAATAATAATAATAACAATAATAATAATAATAATAATAATAATAATAATAATGAGGTGTATACGAGGTTGTTGAGATGTGAATTATTTGGGACTGATTTTGGGTTTTCTTCTCCTGCAGGTGGGACTAAAGGGTTGTTTTCTTCGCCGGTGAGTAGTCCGAATATGCTAAGGTTCAAGACGGATAGTTCGGGTCAGGGTGCAGGGTATTCGGGCTCGGTTTTGGGTCAGGATAATGGGTTGGGTTCGGAGTCTGTGACCCCTCCCAAGCCCCCTCGCAAGGTCCCGAAAGCACCTCATAAGGTAAACATATAAACCCTAAATATATTAACCGAAATATTTAGGCTAGAATTCATTGTTTTGGGTGTATTTTTTTTTCATGCCCATATGCAGAGTTAGCCCTTAGGCCCTAACGAATTATATTTAAACCAATTTTTTAAACGTGGTTGGTCGACTGACTGTCTGTCGCTTGTGCGGCTATTAGGTATTGGATGCACCATCACTACAAGATGACTTCTACTTGAACCTTGTGGACTGGTCATCACAGAATGTGCTTGCAGTTGGACTGGGCAGCTGTGTTTATCTATGGACTGCAACAACCAGCAAAGTAATATTTCATTTCATTTCAATTCGGCTGCTAACCGAAAAAAATGTCTGTTCAAACATTTAAACATTTTTTTGAGTTTTGACATTGTCCCATAATGTTTTCAGGTAACCAAGCTGTGCGATTTGGGGCCGAACGATGGGGTCTGCTCTGTTCAATGGACCCGCGAAGGATCTTACATATCAGTTGGTACTAGTCTTGGAAAAGTTCAGGTATCTGAATCTTTGAAGTGCCATTTTCATGTTTATTGATCATTTTTTTGAAATTACAAGTTATTAATCTAGATTGGTTGTGTTTGGATAGGTTTGGGATGGGACACAGTGCAAAAAGGTTCGGACAATGGGTGGACACCAAACGCGAACCGGTGTGTTGGCATGGAGCTCGCGAATATTATCCTCGGGTAGTAGAGATCGTAACATACTGCAGCATGATCTTCGAGTTCCAAGCGACTACATTAGCAAGCTTGTTGGCCATAAGTCAGAGGTCTGTGGGCTCAAATGGTCACATGATGATAGAGAACTAGCGTCTGGTGGAAATGACAATCAGCTTTTGGTTTGGAACCAGCATTCTGCACAGCCACTTCTGAAACTGACAGAGCACACAGCCGCGGTGAAGGCGATTGCGTGGTCACCTCACCAGAGTAACCTTCTGGTCTCTGGTGGTGGTACTGCTGACCGCTGCATTCGGTTTTGGAACACTGCAAATGGGAACCAATTGAATCATGTTGACACAGGGAGCCAAGTGTGTAATCTTGCATGGAGCAAGAATGTGAATGAATTGGTTAGCACTCATGGGTACTCACAGAATCAGATTATGGTTTGGAAATATCCTACATTGTCCAAGGTAAACTATATTTGTGTTATTAAGGATGTTATTAATATTGTTTGTGTTATTAAGGATGTTATTAATATTGTTTTCTTTTGTAAAAGGTCGCGACTTTGACTGGACACACCATGAGAGTACTGTATCTAGCAATGTCACCCGATGGTCAGACTATAGTGACGGGCGCAGGGGATGAAACTTTACGGTTTTGGAATGTTTTCCCATCAGTTAAATCTCCGGTATGTATTCTGTTCATTTAGATGTAGCAAGATGGCAAGATGGTGGCCAAGGTTGGGTATTGGGTCAAAAGAAAAAAAAATTATCATTAACGCGCTAATTACAAGTACAAAAACATTATTGTTACAATAATAATCTTGACTTGGAACATTATTTAAGAGGCTGCATTGATGTAAAACAGAGTTTAGGCCACCTTTGGCCCGTTTGACCCGTTTACATTGTGTTTATAATTTAGTATAACTGGATTGAGATTGTAACATTATTTTAAGAGGCTGCATTGATGTAAAACAGAGTTTAGGCAACCTTCGACCCGTTTGACCCGTTTACATTGTGGTTATAATTTAGATTGTAATGTTGTTGCATTTTCAGGCGGCCGTAAGGGACTCTGGGCTGTGGTCATTGGGAAGAACTCAAATCAGATGATGCAGAAGAAAGAAGAATTTTGATAAAGGAAGAAAATGAAGAGTGTGTTTGATTGTAAATGGATGGATATACATACATATATACATAATATAAACTTAAGATGAACATACATATATTTTGTTGAGATGAAGAACATATATAGGTTGTCTTTTACACACAATTAAGGTTTCCATTGATTTTCTTTTGCTGTTTTATTCTAATACAATGGGATTTTTCACTAAGTTTTGTTGTCTGGATGTCCATGAACTCAGATTAATGTCGGCTCGGGTTGGACTAAAGGTGCACAGAAAAACCGGTTCAGGAACTTGACCAGTGTACCCGACCCGACCCGGTCTGGGTCCAGTTCCTATTTCAAACCGTCATGCCCTAATCGATCCCCCATTTCCTGATTAAAACCCGACCCAAACCGGTTTCTATAGGGTTCGATCCCAAACCCGAGATGTGCACCTCTATGTTAGACTCAGACTAAGTGAATTAGACATTTATGAGCTACAAAAACATATACCTTATGTAATGAAACATGTAATTTGACTTGATTCATAGTTCATTAAAGAGGGGTACCTTAAAAAAAAGGCATACAAAAAAGCCCCAAAAATGGGCTTTAAAGCCCAAGAAGAGTAACACTATGATTTGTTAGTTGTTACAAGTTAGATTGGTGTCATTTGGTTTGGTCCATCTTCTAAAAACACATTAGGAATCAATTTTTGCTTTAACCACACAACACAAGCTATGTGAAACAACTTGAATATTGAATTAAATATATTGAATTGAATATCTCAAGAATCTTTTAGAAACTTGGATTTCTTTAGCTGCGTGAAACAACTTAGGCTGTGAGGTATGGAGACGCCCCACCCCCGTCCCCTCTGTTTTTGCCCCGTCTCAACTCCCCACACCGCTCTCCTCCCCCGTCCTCTTCCACCCCCGTCCCTCCCGTCCCTTGGAGAACGATGGAGACGGACCAATCAAATAATTTCCTTTTTTTTTTCTTTTCTTTATGAAGGTTATGTGCTGGAGTGAAAAAGGGAAGAGAGACATGAACCTTGTGGTGTCTCCACACCCCACCCATGTCTCAAGAATGTTGAGACACCACCTTGATGATGTGGCATCCTACATGGCATGGAAACATGACCTTTTTCATATCTCCACACCCCATAGCCTTAGGCGAACATCAAAACTTAGTGAATATCTCAAGAATCTCTCTGGAAACTTGGATAAGTTGTTTAGATTACCGGTTAAAATCTCATATACCCTAGTTTCTGCATAATAACCGGTAGTCTAAACAACTTATGCTGAGCTTTGATGAGATCACTTTATATTTATATATGTAATATTTACAAACTTTTAAACTTATATTAGTTCTGATTACTAGATCCCCCCATAAGTTGACCAATTTGAGTTAATAAATAATTAGCTATTACAATGACCAATTTGCGTTACTATAAGAGTAAAATTATCGAAATTTAATTTTAATGAAGTTTTAAGATACTCTTGGACCGGTCGATATAGTAATATTATCAAGCAAAATCACTAATAGAAATTGACACAACATGGTAGATTCAAAAAATTATCAAATTCTATTTACAATAAAGTTTTAGATTACACATTCTATATGGTATGGAAACCAACTCCCCTAAATGTCACATCAGCGTCACCTCATTTTCCTTCTTTCCTCCCCCCAAAGTTTGGAAATGATATTCCCCCAATCCCCCTTCAATTTTTTTTATTATATAAAGTTTGATTAAAAAAATAGGCCAATCACATTACTCGGAGAGAAGGGAGAATAAATCCCTAACTCACCAATTTTGAAAGAGGGGGGGGGGGGGGGGGGGAGGGGGGGGAGGGGGGGGGGGGTTGGGGTGGTTCCCCTTGGGGGAGTTGTCCATATCACCACCCCGAATCCAAGGTAAGGAATCATGTCTTAGGCCTCACTCGAAACTCGAAATCCAAGGTAAGCTCGCTCATTTGTAAACGAGTCGTCAAAGTAAGCTCCTTAATTACCCGCTGATATACATCGGCTTCGCTTTCTGAAATGGGTTGATTGGATGACACTTTTACCCACACCCGAACCCGAAGACCCGCCATGATCCGACCCGGAGGAAAATTTGATCAAAACTTCATGGGTCAAATTGGTCCAAGTCACTAATTAACTTCCATGAAGCATTTCACCAGCTTCCACGTTCTTATGTTACTGCATGTTTTGATTTCTTAGTTATTTTATTTTATTTTATTTCCATGCTTTATGTGTTTGTACTTTCAGCTTCCCAAGTAGTAAGTAGTTTTCAATCTTTCTAGAAATAGGTCATGGGTAGGTGGTTATGATATCTTTTCCCTTTATGTATCTGAATATTTTGATGAATAAAAAAGTTAGTGTGTTTTGAGTTTATGAATGAGAGTTTTTCTCTTTTGGTTAATTTATCTCAATGGATTTTGGGGTTGATTAATTGTTTCCATGCTAGTTCAAGAGTGGCATCTTGGATGGTGTTCTTGGAGTCTAAATTAGAGTCAAGTGGTGTATCTGTATCTTGATTCTCGTTTAGTTCGCCCTATCGTGTTCTTGTGTGGTGTTTCTGTATCACAAGAATCCGTTAGATCTATCCGTTTCGTTTTAATTTCAAATTATCTATCCGTTGCGTGTTCCGATTCCTATCACCCGCTCGTTTGGCTTGTAAAGAATAACCAAAGTTTTGATGATATTTGTAAATTATAAATTCGATACTTTGTAATTTCTGCATTGTGTATTTCGATTCGCTAAGATTAAAAAAAAAAAAACGAGAATCTTATGTTACTGTATATTACACTCAAAGTAATAAAAACAAATATTTATGTTATATTGTTTACTTAAAAATACTTTTATATTCAAAACTATTTTGCGTACTTTTGTTCCAAGAACAACGTTTCTGATTGACCGAATTGTGCAAACTGAAATAAATTTATGTTAATCAAATAAGTTAGGTTGAATATTTGAAAAATAAGAATTAAAAAAGTGAATAGATGACGTGAAGCAGAGGAAAGGAATTGATTATTATCATCACGAGATTAGATCCACATCTTCATCACTATAATAATTAACAATAATCCCCTATTTGAGGTGTCAGGTTCAATCCTTGATCCTACTGGGTTAAACTGATTTTCTACTGTCGTGCATTCAGACAGGTGAGGGGTCAGGTTTTCCCCGGAATTAGTGGTTTGGTGCTGGCTACTCAACGTTACATGTGGGCGGACACTTAAGACGTATCTTCACCCAGGGCATCGTTTTTTGGCCGTTAAAAAAATTAACAATAATATCGGGTTTTTTTTCTTACTTTAAATATTCGGTACCCAAACTAAAAAAAAAAAAAAAAAAAATTGTATACAATTAAAAAATATTTGTATACAAGGTTTTATATTTAGCATAATATGTTTTACGATTCAAAAAGAGATAATAAGTATAACGCAACTTGTTGCCTATCTATCCACTATCTATCCATATGTTACTTTTCTTTTTGATGAATGGAAATCAAAAGATATATTATGTTTTAATAAATAAATAAATAAGATAGCACATTATGCAATCATACGATCATGTGTACAAAGCATATTCCCTGACGGCTGTCATCTGACCAAACTAGTTGAAAGATTCATATTTCATAATATAACTATTTTGTCAAATTTGACTAATACAAAATTAAGCAGGATATACATATTATTAAAAGGGGAGTTGTTAGATTTGCAGCTCTACAACTCTACAAGGATATGATAGGCAATAAATATTTTTACATAAAATAAATATGTTTTTTTTAGGTAGAACGGGTGCAAAAGGGAGGTCGAGTGGTGGCTGGGAACACCACCATGGCCTCTGGGTGTCAAAATCTCCAAAAACTCCTATGCGGTGTTATCTCCTGAATGACACCGAAGGTTTAACTGTTTTCAAACGGCTATATAGTCGTTACATACTAAAAATGAAGGTATTTAATTTTCAAATTTAAATTATCTTATATAAACAAACTAAATCAACTGTCTTTTTTGCACCGTAACTTTATAGAACACCAAAGAAAAAATGAGTCAATAACTTATGATTGGTAGTTGGCTAGAAAAAGTGTTGAATGAAACTATGGACTCCCACCACTTCTATAGATGTGTCTTAACTTTGCTTTGATATCTTGGTTAGTCGTGTCATTTTTGTGTAGGAAATCCTTCGGTGATAAACCAAAACTTAATTCTAGGGGTGTAAACGAGTCGAGCCGGGCCCGAGCCTGACTGGGCTCGAGCACGGCTCGTCATGCTTTTATGAAGCTCGAGCTCGAACTCGGCTCGAAAGTAAAACCCAAGGGCTCGAGCTTGGCTCGACTCGGCTCGGAATAATTATAGAACAATTTAAAATGAGCTAAAAGCTCGGCTCGAGCTCGCTTTGATAGCTTAAACGAGCCAAGCTTGGCTCAAGCTCGACTCACCAATATTAAATAGTTAGTATACTATCAAGCATGCCATGTGGCATGTGCTAGTTGTATGATATGCATTGTGTATCATATATGTTAAGTATATAATAAAATATTTTTTCATGCCATAACTGCATAACATATGCATATTTAAGAGTAACAAGCAATATTAGGATTGCATTTTATTTTTGTTTAAAAAAACTACTTTCTTTTAATACAAAAATATAAAAAAAAATTAAAATAAAACAATCATGGAAACAAAAGAAAGATAAAAAGCTTCACACTACAAATCATCCAAACAAAATGGGTCAAGAGAATGGTATTAGACTATTAACCTTTACCTTCTACATCAATCAAACCTAAGTAACATAATAACACATAAACAACCCTCTTCTATGTCCTGTTTTCCCATGTTTCTCAACATTCTCTAAACTTTGTACATTCCAACTGTTCAGATGCCCACAAACTCTACACTCGAACCGCCCATAATTCCAAGCGGTGCGGTCTGGTGCTTGCGTTGTTTAACCTGATGGTTAGACCAATACCCGTGTGCAGCCAGGACCCGGTCCAATAGATCCTGCGGCACGGGCTCACCTCTTCTCTGCTGAGGCGAGATGCTTGCAGTGTGAACCAGTGTTTTCCATTTGTCCTTTAGGTCCACGTAAGTTCTATGATCCGCGCCATCAAATGCACGCAACTTAACTTCACGCCATCTACAAGATTTAATAAGAGACACGAGTTAATATTTAATAAGATTATCTAAAAAGACCCAATGCTACCAGACCTGTTTCGATCTGTACCAACAATGGCCCGTTTTAAGCAGCCCGCCCAAACCGCCTTGCAAGCGGGTGATCATACCTTCCAGTTCCAAGTGTTTCAACCGCTTCCACAAGTGCTTCTACTTCCATTACAGAAAACGGTCTCCTAATTCTTCTACACTGGCTAACTTCTGATTTCTTGATCGGTTTGTGGTTATTGGGGACAGCTGGCACAAGCGCGTTGGAAGCTGCCACTAGTTTGTCTTCTGTTAATACTTCAGTTTCTGAATGTATAAATTCTTCATCCAGAACAGGACTGGCGGTACAGCTGGCATTTATAAAACTATTTCCGTTTAATGAAACATTTCGGAAATGAGATTAAAAATGATACAGATTTATTACCTTGACGGCTGGCGACTAGTGTCACTTGACAAACTAGGCTCCAATGTAAATCCTAAAGTGTCGACGTCACAATTCATTGAAATGCCGATTTGTTTTAAGGTTCTATTGTTGTCTTTGACCTTTTTGCCCTCAAGACTCATCCCGACATGCAGTTTGCCTCCTAGAAATGTTCTAACAGCCTCCATAACGGTCCTCTGTGTAAATATAAACATTATAAATTAAGGAAATATTTCGTTTAATGAAATTTGTACAAAATAAAATAAGAAAAACCATGTTTAACTATCCAAAAAGGGGGTGGCGGCGCAGCTTGTTGCCTGTCTACCTTCTATTGTAATGTAACTTTCGTATTTTGTTTTAATGAAAATTGAAAATTAAATTAAAAAAAAAAAAAAAAAAAACTATGAAATATGAATACCTTGAGTGAAGCTATACTCGCGTTCTCTGGTATCTCGATATAAAGTTCAGGCACTTTAATGGACTTTATGCTAATTTTCACTGTACAATCAAAATTTACAATATAATCAGTTCGCCGAATAACCAAAGTTAAAAAGATAAAATTAAATTGAAAAAATTCAAGAAAAAGAAAGGACCTTTATTTGTCTTATTTTCGTTATTACTCTTCTCATATGACGTTTTTGAGCTACGATGAAATAACTTCCTTCTTTTGGAAGCAGCCTCTATATTCTGACCTAACTCTGCACCATAAACAACCGAAAACGATATAATTAGAAAGATATGATATAAAAACACAAGAAATAATTAAAGTAGAGTAGTCACTTACTTGTAGGGTTAAAGAGTTCATAATCTTTCGTTAGAGTTACTTTTCGGTATCTAGAAGTCAACATCTTTCTTACTCTTCTATATCCGCCATGTGACCGTGACCTAAATGCCCTCATTTGGGCCCCACGGCAATCGCGTCTAAATGAATTTTCATCATCATCTGTTATACCCGTCTTTACATTTCCCCTATGTTTCGAAAAACAAGAAACGGGGTCCTTAAAGGGTAGATTTACATTTACATTGTTAGTTGATTTACCTAAAACATGATTAACCAAATTTATATCACATAACCCCCCTTGTCTAGGGGCATCTCCCTCCAATTTCACATTGTTCCCAACGTTCTTGACAATTGTAACCTCGGAAACATGCTCCAAAGCAGAATCGTCATCAACAATTTCTGACTTTACATCGTTGCCTTTGACTTCAAGTTCTTCCTTCTTGACGGTGGGAAATGTAGCCTGCTCTTTCGGTTCTTGACCAACGCTTGATGTAGAACTCTCACTCTCCTGCAACAACTTGTCGGCTACGGTTGCCAACAACTCAAACGCACATAATGAGCTACCCTTTGACAATCTTGTATGTAAACCCCTCTAAGGAAACAAAAACATGTTTTTAGTCAATCTTGTCTAACGAAAACCATGTTGAATGAAACATTGAAACCAAACAATATACTTACCCTTAAAGATCTCGGCGCTTTAGGTACATTGGACGATTCGAAACCATTACATCGGCCATGACATATGCTCTTCTTTGACATCATATCTTAGTTACACATGCCAATAACTGACCATCAAGCATTCAAACACAACGAAGAACCGAATCACGCCTACCTGTCATTCAATAACTATAGTGAATCAGAAATACTTCCTTTTTAAGAAAAGGTTCCAAATTTACAATCACTGTTGAAGAGTAATTCAAAGTTCCCTCCTAACTGCATGGGAACATGCACGTGCATAGTACTAGTTGAATTTTTGAAGTTTTCAATAAAGCCGTTAAGGCTGTTGTGAGTTGTCCTGGTTTTCAGGCTTTAGCTAACTTATAGCTTTTAGCCGTTGCAGTCTTTATTATATATAGGAGTCTAGTATTTGCTTTCATGTTATGTACTCTCAATTATTCAGAAGTAATAAAAGCAATCTGTGTTAACTTCCTTTTGAGTGTTCATCTTATATTGTTCAGTAAGGTTGAGTGATATTGCCAACACGTGGTATCAGAGCCACTGTGTCAAGATCTGTTATGGCTCAAACTGGAAATGCAAACAATTCAAATGTGAACCCAATTCCTGTATTTAAAGGTGATGGCTACGAGCACTGGGCAGTTCGAATGAGAACCATTTTGAAGTCCAAGGATCTGTGGGAACTAGTTAATCTAGGGATCACAGATCATGGAGAAGATCTTGCTGAAAGAAGGAAAGAAATGAAAAGAGATGCTCAAGCTTTGGCAGTAATCCAACAAGGTGTTCATGACAACTTGTTCTCCAGGATTGCTGCAGCAGATACCTCTCAAGAAGCATGGGATATCCTGCGAATGGAGTTCCAGGGTGATTCTCAAGTGCAGTCAGTTAAGCTGCAAGGTCTAAGGAGGGAATTTGAGAATCTGGTTATGAAAGATAATGAGGCTGTCGGTGACTATTTCTCAAGAGTAATGAGTATAGTCAGTCAACAACGCTCATTTGGAGAAGATGTACCTGATAAAAAGGTTGTAGAAAAGATACTAAGAAGCCTTACTGCTAAGTTTGACTATGTGGTACCCTCCATAGAAGTAGCATATGATTTGACTACTCTTTCTCCTGTGAAACTGATGGGCTCATTGCAGTCACAAGAGGAGAGGTTGAACAGTCGTACTGGAGAAACAAAGATTGGAGAGGTAAGAATGGTTGATAAGGAGAAGTCTGATGAACAAGCTCTTCAGGCTTATCAACCCAACAGAAGGCTATCTTATGAGCAAGGCTCTAGAGGAAGAGGCCGTGGAAATTATAGAGGAAGAGGGAGAGGAAGATCAAGTGATGAAAGGAACAAGGGACCTCAATGTTACCTGTGCAATAGGTATGGTCATGTAAAGAGAGAATGCTGGTTTAATGAAGAAGGACAGGCTCGTGTTGCAGCAAACCCTGATGAAGAAAATGAAGCAAATGATGATACCCCATACCTGTTCATGGCCTTGTGTACAGGTGAATCTGAAAATCCTAGTCTTTGGTTTATTGATTCAGGTTGTTCTAATCATATGACTAGTGTAAAGACTAGTTTTGTGAACCTGGATGAAACATTTAAGCTTGGTGTAAAGCTAGGTGACAAGAAGAATTTGGCTGTTGAAGGTAAGGGTACAATTAAAATTAAGATGTCTAATGGTTCTTTTAAGTTTTTGGATGATGTTTACTATGCTCCTAATCTGGAGTATAATCTAATGAGTGTTGGGCAGCTTATGAGGAAAGGGTACTCACTTCTGTTTGATGACAATGCATGCTCAATTGTTCACAAAGAAACACAAACAGAACTGATGAAAGTACCCTTGGCAGCTAATAACATGTTCCCTCTTGATGCTACTAAAGTCAAAACTAGTAGAGGATCAACAGGGCATGAGGAAACCAAACTGTGGCACTGCAGGTTTGGACATCTTAATGCACAGGCCCTACAACAACTTCACAGTAAACATATGGTGACTGGTCTACCTCAGATGAAAGAAGTTGGTCAATGTGAAGGTTGTGTGTTGGGTAAGATGCACAAGTCACCATTCCAGTCAAGTAACAGAAGAACTACTCAAGCATTAGAACTTGTGCACACTGATGTGTGTGGTCCCATGCCTACTAGAAGTCTTGGAGGTAGCAGGTACTTTGTACTCTTTATTGATGACTATAGCAGAATGACATGGGTTTATTTTATTGAAAAAAAGTCAGAAGTCTTTAGTAAATTCAAGATCTTTAAAGCACTTGTTGAAAAACAAAGTGAAAAGTTTATCAAAACCTTGAGAAGTGATAGGGGAGGTGAGTATTTGTCTCATGAATTTCAATCTTTCTGTGAACTTCATGGTATCAAGAGACAACTTACCACTCCTTACACTCCTGAGTTGAATGGAGTAAGTGAGAGAAAGAATAGATCTGTAGTAGAAAGAGCTCAATGCATGCTTCAAGCCAAGGGCATGCCTAGTTACTTCTGGGCAGAAGCTGTCTCTACTGCAGTTCACATTTTAAATATCTCTCCTACTAAGATTCTAGATGAAAAGACCCCATTACACATGTGGACTGGTAAGAAACCTGATGTTGAAGGGTTAAGGGTATTTGGTAGTATTGCTTATGGGCTCAAACCAGGTCAGTTGAAGCACAAATTTGAGCCTACTGCTGCAAAGTGTATTCTGATTGGTTCATCATACCCATCTCCTGGGTATAGATTGTATAATCCAATAACCAAACAGATTACTAGTAGAAGGGATATTAAATGTTTTGAAGAGATGGCATGGGATTGGTCCAAGGTGATGAATGAAGAAAATAAACACTTATGGGACCTGAGTGTGTTTGATGATTTATTGGAGATGTCAAATGGTGATAGTAGCTCAGATGCTCCAGTTCAAAATGAAGCAACATCATCATCACAACCAGGTGATACTTCTGCAGCTCAAGATAACAGCTCAGGTTCAACTCCTGTAAATGATGAAGCAGGAGTGACAGTTGATGCAGCCTCCTCTCTGATAAAGACCAAATCGCTGAGTGAAGTGTACCAGCAGACTACTCCTATGGAAGATTATATGGTATGTGAATTTGCCCTTAATATTAGTGATCCAATGTTCTTTGAAGATGCAGTTCACAGGAAGGAATGGAGGCTGGCTATGACTGAAGAAATTAAGTCTATTGAGAAAAATGGAACATGGCAATTGGTTGATGATCCTGGAAACAAGAATGTAATTGGTCTGAAGTGGCTGTACAAGACTAAGTTGGGTCCTCAGGGTGAGATTCTCAAATACAAGGCCAGACTTGTGGCAAAAGGGTACTCTCAGAGAAAAGGAGTGGATTTCCAAGATACTTTTGCCCCAGTAGCCAGGTTTGAGACCATTAGAACAGTATTAGCTGTTGCTGCTGCCCAAGGATGGTGGATTTATCAACTGGATGTGAAGTCTGCCTTCCTAAATGGCACACTTGAAGAAGACATTTATGTAGAGCAGCCTCAAGGGTTTGAAGTACAGGGACATGAAACCAAGGTGTACAAGTTGAAGAAGGCCTTGTATGGGCTTAAGCAGGCTCCTAGAGCCTGGTATGCAAGAATAGATGCATTCTTTGTTGATCAGGGCTTTATTAGAAGCTACAGTGAGCCTACATTGTATGTCAAGAAGATAGAAGGCAAAGGTATGATGTATGTATGCCTATATGTTGATGATATAATCTATTCTGGTCCCAACAAGAATCTGTTGATTGAATTCAAGCATAGTATGATGCAAGAATTTGAGATGACAGATCTTGGGTTGCTTAAGTTTTTCTTAGGACTGGAAGTCTACCAGGATGCTCACAGGATCTTTATTAGTCAAAGTAAGTATGCTGAGGAGTTACTTGAAAGATTTGGAATGCTTGGCAGCAAGAATGAAATCACACCAATGAACACAAATGAAAAACACAGGAAAGATGATGGAAGTGAGCCTACAAATGAAGTGGTGTACAGAAGTCTCATAGGTGGGTTGATGTATCTTCAGCATACTAGACCAGATATAAGTTTTGCAGTGAATGTTCTTTCAAGATTCATGCAAGTTCCTTCAAAAAATCATTTTGGTGCTGCCAAAAGAATTCTGAAGTATGTTGCAGGGACTGTAAGATATGGCTTAAGTTACAGAAGAAATCAAGAAGTCAAATTGGTTGGGTACACTGATAGTGACTGGGCAGGTTGCTTAGATGACAGGAAAAGTGTTACAGCTTATGCTTTTACAGTTGGAAGTGGTGTAATCTCATGGTGCACCAAGAAACAGAACTCTATTGCTTTGAGCAGCACTGAAGCAGAGTATATTTCAGCAACTAGTGCAACTTGTCAGGCTGTGTGGTTGAGGAGGATTCTGGAGGATCTTAATATGGTTCAAGATGAAGCTACAGTCATATGGTGTGACAGCAAGTCTGCAATTCATTTATCTAAAAATCCAGTTCTTGATGGGAAGACAAAGCATATTGAACTAAAGCATCATTTCATTAGAGACATGGTGAGTCAGAAGAAGGTTAGTCTGGAGTTTTGTGCAACTGAAGAACAGGTAGCAGATGTGCTTACAAAGGCTGTGAACAAGGAGAAGTTTGTCAAGTTCAGATGGATGATGGGAATAAGGGACTTTGAATTAAGGGAGGGTGTTGAAGAGTAATTCAAAGTTCCCTCCTAACTGCATGGGAACATGCACGTGCATAGTACTAGTTGAATTTTTGAAGTTTTCAATAAAGCCGTTAAGGCTGTTGTGAGTTGTCCTGGTTTTCAGGCTTTAGCTAACTTATAGCTTTTAGCCGTTGCAGTCTTTATTATATATAGGAGTCTAGTATTTGCTTTCATGTTATGTACTCTCAATTATTCAGAAGTAATAAAAGCAATCTGTGTTAACTTCCTTTTGAGTGTTCATCTTATATTGTTCAGTAAGGTTGAGTGATATTGCCAACAATCACAACCAACAAAAACACAGACTTTCACATAAATTATAATCAAATTCACAAAATACATATAATATACCACAATTGACCATTCATATAATGCTAATAATCTAGTTACATTCATCAATGAACAACCTTTCTTGATATCCATTTAGATCTTATAAAAACAACTCATTTCATAATATCAATGAGAAATTCTAGCATAAATCATTTAAAGCAAAAATGGAAAATAAAAATTTACTAAAATAAATAAATAAATAAATAAATAATAATAATAATAATAATAATAAATAAACTTTGTAAAATAATAAAAAAATTATTCAATCACTTAAACATCCATCATCTTTATAAAAGTTCATAACTAGACTAAAATTAAAAAGATATATAATAATAATAATAATAATAATAATAATAATAATAATAATAATAATAATAATAAATAATAATAAATAATAAATAATAAATATAAAATTGTAATAACTTCTGTGACAAATATATTAGCACAAAACCAAACAAACAATCAAGAATTATCCTAAATTCATTAAAATAAAAATCCCAAAAAAATGGCTTAAACCCAGCAGAGATCAGGTCAAATCTTGGATGAAAAACACAAATGTAGAAACAAAAACAGAAAAAGAAACAAACCCATGAAGCAAAAACAGCAACAAAACATAAAGATCGGGTCAAGTTACCTGATTTAAGACGTAAGTTTGTTGATCCAACAAATTTGCATAAGAAATCAAGATTTAGACAATTATGGATACAAATTTGATGAAAAAACTGTAACAAAAGATTGACTTTGGAGAATAATATTAAGGGTTTGTTTATTAGGGAAGAAATTGAGAGATTATTATTATTATTATTGTTAAAGAATGAGGAATTGGGATGAGAATTAGAAAGCAAATTTTGGGAAGGAAAGAAACCGCTTAAACCCCTGTGAGGGTAGTTTGGTAATTAAGTGGTGGTGTGAAGGGTGTGATGGTAATTTCGGGGTGGGTAGTTTGTGAGATTGGAGAAGGGTAGAATGGTAATTTGGTGGTGGTTAAAGGGTGAAGAGGTGGGTGGTTTTGACACGTGTGGGGAATGGGGATTTTATGAGAGTGTAATTTTTGTTGGGTTGAGTTTGTTTGAATGAGGTTAATGATCGTGTTATATTGTTTTCAATGGTGATGATAAGTGATTAATTGTTAAAGAGATTGTTTTTGACACATTTGGATCCCTGGCTTCTGAGGCATTACGGTTTCTAAAACGAGTGCATAAGGTGGTCCACAGTGACTCACAGAGCCATAAGAACCAAGGGTTTGTGTTTAGCAGGATAGGCTTAACGATTCAAAAGGAGATAGCGACGCAGCTTGTTGCCCGCTTACCCACCATCTAAATGTAACTTGTTTCATATTTGAAATTAACTTTTGCTGTTGTATTTCTGATCATAAACATCGTATATGGATGTATAGGATAGTAAGAGATGCAAAGAATTCTTGAAGGAGGTAGAGAAGAGAACACCTCAAATATGATGTGTTTAGTCATTAAAGGTATATATATATTTTTCCAATAATATGATGGTTCCTTTTTATATCGCTGAAAACACAATGACAAATTACATAATCAAAGGTAGATGGGTAACACTAACAAGTTGCGCTGTCACCCCTTTCTACGCAGCGAGTATATCAAATGGGTTTATATTCAAAGAGAAAATAAACGTTCATTTTTTTTCTATTGTAGTTTGTTTGATTTAATCTTATGCATGCTTCAAATATTTTAAGTTGAAAATGGACATTGCTTTTCTAACTTTCAAGTGAGAAGTCTGTTTTGAACTATTGATGGATGGTGTAAAAGACTTTGATCGTAGAACAGTTTGATTAAACTAACTAAAATATTATTTAAGAGCAATCAAGTTGTTTATTTGTTTCTCAAAGAAATTAAAGAAACAAAATACGTATTGATAGATAGAATATAATCAAAGAAACAAACAAAATAGATCGCGTGGCCTAATGGATAAGGCGCTCGCCTCCGGAGCGGGAGATTGTGGGTTCGAGTCCCACCGTGATCGATCATTTTATTTTTAAAATTTCTAAATTATATTTGCCATTAATAGTTGTCATGTTACTTAAGTTTTGTAATTGGCAATTGTGTTGAAATACTCAATGTATACTTGAAGGTTAGTTAAGATGATTAGGCACGCTAAGGACGAGAGGTTAGGTGGATGGGTGAAGAAGTTAGCTCGCTAGTGTATATTTGCAATGAATATCGATAACATTAAACTAAAATGGTGTTCATAGTTATCTCAAGATGCAGTGGCGAAGCTTGACCCGAAGGTTCGGGGGTCGGAAGTCACTAATTTCGGGGGGTCGAAAACCAGTTTCGGGGGGTTGAAAACCAGTTTCGGGGGG
This sequence comes from Ambrosia trifida, assembly GCA_028751855.1. Taxonomy (NCBI): domain Eukaryota; kingdom Viridiplantae; phylum Streptophyta; class Magnoliopsida; order Asterales; family Asteraceae; genus Ambrosia; species Ambrosia trifida. Next base: position 2,659,741 of record CM054126.1, on the reverse strand, counting down.
TCGAAACCCTATATTTTCAAAATTTTCTATGCGAATACTATATAATCGGAACTTCTGTGCGAAAATCCGGGGGGTCGGCCGCCCCTCCCCGCCCCTACTATGCTGCACCACTGTCAAGATGCATACTTGAAACTAGAGTTAATAGTAGTAGTAATGTATAAATTTCTTCCTAGTGAAGATCGTAGAAAAACCATTAGATGATTTACTGGAGAAGTTGGCCTTATACATTTATGGTACTACCGTACTAAGGAGTAAGGAGACTGTGTAGAATATGTTCATAGCTACGCATAACCAAGGTCAATGTGACTTATCATTCCATGTGTTTTCAAGGATTACATTCGTAATGATTGATGATGGAACACAAATAAAGATCTAGGGGTCGGTTATTGTATAAATGGGCTTTATCATGTTAAAGTTGAGAGGTGAAGGAAACCAAACAAAAAAGTGGCGGCATTTCTGTAATTCCATCCATCTCACAAACAAAAGCGCTGCAAAATGGGGGCATTACTCTATGAACTTCAATTATCTTGAGTAATAATATAATTTGAGTAATAATATAATTACCCTAGTACAGTGTTCCGTTTTTTTTTTTTTTTTTTGCCACCAAAACTTCGATCAATTAGGAAACACACAATCTGAAAAACCCTATGAACTTCAAATCTAATAATCATACAGATTTGTGAAGCTCCAATTAATCAAACATTCAGATTCGCAAACAACGCTTCAATAGAACGATAGAAGACTTGTAGTACAAAGAATGAACAACATATCCAGGTATGTGCTCATTTAATGCTCAAAGTATGGACATTAGAATAGACAATGAGCTAACTTCTAATGTTAAAAGTGTTAAACCAAACGAAACCAAACGAAGAGAATAGAAATGAGTATGGAAAGACATGGATTGAAAACTAAACCATATCGAGAATCCACAAGCTAAGATGAACTAATATTACTAATATCAAAGTCCGGGAGAAAGTCATTTAGGTGTTTGAGGCCCTACACGTAGTCCAGGTCCGGACCGAAAACCCTGCTATTTCGTAAGATGTGGTCCTGTAGCTTCCCATACTGAGATCTCAACGCCAAAGCGTAAACAACAACGTCATGAGCTCAAAACCTCCCAAGCGCATCGGTAAGGACGCAAAACGCCACTAGAGGTCACCTAAGGACGGGCACCACATACAACTGTCTTCAATGGCTTCCCAAAGGCCATTATCAAAACGAGATACCGGATCATCCATCAAAGGGGGTTGGCATGTCCGTAACTCGAAAAGCAACTTGGCGACTCCCATATAGGACCTAAGAAAGGAAGAGTTTCATAAGGTTGACCACACACGAGACTTTCCGCCCCCACCAACTCCTTGATAAAGCAGGTATCTCGACTAACAGCCTATCCTAGGAGTCTCACGCCTCTCTCCTGTCTACCAATCCCACTGGAAAAAAGTCCATCCCTAACCTTCACCCCATTACAAGTCGGCCAAAAAACCTATATTTTCTTTATATTAAGTTTAAGCCCATGGGTGGCCCCTCCGAGCTGATGATGTCTAGGGCTTTGCGGCCTCAGTGGCATCACCAATAACACTCCCATTATCCAGGTAGCAAGCATGAAATGGGATGTTACAATTTTCCTGCACTTGGAGAACAAGAGGGTGTAAGGAAAGGGCGAAAAGGAAGGGCCCTATGGGTCCCCCTGCTGAACTCCATTAGTAGCCTCTATACAGTCATTACTAACATACAACCTAGCTGGTTGGGCGTAAAGGAACTGAACCCACAGATAGATCAATAGATAGATATATAGACAGACAGACAAGTAGGCAGACAGATAAGCAGATAGATAAATAGTAAACGTTGATGAACCTCTCAAAGAAGGGTTGTGTGGTCAATCATATTGAAGGTGTTAGAGAAGTCCACTGTGAGCAAAACCAAGGATCAATCTGTGTGAAATCAGTTTAGGAACTTGTTCATGTTATGAAGCATCGCATTTGCCCCATTGGGGATCCCGGCCACTCCAAATTGAAAAATCCCCCAAGTACTGAGCCATCTCCTTCCCAACCTTCTTCATAGCTACTTTACAAACCAACTTTCGCCAGATAGCCCCTTAAGCAATGGGCCGAATTCCATTATCCGACTTTAATAAAGGGGTAAATGGACTGAAGCAATAAACTCTGTGAGCACTTTGGGGCACAACCCCCAGTCGTAAGTTGACGACCTCAGCGATAGCTGAGAGCAAACTGTTGGAAGTCACCGACCCGTCACCACTATAAGCATACAACATGTGTTGAGCCCGCATCCCGTCCCTCCTGCAAGAAGTCACTTTAGAAAAAGGATCTGATGCATATGTGCACACAGTCACCATCCACAGTTAAAGCAAGCTGGGCGACTGAACTAGAAGGTAGGGGCGGAGGCGGCACCACTGGATGAGTATCAATAAGGGCTTTCATGGTTGAATCCCAAAGGGGGCAATCTCACTTGAACACAACACCTTGCCTGCAGCTGTGAAATAACCATCCCTAACTTTCAAAAGGCATTGTTCAATATTGGGGCTCATTTCAGTACCCCCATCCGCTCTTTCTTCCTCCCTAGAAAAAACATTCTCCCCCAAGTTATCAAAGAGAGAAAGAACCAAATATGCAAACTCGAACCCATACTTCCACACTGCAAGAGCTTGCTGGATGCTACTACACTGCAAAAAAGTTTCTATACCCTAACCTATACTCCTGCCTAGTGGACGGTTTGACCACCCGTAGGATACAACGCGACAACAATAGTAGTTAGTTTGTCCCAACTTTCAACTAAGCCCGGTGAAGCCACTAATTTGCATAAAGTGCATGTCAAGTCCGGGCTAAAAGCCAAACGGCAACTTGGGGGACTTTCAACATACAAGTAACAAATTATGTTCCACAAAATCATAACAAGGTGGTTGTGGGTTACAATATTCATATCAAAGTTATGAAATAAGTAAGCCCAAAGCTACGTCGTAATTAGGTACGAAGATAATGTTGATCGAGTTTGGACTTTCGACACACTAGACACAAAAACAACTTTCAACATTGGTTCCCTAATAAAAGAAATATTGAGTGACTACATGGAATTTTAAAGTGAAAATGCATATAAAATATCCTTTCGAAAACACGTTTCAAGGTAGTCAAAGAACTTTTTTTCCTCAAAAAATGAATAATTATTATCGATTATAATAAAAGTCTACGCTTTCATGTATTACTTATTTCCTTTCATTAAAACAAAATACGAAAGTTACATTACAATAGAAGGTAGATGGGCAACAAGCTACGTCGCCACCCCTTTTTGAAAAGCGAACCCTAGTCTACCAAAGTTGTACTTTTTGCCATAGGTCACGCGTTGTGGCCGCGACATCTAAATTGTTTATGGGTGGAGACAGGTCATGTTATGCATTAACTATATAAAAATGTACAATAACTCGATTTTATACTGTCAAATAAAAACGTTTTATACTTGAGCCGACTCGTTTCTGAACACAATTTATGCTATAAATTTGTGGTTGATGTCGAACTTGGTATGTTTTTATCTGTTTGTATGCGCTGAGGGACTAATGTTGTACTAGAAAAATAAAGGATCTGTAGCAGTTCATGAAGCTAAGAAGGACTAAGAGCGTGTTTGGGATTGCGTTTTGAAAACGCAGATAATCAGTTTTTTAGACTATCAAAACGTAATAATCTATAAACAGCTCCACCCCTGCTTTTTTTTAAAACGCATAATCTATTTTAAATAATCAATCCCAAACACCCCTAATTATGCATATATGTGATTGTTGGGCTCATTTACTGGACGGAAGATGGTGATGGGCTAAAACTGTTGCTGGGCCAAGCATGTTGCAGATGGGCTCATACAGGTTGGATTTATGTCGATGTGCACATTAGGTTTTAAGTATAAAAATATTCGATCGTCTGATTTGCTTATTCAGTCAAGTTTCGGAAGGATTCCCTCTCTAGAAAGTTTTGTTTCCGGGTATGCATATGGTATAGATTTCTATGTAAAACCAATTGTACCTAGGTTCCGGACACCACGTTATTGATTTTTTTTTTTTTTTTGATTAAAGAATAGTTGCACCGATGACAAACTAAGGCAATTTCTTAAAGAGAATTCCAAATTCCCAATTCTTTTTATTCTAGTTATTACATGATCATATTGTTAAAACTATAAAATCATAATATAAGCATTCGGAGCAAATCAATAATCATCAAACATGAGCCTTGCGAGCAAGTCAATAATCTATACATATAATAAACCAAAGCCATTTTAATGACATGGCACTCAAAGAGACATTCTCTTCCTTGAGTGTGCCATATGTCATCCCATGTGGCATTGAGATATTTTAGGAAAAAAATAATTTAAAAACAAAATTTGATTTTTCACCCTCATGTTTCCTCCTATAAATTTTAAACGTTAATATCTTTAATATACGAGATCTTTTAAAGAAAAAAATTACACCAAATTAACGAGCGTTTTATTATCTTTCCAACGAGTACCATAGTGCTATATAAAAACGGAGAAAAAACGACTATTTTTTGTATCCCGACAGCTATTGTATCAGGTTTGGAATTAGTTTAAAAAAAATTGTGGGTTTGGGTCGGGCCTGAGATTAGGTGATACCCGACCTAATTACCTTTTTTTTATATTAGAATATTATAACTTATGGCAGAGATTTGTTTAAAATAATAATAATAATAATAATAATAATAATAATAATAATAATAATGTATAGACAAGTCACTAATTATGTTTAAATCAGTAAATATGAATTTTTTTTTCAACCAGAGCCGAATAGGTTAATAGAGTTATACGTTGTTTTAAGTTAGGTATCAATATTAGTATGTTAGAGTTGTACATTTGTTTAATCTTTATGATAACTGTTAATATTAGAGTTACATTAAAGTTCTATATTCTTTTAGGTTAGGTGTTAGCATTGGAGTTGTACATTGTTAATTTGTTTTAGGTTAGATATTAATATTAGAGTTATACATCAGTCTATTCATATGTAAAATTGATGTATCATATTAAATTTCTCAACCCGGGACGCTCCCGGGGTATAATCTAGTTTTAAATATTTAAAGTGTTTGAAAACAAGCCTCGTGATTGTCTCAATCTAAGGGCCAACTAAAAGCTTTTCTAAATCTACAAGGTTCTCGATGTCATTGTAATCACTAAAGCATGGTTTCAGCATGGAGCTAAGTTAAAGGAGGCATTAGAGGAGACTTTGTTTCGAGTTTAAAATTCAGATGCAAATAGTGTGTACAATCGTAGTATGCTGTTTGATGTACTATTTGTGGCATGTTTAGCATCTTGCTATGGGATCCGGTGGTTGTAACGGCGACACGCTAAATTCTACACACGTTAATACCACCACGCTAAACGTATTTCTTAGTCCATTTGTTTTGGGAAAATGTCTGATTTTGCATAGGGGTTTTGATCTGTGAATTTTTAAAGCATTCTAACGGTTGACTTTAAATTTGCATTTTCAAACACACTGCATCCTGACTTTCTTTGTAACTTCATTTTAAAATTATACTTTTTAGACATTCAGCCTCAATGATGCAACAGCTTGAGGATGCAGACAACTTATCGCTATGCATTATAGCGGTATAGAGGTGCCGAAGGGTGTCAAGGTGGAGCTACAGGATCGCAGTAAACACCACGCCGCTAAACTTTCAGCAACCATGACACAACGCCTAACAACGTGTCCCATTAATAAAGGTTTCACATCAACTAAAGATGAGCAATTGGTACGGAATCATTTAGTATTTTTTTCGTTTGTCAAAATTGGTACCGATGCTCATGTTTTGTGATTTTCGGTACCAGTTCAGTAGAATATTGGTACAATGTTAGTCCCCGCTAGGGGTGTAAATGACACGTAGCGGCTCGAGAGCTACCCAGGATCGGTTGGGAAAAAAGCCCGAACGAGCCGAGCCTTAACGAGCCCGAGCTCAAGCCCAAGCCTGAAATATGGCTCGTTTAGTTATCGAGACCGAGCTCGAGCCCTAGATACAAAGCTCGATTGGGCTCGCGAGCCTAAACATTATTATAAGTTATTTATATATCTCTTATAATTTATAGCCCACATCTCCAAAGCCCAAGTCCTTATTTCATAGGCTCATTTAATAACACTCGCGAGCCGAACTTTTGAGATCTCGAGCGGAGCTTTGAGCTCTTTTGAGATTGTTCTCAAATCACCTCGAGCTGAGCTCAAGCTTTTGATTTTGCTAGCAAGCCGAGCTCGAGCTTCATAAAACCATAACGAGCCGAGCTCAAGCCCAACCAGGCTCGGGCTCGGCTCGTTTACACCCCTAGTCCCCGCATTCAACAACACACGTTGACAACTTAACAAGACTGAGTATTGTTAAATGCATATATATTAACTTCATTAAAATTAAAAAAACAATCAAAAAAATAATAATTAAAAATAAAAAAACCAGCAAATAAAATCACAAATTTTGTAACAATGTGAGATAGAATTTAGTAGACAAACAGATAACAAAAACTGTTCATCTGTGGATACCATCTCTACGGTTGTCTGGCCGCTGCCTAATTATTTTTAAATTAAAAAATAATCAGGCTTTTAATCTACGCATTGTTGTGTGTAAACAGAGTAATTATTATATAACAAAATATACACTCTATTCACAATCAAATACAACAAATGCTGCAATTAAAATAATAATAATAAAAAAGAACAAGATCCAAAATTGAAATTTAAAAAAAAAAAAAAAAGGCTCATATCAAGTGTAGATTAAGAGATCTCTGTCATCGCAAAACATTACAAAACAAAAACAAAAGCCCAATAACTTGTTTGGTATGCCATTAAAGCCATCTATGTACGGAAATACAAAAGAGGCGGCATTAAGTTGATTGGGTTTGGTTGTTTTTGATCTGTGAATATGTTGCTAGAGTCCTCTCTCTTTATAATCACAGCCCGTGTGTTTTATGAACCATAGTAAATTAGTTAATAATAAATAACAAATTGTTAGATAGAAAGAGATACAGAAGGGTATGGAAGATGAGAGATGATTGATGAGAAATACAGCCTGTGAATGGAAGTGGTTGGTTTATATATGGATGGGCGCTATGTGTTAGTGATTTAGGGTTTTCAAGAAGTGTTTTAGGGGGGAGAAGCGACGTCGTTTAATGAACTTTAAAGTTTTTAATTAAACAAAATGTTAAAAAGAAAATAAAATTATTTTGTAGATAAAAAAGGAAATAAAAGCGTGGTGGATATCGTTTCGGACATAAAAGCGTTGGGATACATTTGGTTTACGAGTAGATGTAAAAAGGGGTTTATGGGTTGGAAGGACTGGCATAGTTTTAATTTTGATGTAATGTAAATTTTGGTGTAGGGGTCTCCGTCTTGGAGATTTTCCCGTCGTTTTGTTGTGTTTTAATGAAAGTTGCCTTCCAAAATGTAACACCCCAACCGATGGCGGAATCATCGAGGTGCCACGTAGTGACGATTGTTCAAAAGCTCATGGTACTAAAATGTAAATATTATTGAATAATCAAAATTGTCTTACATGGAAATGGAAAATACATTGTCTAAATGAAATGTAAATATTGAAATAACTGAATTAAAATAAGGCACTAAATGTCTCTTGCTAAAGCACTAGATCAAACTGCACCTGAAACATGTACAAAAATAGGTTTGGTCAACATATGAAATGTTGGTGAGCATTCCTAGATTTGATATATATAGTAGGTTAAAAAGTTATACAATTCAAGTGCAAGCTACAGTGCAAATATGTAAACCATGTATCAAACAAATGAGCGAAATCAACCCTGTGACTGTATAATGTACTGTATGAACTGTAGTGTACTTATCCAACAAATGGATAATAACTTAACAATGGCCACGGATTCTCCGATGAAAAAGGGGGAGAATCAATCTAGGCGGGTTGTCAATCCAAATAGCGCTATCCAATGTTAAGGTCGGCTTGTACCATGTTAATGATTTCACTAAGTACAAATGTAATCCACATGTAATGTCTAAGCATAAAGCACGTTGTAAGCAATGCACATAGTACTAGAATTGTATTGTAAAAATGTAAACTTGTATTTGAAATTGTAATAGTGTACATGTAACACCCCAAAAATGTATAAAAGCAAAAAGGGGTAGGAATACTCACAGTTCACGTAGTAACTTGAAATTGAAAATGGACAACGAAATATGCGTTGGAAATTATCTCAAAGTATCAACCTAAAGTAATTGATAATGTGTAAGTGAAATAACTCTAGGATGCATGTATTTCTAGGGCTTCGAATTGGGGATAAACGTTTATTTGATTAATAATAAATTGTTTGATAATTAAGAGAAATTTGGTAAATATATAAACAAAAGTCTTTTTGTAAATTTTAAATTGAATATAGTCACAACATAAGGTTTTGAGTATGAAAATAATTTTTATAAAATTATTTTCTTGAAAATAGAATATTTAATCTAATTATTTCAAATTGTCAAAATATGACTTTAATATCTAAAAATATTAAAATCAAAGAATTTCAGAATTAAAAATTGTATTTCAGTTCCAAATGAATAGAAATAATTTATGTAAAATTTTGGTACAAAAATATTGTAAAATGAATTTATTATGAATTATTTATGATTAAAACTAACAAAAATTAATTAAAAATATAAAATAAACGGTTTTTCTGAAATAAAAATATTTTCTGGAATGTTTAAGGATGTACAAGTTTAGAATAATTTTTGTGAGATTTAATAAAATCGTTTAGATATTTTTATAGAATTTAATAAATATAAATGAATAAACTTGTATTATTAATATTATATATTAAATAAATTATTTTTGAAAAACTAAAAATTGGATGATGAACTTTGTCGGTGGAATAGCATAAAATAAATTTCGTAGAATTTACAAAATAGTTTTAGTATTTTAAAACTAATTTTAAAAAGATTACATAGATTAATTATCAAGATAAAGTGCAAAAATACTTTGTGGCTCATGGGGATCGAACCTGGGCCATAGGCCGGTTCATTGATTCTAGCCAATACTCTGTTACCAACTGATCTATGTGATCAGTTGGTGATAATTTTTGTTCTGAAATGTTTTTAACTCGTGTCTTTTGAGTATTATCCCCAATTACATATGAGCCCTAGATACTTAATTCAACCAAAAACGATCTGAATAATAAAATTAATTATAGGGTTTTTGATAAGTATCCAAAGGCGACCTTAAAACACCTAAGAGTCGAAGTAAAGCAATACCTTATGATGGCTAATTCAAACGACCAAGACTCGCACTTAAACGCATCAAAAACGCACGAATGTTTGTTTGTAAGTGAATGATGTTATAGGGGTTATGCAAATCGGCGATGTAGGAGTGTGTGGGTTGTTTTAATTGTGATATAACACTCGTTTTATAGTGATTAGTAATTGGGTTCAAGCTCGGTCAAAACCGAGCCATAAGACTTTAATTAAAGCTGAAATCACGCAAATTAAAGACCAAGGATGGAAGGTTTGACTCGACGAGGGCCGGACGTCGTGTAATCATGCCATTAATTCGCGTTTGAAAGCTAATTTGGAAGGTTGACCAAACTGTGGTCCTTGGCTGGTCACGCGTGCAGCAGAGAGGAGGAGAGGGTCAGACGCAAGATGATATATATAAATAATGCTTCTTATAAAAACACAAAGTGCCTCATGGTCCAGTGGTTAGTGGCGTGTGATGTGTGTTGAGGATGGCCCGGGTTCGAGCCTCAGGTGGAGCCACGTTTTTTTTTTTTTTTTTTTTTAACAGCTTAAGGGAGGGGAAGGAAGTGATGGGCTTGGGCCGGAATTCTGGTGGGCCGAGGCATTCGTGGGCTGTGATCCTTGGGCTGCATGTTACAAAGAGTGAAAGGAGGGTTTGGGCTTGGGATTTGATTGGGTTTAAAGAGAGGGTGGGTTGATTTGTGTTGTGGGCTTAACAATAATGAACAAATCTTATTATTATTATTATTATTATTATTATTATTATTATTATTATTATTATTATTATTAATAAAAAATATATATATATATATATAATGAAAAAGTGACGGATGTCACAGCATCCCCTACTTTTAGAAACTTCGTCCCGAAGTTATTAGAAACGTAGGATTATGGATGCTTGGGTAAAAATTAAGATAACTGTAGTTTGGAAATTTTGAGTTAAGGCACGACGTGATTTATAGGTAACAAAGAGAATTGTTTCGAATGATTTGGGTAAGGGGTTTGATAGGTGTGAGTTAAGGATTAGGTTCGTCTCGAATAGTAAGGAAAAATAAGAATCTAGTAAATCACTAAATTTCAAGTTTTAGGAATCCTATGATAATGTACGGGTTGGTTGACTATAGAAAGACCAAATGAACTATCAAGTAACTAGAGTTTGTTCTTGGTCCGACTTCCAGTCTCACTTTCAATGCATCATTAGTGCTTGTATACAGGGTGTACCGCAGCTAACCCACCACACCTTTGATACCTTGAAAACGTACTGAACGCCTTTCCAAAAACTCTAATAGAATTTCACACTACTCTAATGTACCTGTAAATTCATGATTACGTTCTGGACCGGAATCATCAATTTACCTTACATTAAAGTTTTGCGTCCTTCTATGACCCCACCGATTGTTGAGCAGGTTCGATAGCCTCCACCAGCCGTGGAGTAGGTTGTAGGGCCTCTCCCGACTGTTTGAAAAGGCATAGCGACCTCTACCAATCGTTGAGTATGTTCAATAGCCTCTACCAGTCGTGGAGCAGGTTGTAGGGCCTCTCCCGACTGTTGAAAAAGGCCTGATGACCTCTATTAAGTGCAGCAATTATTATTCACATAGATTGCAATTTGATAGCAAATTTATGCAAGCAAGTTTGTAAGTACTACAACCATTAAGTGTAAGTGTTATCATGAATAATTAAATGTTGTACGAGTATCATGAATAATTAGATGTTCAATGAATAGTCAAGTTAAAGGAAAAATCAAGTTTCATATAATAAGCAATGATGTTTTCTTAGAAAAGCTCTGTAAAATCAAGTATCAAGTCTAAACGTTTCAAATAAATGTAAGTGTACGATAACGTAACCAATATGATAGATTACCAATTTGTGTTCGTACATAATAGCATGCAAGGGAATCTCTAGATGTTATATGCCTATGAGTATGTCATAATTGGGTACAAAATGATAATAAGATCAAGAAAATGAAAACACGAGTATCATGAATAATTAAATGTACAGTGAATAGTCAAATTAAGGGAAAATCAAGTTTCATAAACAATGATGTTTTGGAAAAATCCTGTAGAATCAAGTATCAGGTTTTTTTGTAGTTTGATTAGCATGGGTAACTAGCTCATGTGTGAGAAGGTGAAGGACATGAATTTAGTTCTTGAGAGGATGATGAAAAATTTTTGAAGCAGAATCAAGGTTGTGAGAGATGGTGAATGTGAAGGTAGTTGATAAAGAGTTTATTTTATAGTAAGGAGATTATATAGCAGTGTAAATTTTGGGGTTTGGATCAAAGGTTATAATCAAGTGTATAAGAAAACATGATTGTGGTATATGCAAAATATTGTAAAAATTTGAACAAGTTGAAAATGGGTGAGTGTTGATGGAAAATCTAAAGATTAGATATTATTCCAAATAAATATTTTCAAAATTTGGTTTTGTACATAAGGCAAAAGTTGTTAAATAGTACAAGCTAAGTAGGCTTTGTAATAGTTTAAAAACATTATATAGAAAATCGTTTGTTACGTCAATAAATAATCAATTGAATTTAAGTTCGAGGAAAATATGTACTTTGTAAAGTTGCTAGGTAATACAACTAGTTTTAGAAATCTTTAGTTTGTGCTAAAGTATGAGGTTATAGTTTTTAAAATAAATAACATGTGGAGAAAAGAAATAATATGATTTGGGTAGGGTGTTGAATATTTAAAAAAAATGGCTAAGAGGGTAAGGTGAAGTGTGATTGTGAAATCCATAGATGGTTATGAAAGTATGAACTTGTAAACAATATATGAAAATCATGATATATAGGATATTGTTTATGAAAGGAGAGAGTATTATTGTAAAACTTGCATAAATGCTTGGAGTGCCCTTGTCTAGCTGTAAAGCCCAACAAGAACGTTGACTTTTCAAAGGAGTTTGAACCCAACGGTGATCAAAGAAGACATGCTTTAGCCTATAAGTGGACACTCACTCCAGGAATCCCCAGGTAAGCATAACAGGTCCGTAAATGGATTTATGCGCTATGCTTGCCTATGCCAGAAAACCCAGTGTACAGGCGTCCACCCTTCCAGATTGCACGTGTCCTCATCACACTCATTAAAGTTCAACAACTTTGAAGGAACAAAAGTAAGAGTAGGCATTATGCCTAAGAGTGTCTTCATGAAAGGTACTGTCCCTGTTCCATGATGATGTAGACTTTCCACTCCCTGTAGGACACCATCTCTATGCACCATGATGAAGGATGAAAAGAATGGAGAGAGAGAAAAAGGGAAAGATGAAAGAAGTAAAGTAGAGGGAAATGAGGGGTGGGGTAGTTTAAGAAATATTATGCATGAAAGTTGAAGTCCGGTTATAGTCTAGGCCATTTTATCTAATAACCTAGTTCCCTATAACCATGGCTCTGATACCAATCTGTAACACCCCAACCGATGGCGGAATCATCGAGGTGCCACGTAGTGACGATTGTTCAAAAGCTCATGGTACTAAAATGTAAATATTATTGAATAATCAAAATTGTCTTACATGGAAATGGAAAATACATTGTCTAAATGAAATGTAAATATTGAAATAACTGAATTAAAATAAGGCACTAAATGTCTCTTGCTAAAGCACTAGATCAAACTGCACCTGAAACATGTACAAAAATAGGTTTGGTCAACATATGAAATGTTGGTGAGCATTCCTAGATTTGATATATATAGTAGGTTAAAAAGTTATACAATTCAAGTGCAAGCTACAGTGCAAATATGTAAACCATGTATCAAACAAATGAGCGAAATCAACCCTGTGACTGTATAATGTACTGTATGAACTGTAGTGTACTTATCCAACAAATGGATAATAACTTAACAATGGCCACGGATTCTCCGATGAAAAAGGGGGAGAATCAATCTAGGCGGGTTGTCAATCCAAATAGCGCTATCCAATGTTAAGGTCGGCTTGTACCATGTTAATGATTTCACTAAGTACAAATGTAATCCACATGTAATGTCTAAGCATAAAGCACGTTGTAAGCAATGCACATAGTACTAGAATTGTATTGTAAAAATGTAAACTTGTATTTGAAATTGTAATAGTGTACATGTAACACCCCAAAAATGTATAAAAGCAAAAAGGGGTAGGAATACTCACAGTTCACGTAGTAACTTGAAATTGAAAATGGACAACGAAATATGCGTTGGAAATTATCTCAAAGTATCAACCTAAAGTAATTGATAATGTGTAAGTGAAATAACTCTAGGATGCATGTATTTCTAGGGCTTCGAATTGGGGATAAACGTTTATTTGATTAATAATAAATTGTTTGATAATTAAGAGAAATTTGGTAAATATATAAACAAAAGTCTTTTTGTAAATTTTAAATTGAATATAGTCACAACATAAGGTTTTGAGTATGAAAATAATTTTTATAAAATTATTTTCTTGAAAATAGAATATTTAATCTAATTATTTCAAATTGTCAAAATATGACTTTAATATCTAAAAATATTAAAATCAAAGAATTTCAGAATTAAAAATTGTATTTCAGTTCCAAATGAATAGAAATAATTTATGTAAAATTTTGGTACAAAAATATTGTAAAATGAATTTATTATGAATTATTTATGATTAAAACTAACAAAAATTAATTAAAAATATAAAATAAACGGTTTTTCTGAAATAAAAATATTTTCTGGAATGTTTAAGGATGTACAAGTTTAGAATAATTTTTGTGAGATTTAATAAAATCGTTTAGATATTTTTATAGAATTTAATAAATATAAATGAATAAACTTGTATTATTAATATTATATATTAAATAAATTATTTTTGAAAAACTAAAAATTGGATGATGAACTTTGTCGGTGGAATAGCATAAAATAAATTTCGTAGAATTTACAAAATAGTTTTAGTATTTTAAAACTAATTTTAAAAAGATTACATAGATTAATTATCAAGATAAAGTGCAAAAATACTTTGTGGCTCATGGGGATCGAACCTGGGCCATAGGCCGGTTCATTGATTCTAGCCAATACTCTGTTACCAACTGATCTATGTGATCAGTTGGTGATAATTTTTGTTCTGAAATGTTTTTAACTCGTGTCTTTTGAGTATTATCCCCAATTACATATGAGCCCTAGATACTTAATTCAACCAAAAACGATCTGAATAATAAAATTAATTATAGGGTTTTTGATAAGTATCCAAAGGCGACCTTAAAACACCTAAGAGTCGAAGTAAAGCAATACCTTATGATGGCTAATTCAAACGACCAAGACTCGCACTTAAACGCATCAAAAACGCACGAATGTTTGTTTGTAAGTGAATGATGTTATAGGGGTTATGCAAATCGGCGATGTAGGAGTGTGTGGGTTGTTTTAATTGTGATATAACACTCATTTTATAGTGATTAGTAATTGGGTTCAAGCTCGGTCAAAACCGAGCCATAAGACTTTAATTAAAGCTGAAATCACGCAAATTAAAGACCAAGGATGGAAGGTTTGACTCGACGAGGGCCGGACGTCGTGTAATCATGCCATTAATTCGCGTTTGAAAGCTAATTTGGAAGGTTGACCAAACTGTGGTCCTTGGCTGGTCACGCGTGCAGCAGAGAGGAGGAGAGGGTCAGACGCAAGATGATATATATAAATAATGCTTCTTATAAAAACACAAAGTGCCTCATGGTCCAGTGGTTAGTGGCGTGTGATGTGTGTTGAGGATGGCCCGGGTTCGAGCCTCAGGTGGAGCCACGTTTTTTTTTTTTTTTTTTTTTTAACAACTTAAGGGAGGGGAAGGAAGTGATGGGCTTGGGCCGGAATTCTGGTGGGCCGAGGCATTCGTGGGCTGTGATCCTTGGGCTGCATGTTACAAAGAGTGAAAGGAGGGTTTGGGCTTGGGATTTGATTGGGTTTAAAGAGAGGGTGGGTTGATTTGTGTTGTGGGCTTAACAATAATGAACAAATCTTATTATTATTATTATTATTATTATTATTATTATTATTATTATTAATAAAAAAAAAATATATATATATATATATATAATGAAAAAGTGACGGATGTCACACAAAAAAAAAAAGATAAAAAACGAAATGATATCAAGAAATACGTAAGTTTGCAAGACATTATTAGTTTGTTAATGGTTAGGGTTGTTCACAAATCGAGCGAACATTTATTCATGTTTGGCTTATTTACAAATTAAACGGTGCCGATTAGCTCAATTGAGTCGGAAACCGAGTGCCCATTTTTTGAGGGCGACGAGCGGTGAATTTTTTGGACAACCATATATTTGGGATGTTTTCTTTAATGTTCTTGCTGCTTGGTGATGACTGAGGTTCCACCGTCCAAGGATGACAGTAAGTCTGAGGTCCAGTTGTTCGAGAATGAAGATCAGGTTGAGGTCAGTCGATGAGGCGATGAGCATACTACGGAGAACAACTGTCGCATTGTGGCGTAGGTTGATAGCGGGAGATAGGGATGAACATTTTTTTCCCGAGTACCTATACTCGTACCCATACCGGTACCCGTACTCGTACCAATTTTGGGTACTCGGTATAGGTATCGGTACCCACTTTTATTGATTTCGGTATTTGGTACTTTCGGTATCAGTACGGGTAAAAATGGCACGGGTACTGAATTCTCTATTGTAATAAATTCGATTGTTTAACTCCGTATTATGGTATTTGTATCAATTTTACCTATATGGTACATGTACCATATTGGTAATCGTACCAATTTTATCAATTTGATACCCGTACCCGTACCCGTACCTACCTATATATTTGCTACAGTACTCGGTACCCACTTTTGTTCAGATTCGGTACCAGTATTTTCGCTACGGGTACGGTACCAATCTCATCCCTACCGGGAGACGATTGATGGCGGACAACTAATAGTAATATGAAGTCAAGCATGTTTTTTTTCACGACTTATGGTTTTACAATTAAACTTAGTGTTAAGTTATCATTGGGTTGACTGGGCCAGTAACTATAAATATAATTGTATATATGCATATATTGCGGCAAATCCAATAGAGTGGTATGTATAAAACTATAAATATAGTTATAATTAATACGTATATATATATATAATAAATTTAAAAAAATTATATCAAGCCAAACCGAGTGAACCTTTGCTCGTGCTTGGCTCGTTTACAAATCGAACCGAGCCAATAACTTATTGCTTAAGAAATATAAAAACCCCAGAAAACACAAATTAATATTCAAGGCAATATAAACCAAACATTTTAAAAACCATAGAAAACAAGGGGCAATCACAAATATAAAAACATAAGGTTGATATTTCAGGAGATGAGAGCAAACCTTGATCAATTATAAACTTTGTTTCTCACTTATGTTGCCTAGTTGTGTGGCGTCGATGTTTGTTCGCTTCTGCTTGTGCCTTGTCAATCACAAAATTTGTTTTTCTTTTTTGTTTATTATTATTATTATTATTATTATTATTATTATTATTATTATTAGACTATAGGGTGTGGTGTAACATTCTCCCAACTCCCCTAAATGCCACATCAGCGTCACCTCATTTTCCTCATTTCCTCCCCCAAAGTTTGGAAATGGTATTCCCCTAATTCCCTCAATCCCCCTTCATTTTTTTATTATATAAACTTTGATTAAAAAAATGGCCAATCAGAAGACAAGGGGAGAAAGGGGAAGAAACCCCCAAGTCACCAAAAATTGTTGGGGGTTACACTTAACAAAGATAAAAGATATAGGAGTATGGCCTGGGCCAGACGGTGGTCATATATCCACCCTCCATTGAGACGACAATGTTTAACCATTAACACTTTTAACATAATGTTATTTAGA
Source organism: Ambrosia trifida (assembly GCA_028751855.1). NCBI lineage: Eukaryota > Viridiplantae > Streptophyta > Magnoliopsida > Asterales > Asteraceae > Ambrosia > Ambrosia trifida. Next base: position 2,642,725 of record CM054126.1, on the reverse strand, counting down.
TGACTAGTGAGAAACCCGCGCGTTGCGGCGGGGCTGTTAAATCGAACAAAAAAATAGATAAAAAACGTTGAATCGCGCACACACATGGCAGCACGTTTACTCGCCATATTACAAAAATTTAAAAATTAGCATAGAAAAAACTAAGTCGAAACCGTAACAAATCCACATATAAAAAGGAAATAACAAACTAAGAAAAACTTTAATGACTTGTTCGCCTATGCTTAGATGACTTGTACGTTATCACACGCAACTCTGTTTTAAATGAAACTTACATTGAAATGTATATAAAAATAGAATCAATCATGGAACTTCTTATTTCTTTTTCTTCTAAACACAAGATAGTATTATAAAAAACAATAAGTTTGACCTATGCCATATAAAAGGATTTAAAGAAAAATATAAAAGCACGTTATTCTATAAATAATGCAACTTTACGTTGTTTAGTAGGGTAATCTCTCATAATGTCAAATTATTCAAAATTTTATAAAATATCTAACTCTATATAAAAGATTTTAACAAAACATGTAGCATTAAAAATTGTTTTTTATATGTTTTCTATTTCATATGTTCAAAGTAATTGTAGAAATAAATGTCATGAGCTATCATAAACATCTATAGATATAGATTAAGGTTATCAAATCATAAGATATAATAAAATGTTTTCATAGGGGAAAAATATATACGCCAAACAATGAATACGTATATAGTCAACTAGATTATACCCCAAGAGTGTCCTTGGGTTGGCAAATCTAATATGACACATCAACTTTACATATGAAATACACTGATGTGCTTCACATTTAAATGCAGAAAAGCTTCGGGTACGTAGCACCTAACCTAAAACAATTAACAATGTATAACTTTAATGTTAACACCTAATAGTGTATAACTCCATTGTTCACACTCAACCTTAAACAATGTATAATTCAATATTATCATCTAACCTAAAACAATGTATAACTCCAATATTAATACCTAACCTAAAACAATATACAACTCTAATGCTAACACCTAACCTAAAACAATGTATAACTTTAATGTAACTTTATTATTAACACTTATCCTAAATGCTAAAAAAAATGTATAACTCTAACATAGTAATATTGATACCTAACCTAAAACAATGTATAACTCTAATATTAACACCTGTCATAAAGGCTAAAAAAATACATAACTTTAACCGATGATGAGTTACAAAACCCGTCCGTCATGTCAGTTACAAAACCGCATCCTGTGCAGGCCAATCTAACCCTAACCGATTCTCTACGTTAATAATCTTATACAAAACAAAACCTCTAACTGCATAACAATCCACACATCACAACCAATCAAACCTATAAAATCACATAACCAAGTAATCCATTGTGGATGTTTATAGAATATTAAATGATGAAAGAACAACAATTGACTTAGTCGAATGAAGTCAAAACATGCAGATTTGTCTGGATATGTATTTAAGGAACTCTCTTCCTTACAAGGCCTCAACCATATATGACAATATCTTTTATTTTTTATGATATGTATTTTATATTTAACTATAAGTTGTTTTTTAAATCGATTTTACAATATATTTCTTAACAAGTTGTATGAAAATACGAGGTCTTATTGGCTATAAATAATGGGGTGTGAAGGTGTAAGATTGTAAGGCAAACATTATACTGAAAAATGTCGCAATTGAACTCTCTTGTCTTGCTTCTTTGTTCTTTTTCTTTTTTCTTTCTTTTGGCAGTCGCTAAAAAAGAGTTTGTTGAAGAAGAAGCACACCATTATCATACCCTCCAACCAAGCTCTTTCTTACCATCTTCTACCTGCAACCCCTCCACTAAAGGTTGGTTTTTCCCTTGCTCTCTCTCTAATATAAAGAGTTAAAGGCTAGAGGTGCATAATACTTAATCCTATAGCATTCATATTGGATTATCTAAACCGATTTTTTTAACAATCCGGTAAATTTAAATATAAAAAATAAACTCAAAAGGATTATATTTTATTTAGTTTAAAATTGTTATAAGTTATATAACATAAATTCGTAAAAACACATATAAATAATAATAAATAAATAAAATAAACTCATTACAATTCATATTTGTACATTTTTACAAGTAATAATATAACACAACTTGATAAAATAATAAATAAATAAATAAAAACAATTAAGCCATGTTAAGTTAAATTGTATAAGCCCACTTGAATGTTATACGTTTAAACCCAAATAACTTTAAACCTAATAAAATATAAAAACAATGAAAGTAATGGCAAAGTCCCATTGACATGTATTTGCAATGTTCGTTGTTGATCAAAATATAATTCAGTGTATAGTACATGTTTCAAGAAGTTAACGAGAGTTTTTTTTTTAAACGTTCGTCTCCTTCGAAATCACTTGCATGCCAGGAATGAAATTGGACCCTAGATCATAGATTCATAGATCAGCAACCACCACTAAAAGTGTAGGATATTCCTCGAACTTTGAGACCATGGTCCATGGATGTCCACACAATGTCTACAAAATCCTCAGTCCACACACGTCCAATAACTAACATGTGCAAAAAATAATATTATTTTCTATTTATCCTTTTAATGATACAAAACAATTATTATAATCAACAATGACACTATATAAGACTAGTAACAAACCAGTGTGTTGCTGTCGCGGTAACAAGTTATAACACGGTATTCAATTCTATTGTTTTACCCACTTTAGACTAAAACTAAAATTAAAGAATACAATTTTGTTGATTAATGTACACTCACACTAGAATTAGAAATGTTGATTAAAATTATTTTTATTTACAACCACATCAAACCTGACAATTATGAATAGAGATATTTATTAGACCACTAGTTTTAAATTAAAGCAAACATCGTAAAAGGCTAAAGTTTAATATGTAGAAATAGTTATAGTCGTACTTTGTCTCTAACAGGCCGGGTGAGTGAGCTTAATATATAATGTAAAACGAAAGGAGTTGAACAGCTAGAAGTCAACCAAAATGTATTTTATTGTAAAATTAACTAAAAGAAAAGGAAAGTTATACAATATGATCATTTTTAACTTGCTTAAACTCATATTATACATAATAAACTTTTTACTACTTAATGTGAAATTATAAATGGGGGTTATCATAAAAATGTACAAGTTAGTTTTGCAAATAAGGGTAGTATTGGAAGAATTTTCATAACATTTTGGGTTTAAAGCAATGAACTTTTAATATGACATCTTAAAAAAATATAAAATTAATATCTTAGTCATCTTTGGCTTTTTATAATGTAGTATAGATAATGAGACTTTCTTTTTTATATGGTTATCATGTGATATTAGGATTTCAAGTAAGATCACGTTTATCTCAATGTTATTATGTTTATTAGTTATTTTTTTTTTGTTAATATACTTTTTACCGTAAACTTTCTCAATATATAATATCAAAACACTAACTATACTCTTTATTCAACTTACATTTTTGTATAATTTTTTTCCGATGTTGACGTTATGCACGTAGGTAGCCTATTAGAAAAAGTGATGTTCGCATGACGTTTAGCAATACTATACTCAAACTAAAAAAAAAAAAAATGATCACTTTTATGGTGTACTTTTTTAATACTAAATTTTAGAGTATAAAAAATTATGATCGTATGTAAAATTGCATTTGTGTCCTTATATGTGTCGATAAAATGCAATTATAAATACCTTCCTACAAACATCATAAATTACATGTTTACCCGAACCAAACATTAAATTACATATTTCACCTTCTTAAAAAATTTATCCAATATTCCTATTTCACTAAAAATACATAAGTGAATGGCTATTTTAACCACCCTCCTTTTTTTTTACTAAACCATAAAAATCCTTTTTTGCTTTTCGTTATATGATTTTACTTTTTTTTTTCAACAATCACCATTCCTACCACCACGATCTTATCATCATCATTCCTACCATGGTTTAAACACCACCACCATCACCATTATCAGTCATCGCCAGAGGGGCTCTTATCAATTTATATAGTCATTACAGTCACAATCACCATGTCTAAACTAAGCTAATACAAATTCTGGTCTAAACCACAATTGTTGCCTTTATAATAATTCCATCCACCATCAACCTAAGTGAAGACATTCAACAATATCATCACATATTGATAAGTTAAAAGATTGTTCTTTAAACACCAATTATTACAATTTATAGTACCTAAACTACAAGACCCTTGAGGTATTTAGTTACATATAAAAGCTGGAAAATCGACCATCAAATAGCCAACAACTTGTTAGTTTAATCTTGACTTTTGGTTTATATTATTAGTTTTATTAATAAGTATTTTAGTTGTTTTATTTAGTGGTTGAATAGAAAATTGGGTAGAAGGGTTTGACCGATTTAAAAGGAAATTTAGGTTGAATAGTGAACGCTGGTGATGGTCATAGCTTCTATCGGTTTCTTAGGAAGACTTGTGTATTTTTTTGCTTTTTTATGGTTCCTACGTTGTGTATGCATGCTATATAAAGCCTTTTCTTATTCAATAAAGTATGCAGCCTTTTGTTTTCTTTACTATTTACAATACCTACTACTTATAGTTTTATAGTTCACATACAAATACCAGTGAAGTTACAAATACTAGTGAAGTTACAGCAAGTCTTTCTGTTATTAATTTTTGTGTGTGTAAACCAAATGGTCTGACCCAACACAACTCACTTGCCAATTGTGTACACATGAGTTAAACACGAATCTATACTAAATAAGACAAACTTGAATCTCCTAAATTACAAATCCTATTATTTAGTTGTTTGTCCTATTTTCTATTGGAAAATTGGGTGAAAAGAATATTTTCACAAATATAGAAAAATGAGTTTTTATTATCTTTGGATTTAAATATATATTTGAAACTAAGGTTTATTTACATATTTCTTTGTGGGTTTATGTTCTATGTTGTGAGAGCTTCGCAACGAACTAAACCACGTCCAAAATAGAGCTAGGATGAATGCGATATCGATGCTCAAAGTTAGGTGAATGAAACATTCAAAGCTGAAAAATGGAAATTGAAGTGGGTAAGTGGAACTTGTCCCACATTGGTCTAGAGACAATACTTGGAGTAGTTTATAACGAAGAATTCTCCTCCTTTCTTGTTTCATGGAAGCACACACTTGTGGATTTGCGAACGGTGCACCCTAACTCGCACACGCGCGCGCGTGGCGCTTTGATGGCGCACTTTACACTTCGCACACACGCATCGTGGCGTCCTGGTCTGCGCGGAGGATCCCAGGTGGGCGCGTAGAACGTAAAAGACGTGTCACGCGAAGCTGTGATGTAGAACGTAAATACGATCTGCGCAGAACTGCGGGTCTCTTCCGCCTCCCGTAGAACGGGATTAACGTGTTGCGCGAGTCCGTGGATCCGACGCGCATGCGTAAGCTCAGAGCTTCCAGAACCTATTGTTTCAATATGTGTGTTGTAATAGACTAGTCAACTATAACTGTTATAATTAAAGACAGAATTAAAAGGCATTGGAGACGTTCAATGCATTTTAATTTTCGTTTTTAATTCTTTGACTGATTGACTCAAAGACTCCTCTATAAAAGCAAGGATCACTTGCTTTGGAGGACATACCAATTCAAACAGAATTATCAATTCTTCTCCAAACTCTCTATATCAATTTTCTTTCTATTCTTCAAGATCTTCAAGGTACCGTTCGGGTTCTAGAACCAACACCGACAGTATTACTGCTCCGGCTGTTGTACCCTGGGAAACGAAACGAGCTCGTAATATACTCGGATTTATTTTAAGGGCCTCATGTTCAACACGATTCTCAGCCAAAACTCTCATCCTCTACCCCCTTTCTTGTATTTTCATTATTATCTAGTTGTAATCGTATTGTAATTTTGCTTTCATTTTATTTGTAATTGTAATAAAATTTGTTTTGTTTTATTTTATTTTATATATGAACGGTTCCTGCATTTTCAACCCCTAAGCCACACGAAATACTTGCATACTCGTGTTGTTTATGTTCATGTTTGGGCTAGTCGATGGCTGTCGCCGATTTCGGTGAAAGCTTTGAAGCAGGTTAGGGTTTTGAAAATGTTGTTTATGTTCTTCACGGTTCGTTGTGTTATGTTGGCGTTGTTTCTGTTCCTCTTTGATGTTTATGTTTCTCGCCGACGGTGCGATTGTGGTCACCGATGGGGGATTTGTAGGTTGCACCTGTGAGGGAGGAAGAAAGTTGTGATCTTTTTAATGGAAAGTTGTTTTTTTTTATGTTTAAAATATATCTATCTCTTTGTTAGAAAAACATATAATTTAATATTTGCCTTGAGTGAATGTTTAATTAGAGTTCTAAATTGGGATATATGTAATAATCCCTAGATTATACATATAAGGAGAACGAAATAGAAGCTTCACATAGTTTTAAGAGTTTACGTAATTACAACTTTTAAAACATATGACACAATCCCTTAATCATATTGCGAACTTATAAATCAACTACCCTCACAGTTACGCCCACAGCGTTCATATGTTATTATTATTTTTTTAAATTACACCATAAAACAAAGATTGTTTTTCTCTTTAGTTTCAGAATAGTATTCTATATTTTTTTTAATTTTAAATTTTTTAGCAGTGTGTGTTATTTCTGTCGCATACGAATACCATTGTAAAGTTGTTTATAATAAATATGTTAAAATCAATATTTTTGTGTTATACAGATATTATAGTTATTAAAGTGTATAGACTATAGTTGTGACACTAATTGGAATTTGATTTGAAAATATATATACAATACAATAAGTGTATGTGTTAATTGATTATATTATATTTATTCAATCCGTGTAATATAAGTGATTATTCAATCCATGCAATATAAGATTTTTTAAATAAATAACTTTTTTTTAATACTTAGTATATAAAATTACAGTTATTCAACCCCGTGTAATACATGGTGTTCTATCCTAGAATAACCATTTAATATTTGTATTTCAATATATTTTAACATCTTTATTTATATTTTTTTTCTTATATTAATTTGTATACATGGTATTCAAAGTGGTTTTTATATATCCTTAACGAAGATGAAATCTTCATTGACATTCTAATATTAAATTAAAATTTGTGTTATATACTTACACATGGTTGATTCAATAAGACAAATCATATTTATAAAATGAAACTAAAAATATCTTGATATTGCATTTACTTCATACGACAATTATATTTATAAAAAAAAAAAAAAAACTACATCACACAAATTTATCATACACATGGGGTATAGTATATTGTCACCAGTCAGTTATGATAAAATTGCCTTTAGTTCTGTGCCTTAGTTTTATTGACGAAATTGTTTTTTGTTTCGTGCCTTAGTTTGTTGTGGTATATGAAAATTCAACATCAAATAATAAATGTCCAAGAGCCAAACGAGAACAAAGTACTATTATATTAATGAAAGTATATAAATTAAACTGAAAAACCGAAAATAAAATCAGCAATTTTGAGTTGATTTCAATTATCTTGCTATTGAACTTACATGTATTTTAATTTATTCTAGACTGGTACAATTTCGGGTACTATATATATATTTTTTAGGAGAACTTCATTAACACCAAACGCGAAAACCTCTTACGCTCCAAGGCGGAGAGTAGAGGCCGCCATAAAACGTTACATCAAATACAAGTTATATCAATTCTCCCGATTCAACCCTTTACTATTGTTACTACTATATATACCAAATTCTAGTGCTTAAACGCAAGTAACATATCAAAACATGGTTTTAGATTTACCCATGAACACTTTGATATTATATCTTTTATTTTTTATAATATATATTTTAAATACAAATATAAATTTTATTAATATAACGATAATATAAATCCCTATTTTAATAAAGCATTCCAATTAATACCACATTTTAGCCTCTCTTTTAATTTACTATTAATATTATTAAATTTTAATATCTAATATTAATAAATTGTTAATATATATTTTTTATCTTTATTATATAACAGATGAAAATATTTTATTGTTTAGCCTTTCTCCTATTAAATAATTTAATAATTAGTATATAATTTTTATTTTTAATATATAAAAAATGAAAATCTTTTATTTTTCTTTCTCTATCCTGTTCAATAAATATACTAAATCATTATTTTTCATTTCTCTCTTACTTATTTAATATTTTATTTGTCAATATTCTATATTTTCAGGTATTAGTAACCATTTAATATTGTATTAAACGTGCTTTTGGCCTATAGTAGATAAAAAACAAAGTAAAATGGTATTATAAATACCACGTCAAACTTTATTATTTAAGGAAACGTCTTAACAATTTTTTGTGTTGACTGATTACATTATATTATTCAACTCGTGTAAGACACGAGTTTATTCAGCTCGTGTAATACATGAGCTTTTAAAGATATATTTGTTTTATTAATATATTCAAGTAAATTGGTTGTAACCTATTCATTAATAAAAGAATTTATGGTGCATCCTATATACATGCACGTAAATAAATAACAAACGTTAGGGGTGGGTATACGAAAACCGATAACCGAAAAAAACCTAAACCGAACCGATAACCGAAACCGAACCGAAAATAACCGAAACCGAACCGATAGTTATATACTTAAGTATTTTTCATGCATATATCCATGTACTTGGATCATATTTTCATGTATTTCCGGTATATTTTATGTATCTTTATATACATTTATGTACTTGAAATATATCTTTTATATAACTCGTGTATTTTCATGTATATTCATATAGTTGAAGCATTTTTTATTTGTTTCCTCGGTATTTCATGTATTTACTTGTGTTTTCATATATATTTGTATTCTTGAAAAAGATCCAAACACTTTACTAACTTTTTTAAGTTTACAAGTTTGCACAAGTTTTATGTTTGGATATTAACCGAACATAACCGAAACCGAACCGATAACCGACATATTGACCGAATTAACCGAACCGACGTAACCGATCGGTTACGGTTATGTTTTTCCTAAAACCGAACTTCGGTTATCGGTTTCGGTTATTTGTAAAAACCGAACCGAACCGAACCGATATTTGCTCACCCCTAGCAAACGTGCACAGTAAAACACGGATCCGGTCATGTTCACGTAATGCAATATGTTTCACAGTTTTTAACAAGTTTGACGACTTAAAACCATGTTATCTTTTTTAGGATAACAAGATTACACACCCACTATGTTATGAATTTTATTTTTTAGATATGCTATTTTTATTTTGTCATTTAATCCCTAATTTAGTTAAAACTAAAATAAATATGTTAAATTTGTTGAATCTAGCCGTCCTTTGACCCTTGTCCTTTGACAAATTTAGAACCAGTCTAGACACTACTAGAAATAAAGCCTTATGTGACGAAATCAAAAAGGCTTTTCACGACGAAATTAGGTCATTAGTTTCGTCGCTATGCACATTGTCGCGATAGGTGGGCCTATAGAGACGATATGTCGTCTTCATAGGGTGTCGCTGAAAATGTGAAAATTTTATAGCAGCACTTTGTCACAATAGACTGAAAACACATCAAGATTAAAAGTCTTGACGTGTTGCAACGAAAACATTTCGTCGCTAAAAGTCTTGTCCATAAAGACCAAGTTTCGAGGGATAGAATTTCTCTACATTTTTAACAACAATTTAAGCTTCGCTCTCCTATTATAAAACTTTACATTTAACTCATTAACATCATTCATACTGAAATCTTCATCCATATACTTTAATTTAAAAATACAATTATTTCTCAAAATTGTTAACCTTTTTAAAACCTAGTACATCTGATTTCTTTATATTTATCTCTATGTAATTAAATAATCTTTATTTATCAATTTAATTATATTCTTTTTTGTTTTTTCCCACTCACAACTAATCACAAATGTATGAAAGGATTAAGAATTGATATGTAGACATCATTTTTTGGACTTATTCATGATATTTTAGATTATTTAGACTAAAATAATACCAAACATAACAATTAAAAACACAAAACAATTTATTTTAGACTTAAAATTTTAAAACACGAACATGTGTTCTAAATTGTTATATATGTTTTAGCTGTGTATTTTAGTTATGTTTTAAATTCCACAGCTATAATACATTGGATTGTATTTTAAATTATCGTGTTTAGAGTTTTTCTAGTAAAAACAACCCTATACATCATATTTAAATCCAAACATGATGCATACATGTCAATTCTTAATCGATCATTCTCACACTTCTCACAAAATATGACCTTTGTACTCGAACATATACCTATATATATACATACACACACACATATATATGTATATGTATAATCATTATTCAGTCTCTCTCTATATATATGTATGTATATGTATCTATGTATTCCATTATAGGGAATCAAATAGATGGCGTGCAAAACTTAATGAAACCTTTAAGTTTTTCTTTAAATTTAAAGGTTTACGATGGTATTCGGATTCTAATGTGAATGTTGTTACTATGCAATAAGTTTCAAATTATTTCCAAACACTTCTAAAATAAAAACATAATATGTGAACTAGGTGACAAGAAAAAGGGATCACTAGAAGTAGTTCACAAACATGGACCATGTTCAAAATTCACCAAAGATATGTTGACAGTAGAAGAAACCCTAATCCAAGATCAATCAAGAGTTGACTCACTTTGGGCTAGGTTAACAACCAACACAACCAAACAAGGCACACTAGACTCCAAGACCATTATCCCTGCAAAATCAGGTAGAACAATCGGAAGTGCGAACTACATTGTAACTGTTGGATTAGGCACCCCGAAGAAAGACCTTTCACTAGTTTTCGACACTGGGAGCGACCTAACCTGGATCCAGTGCAAGCCATGTGTGGTGTATTGCTATATCCAAAACGAGCCCATATATGAACCCTCAATGTCAACCACCTTCACCAACATTTCATGCACCTCAACTAAGTGTTCAAGGCTCACTTCTGCAACCGGGCATAACCCCCGTTGCATTTCATCGACATGTGTGTATGTTGTCGAATATGGGGATCAATCATACTCGGTTGGGTTCTTTGGAAAAGAGAAACTTACAATTAGTTCAGAAGATGTGATTGATGGTTTCTATATTGGATGTGGTCAAAACAACCAAGGACTGTTTAGTGGTGCTGCTGGGCTGCTAGGACTTGGTCAAGACAAGATATCCATTGTGTCACAAACCGCTAAGAAATATGGGAAAGTTTTCTCATATTGTCTCCCATCACAGTCTAGCTCTATTGGTTACTTAACATTTGGAAATGATGGAATTCCTAACAATGTTAAGTACACACCATTCTCCCCATTGAACTCTTTATATGCTCTTAAACTTGTAGCCATGTATGTTGCAGGAACAAAGCTAACAATAAGTCCAATGGTGTTTAAGACATCAGGTATGATCATAGACTCTGGAACTGTGATCACTAGGCTCCCTCCTACGGCCTACTCGGCTCTAAGGGACGCGTTCAAGGCACGAATGACGGAATACCCGTTGACTAAACCATTAGATTTACTTGATACATGTTATGATCTAAGCAATTTCCAGACAATTATTGTACCAAAGATTGGTGTGCTTTGGGGTGGTGATACATATGTGGATGTTCCACCTTCAGGGATATTTTATGTTAATGATATTAGTCAAGTGTGCTTAGCTTTCGCAGCGAATGAGAATGATTCTAGAATTGGTATATGGGGGAATACTCAGCAGAAGACACAAGGTGTTGTGTATGATGTGAGGGCTAGAAAGATAGGGTTTGCCTCAGAAGGATGTGCTTGAGCACAAATGGATTAAAATGGTATAAGGTATGGATATATAATATATATAGCCTTTGTTAAATATCCCTATTTTATGTTGAAACTTCTACATCAACATGTATATTGAATGCTTTTGAATTCAATGCATCATATATGGCATGCAAACATGTGAACAACTATATATGTTTGGTTCATAAAGAACACAATAGATGTCTTGAAAGTTTGTATACCTATTGTATCATGGAATCAAACTCTATAATATATGGCCATTCTTGTCTTGTTCTATGGATTTGTTGATTGAACTTTTTTTTATTACTTTTTAAGCAATATATACTTATTTGTATCCATATGATGCTTAGAGTAAATGCACAAATGTAAAGTAGTAAACAAGGGGTTTCATAGTCTAAACCATAAATTCAAGTTTGGATCTTCTTTTAAAATGGATACTCAATCTAGTTGGCCGAAAGAAAATGGCATTCAGGGATACATTATGCATATGAATATATGATATTAGTCAAGTGTGCTAAGAATTTGGTGAGAATGGGGATACTCTTGACATTGGTATATGGAAATAAACTTAGCAAAGTCACTAGGATTTAACAAAAATGAAGAAATGGTTGTTGTAATAGCTATAGATGTTGGTTTTGTTGATTACCATTGTTTGATATTGGAATTTATGCGATGATTTTAGAAGCAAAGCGTGTATGTGTGTTTGCGCGCCCCCTTCCTGTAAAAAAACACGCTGTGAATTACTACTCTTAGTGTTCTCGCCGAATTTTCTCTTCTTATAAAATGTGGGTTTGTATATAACATATTGTTTTAACCACTTTGAAAGTAACACACCTTATTTTCATTTATTTCAAAAAAATCTAGTTATGAATCACAATTACTATAAGGCACCCCTATTTACACCACCCCAAAACTTATTTGCACCAGCCTCTACGGCTCGTAGAGGCCTCTATGAGCCATAGAGGCATGTGTCAATCATTGCAGTCTAGACAAAGCTACATTTAGTGCCCCCCCCCCCCCCCCCTATATGACTTGTAGAGGCCTCTACGAGCCGTAGAAAGCCGTGAAACCCTAAAAATACCTGGTGTAAATAACATGACCCTTACTGTAATCATACTTGATAGAACACGAATGGCCCAATTTCTAATGCATATGAGTCAAAACTTAAAAACTGTACACCAAAATCATCTCAATATTTAGACCAAGTCACACAAACCATTACTAAACAATATCTTAAGCACCACCACTAGTTAAACCGGCCGGTCTAGGATAAGACGAACCGGCTTTATTACTATCGTCTTTCTGAACCGGTTCATTTCTAACACTTTCAGAAGCTTTCTGCAACTCCTGAATCTGCTCCAATGATTTGACCAACTCTTCGGCATCGGGCCTGTGTTTGGGCTCCTTCATGAGACACTTCATGGCAAGTAATGCGGCGCGTGTGGCCACAGTAGAAGAATACTGGCCCTGGATACGCGGGTCCATAATGTGTAGAATCTTTCGTTTGCTGGCCAAAAACGGCTTAGCAAACACGACAAGTATTTGCTCACCCGATGGACGGTTTTTGTCAATGCATCGTCTTCCGGTTAAAAGCTCAAGGAGAACCACCCCGAAACTGTATATGTCACTTCTTTGCGTCAAATGACCTTCATAAACAATACCACAGATAATTAGATCAGATTCAACTAGGGATGATAAGGGTTTGAGCATGGAACCGTTTTTGTTAACCCCAATCGCATACCCAATTATAAAATTGTGTCCAGTACACGATACTATACCCATTGGGCTCATGGGTAGACCCGTTTATGATCTTATGTCGTTAAAACTTAAAAGTTACACATTGAGATGCCCATTACTTGAACCTACTATCAAATACTCAACTACACGTCTAACAATTCTATAATCTTAATAGTTTCAAGTTTCTAACAAATTCAACGTACTATTTATCACATATTTTAAGATTATATTAAACATTAGTTTATTCGGGTAATTGGGCAGGTATCACCTAATCCTTGCACATCCCAAACCCATAAAAATTTTTAAAACCAGTCCCATACCTAAATACCCGTCCCATTACCTATCTTAAATTTTCGAGCTTCGAGTATCCCCACTTAGTTGTTTTTTTTTTCTTCTTTTAATTTTGCCATCCATGAGTATAATAATTTTTTTTTTCTTCATATATATTATATGAAGAAAGTATGCAAATTCCAAAAAAAATTCAAGAAAATTGATAAATGTAGAATGCTTTATAATAAGATGGCAACATGAGTGGTTCAAGTAACTGATTAAACCATGTTGGCCCACAACCTTTATCTGTCTTCTCTTTTTTAAATATACAACTATATTACTACACTAAAAAATCTAACTCTTTTTGTTTTTTGTTTTTTTGTTTTTTGTTTTTTTTTTTTTTTTTTGTTTTTTTTTTTTTTTTTTTTTGTGTTGTTGTTGTGAAAGATATACCTGGTCCAGCCCACAAACTATATTTGTCTTTTATTGTTTAAATCTTGTAAGTAATCAAAGTGTAAGTATAAATTTTTTTTTTTCAATAAAAAAGTTAACTCCCTTTTTATAAAATGATTTAGAAGGTTAGCCCATTTTGAATGGGCTTTCGGCCCATTTGACAAGTTTCCTTTCAAGCTAAAAAGACGCCTTTACCAACCCGTTAAAAAAAATAAAGCCCAAATCAACCGACTTATGCATAAAAGGGTCGAACTGCGACACGTATATAAAATTGTTCAATAACCTGTGTAGAAAAAAAAAAAGTAAAGCCGAATCACCTGTGGCCATGTATTCGGGAGCTGCATAGCCATGGGTACCCATAACCCGTGTAGAGACATGACTTTGACCATCAGCTGGCCCATCTTTCGCCAACCCAAAGTCGGAGAGTTTTGCATTGTAATTCTGAAAGCAAGTAAAGGTTAAATATGTCAAAACACCTGAAAAGAAGCTAAACAAAGTGAGAACTATTGTGAAAATGAACAACAATTTGAGACATACAGAATCGATTAATATATTGGAAGACTTGAAGTCGCGATATATAACTTTCGCTTCGGGACTATGTAAGTATGCAAGTCCCTTTGCAGCACCAAGAGCAACTTTTATACGAAGGTTCCAAGAAAGAGGTTGAAAGTAAGAACTTCCTGTGATATTAGATCACAATTAGTACAATATTTAATTATGAAATTAAGGTAGATAATTGCATAAGTGAGGCATAAGCAGGTATGTTTGATGGGTCTGTTCACGTTTTGGCGGGACGAATCCGACATGAGCTCGAAAATCATGTTGGACACATGAACCCAAACATGGCATGAGTTTTTGGTAGTTGACATGAACTCGACCTGTTTAACTTGAATTTTTATTTTACCTTTTTTTAACGCTAAAATTACATATTTACAACCAAAAAGACCAATTGAATACAAACACATTTTTAATCACATTAAGTTATGACATAAAACACATTTTTATAAAACCTTTTTAAATAAACGGGTTTAATGGGTCAACTTGCGAACCCGCCAGGTAGATCCAAACACGACCCATTTAGCTTAAGGTGTTTGCTGGTTCAACCTGAAAGGCTAAAAACGAGCCAAGCCCGTGAATTTCGTGTTTTGTTCTTTTTGTGTTTTTGTATCGGATCAGAATCAGATAATCACACCCCTGGGCATAAGTACAAGAACTTACGTCTAAAAAGATGGTTTTCCAAGCTGCCTCGAGGCATAAACTCGTACACGAGGAGTCTGTGATCATCCTCTAGGCAATAACCAATTAATTTGACAAGATTTGGATGATTTAACTGTCCTAAGTAATTAATTTCTGCCTGCAAGAAAATATTATTTGCATATCAGCTTAAAGAAAGTACTAATTTGCATGTTTCAAACTGCAGCCTGCACCAAAGAGCGCGTATAACTTTAGAGGGCGTTTGGATGTGCGTTTTATTATTGGTAATATGGCATTGTTAATCGGGAGTAAAACATTGTGGTAAAAAAAAATAGTATTCGATTAAAAGATAAAACAACCAAAAATGACATTTTTGTGCGAAAAACACTGTTGCAAAAATCGGCATAGGCGGTGAAGAAACGGAATTAGGCCCTAGTCGGAGATCTAGGCGTTTTGGCCATTAGGCGGGCCTAGGCGGTGTTTATTTTTTTTAATTTTTTTATTAAATTTCTAAGTATTTTTTAGTATTATGTGTATAAATCTAAGTATTTATAAGTATTCATATTTTCAAAAAACACCTAAATTTGTGTGTGTATATATAAAATATGTATAAAATACCAAAACGCCTGATTCCGCCTAATTTTCGACTAGTCCCGCCTAGTCCCTAGGCTGGACCTCACCGCCCGCCTAGCGCCTTCTGCACCCTTGGCGAAAAAGTAGACATTTTTAAAAAAAAAATGAATAAAAAGCTCTCAATTAGGTTGATCAATTTTGCCATCTAAAACACAAATCCAAAGTTCCAATCCAAACAACCCTTAATCCAAAAGAACATATAACAATTCATACTTACCAACCATTCTTGATGACCTTGAATACCTTCATGGTTCAACCGCTTGACAGCAATGACAGTACCAGTCCCTGGTTTAGCAGCTGCAAGCGATTGTTCATCGATCCACCCTTTGAAAACCGAACCAAATCCACCTTCTCCTAACACACTATCGGGCCGGAAATTTCTTGTGGCCGACTTTAGTACATTAAAACTGAAAGATTTCAAATTTGCAGACTGCAAAATCTCGGCCTGGCTCCTAGGACTCCGAGGACTAGGAGGTACCGATGCAGACGTAACCTTACCTGTTAAAAAGACATTGTTAAGATTATGAGGTCTAAAAATCTTGATCATGGTGTCATCAGCATAAAAACAAACCAACCTTTGGTAGCATGGGCAGATCTTTTCATGGGCTCCGGCCCCAATTTTTTTTTTTTTTTTTTTTTTTTTTTTTCCCGTAGTGTAGCTTAAATTTTATATGCATTGAGCCACGGTTATTTTTAAGTTACTACATAAGATACACTATTTATTTATGTTTTGAAAAAACGGGTTTAATGGTGTTTGCGGGTTCAACCTGAACACAATTTTACCAGAAGCGCAGTTCAAGATCCGCCAATGATTGGTAGAGAGGCTCTGATACTACTGTTACAACCCAAACAGGAGAAGTCGACGTCTCAAGCCAAGGTGTCATAAGTAGGGGTGTAAACGAGCCGAGCCGAGTCCGAGCCTGACTGGGCTCGAGCTCGGCTCGGTTCGAGCCTACAATCTTGAGCTCGAGCTCGGCTCGCTAGCAAAATCAAAAGCTCGAGCTCGGCTCGGCTCGAGGTGATTTTAGAACAATCTCAAACGAGCTCAAAGCTCGACTCGAGATCGCAAAAGCTTAGCTCGCGAGTGTTATTAAATAACTTATAATTATGTTTGCGCTCGTTTAGGCTCGCGAGCCCAATCGAGCTTTGTATATAGGGCTCGAGCTCGGGCTCGATAACTAAACGAGCCATATTTCAGGCTCGGGCTCGTTAAGGCTCGGCTCGTTCGAGCTTTTTTACCGAGCCGATCCCAGGTAGCTCTCGAGCCGCCACGTGTCATTGTCATAAGCAAACATAAAGATAAAATTGTGTAATCTATCACATATCAAAAGAATCAAACAAAACTGTATGTAATACATATTAAGGTTCAACTTTCAAGAATAAACAAAAACAAAAACAAAGAAAGCAGCCACAGTTTCAATCAAGATCAAATAATAATAATAATAATATCATACAGTTTAAAAAAAATAAAAGAACTAACCATCAAGACGAGAACTATCAATATTCAAGCGAACACTAAAACAAGAACCCATTTGGTAGCAGCAAAACAGCCGTTTCCTTATCTTAGCCGGCAAATTGGATTAATAATCAAACTCTGAAGAAGAAAAAAGAGTTGAAGGGTGTGAACATAAACGCACACAGGATGCGTGATCCTATTGAATTGAATACATTATTAATAATACAACCTTTTGAATTGAATATTATAGTTTCAAGAGAACCCTTCCAGAAGACACAACTAAAGCCATAAAGGTTGACCCACATCCATTAATTCTTCACATCACCACCTATTATTATTATTATTATTATTATTATTATTATTATTATTATTATTATTATTATTTTTGTGAAGGGAAATGTTGAAAGGGTTTGGAAAGGAGGGATTAATGGTGGGGATTGAGGAATCTTAGTGTTATAAAGATGGACAGCTCAATCAAAGGTTTGCTAAATTCTTGTCGTAAGATATTATGGTGTTTGGTACTGTTCCTTTTGTTTGACTGGTTTTGTCCTGCTTGCTACTACTTTTCTCAGTTGTTTTACTGTTAGGCACCCTCAACTAAGGTTTCTTTGTCAACTATATCCCTTTATTATTATTTTTACATGGTGTTTGTTAAGATTTTTTTTTTTTTTTTTTTTTTTTGTTACATATTTTGTGATTTGTGATAATATAAGATATACATTCAACTAGTAGTTTTTTAAGTGCGCGTTGCGCGCCTTTAAATTTGTTGTGAGTATCATTGAGAAAGTAAAAAGGAACATAGAATTTTACATAATCCTAAACTAACGACTATGAATTACTAAAACAATACATGACTCTACGAATTTTAGCAAGCTCACGTTGTTCCTTTACTTTACGCTAGACCCACACATGCTTCGATTGTTCCTCAAAACCACTGTATAGTTAAGAAGACAAATATAAAAAAATGATGTTGTTCTCTTCGCCTTTTATTGAAACTAATTCAAAATATTTGACACATCTATTTAGATGACAGTGTTCAAATAAAAAACAAAATGAGACTACTTACCTCAATCTTTCATGTTCAACCCTCTTTCATCTGTAATCCGATTCACTTTGCTCAAACATCTTGGACCTAAAAGTTTTGTTATACATAATAAACACATATAACCTATAGTTACATACACACACATACGCTCAAAATATGTATATGGGTCAAACCTGATATTGCTTCATTTTATCAAAACTAAATATAAATACCTGAACTCATAAAAACCATAATAAGTATATAACTAACAATTCAGTTTACCGTCATCAGTAGAGTTTGTCGGAGGAAGAACAATCATGCAACAACAAAAAGAATACCCAATCTCGATAAAGATAATACTACATTGAAATCAAAATAGAATGCAACAAAGGCTCAGGCGTACGGTGGTATGTCGAGCGGTTGCGCAATAGTTGCGCCATCACGGCCGACATTACATCACACACGCAAACATCATAGCCTAATATCACTAATTGCATCGCAACATAATTATGTACCCAGAAATACAATACACACGATCACCAAGACGTTTAACCGAGGCTCAGAGTTATTGAAAGGCCACACCAAAATGGTTGCAAGGGAGTTGCAGGTAAACACCCGCCATTCTTCGACCTTGCCACACCAAGCCGGCATCCTCATCCGCTATAATACTCAGACAATTAATGTTAGAGGGATTTGTGCTATGGTATTGGTTGAGCAAGGAGAGCCAAGGCTCATTCAAAGGAGTCACCAAACTTTACCTAAACTTCTTGGTTATACTATGTATTATTATAAACTACTTTCAATCTTCTATCTTATTATCCTATTAATAATCTTTTGGAAGGTTTGTGGTTACACCCTACCTTACCAACTCTCTTGACCCTTCTTGTGCCATGGATTAATCCACACTAGAAAGGGGAAATCCCGTGTCCAAAACCCACGTTTATTCCATAAGCGAAGTGGTTATGACATGAACATATCAATCGGATTCACATTCCTAACCTTATACCATCCGAATCATCTATGATGATTTTGTGCTTGGTCTAACTTATTCTCATGACCATCCGGATTGCCCTAAAGGCAATTTGTGTTTTGGTTTGCCTAAAAGGCTTGCCTGACTCTCTTGAACCTATAATCTAAACTCGAACATAAGACCCTCTAATTCTTTAATTCTAGTTAATCGGAGCTAAAGCTTAATCTTTCAAGACTTACTTTTGGAACCCTATCAAGACGCACCTAAAGGTGAGTCATACTTGTCCCTTTTTTCTTTTATCACTTTTGGGACCAACATGTATCATATGCAAAACACACTAATTCTTTCATAAACACACATGCTCAATCTACTAAACATACTTATATGCCATTTGCCATGCTTATGATTCTTAGATACTTAAACATAATTCATTAACTATTATTAGCCCACTTAACATGGGTCATTGTTAAGATTTAAACGGCCTAGCATGAATATGTTAGGTATACGCTGTGGATTCGCGGGTTTGAGTTATGTCTTTTGTATGATATGTATGTGCAATGCTATAGTATGAGATTCGAGTAAACCATTCTAAATACTATGTATGTAAACTAAAACTAATATGCTCACCAATGCTTTATGTGTTGACGGATATTTTATACATGTTGCAGGAAATGTTTGATGCAGGATTTTCAAGAAAACGATTTAGGATTGGACTAGAAACTCACGACTAGTTTAATTTTCTATGTTTCAATGTTGTATTTTTCCTTTCTATGAGACGATGCGTATTCTGTTATCTTTTAGATAATGATTATGCTATGAATGAAATTTTATCTTTAAATTATATTGTCACAAATTCTAGTGTCATGAAGTCTTTGAACAATCTATCACAAGTCACGCCTCGATGTATTCCGCCATCGGTTGGGGTGTGACATTCACTCTCAACATAACGCACCTTCCAAAGTCTAAACCTTACCTTATTTACACCAACTAGCTAACCAACAAAACCTCCTTCCCTTCCTTATCATTTTTGGCCGAAAACCGCCCCACATTGGATCACCATGATAACTAAACTTATGCCCTTTTAGGACCTATGATGATGACATCCCAATTCCCTAAGAATGATCTTAACCCAAAGATGATGAATCTCCCTTGTTCCTATGTTAAGTTGTTCCTATGTTACGACCGAGAGCAAACAAATAACCACAAGCACATGTCATTTTCAATGGATATGTCAAACACTTGCACCAAACAAGCAAATGATAACTCCTCTAAACAACTCCCTATGGATTAGAACTTCCTTGCATATCTTTGACAACCAATCGGCCAAGAAGAGATAAGAACGAAACATCACTATCATCAAACTAACATCAATTTAGTTAACTTTTTTCATTAACCAATTCCCAAGAGTCTTGATTTGCTTGTTATGTGACTGAAGGATAGAGGGTGTAGCAAATTTGGAAAATAAAGGACAGAATGAGTGAAAAATTAACATAAAAGGCAGAGAATGCAATTTCACTAATAATTAAAGGACTGTGTAATTTTCTCTTATATATATATATGCATCAATATAATTATTAACATATAAAAATAAATAAATATCAAAAGAGCCGTGCTTTCTAGCCGAGTTTGAAAACCTATCAACGAGTTGAGCTTGATATCTATATATATGGCTTGAAATTAGCCGAGCTCAAGCTTTTACTCTCGTATGTTAATCGTCTAATCGATTTGTTGGCTAAATATATTAAAAGTCCGACCTTTTTTTAACAAATAAAATAAAATGTTAGGCCCGGATCAATTTAGGAACATCGAGTTTATTCGCCGTTCTTAGACCAAATAATATGAATGGCAAATTATTGAATAAAAAATAACTAAGAGCATAAATAAGTGTCCACTATAAGTTCCCACTTCCATTTTTTATTATTTATCTCTATACTTTTTTATAGTTTTAATTACTTTAAATTCTTATCTTTTATAATATATACATTTAAAATACTCAACTTTGTAAAGAATCTTTAGGAAAAGTTGGCTTCGTTCATCTTGCTAACCCATAAACTCGATGGTTCGTTTTTACACCGCATCAAAGATACCTTGTAGACTATTGTGACGTGTTATGAAAGCATAAATATATAATTACATTAATATCTTTACTTAGCATATTCATATCAATCTAATGCATTTGATCTTACCACATCTTAACTTAGCATTTGAGTTTAAAACTGTATTGCTTGAGCTAAAATTTAATTGTCGTCTCATTATCTCATCATGTTTAATATATAATATCATGTATGATCAAATTTTTGCTTGTATGCTTTTAGATTATAGCATATTCGATAAGCATGTATTGTTATACGCTTTTGTCATTCGTATATCTTATTATACGATTTTGAAAGTTAACGTATTTGATGAGTATAAGTGTCCGTGTTCATAAAGTTTGGGAAACAAAAAAAAGGAAAAATAAAGGGGTGTTTTTTTTTTGTCACGGAGTGATTAGCGTCCGCCAAAGAAACTATCAAAATAGAACCCACAGAAAAAAAATTCAAAACATTTTCTTTTGAACGACTAAATATTTCTCCACTTTAAATACACTCATTTTTGCTTCTTATGAGACTTGAACTCCGAATCTCGGATTTAAACACCAACATCTTTACCACCACACCACAAGATATGGGGCTAAGTTACTAAAGCAACACATATATATCCTTCATCAAACGAGAATTAAATACCAACACATAATATATTCTTCATCAAACGAGAATTAAATACAACTTGAAACAAGTGCTTATCAAAGTTAGTAAGGGGTTGTTTGTTTTTTGCTCAGAAGCACTTATAACCTTTTTTGTCTGCGACACGCAGACGCGCACAGACGTTTGGGGTCTGCAGATTGTTTGTTTTTTGAAAGACCTTTCACTCAAAAATGTCTTCCTGGCCTCTTCTTGATGCAGACTTGTTCTAAAGTCTTCTAAAGTCTTTAAATGTCTTATCCTCTTCTCCAATGGCGTAGCTTAGCAGGGGCGGGCGGGAGCGGCCGACCCCCCCAAATTTTCGTGGAGAAGTTCCGATTATATAGTATTCGTATAGAAAATTTTGGAAATATACCCGAAACTGGTTTTCGACACCTCGAAACTAGTGACTTCCGACCCCCCCGGTATCTCCCGACCCCCCAACCTTTGGGTCAAGCTTCGCCACTGCTCTTCTCTTCTCCTCACCCACCACCACCCACCACCACCACCGTCCACCACCACCATCGTCCACCACCACCACCGTCCACCACCACCACCACCCACCACCACGGTTCACCACCACCCACCACTACTGTCCACCACCACCGTCCACCACCACCCACCACAACCACCGTCTACTACCACCACGGTCCACCACCACCCACCAGACTGCTGTAAAAAATCAGTTTATTTAAATTTTAGTTTATTTCAGCAGTCTGCAGACCTTAACAAATAAATAGTTTTCTTCTTGCAGACTGCAGACCTTTGGTCCACATCTTCTCTTACAAATGTTTGCAGATATGGTCCGCAAACTTCACACATTTTACTAAAAATAAACAAACAACACCTAAAGCATTTACAACTTCTTTCTCTATACTTTGAATTGCATATTCACTTGAGAAAGCAAAAGAAACTAGATATGTTGTACGTGATCGTAAATGTCACATGATCACAGCACATATATTATTACGATGTTGGATGAATGAAAGTAAATGCCTTAACTTCAATTTTTATTTATTTATTATTTTTTTAAACTTAAATTTAAGAGTAAGACATATGTAATAGTTTATGGGATGGTTCATTTCATAAGATGTTTTAGCGTGAGAATAAGATAAATAATTCATTTTTATCATTTAAATATATATATATATATATATATATAAAAGAAAATTGTTGAAATGTGTTGTTTATTCATCTATCTCGAAAATAAAACAAGTATATAAAGTAATTTCATTAATTTATATAACCCTACACATATACAAATTTTGTGCAGAAATATTACCTACGCATAATATAACATATGTGTAGGAAAGAGTTTAAATCTTAAAAAAAAAACATTTGATTGCATTAGTTTTATGGGTTTTTGTATATATAAGATAAACAATGATATATAAAAAGTAAAAACTTCAAAAATAAGTGAACCATTACTAATAAAAATTAAGAATTAGGTTTCTTCTCGCACTTCTCGCACTACAACCCTCTTCTGAAAATAACCTAACACGTAGTTTATGAAAATGAATATAAATTAATGTAAACGGGTGCAAACTAAAACACATACATTATCCTATATTAGTTTTCAAAGTTCCATGAACAGTAGCTGAGCACTTTCGTCTTTCCCAGATGCTTTCAAGGGTATTCCTATCATTTTCGATCTGCGCCTATTTAAGCCCTTTTTAGGGCATGATTTTCTTCATATGCACACGCTGTGCATTGCCTTCATCACCTCCACTGTTGTTCACTGCCCTGTTCTCACCGACGAACCTCCTTGACACCATCTCCACCGCCATCCATCGCCCTATCGTCTCCGGTGCACCATCCAGACACCATCTTCATCGGCGGACACCATCTCCCCTCTACTATCAAGTTAAGTTTACATCTTTGGCACCTTACTAAAACTTCACTAAAAGAGTATATAATGCATTTTACCATATACCAAAGGCAGGGCACTAACAAATATTAAGTTCAATACAATTAGTCCTTTTTTTTTTTAATAAACATAATTAAGTGCAATACTCAAAGAAGTAAAACTATATATTATCATAATGTTAGTGCATAAATTGCACTATCAATACCTATGTAAGGGAAGGTCCAATTGTCCAAGGTTCAACATTGACAATAGTGTAATTTATAATTATTGATGTAATAGTATAGAAAATGTAACATTTGCCGTTAAAAAAATACAAAAACGTCAAAAGGCTCAAAAGAGTACAAAATGTGTCAGAAGCACCACACTCGGTTGGCAGGGGCGGATTTAGGTTGTGAAAAATGGGTTCCCGGGAACCCACTCGGTTTGGAAATTTAGTGTTAATATACATAGAAAATTTAGAAGGAACCCATAAATATAATACAAAAGGAACCCATAACTAAATATTGAAGTGTTCCAATGGTTGAGGGCGCCCATTTTAAACACAACATCCCCGGTTCAAATCCTGTGAACTGCATCCAACATGTATTTTTGCGTTCTATTTTTTTTTTAATTTAAAACCCACCTTAGGGTTTCACTTAAACAAACATGCCTGAAGTCTTCACTTCCTTCTCCTCCTCAAAGACTCTTTTCTATCCCTAGCCGCCACCCCTGCCCCTCACTAATTCGGACCGCCTACAGCCTCCACCTCCATGTATGATTCTTTCTATCATTTCCTTTGACCCATTTTTTATTTGTTGTTATTGGTGTTTATAAATCTTATATGCTTGTAATTGTTGATTCAAAAGTTCATGAAAATAACCAATCTTGTATAAATAATATTAGTTGACAATTACACAGTATTGTGCATTGCTACGGTTGAAATAGGAGATCAGAAGTACACTCTACTTGGAATTCTGGGTGGCTGGTGGGTTTTTGAACTGCTCTTTCTAGATTTAGAAGCAGAACTCTACAAAGACTAGAAACAGTTGTAAGTAGTGAATTGTAGTTATATTTATCTACTAATGTCATCTTAATTAAGTTTCCTGATCATAAATTATTAGTTTTGACTTTTTGATTATTGGGATGCCACTGAAATAGTTGGATTGAAAATAGCTTATTATACGAACTTTTTATTTCTTTTCAAAACGAAAATTTTGTGTACCATAGTGTCTTTTATAAAGTTAGAATGAGAGTTTATGTGGATTCAATGGTCAAGGCTACTGAATGTGTAGGTCCTGTATAGCATCTCAAATTTCCTAGTTTAGGATTATTTACAATTATACTATATAATGCTATTATAAATTTATATGATAAAGGAATTAGTGAAGTTTAACCTTCTTTGCTGATTATAAGTTGAGAGGGACGGGGATTATAAATTTAACCCTAAACCGACCCGAACCCCTAAACCGACCCGAACCGTCAAATCGACCCGAACCGTCAAACCGACCCGAACCTATGTATCGACCTGGATTTTTTTATGTTTGGTCATATGAAATTAGAACATCTAATAAAAGGAACCCAGCGAAAAAAATTCCTGGATCCGCCACTGTCGGTTGGTGGATCAACCGTGGATCCTTTGTAAATATTCTACAAAAAGTTTGCACAAAGAAACTAAAGGATGACCATGGCCAATGTTGCGTTCGAAGCGTACATCAACAATCCAAGTCAATTCAAACTAAACAACAGATTAACAAAGCAATTCAGCAACTTCACAGTTAAATGTCGTGGTCAACTGTCCCACCACTAGACATTTTCTCAACAACTCATCAATTCTAATACCAACTGTCATGATCATTAAACATAAAAATATCTAGTGACAAAGTGTAACATCCATAACCAAAATATGTACAAGCTAAAAGATCACCTAGAAACGTGTTACAAAAATAAGATACTTATAAAACAAAGTCTTAAGTTTTGTACAACAATTGTAAACAAAATGTACTTAATACGGTGATCATATTTGAGTGATGGTGAAAACATAGAGAAATCTTTCTTACCTTTGTTATTCTGGTTATTAGAGTTAATATTACTTTTTCTAATTGAAACATCATTATCATCATCAAACTCAGTTAATCCCACCAATAGCAAAAGCTAAGGTAGGGTCTGAGAAAGGTAAGATGTAGACAACCTTACCTATACCCTGTGAGAATAGAGAGACTGCTTTCAGTGAGACCCCTGACTCAATAGTGGTTTTGTATCAAGCCTTAGACATAAGGCACATAACACTTAGCAATCGGGACAAACCTGATTGGTGCATATACCTCCTTGTCTTTTGGCTATCAACGTCACAACCTGATGCATTATTAACCGTCCGTCAATTTTAATGTTATTTTCATGAAATTGGTAAAATAACGTTAAAATTAGTGCAAGTTTACTTTTGCCATCCGAGAGCCACACATGTAAGCGGGGCTGAAAACTTTTTCTTTTTCTTTTATTGCCAATGAAGTTTGTTAAGGGGATGAGGAGATATTTTAAAAATATAAGATTTGGGCTTATTTATTATGTGGGTTGGACACTTGGGCTTTATTTAGGCAAGTTAAATAAAGTTTTTTAATATGCTTATTTAGGTGAACTCATTTAGTTTTAAAAAGGTGAAATTTAAAAAAGAAAAAAAAAATATTACTAGAGTTTATCGAGAGTGGATTTGATCTGTGTTTGAATAAAAATATTCTTTTTTATGAAATGTATGACACTATGCTATACAGTTTGGAACACAACGAATTATTGATCAAGTGGCCAACAAAAAAGTAAAATATCACCAATCAACAATATTACAAATTTCATTATTTTAATGCCGTCCGTTACTGATATGCAAATTCAGAAGTTTGACGTTCGCTTTGAACCTATGGGTTAGGATCAAATACACAATGAAAGAAAAATATAAAGTCATAGGAAGGGTATCAAACGGACTTCGATTGACCTCATTCAAGCGGCATTGTAATCGTCTTATCAAACCCTACGACGTTAGTTTTTAGGTCTTCGTTTTTTTGGATTTAGCTTGTAGTTTTTAAAATATGTGTTATATCAGTGTGTCTTTTATGTATCATTGTGTATTTTTCTTATTTTCATCATTGTGTCTTTTTTTCTTCAGTATTGTGTTATATTTTTTGGCACTGTGTTATATTTTGTGACTCATTGTGTCATATTTCATGATATATTGCGTTTTTTGAATCCTTCTCACCCTTCTCATTTTTTGTAGCCTTTGTAGAATAACTCAACCCTTAAACCTGTATATATGATTAATTTGTAACTTTGATTTTGTGCAAAAACTTCTCTTTAACTATCAACTTGACATGTATCATGAATGGTACCAACAGATCTTGTTTGAGTGATAGCTTGCCATATCGGTTCAAACCGATTCAGGTTCAACAAAAATTCATATCATTCACTTTCAAACATTTTTTGGTTTTTTTACTGGTACAATTCGGATTTAGCCAGTTTCATATGAAAGGATTGGCTATAAACCTACAAGTTGTACCAGTTCCAAACCAATATTTATATCTACCGGTTTCAAACCGTTTCATTTTCGGTTCATTTCCTAATTTTGGCTCTCAAAACCGGTTTTGTTGTGCACCTCTTAAATGTAACTTGTATATTATCCTAGTTTGTTTTATTCTTTATTTCAAAACGTTAAAAGCATTGCATTTTGTATTTTGAAATTAAATCCCCTTTAGATTCTTTACTTACACAAAAACCACACCCTCCTTACACATTCTTGTCTTCTCATTTAAACCAATCTCCAACCTCACATAAATCCTTCCAAAACCTCCCAATTCAACCTACAACAACAATGCCAACCTCAAACCACCTCTTCCTCCTTCTCCTCCTCCTCGTACCTGTCGTAACCGCCATCGGCGTAAACTACGGCACCCTAGCCGACAACCTCCCACCGCCATCCACCGTCGCCCAATTCCTCAAAACCAACACCATAATCGACCGCGTTAGAATTTTCGACGCCAACCCTGAAGTTATCCAAGCGTTCGCGGGGACTGGCATCCTAGTCTCCGTGACAGTCCCCAACGGGGACATTCCATCCCTAACAGACCCATGGAATGCCCGCCGTTGGGTTAATACCAATATTAAACCTTTCTACCCCGCTACCAAGTTGCATTACATATGTGTGGGGACAGAGGTGCTCCACTGGGGCCCACAAAACATAGTGGACCACCTCGTGCCTGCCATGCGAGTGCTGCATGCAGCACTTGTGAAAGCGGGTATTAAAGATGTTAAAGTTTCTACCCCGCATTCGTTGAGTATTCTTTTTAAGTCTAATCCGCCTAGTAAAGCCTCGTTTCGGGCTGGATGGGATGTAGGGAACCTTGCCCCGATTCTGAAGTTTCACCGCGAGACGAAGTCCGCGTTTATGGTTAACCCGTATACTTATTATGCGTACACGCCGGGGAATGAGAGCTATTGCTTGTTCAAGCCTAACCATGGTTTGTATGATAAAGCCACCGGAAAAAGGTATGGTCGTTTTGTTTGTTCGGTTTTTCTTTTTTGTTTTTAATCAGACGCTGGTTACGAGGGCTGTGAACTTGTGACATAAAAAGAATATAAAAGTTAGTGGATTTGGGTTTATTCAATAGGTCTGGGCGAGTTTTTAATTTCAAGGTGCAAGACTATTCAGACATTATTCCTTACTAGTCAACTGCCCGCGCGTTACGGCCGGAAACAAAATTTAGTTAACATGTGCATTGTGTGTTGTACTTTAAGCAATTAAACTGTAAAACTTAAATTTAAGAGGTCAATAAGAAATGTATTATAATATATCATAGATGATTTCGGTTCATTTTCGTTTGTTTTCGTTTCGGTAATTACTTAAGCATAACATATCATTTTTAAATTAAAAAAATTATAGCAATACTATACTCAAATTAAAGAGAAAAAAATGTTCGTTTATATAGTGTAATAATATTAGAAAAATATTAACGCATAAAAAAATTATGGACGTTTAAAAATCGTGACAGTAGTTAGTTAAAATAAGGGTGAAAAGTATAACCGTTATTTAAATAGAAAAAGTTGAGTAAAGTTGGGGGGAAATATATGTAACTATTGTATAAAAGACATATTTGCCTAAAAAAGTAGTTAACATATGCATTGTGTGTTGTACTCTAAGAAATAATGCTTGTAAAACTTAAATTTTAAGGGGGAAATGGATTTAAATACTCCCAACTATCGCCTATTGGCGGATAGCACTCTCAACTATCACTTTGGCGGATAGCACTCCAAACTTGCAACTTGTTGGATTTTATCACTCCCGAACTAACTGAGGTCTAACCCAGTTAGTGTTTGTGGCCAAAATGTAAAAAACAAAACTTAAGGGACCATTTTTGAAATAAAACATTTAACTTATAAAACCCCCACCCCCCCCCCCCCCACCCCTCCCTTCTCTCTCTCTAGACCACCACCTCCTCCCTCACCGGAAACCACCACCACCTACCACCACCCCTCACCGGAAACCACCACAACCACCACCACGCCATAGCCGTAATCACCACAACCGTAGCCACCACTAATCCTTGGGGTTGTTTCCTGTATCCGAATACGAGTCTCCGAACACAAAAAGCTTCGTTGGTTTAACTCCACCGGTAGCACAGACAGTTTCACCTTCACACACACACAGTTATGATTTGTTACGAGGAATAATATTAATATGCCGGTGAAATGTTACCGGTGATTGGAGGTTTCAGATGAGAAATTACCGGTGATGATGAGGAGTAAAAGCAGGAAGATGGTGTATGAGAGTTCCATTAATTAGAGAGAGAGAGAGAAAGAGGCAAATCGAAACAGAATCTGACGTAGTATATATAATATGCAGGGATGAGGTGTAGTTTACATTATGTCTCCTTTAAGTTTTGAACCCTAGTTCCCAAATCGTTTCAATTGAAGATGAAAACGATAGATATGATAAACAGAATCATGGGGCTTTTAATCCTCATCAAAAACCGACCCTAAACAGAATCATGGGGCTGTGAATGATGGTGTGTTGGTGAAGAAGGTGGTGGGTTGTCGTGATGCTCGGAACCGGTCACCGGCGAGGGTGACCGGAGAAGATGACTGATGGTGTCCCCCCCCCTCTCTCTCTCTCTATCTCTCTCTCTCTCAATAGATCTGTTGCTTTATATAATAATGGTGGAGGCGGTGGTGTATGGGGTATGACAGTGGAGTGCTGGTGGTGGTGAAGGGTGGTGGTTGATGACGGTGAAGGGCGGTGGATGAAGGTGGTGAAGGGTGGTGGTGGTTTAGAGAGAGAGAGGGTGAGGGTAGTTCTGATTTCTGAAGAAGGAAGGGGGGGTTAAGCTTTAAAAAAGAAAAATAATAATAATAATAATAATAATAAGTTTCAAAAATGTCCCAAAGTTTTTGTTTTTACATTTTGGCCACAAACACTAACTGGGTTAGACCTCAGTTAGTTCGGGAGTGATAAAATCCAACAAGTTGCAAGTTTGGAGTGCTATCCGCCAAAGTGATAGTTGGGAGTGCTATCCGCCAATAGGCGATAGTTGGGAGTATTTAAATCCATTTCCCCAATTTTAAGAGGTCCTTGTGAAATGTATTATAAGATAGTATAGATACTATAGATAAAACCTTATGGGGTGCGGGGCGCGTATTGACATATTTTCAACTTCACTGATTTACACAAATTCTGTACTGTCACATTACGTCACTAATTCAGTTAACCGAAATATAGTTTTGGAGGCAGCACTACCCAAAACTACCCAACACATAAAAAACAAAAACTCCCACTCTAGTAGATAGGTACCAACACCGTAGTATAACACCCGTGAAACCTACTAGCAAACCACTACTTGTGTCACCCGGGGCAGTGTTACCGTGCTGGTAGAAGGTACCAACATCGTTTGCTGGTAGTGCCCCGCCCTCTCTAAAAGATACGAAAGCTGCATAAAAATATCGCTACATCTCATTTCTTATCCTTATATTTTTTAAGGAAACTTAAGTGATCGAATTCTTATATTTAATAAAAACTAAAGCAACACCATATATTTTTATAAATAAGTAATGAGATTTAGGGGGTTTTAAAAAATGAGAGACAAATTTCTGTAACAATGATTTATTAGTTAAATTACATGGTTAAAAATAAATAATGAGACGTGGATGCTCTAAACCAGTAAACTAAACGAGTTGTGTTCGTGTTAACTCAACAACCTGTTGGTACATATATCTTTTTTGTTTTATTTTGTCAAATTGCCGTTAGTTAAATTGGTGTAGCATTTTATGCTAAGTGTAATTTTAAAATATTAATAAGTAAACTAAATAAATAAATAAAAGATTGTGTTAAATGTATTGTGTTTATGTCGACTCTCGAACATCAATGTGGTTTTTCATTTATATGTCTAACATGATTTTTGGGTTTGTGACCTGTCAACAGTGTTGCAAAACAAGGCCGAGTTGACCGATTCTTCCCCGAGTACTCGCTTCAGGGTAGGTCGTCGAGTTGGCCGAGTACCCCAAGTACTCCCCGCATAGGCCGATTTGACCCCCGATCAGGCCAAGTACTCGCTCTAGGATAGTTTGTCAGGTTTATAACTAGTAGAGAAATAGTTTTAGTGACCCTTGACATATAGTTATGATTCCAATAACTTTAATTTTAATATGTACATTTTGGTAATCGATTTTTTGATTGTTGATTAAAAGGTACACCAACCAGTTCGATCAACTGATGGACGCGGTGTATGTGTCAATGAAGAAGTTGGGTTACCCAGACGTCGAAATAATCGTGGCCGAGACAGGGTGGCCATCCGGGGGAGACCCGCAAAATACCCATGCCAATCCTGCCAATGCCGCGGCTTACAATGGTGGGCTGATCAAGAAAGCTAGCTCAGGTGTTGGAACACCTTTGATGCCTGGCCGCAAGTTCGAAACATATATATTTTCATTGTTCAATGAGAATTTGAAAGGGCCATCGTTGGATGAGAAGAATTTTGGGCTTTTTCGACCCGATTTTACTCAAGTTTATGACATTGGAATAATGCACGGATCTCAGGTAATATCTTTTTCGTGACATCAGGAAATGTTTGGTTGTGTGGCATGTAGAATCGGATTCGAATATTAATGGACCATATAAGAGGAATAGATAACGATAAAAAAAAAAGTACAATTATTGAAATTCCCTCTCTTTTGGAAATACATTGTCATATATTTTATTTAAAAACTAAAAGTTAAATGTTTACCATTAAAGTTAAAAACCCAAGCCACAATTAGGAGGTAGCGTCTTGAACTCGAGACTAAAAAAAGACGTCGAAACGAGTCTAGTATAGATTCGTCTCGTTCGTCTTTGCTTGAGCTCGGTTGGGCTTAAGTTGTAGTTTGTTTAAGTCTATGCTCGGGCTAGGTTAAATCTTGAGTTTAGCTTGTGAGTAGTATTTCAAGCTCAAACTTTTGGCTTATTTATTATTTATACTTTATTTTATTTATGTACAAATATAGTTTTTATATATAAATTGCATATACAATTTAGTTATATGTATTGTAATTTTACATGTATTATGTGATATATTCTAAATAAAAAATAAGATAGGTAATAGGTTCATTCAAGTCCGTGAGCGTAGTCATGGTATATGTAAATCTTAGGGCTGTTTGGTAACCTCTTGATGACTATTCGGATGCTATCTCTTAATGGTTCATAACCTTTGAATGATTAAGAGGTAACCTTAAGTTTGAATGGTTATGAGGCAATCATAAGATGTTGTCTCTTAATCATTCATACATAAGATTACATCTTAACCATTCAGAGGCTACCAAACAGCCCCTTTGACTCGAGCTTGTTTATAAAATGAGCTACAATATAAGTCTAGCTTGATGCGAACTGATACACATAAATTTGCAGTCAACAAGCCCATCACCAAAGTCACCATCACCATCCACTCCGAGACCATCACCAAAGTCACCATCACCATCAAGCCGAGGCAAGCGTTGGTGTGTGCCCAAACAAGATGCCACCGATGTTGCACTTCAATCGAATATAGATTACATTTGTAGCAATGGTATCGATTGTAGCCCGACCCAGCCCGGTGGACCATGCTTTGAGCCCAACACGGTACGAGCACACGCATCATTCCTTATGAACTCTTATTATCAAGCCCATGGCCGTCATGACTTAGATTGTGACTTTGCTCACACTGGAACTGTAGCATCCTCTGACCCAAGTAAGTCCTCTCTTGATCAGCCCATTGGCCCAATTTGTGCTTTTGTAATTGGGCTTTCAACAACTAATACGAGCCCATTTAAATTTAAAGTATATAATAATTAATTAACGTATTTTCTTTATCATTTTCAGGTAATGGTCAGTGTAAATATATTTAGATGAAGTGATCAATCCGATAGTTGGAGTGATGGGTTCTTTGTAATGGTCAGTGTCTCAAAATGTATGGATTAACCTTTGGTTTGTCGGGTGATAACCACTTATTAATTATTATTTGCATTTATATATAGTTCGTGTGACACTCCAAAACATAATCTAATTAATGATGTTTGTTGAAATATTAATATATGGCTTTATGCAACAACCCTTATAACCATGTTATTAGGAACAAACCTCTCTTTATGGTGTCCTTGGGATGATGATTTAGTAAGTTAAAGGCATACAACATATTTGAAACCAACAAACCACAAAGAGGCAATACCATTACATTTGGTAGGCAATGATAGAAGATCCAAGGGATCCTGGGTTCTATTCTTGAGTCAGGCGGGTTTTACTAGTAATTTCATCGTCGTGCCTACGGGCAGGTGGGTTACCGGGTTTTCCCCGGAATTGGTGTTTGACAACTCGGGTACTCTCGGAGTACTTGAATTTGTCGAAAGGGTGCCTCCAGAGTGCCCAGGTTTGATTTGTTGGCCGTTAAAAAAAGCATACAACATAATACGAAGGATTGAGATTCGGTCCAAATGTCATGTATTTTGTTTATCATTTACACGAATTAACGTATTAACCATGGACTATTAACCATGGACATGTCAATAGATCAGGATCCAGGTACACAAGTCCTAGTTTATTAGGACTCACACTATGCTCGATTTATGTTTTTTTTTCTTCACCAAGTGTTACTTGGAAGTTGGATAGCCGATAGAGGATAGACGAGGTACGAAATTATCTTTTGTTCTCATTGCATACATTATCTTTTGGTCTCAATGAATGCATTCACAAGTTAGTGACGTTTTGAGTGATTTGAGCAAACAAAATGACCACTTACGAGAGGGTACATTGAATTAAGACTGTGTTATGTTGGGCGCGAGCGGCCTGCTGATCCACGTGGCTCGCGAACACCACAATATACATGCGTGAAGCTTTTCGCGAGCGAGCCTACGCTACCATTCTCGCGTGGGTTAGCGGAAAAAAACTAGCCGTTGGAGATCAAAAATAGGACCGTTGGGGGCTAGCTGGCGACCGTTGGGGGCTGGCTGGCGACATTTATTTTTAGAAACCTTGAATCATTTTTAGAAACCTACATTATTATTTTCAAATTTTTTCTCACTCTCTACGCATACAAATGGAATGACTTTTCTTCGTCCGACTTTTTGGAGAAGACGATTTGATTATGGAAGTGAGCATGATAGCAGTTGACTACTTGATTGCCTGATCTCGAAGGCAGCCCGTGCCAACGAGACAACCACCTCTTAATCGTGATAGAGAGGGAGCAGACGAAACTCTGATACGACACTACTTTAGCACTGATCCACTCTACAATGAAGAACATTTTAGGCGACATTTTCGAATGAGTAGGCAACTATTTATGTGTATATCAAATGATTTGTCAGAGCGATATCCTTTTTTTCAACAAAGAGAAGATGCAAGGGGCGACTAAGGTTCACCTCTGTACAAAAAATGTATAACCGCTCTTCGACAACTGGCATATGGGCTTTCGTCAGATGTAGGGCTGTAAACAAACCAAACGTTCGGTGAACAGTTTGTGAACTATTCGGCGGGAAGTTCGTTTGCGCTCGCTCGTTTAATAAATGAACGAACACAAATAAAAAAATCCGTTCGTTTAGCTAAACAAACGAACATGAACAGAAGCCGCGTTCTTTCGTTTATGTTCGTGAACGTTCGGTAACGTGTTCGTGTATGTTTGTTTTTGTTTGATAGTTCATTAGGGTTTTTAATTTTTTATATTTAATTTAAGTATTTCAAATTTTCTAGTGGTAGATTATTTAACATATATTAGTGTATCACATGTTAAAATTACTTTAACTATTTTGACTAACTGTTATTGTTGGTGGATTAAACGAGGATTTCAAGTTTAATATGATATCTCTGTGTTTTTATAAGACATTATGTGATCAAGATTATGTCACGTATATTTGGGTAATTGGATTGGTATATTCTGGGCGGACAATGTTAGCGATGAAAAATGCGAATTTTCAGAATTTGATGTATTAGTTTGTGCTCGATTTTGTCTAGTAATGCCTATTTGTGTTCGTTTACGTTCATTTTTTATTGTTTGTGTTCATTTTTGGCCGACACCTAAATTTAGCAAATAAATACAAGCGAAAATGAACAAAAATCTCGTTCGGTAAGTGTTCATGAATAGTTCGTGAACACGTTATTTTCTTAACAAACAAACACGAACAAAAAATCTCGTTCGGTAAGTGTTCGTGAACAGTTCGCAAACACATTAATTCCTTAACAAACGAACACGAACAAGGCTTTGTTCGTGTTCGTTTGGTTCGTTTACAGCCGTAGTCACATGCAATTGATGAATATATAGCAATGTCTGAAAAAGTTGCGCACGAGTCTCTTCATTTTTTTTGTCAACGTGTGTGTGTATATATATATATTAATTACATTTCACATATTTTACTTACTTTTATTCTCAACATTGTTTAAACTAGGGGTGCAAACGAGTCGAGCCGAGCCCGAGCTCGACCAGGCTCGAACTCGAGCTCGATTAAGTTATAAGAGCTCGAGCTCGAGCTCGGCTCGTTTATAATTTCTCAAGCTCGAGCTCGGCTCGTTTAGTATTTATTAGTTAATATATTAGATAAAAATAATATAAATAATCGTTCATTTAGGCTCGTGAGCTCGATAAGTGAAGCTCGGGCTCGGGGCTCATTTACTAAACAACTTTAAATGAATGATAAATATTATTAAATATTAAAAAAACTAATATTATACTAGGCTCGATAAGGCTCGACGAGCCTAACGAGCTTCACATGTCAGGCTCGAGCTCGAGCTCGATAAATAAACGAGCTTTGTTTTAGGCTCAAGCTCGGCTCGAGCTCGATAAAGCTCAGCTCGTTTCGAGCTTTTTGACGAGCCGAGCTCGAGTAGCTCGCGAGCTGCTCGGCTCGTTTGCACCCCTAGTTTAAACTATATGTCTTTACGTAGGGATTATATCTATTACTCACGAAGTTATTTGCGTAAACCAACATTGTTTGATTTCTAACGCATATACGAGGTTCATGGTTAAAAACACGGGTTTCCCAGAATACTTTGTAGTCTCGACTATACGCATGTTGGTTGGGCTATGTGTCCTACGGTTTGGCAAGGTCAGTTTCATCGAGGTGATCACCCTGACCCGAGTATTATATATCAAGTATTCCGGTTTTACATTGTACTTTGAGTGATTTTGACATGGAGAAACTTGAGAATACTAAACGAAGACCATTGATAGCCATTAAAAAGTTACAAAAAGTTTCATCCATGTTGATGTTTGGATCAAGAAGCGAAAACTGAGCTCATTAACTTTCAATTTTTTTAGTATGGGACAAAAACTAGTATATAATTCTCTATGTTTCTATGCTCCTAAATTAAACTGAAAAAAAACAACTAATAACTAATTTATTCTAGAGCTTATCAAAAATCTATATCAAAGCATCTTCAAAAATTGGATTATAGTATTTGTAATGAATAAGCATTTATGTTTATTGTTTGATAAACTAACATCCTGTCCTGTCGAAATTGAGCAGTGTCAAGGCTAAAAAACTTGAAACAAACAAAATGTGCTAAAAATATATAAAAAACGCCCACCGTGGGGCTCGAACCCACGACCACAAGGTTAAGAGCCTTGCGCTCTACCAACTGAGCTAGACGGGCTGATGTTATAATTTAACAAACGTTTACTACAATTCCAAAATTTGTTTATCTGTAAAATTCTATAGCCCTAGTGTGGGTGGGTGATAATGTTGCATTTATTCTCAAACACATCAAATAAAAATTTTAAGACTGAAAGAGGAATAGGTCAAACAAAAGAAAGTCTCCAAAGTCTATTCTTAATCAAGGTTTTCAGAACCGGACCGGACGCTCGGGCGGTTCACCGGTCCAACGAACCGGGCCAAAAATGCTTCGAAACCCAAACTATCAAAAAAATAATAAAAAAACCGGTCCGACCACCGGTTTTCCGGTCCGACCGGCCGGTTTTCCGGTCCGAAGCCGGTTCGCTGCAGAAACGGTCCAACCACCCGAACCGAACCGGACCGGTCCAGGTCCCAGAGCCCGGTCCGACTGTTCTTAATGCATATGATCTACTAAACTGTTTTTATTCAAAGATTTAAATAATTATCTTAACAAAAGTATTTTATAGAAGAGATTTATTGTCCACACAAAATCTTTGGTAGTGGTACAAGTTAAGAAACATAAATTTTGCAAAAAGCTTGACCAAACTTGGCTTTAAAGACACGATTAACCAAAACCTAACATCATCATTCTAGCTTGCTTAATGGAGTCTCCTTAAGAGAATAAATCAAGACCGCGCGAGTGGCCTTAATAGATGTTACATCTACACAACGCTTAGCTTGTTTTTGCAAGTTTAAAAATGGGTTCTTCTTCAACACGTTATCTGTCTCTTCGTTTTCATTTTACCATTTTAGGTTTACATGATTAACCGAAGAACGAAGATTCGTGTGCCTGGCGGCACACGAGGCCTTCGATGTTGATAATCTTCACAAAATGTTAGATTTTGGTATTCTTGCATTAAAGGACCAATTTCTCAATTAAATTTGATGGGCGTTGTAGATTGTGGAAGTTTTAATGAAGAGGATTTATCTAGGCTCTTGTTATATTGGATCACTCCCATACATTGAGTGTCTCTTCATATGTGTTATTCGTTACGCGAAACGGGTACAAGTATTTCATGAAATTGCAGCTAAATAGGTCTTATTGTTTGATATGCAAAGAAAATGAAGCATAAGTTCGCTTACGACTTGGATTTGTGTCCACATAAGAGAACGTACGTTTGAAGGTGACACACGAGTATAGGCCGCTAAGCGAAATAAGGTCGTGGACCACATGGCTTTAAGTATCAATAAAAGCTAGACCCGAAAGGCAATAATAAGAAATAAAGTTGATATAGGGTCAGATCTGGATATTTGATTGATTAATAGCAGTTGTAAAGCAAAAGGAAACTACAAGTTGGCATACCTTTTGTTTAAATTATTTTGAAACACCTGACAACTACACAACATATGCTATCATTTCATCAAAACTTAAAGCAAAATGCAACATTTTTTCATCATCATCATGTTCACTTTTTGCATCATGTATCTTAAAGCAATGCCACAATCATGTGATCTATATGGAGGGAAACAGCAGCATATAGTTTTTAAAACGCGATTAAAATAAAAGAATTGTTGAACGAACAATAATCGTCTTTGTGGCTTTCTCAATGTCATTACCGAAGTCTTAAAAAACAGCATAATATATAAGAAAAACACCGGAAAGAAAGTTAAAAGTAAACGTAGCAAACTGATCGTCTTTAAAACATCTGAAATGAACAGATCAGAAACATTTTCTGTGCACGATTGATGGGCCAGACTCGTCATACTCGGCCTTGGCAATCCACATCTGCATTTACAAATAAAACGCCCATATTAGAAATCTCGAAGAGCTTGATAAACAACAAATTTTGAGCAGTGACTTAAGTATCAATTTGCCAATGTCTCAGATGCTTAGAAGTATAAAAAAAATCTGGTTAAAAAGGGAAACAGGTTTATTGCGTCAAGCGTCATCCAGAGTTACATTTTAATGCATAAAGCGTCTTCAATCATTTTGCTTGAAAACTATATCAGTATTGGAATATACTAACTTCATCAATCACATTTGGCACTAATGATCCGGGTCAACCCAACCCAACCCAACCAGACATTACATGTTTCCATATGTAACAAGAATTACCCTTTATGACCATACGTCCATACCAATAATAATACATCTTGAACCATTACCCACTAACCACTATCCATTATGACTCATACCAACATATAACAATAACACATGTTGACCCGTTACTAACCCAACCCTCCATTGTTCCACCTCTAGTGTCGACAAACAGAGCCATAATAACAGTCGTTTGTGGCTTCTCATACTTTTTTTCATAAGTATAATACTTAAATCTTAGAAAACAAACCTGCTGGAAGGTGCTAAGAGAAGCCAGAATAGACCCTCCAATCCAGACACTGTACTTCCTCTCAGGGGGAGCCACAACCTTAATCTTCATGCTGCTCGGAGCTAACGCAGTAATTTCCTTACTCATCCTATCAGCAATACCCGGAAACATGGTCGACCCACCACTGAGAACAATATTACCATACAAATCCTTCCTAATATCCACATCACACTTCATAATTGAGTTATAAGTAGTCTCATGAATACCCGCAGCTTCCATTCCAATCATAGATGGTTGGAACAAAACCTCTGGGCACCTGAACCGCTCAGCACCAATAGTGATGACCTGTCCGTCAGGTAGCTCGTAGTTCTTCTCCACAGTAGATCCCGAGTTTGCAATCTCAAGCTCCTGTTCATAATCAAGAGCTATGTAAGCCAGTTTTTCCTTCATGTCTCTCACAATTTCCCGTTCTGCTGTTGTAGTGAACATGTAACCACGTTCCGTAAGAATCTTCATCAATGAATCGGTTAGATCACGACCTGCAAGGTCCAATCGGAGAATGGCATGTGGCAGGGCATACCCTTCATAAATTGGAACCGTGTGACTCACACCATCCCCTGAATCAAGAACAATACCTGCACCACACAACAAAACAATCTTGTAATTCAAACTAATAATAAAAAATAAAAACAGTTTTTCGCCTTTTTGATTGAATTAATAAGCTCAAAAAGAAAGATTACCAGTTGTACGACCACTGGCATAGAGAGAAAGAACAGCTTGAATGGCAACATACATTGCAGGGGTATTGAATGTCTCAAACATGATTTGAGTCATCTTTTCACGATTGGCTTTAGGGTTCAGCGGTGCTTCAGTTAAAAGAACAGGGTGTTCTTCAGGAGCAACACGAAGCTCGTTGTAGAAAGTGTGATGCCAGATCTTCTCCATGTCGTCCCAGTTGCTAACGATACCATGTTCGATCGGGTACTTCAAAGTCAAAATACCTCTCTTTGATTGTGCCTCATCACCAACATACGCGTCCTTTTGGCCCATTCCAACCATCACACCAGTGTGACGCGGACGGCCCACAATACTAGGGAACACCGCCCTTGGTGCATCGTCTCCTGCAAATCCAGCCTGTAATAACAAAGCCCTTGGCGAGTTAAATATCTATTATAGTTATTATTATTTAGTTATTCATTTATATTTAAGTTTGTTTGTTACTAACTATTCTATATCTAAGTACGAATATTAGGATAGTTATTGATGTTTTATCTATCTATATAAAGAGATCTGGTTTTCGCCTTTTCGGTTACTATAATACACAAATTATTCACCAATACAGTTTTTTTTTATTTATCCTGAATTCTTTTCAAGGTGCTTGAATTTGAAAGTAACATACCTTAACCATTCCGGTTCCATTATCACAGACGAGTGGCTGAATATCTTCACTTTCCGCCATCTTTGATCAAAAACTGTAACACAGTTCACCACTTAGAATAACCAAATATGAAACATATACCAAATTCGACACAAATCGAACCATAAACAACAAACAGGATCCACCAAACGCATAAACACACAAATTCCAATTTCAACACTTCAATTCAATACACTTCCAGATTCTAAAAAATCTAACACAAATGAAGGAATGATTACGGTTCGTAACCACTACGCACAACCTAACCTAACCATACCATATCATACTCTAAACCTAATCAACTATAAATCACTTCACAATTCACATACTCAATCATCAAAAACAGTTAATCTATACTAAACACTTCAATCCTACACGGTTCGAGTTCCAGATCATCAAAAACATTAACAAAAATGAGTAAATTGTTACGGCCGGTAGTCAGCACTACCTAACCAGTAGCAAAACATACTCTAAACCTAATCAACTGTAAATCATTTCACAATTCACATACTCAATCATCAAAAACAGTTAATCTATAGTAAACACTTAAATCCTACACACTAAGAGATCCAGATTCTCTAAATCTATTAAAATCAGCACAAAATCATTGCATTAACAACACAAATGCAGTCAATGAGCCCTAATAATATCTATCAAAATGTAAAGCTATTATAGAATGTAGCTGAAATAATAAGATGAAAAAATATGATTAAATAAATGGATAAATAATGAGTAATAATAATGAATAATAATAATAATAATACCTGAAGAAATGCTAGAAAAAATGGGTGTGTTTGACAATGGAGAGAGATGAGAGGAAGTAGGAAATGTAAAAGACTTATATCAAGAGAGAGGATTGATCTGGACCGTTGATTTGTTATGATCATTGATGTACGAGGTGGATCACACGTCTTGGTTGGCATGGGCCCCGAGTCTTGTTCCAAGTTCTCCACTCATTTCATTCTTTATTCAAATTTTTATTCAAGGAATTTAATTACAATGTTTTCGAGACTGGATTGGACGTTGATTTGGATTTCGGACATCCTGGCGATTTTTGATTCAATCGATCGGACCGGTCCAAGTGGGTTAACGAACCGGTCAAAAAAGTCAACAAAAATTCAAAAATTCTATCAAATTCCGGTTCAACCTTATCAAAATCCGGTTCAACTAGTCCGATTTCCGGTTCAACCAGCCGGTTCATTGAACAAACCCTGTTCAGGCGCACTCCAATCGAATCATGCAACTCGGATCGGCCAGGTGTTCGATTCCCGGTTCAACTGGTCGGACCGGCCGGTCCGATCCTGTCTCCAAAACATTTACAACTTCACTCACAATATACATATTTTACCAACAATATACAAGATGTCGTATTACGACTATATTTTCGGTGATTCTTACAACAAGTAAGTTCCAGAGGGTAGTGAGGAGATTGAGTCTGGCATTCGTTATCCTGACAATATGGTGTCACTGGACTTGAATACCCCTTTGGAGGACCTGTACGCTTGCAGTGGTGAGCCTCCCATTGATCACCAAAGCTATCCAAACTACGCTTACGGTGATGAGGAGAGATTTGTACAACAAGATTATCCAGACCAGGGAGACAGTGGGGGTGAGGAGAAGCCGGTAGAAGAATATGAAGGCTCTTACCTGGTCATAGTTTCGTTTGAGACTGACCGGACCTTTCCGTCACTACAGAAGTTGATCGACTGGGTACAAGATACGACGGAGGAAAAAGGTTATGTCACTGTTATAAAAAGATCGAAGAAAAAAAGACACTTTCGTGAAGGTATATTTCAGTCACTCTTATTATAAAAAATGGTTAATAAATACCATTATCAATTATTAATTTAAAAACTTATTTTATAATTTATTTATTTGAAAAGTTAATAAAAACGTATTTTATAATTTATTATTTAAAAAGTATTTAAAAAGTTATTAAAAACGTATTTTATAATTTAATATTCAAAAAGTTACGGAAAAATATTTTATAATTTATTATTTAAAAAGTTACTAAAAACTCATTTTAATAAACGTATTTCGTGGAGGTTATATTTCAATGCACTTTTGGTGTGGAGCATAAGAGTGTGACTATGGTGAGGAAGAAGGGTAGCAAAAAAATTGGTTACCCGTTTGAGTTGATAGGGATGCTTGAATCTCAGAGAAAGGTTTGGAGGTTAAAGGTGAAAAACCCGACGCACAACCACACTCCCTTTGAAAACTTAGAAGGTCACGCGTATGCAAGAAGACTTTCTTCAAAGGATAGAGAACTGATTGGGCAAATGGCAGAGCAGGATATTCCAAGCCGTACCATATAGAGAATGCTAACGAAAAAGAACCCTTAGAGAAAGCTTATTCCGAAAGACATTGACAATGTGTGTCAGAAGATAAATGTTGAAAAAGAAGTCAGTTATGATCCAATGCATCAACACGAAAACCTCCTAGTGGAGAAACATTTTACCTACTACACACGTGAGAATGACACCACGAACGATGTTGAAGATATTTTCTTCGTTCACAAACATTCATTTACTATGTGGTGTGCTTAATGATTGACGTCACCTACAATACAAACATGTACAAGATGGTGTTTGTCCAGGTTTTAGGTATGATGTCGCCAAACCAGTCGTTTTCGGT
Source organism: Ambrosia trifida (assembly GCA_028751855.1). Lineage (NCBI taxonomy): Eukaryota > Viridiplantae > Streptophyta > Magnoliopsida > Asterales > Asteraceae > Ambrosia > Ambrosia trifida. The sequence continues at coordinate 2,599,239 of CM054126.1, read as the reverse complement.
TGCACATGCGTTTATTGCTGCATAGAAAGTTGATAACTACCTTTGTGTGTTGGAGAGGATAAAGTATGTTGGTACAACTTATATGAGGATCAAATCAATGCATATATAAACCTAGTTTACCCGCGAGCCAACCCGAATGTCTTTTCGGAAGTCCAAGGTATAGATTAGAGATGTAAAATTTGTATTTTGATAAACATGTATTTGATTGTATAGTTCATGTATTACGTACATTGATTTATGAAAGTTGTTCATACTCGGATGTTTCTTCTGAAAACCACCAACAAGCAATTAAACGAACCAAAATGCCTCAAACGAATTTTTTATAGTGGAAACAAGTTGAAACAATTAAAAATGAATCAAAACATTTAAAAATAAAATAAATACTTTTTTTAAACAAAAAGAGGCCATAAGCGTTGTGCCATGACCTAAGCGTAGCACTTAGGTCAAAGCGCAAAGCTTAGGCAAAATGTTTGGGCCATGGGCCATGTTTCAGGCCATACGTGGCACCTAAGCGTCGCGTTATGCACCTAAGCGTCGCGTTATGGCCATAACGCGACGCTTAAGTGCCACATTAATGCCTGAAACGCGGTCAGATAGACCTAAACGTTTCAACACAAAACAAACACCCAAACACACACAAACACACATTCCTTCTCCATTGATCGAGTTTCACTCAAAACACACACTTGGAAACTTATCGTGTGATTTGGCATGTTTACACCAATGTATTTTTATACAAATAAAAAACTTATAAAAAAATTAAATAAACATAAAATCCAACAAAAAAAACCCACAAAAAACTCATCCCCCCCCCCCCACCAAAAAAAAAAAAAAAAACAAACCCAACACCAATCCCAATATCGGCTAACTTTTTGTCAGCTTTTGTACTTTAAAGTGTCGCGCTATGACCATAGCACGACATTTTGATGTCACGTGAGGGTGGGAATAGACCAAGCCTTAATTAATACTATTTGATTATGTCAAATCTTGTATGTCGTCTAGTATATACACATAGTATAGTACTGCACCGTATGAGTTTTGTATACGCCTCTATGAGACGTATAGAAGAAAAAAAATACTATTACAACTTAAGCATGTAGGGCTTCATATAGTCCAGCCATATATGTCTTGTATTGGCCAATATAAGACGTATAGAATAGTTGTTATTTGTTTTATTTTTTACAAATATTTTTATACAATATTTATCGTTATAGGAGAACTATTTAAAAAATAAAGTAATTATAGTATACTATAGTATCATATGTTATCTATCGTATATGTGTAGTATAGCTCTTTATAGGCCTATAGTATAGTATAATTATAAAATGGTTAATTAAATGTTTTTTAAACATTTGAACCGGTAAATATTGTAAAAAAAATGAAAAAAACCCCTCTTTTTATAGGCTTTATATAAGCCTATAGGGGCATAGGCCGGCATGCCTACATGAGGGGACCAGCATTGACCCTTGTTAGTTACTAATTTTGATGCACCCTTTATGTCGTGTGTTGGCCCATGCACGATAATGGGGTGTTAAAATAGTGTTTTTTTTTTCGAGGGGGGGGGGGGGGTTGAATGGATTTACCTTAACTACTACTAGCATTTTGCTCCCCAACCTGTACGATGGGATTGTTTAACCGGCCAAAAAGTATACATAAAAACGTTGAACCACGCAAATCCTTTACGGCGGGTTAATGCGTAAAAATTAGATCAAAATGTTAACATTGGAAAAGAATAACTAAATCGACTTATGACGGCCTCGGGCGTTGCAACGGGGTTGTTAAACAAGAAAAAATAGACGTAACAAATCATTGAACCACGCACGTTGTAGCGTCTTAATTCGCAAAATTTAGATTGAAACATTAAATGAAAATTTTGTAAAAGATGAGAAGTATAAAAGACCAACGTTGAAAGCGAAAAATTGTTGGGGCAAAAAATGAAACGTGCTTTTGCAATAAATTTGTAAAAAATAAAATTACAGAGGTTATAAGTGAATAAAAATTATAAAAAATATTCAAAAAAGCACAATTTTATAACCAATAATGCATAAAAAGTTACATTTTGTGAAAGTGTGAAAAAAATTAAGAATTGACATATAAGCATCATGTTTTGGATTTAAACATAATGCTTTGGTTGTTTTTGTTATATAAAAATCAAACACAACAATTTAAAACACAATACAATGTATTATAGTTATGAAATTTAAAATTTAGCTAAAAACAACGATTTAAAACAAATGATCTTGACATGAAATTTTTAAGCCTAAAATAAATTGCTTCGTGTTTTTAATTGATATGTTTGACGTTATTTTTAACATAAACAATCCAAAATATAATGATCAGGTCCAAAAAAAAAGATGTCTACGTATCAATTATTCATACTTCTAACAAACTATGGTCGTTGTACACTAATATCATCATACAAATAATTAAATATACATACATACATATATATTCTTGTCCGTTTATTTTTTTTCCGGTCCATCTTTTTTCACCACAAATTAAGCCCATTATCTAATACATTGACAATGAATTTAAACGTCTTTTTGTAATTTATGGTTTTTGTATTCGTGTTATAAAATAAGTATATACAAAATTAAATTTTTGGAAGAATGTGTGATCTAGAAAAACCGATGAGAATGAGGATAACTTTTAAAAATTTTGTAACGTTCACATTTCTCGGTTCTATGATTAATTGATCATATCAAATAGATTTTAGGTTTTAGTCAATGTTTTAAAACCCGTAAAACACTATTGGGTTGAGAACTTGAGCTCATAAATGGGGTGGACTCATAAACGCTTAAATCAGTTATACCGGCCGGTTTAACCGGTTTTTAGAACTTTGGTTTTAGTAATATAAGCTATAAGTTATAACTTATTGTCTTGTGATAATTTATATCGACACTTTTAACTTCAAATTCATTATCTAGGGCAATACTGCTCTAACAAAGAAACAACACGACATGTTCTAAACTTTCTTTATGTCGTCTCAAAATGAACTTACGATTTTTCAAATGAGAAAAAAAAAATCCATAAGTTGTTCATTAAGGACATATAGTATTACTTCTTCATTAGGCTTGTGATTGTCATCCAAAGGAGGGATGGATACCAAAGCCATATCACTCTATTGCTTCCCTTTTTTATGGGTAAAACGGGGTGCCACAAGATATCAAAGCCACATCACTCACCCATTTCGTTGCCTCACTCATATCTCCTCTTGCACCACCATCTCAACTTCTACCTCAATCCATGTCACCCTTTTGGCATCCTGTCCTGACTTCATACCAAGCCCATACTTTGTAGTTTGTAGTCTTAGATTGGGATTGCACTTAGTAACAAAGTAGAAGATAAGTGTTGATGGTCAAATTATTAGTGTACAAAAAACATTAACATACAAAGGATATGAAGAGCTTAGAGAGCGACATTCAACACTAGCAAAAAGGGTATTCTTATCTACCACTAAAACCAAATAATTACGCAAGTTATATCTTATAATAACGCAAGTTATATCTGATAATTACGCAAGTTATACCTAATAATCACACAAGTGATCAACTAAGCAATTTAAAAAAAATTATAGCAATAGGGTATGAAAATGAAAGAGGATAAAATGTTTGTTTTTTATTGTGTAATTTAAAAAAAATATATAGTATGAAAAAAGTTATGGACGTTTAAAAAATGAGATAGAACATGAAAAAAGTCATATATTGTAGTATATTCCTATTTTACCCTTCCCCAATTCTAATTTATTTTAGTTTTTTTTTTAAATAAGATCTTTTATATCAAACATGTTAATAATAGTAATTTCACATGCCTTTTGAGATGGCAAGAGCCTCATTCTTTAAACCATTAATGTCATGTAAATGAAAGTTTATCAAATGATATAGGATAATAGATGACTAAAGTTTATCAAATTAGAAATGCAAGTTACTTAAATTTATAAGGTGTTAAATAAGTTAGATAATATTTTAGTTGATATTATATATACATACACACACAAACAAACACTGGGTTTTGAAAGAATTATTAGTTAAAAATAAAAGGAGAACAATAAAAGGCAAAATTAAACACTTAATATATATTTTTTTTGAACACTGGTTTAACTTGGGGATAATGGGTTTGTTTTAAGTCCATTAATGTCAGAGAATCGAAAGAGCAACTCATCACTATTACCGTTAGTTCATAAGCTACATCGGAAGCAAGTTTGCCGATGAAATCATCCGCATTCCCCGTTTTGTATCTGGCAATCATGATTGTTGATTAGAATTGATGATTAAATCAATAATAATTTGTCTTCGTGACCGATAATCTAAAATAAGGTTTTCTTAAATAGTTGGGTCTCCCAAAGATCTTTATTCAATCCACACACCAATTGCCGCTACACTCTGCCATAATAAACAAGCTTCATCATGGTCGCAAAACCTTGCCTCTGTGAACCAGACTTGCCACCACTTTTTGAGTCGATGCTTGTTGTTTGGTGTGCGTATGGCGTGAGTAATCTTGATGTGGATATTGTTATGTGATGTTTGGTTTACTTTTGTCCCATCTCGGTTTTTAGCCTGTATCGATTTCGTAAAAAATGAAATCCGGCTCTAATCCCTATTAAAAAATGTGGTTTGAACCCAAACGCAACCGTCAACACCCTTAATGTTAAGATACACACCAAGACCTTAAGGCTAACTACCTTTCATATGTTAAACTCCCCCCCCCCCCCCCCCCCCCCCCCTCCCCAAAAAAAAAAAAAAAAAAAGCTATACAAACTATATGAACTAAGACATGACATCTGTATTAATGCATTCATGAGTATTAACAATCTTTTAAATTTAGCATAAAATACTTAATATCTTTAACTTGTGATGTAAAACACATTTTAGTGTATATAAAAAGGTAAACGGGTGCATACCCACTAGGTGACCAGACCCAACTCGTTAGCTAAATGTGTATTGGGTTCTACTCGTAATTGGCCCGACTTAGTTTAGACTAAGTCTATACCCGTAAATTTTATGTTAGGTTATAGAGATGGCAATACGATGGGTCTAGGCCATGTATTACTAAATATTACTATCATACCCCATTGTGATGTGTCTCGTACCCAAACTAATACTACCATGTCAAGGTAACTTATTGTTTGTCTGTCGGGTATCAGGTATACACATTTATCGAAAATTATCCATTGAGATTGATATGTACTTTTTTATTATTCTAGAGTTATTATTATTATAGATTTAAAATACTTTTATGAATCAAAAATAAATATAAATTCTGAAACATTAGTAGGGTATTATATTACTTTATTACATAAGGATAAAGAGAAATATAAATAAAAAGTTTACGGGGTATTGTTATTCAGGTAATCATGTCGGATACAACCTAGCATCATGCATGTCTCCAACTTGAGAAAACTTTTAAACTAATCACATACCTTGTTTCATGCATGAATACATATTTCATTACCTATTCCAAATGTTTCAAGTTTCGAGTTTGCTTATCAAGTTTTATGTTTGTTTGCCACATCTGTTAAATCCGTGACACTTAAAAAATAGTACCCTATTTCATTCACCAATACAACTATTATCCTAAACACCATAAACGTACGAATCTATAATTGCACCAAAAAAATATGGTTTTTTATATATAATATATAAAAAGATGCTTAACAGGCAGATACATAGTTTTCTTTTCCAGTCACATAGTTGTCCATCTTGCCTTTATGTTTAAGGAGGTATGTCCGTCATCATATCTCCACTTTCATCCCACTACACCTACCCACTTTATATCACATTGTTATTTATATTATTCTTATTAAATTAATGATATGTTATTCTGTTATTTTATTTTATATTTTGATATTTATAATATTTTTGAGAGGTAGACTTCGATAACTATAACATAAATAATCGAAAAAGATACAGCATGTAAGAGAACTATTATGCCTGGGCGCTTCGCTGCGCAAATACAATTCTAAAAAAACATGGCAGCGTATTGCATTCTAATTTGGCTAAATTTCGTAAAGCATGTCTCTTTCTCGCTCTCATTCTCATAAGAGACGGCGCCTTTTGAAAGTAAATTTAAGATTTAACAATCAAAATTACAATTCTTGTTTTTTTTACAACCCACATATGTTTTTATGTTTATTTTGTTCATACAATCATTCAAGCTTAACTTTCTTAGTATAATATAATGATTTTAGAATTTATATTTATATTATAGTCATTTTGCAGTTGATCTAGACGGTCACTTTGTCTTTTTAATTGAAATCATATAAGGGTGAGGAGCTTTAAAACAACTCACATGATAATAATGAATGTGATAATTCAAATACATTAATAAGTCTCTAAATTGATTATATAGTTATAGTACAAGTGCATAATGCAATAAGGGGTATTATGGGAAACTTTTACATGACATATCTATGTTAAAGCATGAGTCTCTTGATATCCCATCTTAAAATGAGTGTAAAATTACTTTTCTAGACATGTCTCCTCCTTAATAACGTAAGAGAATTAAATAATCTAAAATGTGTTTATTTAATGACTAGCTTTTATTCCGAGAGTGTCCCGAGGTTGAAAAATATAACTATTCTAATAATACTAATACTAATAGTAATAATTATTACTCTTGTAATTAAATAAATAAATAAATTAACCTTGTTATAAGGTGACACCATGTGTTGCAGTGTTGCGCGATTTTTTCTCCTAGCTTCTCTTGATGAAATATACATATCCATCTTTAGAAGAGTAAAATTCCAATGATAGCATTGCGATTGGGCTAAATTTCAACATCGTAGATAAGAACCTGGTTTAAAAGAAAAAACATGATTAATGAATAACCTGAACACTTTGTGTTTTTTTTTTCATGTATGAACGAAACCCCACAAAAAATAGTCGTTTTTTTCTCCGTTTTTTATATACCACTTGGCGAGAAGACTCAAGTTTGCATCCCGTAGTGAGCCTAAACCAATCCTACCATATTTGGTTGGGCCAATAACATGCTCCTAAGCGACCCAACTCGTCTTATCTACCCCTTCGCCGCCACCCCAAAAGAAAGTCCTCCGGATCCTTTCCAAACTTTTAATCACTTCCGCCGGTGCCCGGAACAAAGAAAAATAATGTAGTGGCAGCGAATTGAGGACAAATTTCAGTAATGTGATACGGCCACCATATGAGAGACATTTAGCCTTCCAAATTGATAGTCTATCCTTGAGCTTGTAATATGTTTGTGAGTGTAGAACTATACATATGTTTCTATTAATCTCATAACGTGTAAGAGCTTTGTAGCAAACCATGGTATTGGTATAATTTCATAAAAAAATGCCAATTTACGCGAATAATGAGAAAGAAGTCAAACCGATACAACCTTATAAGTTGTATCATTGTACGGGAAGATGAGAAGACGGCTTTGTGAAACTGTTTGTCGTGCTTTTTTTCCCCATAATCAGTCACTTGACATTGATTTGAAATGGATAGCAAGGTTTATGTGTGTTGGATGTCTAATTAGGGTGGCCTAACTTATTTATGACATAAAGCGGCTAGATTGGTTTTTTCAAATTTACATGATCTAATACCCCTATCAACTCTCATCTAACATGATTCATTCATAAACATGGGTGAGACCTAGTATAGCATATCAACATTTTTTTAATGTTAAAATTTTACATGTTTTGTGCTACTCTCATCTAACATGATTCATTCGTACGGACAGAGCCCTTCGGCCCACCCGTCGCCTGTTTCAGGAAAAACCCGGCCCACAAACCCGCCCGAAGGCACGACGGTAGTGAACCGGTAAAACCTGGAGGGATCAGGAGTCGAACCCATGACCACAAGGGTCAAGGGTCTCTCCATCACTTCCCAACCACCTACCCCACCACAAGGGTGGGGGTATCCATCACATGCCTCCCGTGGGAATCGAACCCGGCTCTCTCAAAGAGAGAACCGACCCTTTTACCACTAGGCCACATGATTAGGATGTCTAGAAATCAGTTGTAGCCATAATTGGGTGGTCAACTATTAGTCCAGTTGATGACATAAGTCCTATTGTCTTGTCTATACATGATTAGCCAGCTTCTGGTACCTATCAAAACCATATACCACCAGTGGCAAAAGTCCTAAGAATGTTAAGTGTATTCGAGTTCCTAATCATACCTACGCACATTATTTATAAGAAATACTTAAATTTCGTAACAAAAGTATCTCGGTTTAACCCGGCTCGTTTAGCCTGTACGAAAAAGCCGTTATAACCTGCTATCCACTCATTCGCCGCCTCTAGAACACCTATACATCACTCAACTATTTACATCATCTTCTAGTAACTTAACGGGAAAAAGTCCAACCATTTTACCAAAAACGCCTAAAACTTCTTTCAAAGATCCGACAGTGTCATCAAAGAGATTTATTGCTGCTTTGTCGGTTCTGTCCGCTATCATTGCATTTATGTGAAATGCAAGGTTGACTTTTGAGTGAAATGGCAGCCTATGGGTCAGCTGGTGTCTTGAGTTGATGGAAACAACACTATATTTTTCCTTGAACTTGTAATATGTTTGTGAGTGTAGAACTGTAGCTACATTTAAATGGAAAAACCTTTTGTTGCAGCAGCAGCATGTTTATTCATATCCAGCTGCATGTGTTCTTGACCTGCACATAATAATAGAGTCTGATATAATAATCCTGGCAATTTGAAACATTACTTCTAAAGACTCAAAGCGGAAAATTGACCCTTTTATTTGTATATAGAGTATAGATGTCAACAGCGCCCTTAGCGAGCGCTAAAGCGGGCTACGTAGCGAAGCGGGTTGATGGCGATATATAAGATTTAGCGAAATTTTTGTAAAATATACAAATAAAATATTTCTTAAATTTTCTTCTAGTGTATCGCTAAAGTTGAAATAATTCCCGCTATTCATCAGTGTCGCTATGTGGTTTATATGTAGCTACAGTCATCGCAAGGGCTTAAGGCATGAGCAAGCTTGAAATAGCTCCCGCTATAACACTTATGAGAAAAAATTAAGAATATAGATGAGAAACACCAAAAACAAAGAATACTAAACATACACTCTACCATATATTCACATGTTCTTCAATTATAACATGGAACATATGTATTTACAAAAACTACAGTTCATTATTTAAAAAAGTGGATAAAAAGCCGCATTTCCACCCAACCGTTTTGACCCGAATATAAAAAATGACTTGTCTCAACCTAAACTTGTTTTGACCCATTTGAACCATATGATCTTGCTTTAATGTATGTAAGAAGGTGCACCAGTAACTTACCAAAGCCATCTACAAGCAAAGTGTATTGATACACAAGATCCATGCATATATATGGTAGGTCACATGAGTCCACATCAGGATATGTGGATTGGGCATCTTGAAGTGATGTTTGACAGGCACACTCCACTGCCACATTGAAATCTAGCGGACGAACTTTGGCAACATGTTTACTTGCAGTAATAAAACCAGCCTATATATGTAATGAAAACATAATTAAGGAAAACTATCTCGCTTTTATTATGACAAATATCATAAATATGGAGTTATCTTCTGTCCCCGTCCTTCCAGATCGATGAATCTAACCATCGACCAGGTCTCAAAGATGCAGGACAGCCTCGACTGATAGCCTCTATGCGAACAGATCATGTACACTATAGAAAATGCCCCTCTATTTTATAAACTCGAGACACAAAAACAACCTGTTCCAAGTCTAGGGGCTGAAAGAACTGCAACATCACCCTCTTTGAAATTCCATGTGCATTCATTTGTAGGTAGAAGTAGCACATCATACCATCCTGCAACCACATATAAATTTAAGTAAGAACATAACTTAACATGACTTGTAAACATAAGCAACGATCAACATTCGTGTGAAACAATGTGATTAAGCATGTCAACTTATAATTAACAAAATCATTGTCAAGAATCCCATGAATATCTAAGAATTGCATAGTCTAGTGAGTATTACCTACGACTTTAACTTAAATATATATACGATGAGTCAGTCGCAATAAATAAGTATAACATAAATTACCCTTTAACAAATTAAAGTTTTTAAAGCTAAAAGAAGAGATATTTACTTATTAAATGATCAAATATCGAAAGTCCCAGCAAATTATTTTCCCTAAGATCAGTAAGGAAAAACAAATCTTAACTAACTAAACATTATATGGTAAAAGAAACTAAAGCACACGCGCAAACACATCTCCCCAAGACCTTGAGATAGGAGTATAGGACAAATAAAGAATAACCAAAAGATCATACACAGCACACAGGAGAAAACTATAGTTGAAAAATAACTCAAGTCAATCACTTTTACTACTCATAGAATCGATTATATACTTTGTTTTGGATGAAACCAAACAGCAGCTAAGTAAAGACACAAACCTAAATACGACTAACTAAATAGGGTCCTCTAGAGTGTCTCTTGCTGAACCAATAACACAGCATATGTTGTTTTTCTGTACGTTGTGCCATACATAATGTTAAGACTGTTGCTTTACAACAAAACAAAAAAGCCAATAGACAAAAAATATATACCTCAGAATAGTAACAACATGCTTTAATTCCTGTAACCACTGCCACCTCCACAATTTCCATCTTTATCTACAACAAAAATTCACGTTACATGATGCATCACAACTTGCACCCCTTCAAAGTTTAAGAGTTTTATGCATTGGATTTTTGTAAATAAAGCTTCCAAGCATTGTACATCTTTAAAATGTGTAAAAAGATGATTCCTACCCTTCCTATATGCTTATTAATATAGTATAGATAGATATATGTATATAACAATGGTGAAGCTTGGTTCTCGAATCGGTGGGGGCCAGACTCAATTTTCAATCGGTAGTGGTCGGAAGATCAAACCGGTGGGGGCCGGACTCAACCCAAACTCAATTTACCTACAAAAATCGCAAAATTCCATCACTGCGCCAAAAATCGGTGGGGTCAGGTCCCCCCTCGGGCCTAAAGTACCTTGGCCCCTGTATACCCAGTAGTGTGTATATAAAACTAGTATTTTCACAGGAGCTGTGGTCTTGGAATCAATCAAGAACAACTGGAAGTTGAGTTTGGTTCAGATGATTCATTAGAGTTTGCTAATTTATGTATATATTGAGTTCCCAGTTCAACTTTCTTGATACAGGTTCCTTTAATTCATTCAAACTTGGTGTTTCAGTGTTCTAATTTTGTTTGAACATCAGTTGACTTGTTTTTTATGATCCTTAAACAGTTGACGTTTGATTAAATTTGGAGATTAAATAGTATTGATATGTTGTTGAAAGATTCTGTGAATAAACCCCAGAAAGAAAGTTTATATATTTATATTTCAAATTCAGTTTTTGATATCTTTATTAATGTATCTTGGTTTGACTTTATGTTCTCTATATACATTAGACTTGTATAATATACAGGTCAAAGATTAAGAGACGCCTTGCACAAAATCGTGAAGCAGCTCGTTAAAGTCGGTTGCAGAAACTTTTCAAATTAGCATTCTCAAAACTGCTTTTTTTTTTTTTTTAGATTCTAAAGTTTAAAGTTTGATTTGTTTTACAAAACTGTCTAAAAGTATCATGATTGAGCATATATTGTTTTCTTGTGAACTTGCGATGTATTTTTGTCTTCCGTTCAGCTCTGTTCATATATGTTACTAGCCGAGTCACCATACAATCACCAAACGACACAAAACAGACAGCAAAACAAACAGACTACCATCCTATATTCGACAAAGAAAACGAACATCAAGACTCCCAATCTAAAGACGAACAACTCGCCCTACTTTTCACCCACATATAACTTCGCGCCTTAATTTCGCCAAACACCATGTTAAGGGAGCATTGCTTCTGATTAAAGCACCAAACTGCAATGTACACGATCGCCTGGACAGCCTTCTTCCGTTTCGCAGAACCACAGACATGCCTATGAATACGCAGCAGGTCAGAAAATTGGAATGCATAAATTGGGTCGACCCTGCAGCCTGAGCGAAGCCACCCGACAGGAAAAGATGAGATGCTCCACAGATTCAGAGAAATCACCACATAGATGGCAGACATCGGATCCGAAAAACACGTTCCTTCTTCTAAGTGCATCCTTAGTCGGAAGCCGTTTCAACCCGGCTCCTCATATCAGAACTTCAACTTTCTAAGGGACCCATGAGTTCCTGTCCAAAACAAACTCAGCCGGGCCATAAGAAAGCTCACGGATCTGACGCTTCAAGTCACTGACAGAAAAAGGCACCAACGAGTCCGATAACCAAGACCATGAATCCCTCGAGCCGGATAAATTTGGAATAGAAACCTCCTGCACAAACTGCGCAAACTCAGCAGCCTCCAGACCAGAAAACAGATCTCTTTTCCACTCCCAAACCCAACCCGAACCCATATTATTCACCCTAGCAGCAACTGTGGCAAATTTGTTAGATTCAAGCGCAAACAGCGCTGGAAACGCAGCAGACAGAGGTGTCGAACCTCACCAACAATCCAACCAAAAAAGAATCCCCAACCCGTCACCCACTACCCCTTTAATGGCCCAACCCACATTGAGCTACTAACTGTTGCACCACAGTCACTTGCAGAGCTACTAACTATACTATACTACTGGAATATATATTATTTTTCTTGTTATTATTTTAAAAACAATTATTATTTTTCTTGTTAGCTTCAACTGTTGGACCAACAATCTCATGATCTGTATAACTAGGTATTCATCTTTCTATTTTTTTCTTTCTTTCAAATCAGCCTGTGTTGACCGATTACTGATCCTGTTCGGCCGTTTTATCAAGTATAAGTATCATGCTTGATTTGATTCATGTATCCATGTTAGCTCTGTTTGTAATGACACAAGTTTACACCATTGATATTGCAAACGAGCAACGATCAAAACATAAAACCTCGTATGCAATGGTGTAAACAATATCAATGGAAATGTAACTAAACAAAGAAACTAATTCCTTAATAATCTTGTGATATACCATGATTAGCATCCAAAATACACTTTCCAACAAGATAATCTAGTTATATATGGCTTTCGGATGTTACAAAAATATATACATATCTAAATCCTTACATTAGAAAGAAGTCCAAAAATATATCTAGAGCTGATCCGCAGGCCTTTTCCTTTTCTTACTTGCAGACGACGATGCCACCGTTCCTTGGAGCATCGTGCGCATGTTCTCAGCTGACTGGACCTTTTTTTGAATCAACCTGTCAATCTCTGGACGAGAAGCCTCAATGAGCCACTGAACAACATTGTCCGTAGTCTTGCAACCAAGCAAGTTTTTGAGGCCCAAAACCAGCTGTTTGTTTTCAGGGGAAAATCTTATCCTCTGATTCTTCGCTTGATCAACAACATTGTCTATGGTCTTTTCCTTTGCGTTTGAAACTGCAGGGCGGGTTAGAGGAGCTGGGGCTGTTGTATTATTGTTGACTGAAACTACATGATCAGAATCGAGCTGAAGCTGACACATATCCCTGAAAGCCTCAGCCAATAATTTGTTCATCTTTACTCTATAAATGTTGGTCTCGAGATCGGTCTTTATTTCATTTTCACATTCAGATCTCTTCCATTTCCTGCCACCAACACCTGGATCAGCGTCTGCAGTTGGTTCTTCTATTCTTAAAACTGAAGCATTATTAGCTGATCCTCCTGTGAATGCATCTTCCTTCGTTGCCATCAGTATGGAAACTGCCAACGCAACAACCCTAAAAATCAACCAAATAACAACAAAATCCAGCAAAAGAATATTTCTCTCTGACAATTTATCAAACACAAACACCAATTATTTGAGAATGCCTCAAATAGTTTGTATGATTATTATTATTATTATATAGCATAGAGATAGATAAAACGATTTGAAAAGCGGTAAGATAGATTTGAACATTTTATAGCAGCTTTAATCGTGTTTAAGATGTATTAAGAAGTAGAAAACCAGATCCGAATCCATGATAGTTTATGTTGAGAAATATGTATGAATTAGTTTGAAATGAAACTATAATACAATTACAACCTGATCTCCAATTATTTATTTTAATTTTAGTAGAAAGACAATACCTAAAATTGATCAACCAAGAAGAAGAAGAAGGGTACCACGAACGATGGTGTGTGTGTGTTGAAGCGTTTGAACAGGAGGATAGTACCCACTCCTGAATTTTATAAGGGATGAAGAAGAAGAAGAAGAATCCATTAAGTTGGTTAGTGTTGCATTGGATGGTTAGTGTCGCATTTGATGGTTAGTGTGGTTTTTAGCCTTACAAACTTTAAGGAAGGATAGTCTGCTAACTGCTTGCTACTGCCTACTGACCCTCAGTCCCTTTAACCATTTCTTTTCTTTTTCTTTTTTTTTTTTCTAAATGCAAATAAGGGGGGACGGGTAGAGGTGTACAAAATACCCGAACCCAGGTATTTTAAAACCCGGTTATTTAATACCCGAACCCGACCCTACCCGTAGGGTATTTTCGCAAACTAATGTATTAAAATTAAAATTTTACTACAAAAAACACAAATATATATAAAACATTTATGTTTTATATATAAAATCTCATACCAATTTCTATTTTAAGTTATAAGTGTAGCATAAAATACCTAACCAATTTAATTTATAACATAAAACATATAGTAAAAAAACAATATATAGTATAACCAACCCGCCCGAGTTGACCCGAACCCGACCCGTTTAGCTAAACGGGTTCGCGGGTTTGACTTGAACCCATTTAGACTAAACCTAAACCCGCTAATTTCGTGTTAGGTTCGGGTCGTGCCGGAAATTCACACGCTTACTTGAAAATAGGTATCTAGTACCCGAAAATGGGTATACCTGAAACCGGGTATTGAAAACCCGAACCCAAACCCGAACTGAACCTGGTATATAGGGTATGGCTTTTCACGAAAATACCCTACCCGAACCCGACACGATTATTTCGTCATACCCGGTTATACCCTACTTGGTCATACCCGAACCCGGGTACGTAACCGAACCCGGGTATTCAAAAAACCCGGTTTTGTACACCTCTAGGGACGGGGCGTCACCGGAATTGGGCATGGGTATCTCACTATCAGCACGGTAACAATGTCGCCACCGATGCTGGTAGGGGTCCCGTGGACCAAATGTTGGTTCTATCTAACAGGCTGGTACCTTGGTATCTTAATTGTAACGGTCGAATTTTTATGGTTTTTAATTCTTATTTTTGATCGTTGAATGTAATTTGTGAATTTTAATAAATGTTCGAACGATCATATTTTGTGACCGTTTTTTTTTTTTTTTTTTATCAAAGGTGTATAAAAACATATTGTATCCCACCGTTTAGTAACAAGAAAATAGAAATTATATCTACACTTTTAAAAAAATGAGTGACGTTGACGTAGAAGATGATCAAGTTATCATTCCCCGCTCGAATTGCACCCGATTTTACACTCAGGCGATAGTATAGCCTTGAGTTTCTCACGGACCTTGCAAAGCGGGCTGCAGAGCAAGACACAACAATATCTAAAAAAAGATACGTGCCACGTGATCGCGAGGGAAGCAATGCTCGGTTAATAAATGACTACTTTGCTGAAGTACCAAAATATACCGACACACGGTTTAAACTAAGGTATCGCATGTCGAGACGTCTATTTCTAAAAATTGTAGCAGATGTTGTGTAACACCCCAACCGATGGCGGAAACATCGGGATGTCACGTATTGACGATTGTTCAGTAGCTCATGGTAAATAATAAATTTCATTAATTGATTACATAAATTACATACAATTGTTCTAAAAAGAATTTGTACATCAAAATGAAAAATACTAGATACACATCTTCAAGCATTAACTCTAATCTTCAAGCAAGCTATATCCTGAAACATGTTAAGTTTGAAAATATTTTGGGTCAACAAAAGTTGGTGAGAGTTACATAGGTTTTGATAATCGAATAAAATTGTTGTGCAATTCATGTGTCATGGCAATCTAGTCCATATGCGAAAACATACTAGAAGTAAATCGAGTGCATAATCAACCATTGTGACTGTTGAATTGTGGTACATCCCATACGCTCATGGTTCACTCGTTTATATTGCAGTAACAAACACCCACGCAACCTTTGTAGGAGGCACGTATCCGGGTGGGATTGTCAGTCCAATAGATCTATCAATGTATACCGTCGGCTGATCAATGTTAATGATTATGCTAGAATTGTGCTTACCCTAGTCATGTTCAAGACATAATGCAACATAGAAAAACACATAGACACTTTGATGATTGAATTGCATATAGAATGTTGTAACATGTTTCACCCCAAAAACGGTGATAAATAGAAAAGGGGCTATGTAAAACTCACCTTAGCAAAATGTTATGTCTCGTGAAAAAAATAGAATAATGTGTTGCCCCAAAGTTGCCAATTACAAGAGCTTATAATCAAAGCTTCAATTGTAGAAGTAATAGACTATAGAAGAAAGGTATGAGGGAAAGTTTAATCGGATTGAAACAATCGATTTAGAGGTGCAAAGTATAATGGGTCATAGGTGGGTTTTTATACTAGTTTTGGATTCTATTAGCCATTAAAATTGGTCAACACCATAAAGTGAGGTTTTATGATGAATTGACTATTTGACTAAGACTTTGACTGTTTGACTAAGACTTTGACTAGGACTTTGACCAGGACTTTGACTATGGCTTTATTTAAAAAAAAATTCTTGACAAGTGTATGTGTAAAAAAAAAAAAAGAATTTAGATCATATTATTATTATTATTATATATACATTTATATATATATATAAGTTGTGAGTTAGGAAAATAAAGACTTAGGCACATTTGTATAATATTAATGATAAAGATGTAAATAAAAAAAAAGGGCTTTTATATATTAAAATTTGGGGAAAAATTTTGCGATGTTACAGTCTCCCCTACTTTTGAAAACTTCGTCCTGAAGTTATTAATAACACAGGGTTGAGGGTGATTGGGTAGAAGTTAGGGCAACTATGGTTTGTAAAATTTGAGTTAAGGGACGACATGAACTTATAGGTAATAGAATAATCTGTTTTCGAATAATTTGGGTAAGAGGTTTAATATGTGTGAGTCTTATGGGTTGGATTAGGTTCGTCTGAAATCGTAAGGAGTGTAAGAATCTAGCAAAGCATTAAATTTTAGGAGTCCTAAAAGAAATGCATGAATTGATTGACTATAGAAAAACTAAATGAACTACCAGGTAACTAGAGTTTATAATTGGTTACCTACCGAAAACCTTGATAGAATTTCACACTACCTTAACGTACCTGTAAATTCATGATTACGTTCCGGACCGCAATCACCAATTTACCTTACATTAGGGTTTTGTGTCCTTCTATGACTCTAAACACACATGTAGGTAATGCAAAATAACCTTGTGATTGAATCGTTTACAATGTATCCAAAAATGAGTCCAACTGTTGAGTAGGAAAAAGACTTCTACCAGTCAGTGAGTAAGAACCTCTACCGATTGTTGAGCAGGTGCGATAGCCTCTACCAGTCGTTGAGCAGGTTGTAGGGCCTCTACCGACTGTTGAGCAGGCATGATGACCTCTACCAATCGTTGAGTAGGTTATTTGGTACTCAACTAACTGTTGAGCAAGTACTTCATCCTCTACCAGTTGTTTGATTAAGTGTACCAATTATTTCACACATAAATTGCAAATTGATAATATGTACATATAAACAATCAAGTATCAAGCATAGCATGCGAGTTGTAATAGTGTTTTCCTAGACAAGGTTAATGACTCTAGGTGTGTCTATAGCAAATAGTTTATATTCCATGATTTCTAGTATCAAATGTTTAAATATGGTAGATAATCGAATCCTCATGTATAACTAAGGATTAAGTTTGATGCAACACACAACCAAGTTTCAATAGTTTGGTTATCATGGGTAACTAGCTCATGTGTGAAAAGGTGAAGGATATGAATTTAGTTCTTGAGAGGATGATGAAAAATCTTGAAGCAGAATCAAGGTTGTGAGAGATAGTGAATGTGAAGATAGTTGATAAAGAGTTTATTTTATAGTAAGGAGATTATGTAGCAGTGTAAATTTTGGGGTTTGGATCAAAGGTTATAATCAAGTGTATAAGAAAACATGATTGTGGTATATGCCAAATATTGTAAAAATTTGAACAAGTTAAAAATGAGTGAGCGTCGATGGAGAATTTAGAGACTATATATTATTCCTATGGATAAAAAAAATTTATTTTCAAAATTGGTTTTATACATAAAGCAAAAGTTGTTAAATAGTACAAGCTAAGTGGGCTTTGATTAAAATATTCCCGTTAGTTGGAGATTTCAAACATGACATTAAGTTTTGAAGATCAAGGTTCTATTAAGTGATTTTTAATAGTTTAAAGCATTATATAGAAAATTGTTTGTTACATCAATAAATAAACAATTGAATTTAAGTTCGAGGACATCTTTTGACAAAAATATGTACTTTGTAAAGTTACTAGGTAATGAAAATACAACAAGATTTAGAAATCTTTAGTTTGTGCTAAGGTATGAGGTTATAGTTTTTTAAAAAAAATAAGTAACATGTGGAGAAATGAAATAATATGATTTGGGTAGGGTGTTGAATATTTAAAAAGTGGCTAAGATGGTAAGGTGAAGTGTGATTGTGAAATCCATAGATGGTTATGAAATGAGATTGATTTAAGATGTAAAATTTTGAGATTTTAGAGCTTAGTTTAAGGAAAGTGAGTGTAATCATTTATTCATTAATTAAAACGAATAAACGAAAACGTTGACTTATCAAAACTTCTAGATTCTAATAACATAGTGAAGACATGCTTTAGCCTATAAGTGAACACTCATCCCGAGAATTCCCAGGTAGGCATCCGGGTCCCTCGTCTGATTGGGATATATGCGCAATGCCAGCCTAGACAGAAGACTCAGAATACAGGCGTTCACCCTTTCAGATTGCACGTGTTCGTTATTAAAATTTAGAACTTCGACGAGATCTTCAAGGTGGTTCAGGCTAAACCTGAGGATTTGTCCTACTAGTCTAAGAGTAGATCTTGTGATGGAGAGCACTTTTCTTGTAGGGACTAAAGTAAGGATAAGAAGTAGGATAGAGAATAGAAACAAGTAAGGTTGCAAGTAAAAGGAGCAAGTACTGGTTAAAATCCTATGGTTATAGACTACATTATTTTTTTTTCTAATAACCTAATTCCCTATAACCATGGCTCTGATACCAATCTGTAACACCCCAACCGATGGCGGAAACATCGGGATGTCACGTATTGACGATTGTTCAGTAGCTCATGGTAAATAATAAATTTCATTAATTGATTACATAAATTACATACAATTGTTCTAAAAAGAATTTGTACATCAAAATGAAAAATACTAGATACACATCTTCAAGCATTAACTCTAATCTTCAAGCAAGCTATATCCTGAAACATGTTAAGTTTGAAAATATTTTGGGTCAACAAAAGTTGGTGAGAGTTACATAGGTTTTGATAATCGAATAAAATTGTTGTGCAATTCATGTGTCATGGCAATCTAGTCCATATGCGAAAACATACTAGAAGTAAATCGAGTGCATAATCAACCATTGTGACTGTTGAATTGTGGTACATCCCATACGCTCATGGTTCACTCGTTTATATTGCAGTAACAAACACCCACGCAACCTTTGTAGGAGGCACGTATCCGGGTGGGATTGTCAGTCCAATAGATCTATCAATGTATACCGTCGGCTGATCAATGTTAATGATTATGCTAGAATTGTGCTTACCCTAGTCATGTTCAAGACATAATGCAACATAGAAAAACACATAGACACTTTGATGATTGAATTGCATATAGAATGTTGTAACATGTTTCACCCCAAAAACGGTGATAAATAGAAAAGGGGCTATGTAAAACTCACCTTAGCAAAATGTTATGTCTCGTGAAAAAAATAGAATAATGTGTTGCCCCAAAGTTGCCAATTACAAGAGCTTATAATCAAAGCTTCAATTGTAGAAGTAATAGACTATAGAAGAAAGGTATGAGGGAAAGTTTAATCGGATTGAAACAATCGATTTAGAGGTGCAAAGTATAATGGGTCATAGGTGGGTTTTTATACTAGTTTTGGATTCTATTAGCCATTAAAATTGGTCAACACCATAAAGTAAGGTTTTATGATGAATTGACTATTTGACTAAGACTTTGACTGTTTGACTAAGACTTTGACTAGGACTTTGACCAGGACTTTGACTATGGCTTTATTTAAAAAAAAATTCTTGACAAGTGTATGTGTAAAAAAAAAAAAAAAAAAATTTAGATCATATTATTATTATTATTATATATACATTTATATATATATATATATAAGTTGTGAGTTAGGAAAATAAAGACTTAGGCACATTTGTATAATATTAATGATAAAGATGTAAATAAAAAAAAAGGGCTTTTATATATTAAAATTTGGGGAAAAATTTTGCGATGTTACATGTTGAAGCAAGCTTCGAATGGTTCAGAGAGAGCATGGACAGTCGATTTAGAAAGAGTTTTACGCCCATGCAAAAAGTATCTTCAGCAGTAAAACAACTCGCAACTGGTAATCCTTCAGACGAATACAATGAGTATTTATGTATCTCTGAGAGGACGTCACGCAAATGTTTACAATTTTTTTGCAATGTCTTTATTTACTTCAGACTTCTTTATTCTTGCTTAAAGCTTAGATATTGCACCATGCCCACTGAAATGTATTTATTCATTACACGTCTTTAGTTGTAGATGATACCCTTATATTTAGGTCACAGTGCACTAGCTATATAGGATTTCAAGATACCTTATATTGGGCTGAACTTGTTGGGATGGCCCAATAAAGGTACCATTCTATATTAGTTAACTAGGATTCTATTACCCTGTGTTTCGCGGTGGGAGCTCCTGTTGCGTTGAGGGTTTGATGGACGTTAAAGATCACGCGTCGCTGTGGAAGCTCTTGTTGCGTGGAGGGTTTCGTGGACATAAAAGATAATATTAAATGACTCTTATTCTCGCGTGGGCTAAAAAAAATTACTTGTGGCTAAAAGCTAAAAGTTTAGTGGTCAAAGTCTGAAATCTTAAAGGCTAAAAGTTTGATGGTCAAACTTTGGTTCTTATGTGTGTAGACTATATTGTATAGTGGCCAAATTGTAAAAAAAAAAAGTTTTAGTGGTCAAATTATAAGAAAATAAAATGGCCAATTGAGAAAACACTGCCCACGAATGTAGTGCTCAAATTATAAAAATAAACTTTGGTCAAAGTTGGCGACGGCTTAGACAAGGACAGTGTAGAAGTGTCCTTGTTTTAATAGATAGTATATTAAAATATAATAAGAAGGCCGAAGTTCACCTCGTCAGCCAGACACTAATATTTGATCAAGGTACAAATTTAGAGTTGTAGAAACACCTCACATTGAGAGGGATGCCTTTAAAGTTTATGGGTTATTATTGGCACCACATGGTGTGTTCCAAACTTTAGAGATATCTTCTTGAGATTGTTGCATCTCTTTGGGTGATTATAAACTAGGGATGGCAAAAAAACCCTTGACGGGTATACTCAAAACCTGAAATATATGATGGGTATAGGATTAGTTTTAAAAATTTCTGCGGATTTAAGTCGGGTATGGAATTAGGTGATACGATACCCGATTACCTAAAACCATATACCCGTTTACTTGATAATATACCGAAATTTTTTATTTATATTTTTTTTAGTAAGTTTATTATGTGAAAAATAAAGTTTCATCTGGTATATATAATAATATTATATTTTGTATGTGGTGAAGTATATACATGAAACTATTTAAAATTTATAACTTTATTATTTAGTTATGATAAAATTATATATATATATATATATATATAATGTATATTTTAGTTTATAATAGTTGTTATATTAATAAACATTATATAATAGTTATAATAATAAAAAAAATGTATTTGGACTTAACAATGAATATCTATCTTATAACAAACTAACAGGTATGCCCGATACCTGCTAGTATGCTCGATATCCGACAAGTAATTACCCGACATATACCCGACGGGTATTGCGCTAAGTATGGGACACGATTTTACAACAGGGTATTAGTTTAGGATTGGTTTTCTAGAATTGTAACATCAATGCCTTACCTACACATCGTTACTCTATATGTTATACTATTTACGTAATTACGTTGCTTCATGTTGGAACGGACTGTTACAACTTCGTCAATGTGATTTATAACTTGTGACAAGGAAGTAATATGTATTGCTCTAAATATGGTTTTGTCACGTTTTGATCTCCTACATTCCAATTTTGTATGTTTAATGGCTATATACATTACTCATGAGTCCAAGACAAACATATAAAATTGGAATGAGTGATCTATGTAGCCATAAAACATAAGTAGATCACGTATTGACCTCCGACATTCCAATATCATATTTTGTCTTGCTCGGCCAATGATGCTATGGCAACATGGTTGAGGTGGGAGGGTTTAACACCATAGGTGGGTTTCTGCTTGGGTGAGGTCAAGGGTTCGACTCCCACTGAAGCAGGCCCGGTTAAGACAATGCATGAGGTGGGAAGTCAGGTGAGCTAGTTAGCCGTCCAAAAAAAAAAATATTTTGTCTTGCTCTAAATATCATATTTATTGTTCAAGATGCAATTTTAATTTTTAAAACTTTGTTTATGGTTCGTATGTTGTAACGTGTAGTATCTTATATTCTTACTAGTGGGAATGCCCGCGCGTTGCTGCGGGTGCTTTTGTTTTGTTGCATCGTAGTTGTTTTTGGGGTTTGTGGTGTGGGTATAGCGTTTGTGGAGGATTCGTTACGGTGACATGAAGCATATAGGAAGCAACAAGCTCAAGAACAAAAGTATATAAACGCATCGGTGTTTTGTGCCATAAGCATAATCCTTTACGCCAAGGCCAAGCACAAAAGCGGCCAAATTTTGCTAAAGTGAACCTATTCTCAAATTATTTGATTACGCCATTTACTGTCCCACGGGATTGGTTAAATTCTCTTAGTCCTTAAATTCATGGTCAAATATTGCAAAATTTTAAAATGTGGGATTGCATACCCGTCTTTTTATGCCATCTCATAATTTTGTAGCTTCAATTTTTATGTTTCTGTACCTTACAAATCTCTCGCCTATACAGTATAAAAGAGACGAATTAAGAAATGCCAAGACCAAAACTTGAGTATAGGGCAAATTTTGATTAAAAAAAAAGAGGACCAATCACTCACACCATTGGGTAAGGCAACTCAAATGAATAAGAAGAAACTCTATAGTAAGTAAATCAAATAAGCAAAATACAACAAAATATTTTGCAATGGGTCTCCTAAAGTGTTAACACCCTCATTTCTTCCAAAACTTACTTCAAGATAACCAGTATATTATAGAATACTACACATCACATTACTGATTTTGCTCCATAAACCTGCAAGTATTCACTCTTTAAATGAAAAATCAATAGTATTTTTTACCTATCTGTTGGGGTTACATAGATCGAGATTTATTAGCACAACCAAGTGGCGTTGTCTAAACAATCTAACTCCAAAAGCAGAATCCCACTTGTCAAAAATCTATCCGGCAACAAGAACAATGGATCAACTCAAAGATCTTACCCAGATAAGGAAGTCTTTTGGTACCCAAGACTCTTAACATTGATGGAACCCCATGCTCAATTGCAAACGGGATTTGATTTTGATGCATGTCATTTGGTGCAAGAGACGTGGCTATTAAGCTTATGGGTAAAAGCTAAGTCCCAAAAGTCACAAGTCCACAACCCATATCAAGTACATGCAAGATACCGACATATCGCTTAATAAAAAGTACTTTGCACGGGTAACAAACGTGATTAGGATACCTGTGGCGTTAGGCCCAATTTGCTTAATAGCACTTGTTTTTGGAAAATAATTGAAGTAAGAACCATCTTTTCCGGGTCTTGCAGGTCTTGAAAGAAACTTGATTACAGAATAATAGATAGAAAATAGCCATCAGAAAGTTTATTCACTGAACTAAAAAAACAACTTTTAACATTATAAATACCATCATTTCCTCAAAGCATAAACCACCTTTAGTAGTTATTATAAACTTTATACCCAAAAAGTGCTATAAAAACTCATCTGACTTACGAGTTTAAATCAAATACTTGGACAATTCTAGTAAATTCACAATTTTATACCTCAATGGAAGTGTTTAAAAAATATCATTAAGGTTAACAACTTCACAATTGTTTATCATTGCACATATTAATTTGTCTATATTTTCAATGTAAAATCTTTCAAAATTTTACTTAACATTTCAATGTAAATATACGAACATGACGCATGAACTCTGCCACTAACAATCTTTCATTTCCTTCACAACATCCCAACAAATTGGTTAATGTATGACTCATAAGTTGTCCAACCGCTTTCACTTCATCCTATAAAACCAAAACAACAAATGTATATTTCGATTTAACTTACATCACCTTTGGCTAATCTTATCTTTTAAACCCATTACCAGCCTCCAACATGTTGACTTTTCTTCATATTGGTAAAATTGAGTTCCAAGCATCTCCATTTCCATTTTAAACTCTACTGATGTATATTGATTTTAATCCAGGCAACGACATCTATGCTGGTCAAGGTCTCATCTTTACCAGCGTTCTCATGAACACCACTAAAATCGGAAAAAAAAAATAAACTTTAAAAAAGAACAATAAATAATCTGATTATTAGTCGCTAAATTGGTAGTAAAGTGCATGATTAAGTGCTCAAATTGTAAGACGATTAATCTAATGGACAAACCTAGTGAATCCCACTCAAATTGTAGGGGTTGGGGATGGTGAGATGAGCCCATGTCATACCTCTACTAAAGAGGCTACTCCGAGATAGACCCCCTGACATCAGCTAACAAATGTATCTCATCACCAGCCCATGTCAGTTCTTCAGTTGTGAGTGCTAGTCATTTTTGTTTTTCTGTGTAACCTATTGTTCAACATGTGTATATTTTAGAGGTTATTAAGGTTGGATATAACACATGATGAATATAATACCATTGTTGAAGAAATTAAAAAAAAAGTGAATGTCATTTATTAAAGTACTAACATCCTAATCACTTGACTGTGTCTTCTATCTCTACCCGTACCAATTTTCCCGAAACCCAGTCTACCCCAAACGATAATAACAAACAATCAAACAATAAACAATAACCTAAACCTCAAATCACATCACATAATAGGATCCAAACAACTGAAAAAATGAACTCCAATGTCATATATCAAACATGTTAGTGAACTTAGTGTCGTAGTCGATCTAATGGGATGCAATAATACGTAACTCAGTAGATAAAAATTTGTAGTAATAAAGGAGAATAAGCTCAGCAGATTACATGTTAATTATCTTTGTTCGTTACTATCATTTGTTCCTTTGATATCATCTACAGAACACAAAATCTGAAAAATCATTGTTAAAATCACACAAAAACTATGGCACTTAACATAATCAAAATCACGAAAATCATCTAACTGTAAGCAATTGCAAATAGATTCATGTAGATTTACGTGTAGCAATATAGTATAAAGTTATTAGGCTATAGCTCTGGATTGCATGCAATGTTGTTTTGATATCATGATTATCATCTACAAAAAAACAAAATCTTGAACGTGTAGGCGATATGGTAAACAATGAGTAACGATCGAATATAATTGTTTCATATAGTTATCAAACCGGAATTCCGAATTAGGTACAACTTTCACAACATTTAACTTGAATCATAAAAAAATGTTGATCGAATATATATGCTGGTCAAGGTTTCATCGTTTCTTTTTCTACATCTACCAGCCTCATGAGTCATGAGATGTTTATATATAATAAAAAAGAAATAACTACATCCTTGTAGACGAATTGTTGTGCATCAAGGACCATATTAGTAGTTGAGGCACCATACATAAAAACAGAATACAAAGACGCACCTCCCCCCCTCCCCCCCCCCACCCCACCCAAAAAACAAGTATGAAGTCACTATATGCTGCATCTGCCAATATTCAATTCTCCAAATTCTAAGTTTTTTTTTCTTTTTTTTTTCTTTTGCTCTAGCCACAAAATATCATCCAAATAACACTCAATAAAGAAATAAACCAGAAAATCCAAACTAATAAGTGAAGGTTGTTGTATGAGATAATCGGATAATCTTTTACGAACCTTGTGGATCTACCTCACAACAATTTTGATAGCATCAGATATAGCAAGATCTTGGTTGGCAGGAGAAACTGCCAAAATAATGCAGTTAGGCTGCAAAACAAGCAGAAAAACAATTTTCAATTTGTGACGATCCCAATACACAATGTTGCATAAGCCAACCTACTAATTGGAAAGCAGCATCAGTGAAATGAAAGAAATCGTTTTTTTATCGTGCAAAGTAGCCAAATGGTTTTGTTTGACTATAAGAAAATGGGGGCAGAAAATCTGTCAGGTAAATGCACCTTCACAATGTTGGATCTAACCATGTTTTCAATATCTTGCACAATGCTCTCTGATTGGCCCTCTACAGAGATCATAGAAGTGT
This sequence comes from Ambrosia trifida, assembly GCA_028751855.1. NCBI lineage: Eukaryota > Viridiplantae > Streptophyta > Magnoliopsida > Asterales > Asteraceae > Ambrosia > Ambrosia trifida. The sequence goes on along the minus strand of CM054126.1, from coordinate 2,572,745 downwards.
TAAATCTCTTAAGAGCACCAGTCATCTAAAGTTTACAAAAATTAGTCACATGATGCTAAACTTACCAACAGCTACTTTTGTTAGAGCAGGAAGATGGATCAAGGTCAAATTCACAACTGCCAACACCATACATTAACAAGTGAGTTTTTGTAACCAAAACAAGAAACAAACATATGGATGAACATGGAATACTAAAAATTGCATACAGTATAAGAAGTGAATATTTTGCAAGCGTATTTCAAACTTGTCACCATATATCACTCATGATTTCTAGAAAGCTCCTTGGTTTGCAAGGGCGGGCATAAAAGTCCTCCTTTACTGAGGCTGTTTTCGTGACTTAAAACATGTTACCTTCCTATAAAAAAGAACTAAGAAGAAGTAACCCCTTACTTTCCCAAAAGGACAAAATCATTATAGCCCTCTCTTGGAGCACTTCTACACTAAAAATGTAGATAGATTGACATGCCAGCATGCATTCGTTAAAAATGAAAAACATTCATAAAAAAAGAGGATTAAGAGCATTGTTACCTAGAGAGGGGTGTAAATGAGCCAAGTAGAGATGAGCTCGGTACTGCTATCGAATGCATCGTTACCGAAAATTGATAAAACTTGGTACCCATACCGAAAATGGATCGGTATCGGTATTTTCAGTACTTGGTACCGAAATGCTCATCCCAAGAGCCAAGCACCTTGTGAGCTACTCGAGATCGGGTCTTTAAAATTAAGCTTGTTTAATAAATGAGGTCGACCATTATATTCAACTATATTGGTTATAAGTTGTTGTTTTGCAACTAACCTTAGAAGTGATCTCCACCTCATAACCTTGATAAACAACCCTAAAAAGTTGACACAAACTTGGTATTGTGGCCATGATGTAAGCTTGATAAACAGATGTAAATCTGTTCATGACTCATCAAACAGATGTAAGACAAACAACAAATAAATGTATTGTGGCCATAATTTAATCGTTGCTAGACTCGTTCTTCAAGTTAAATTCTTACATCTGGTCATGATTACATAATCAAGGTTTATGAGGTACACCGTCTTTTCAACAAATACAGGTTTATGTTATAACATAAAGGTTTATCAAAGCAACAACTATTTAATTTCATAAACCGTTTAGAAGTGATCTCCAGCTCATACCTCTAAAATACACATATTTAATATCTAAAGTACATCAAAATCCCCATCAAAATTAAAATAAATAAATAAACCCAATTTAAAGTTCGTTTACCCTCTTTAAGTAGGTAGCTTTGACGGTTATAATCCAAATGAGCAACTATGTTACCTTCGTTTTTTTTGTCGACTTATCAAACTTCTATAATAAGTTTTCGCAATTGAACCAGACATATATTTTTTTTATAGAAGAACACACCTAGGTTCAGATCTTGTTTGTCTATGACTCCAAAAAGTTTATGAGGAAATAAACAAGAAGAAACGACAGTAGGGCAGAAAAACCAAAACAGAGCTAGCAAAGTAAAGTAGATTATACAGTCGGTGGAGTCAAAACTCCACCCAGCCGTCCATATAACAACATGACCGAGGCATAAAAACCCTAGAATAGAGAAGAACGTACCTTTATGATGAAGAGATCGCAATGATAATAAATGGCAGTGGCGGATCTAAAATCAACGATAAGATGAGATGTATAGCAGAGAACCTGGAGACTGCTTCAACATCTTTCTTAACCCCATAAACGCACGATGCTTCGATTCCAGCTATTGAATGCACAACAATCAGTTTTGAAACATCAGATTCAATGCGAAGGCATCAATTGAATTCAACCATGAATGTGGGGAAATACAAGCATAGGCAAGGGCAGAGATGGAACGACAAGGGCAGAGATTGAACACTTTTTTCATGTTGGAGAGGAGGAGGTGGGTAAAATGTCTACATTACCCCTTCAAGTGTCTTAATTGTCCATGTTATTCCCATAATACCCTTAAATTTGTTGCTTAAATCACTTGTGCATGTTGCTTTTTAACTTGTACGAAAATGAAAATGACTATCTTGGCCGTCACTCTTCCTTTATAATGTATTATAGATATTAAATTTGATTGTGAGAGATGTATTTAAATGGTATGTGTAACATAGTTAGACAGTAGATATAATCTTTGCAAGACACTATAGCTTTAGATATTGTGTTGAAAAATATTGTCAAAACCATTAATATGTCTTTATTATTGTATATTTTTTAAGGGCAATATTTATACGTACGAAGCAACAAGACACTAGACGGGGAAAAACGTAAAAAGCTACATGATTAATAGAGGGTTTTGTAATCACTTTATATATTCAAGTTACTTTACACTTATTCTTCCTATTCGAAAACCAATAAAAAGAAAAATAAATAACATCATAAAAATAAATTGCAATTTTTGGACGCTTCATGAAAATTGCATCATTCCGAAGCTTCCAAATGACCCACCATACCATGGGCGTAGCTTTCAAGCGGCGCCCCCCCCCCCCCCCCCCTCCTGAATTTTTGCTCAGAAGTTCCGATTATATAGTATTCGTATAGAAATTTTTTGGTATATACGGTTTCGACCCCCCAAAACTAGTGATTCCCGACCCCCGATGACTTCCAACCCCCGAAGTCTCGGGTCAAGCTTCGCCACACACAAAAACCCGACACCATGATCACTTTCTTAGGTAATTTAAAGAACGATTTTTCAAGCCAAACCCTTAAGTTATATGGGAATTTCAGAATTGGCAAATGGCAATTTCACGTCAAGCCACCCTAGCTTCAAGTAAATCCCTAATCCTTTTCACCTAACCTATACTATTGTTTGATAAATATGAGTTGATGTCTGAATTACTCTTTGATATATATGAGTTGATGTGCCAAACAATTCGGTTGCTAGAATTGATGTGCCAAACAATTCGGTTGCTAGAATATTGTTCCAAAAAATGTATTTGTGCATAAGAGATTGTACTCTTTGGCTTGGTTGTACGTGTTAAAAATATTGTTCCTTTCATTTTTTTTAATCAATTTGCTAATCCCTTGTGTGTCTTCTTTCCTGTTCATGGCTTTGTTCTTGGGATAAGAATTAAAGCCTTAGAGATTTGTAAGGTTTTGTCTTAGAGATGTGTGTTGTGTTGAGGAAAAGTTGATATGTTTGTATAAGGAAAAGACAAGATAACAATCCAGTATGTATGTATGTATGTATGTATGTATGTATGTATGTATGTATGTATGTATGTATGTATGTATGTATGTATGTATGTATGTATGTATGTATGTATGTATGTATGTATAACCATAAACATTTTGATCCAAAAACTAATGTTGTTAATATCTTAAAGGTCCTCCTTATCAGTTATTTTTAATTGTTTCAATTTACAGTCCCACAAACATTTTGATCCAAAAGCTCATTTTTATGTAGTTCTATTTAACTATCTCGAGCCATCGGTTAGTTTTTTTTAACTCAATTACTATGAAGCATGAACCTTTTTGTATGTTTATATATTGCATGTTAAGGGTGTATTTTGGACTGCTTTGATTCATGAATAAGGAACCAATTTTACCTATCATGTTAACCAAAGAGATGAAATTAGACGGACATATTTGAGTAGAGGTCCATATCAACCATAAATTAATGATTTTTCAAAACGATATTGGTAGTAAATTAAGACAATTTTCTACAGGTTAGTTTGAGGATTTTGATGGGTTAGAGTTAGTGTAACATCGGATAAAGAGACCTTGCCAATGTTTCGGTCGAAGATGTAATTGATCGTTATCAAAAGATGAAAACACTTAGGGAACAACTTAAATTTGTAACTTTTTTTTCAATTGGAATGACATTGTATTTTTATTGTGTGTTTTCTAATTGATAAGTATTTTTATTGTGTGTTTTCTAAATGATAAGTATTGTATTTTTATTGTTATGATATTGTATTTTATTATGTTCGCGGCCCGACCTGACCTGAATGACGGTCACCCGAAAATTCTAACTTTTGGTTGTGATGAACGAAAATAGTGGACCCCATCGGAAAAAAAAACTGGGTCCGTCACTGCAACCAAGACACGCCGGCATTCAGGGTTTGCCCCTCTGACCCAGCAATCAAACCTGGCCTACCAGAGGCAATGTTACAAAAGTCGTTAGGCGCTCCCTAGTCAGATTCGGGAGTACTCGGGGAGTTATCGGCCTAGTCGGAGAGTACCCGGGGAGTACTCGGCCTAGGCCTAGAGTACTCGGGCCTCGGTAACCTACCTTGTAGCGATTACTCAGGGAGTACTCGACCTCCGAGACCTTGTTTTACAACATTGACCAAGAGGAAACAAACACAATGGTGAAAACCTCCAACCTTAGATCGTGGGTCTTTTAGGAAGACACCAAGCTTATTTACCACATTAGCTAGAAATATTGACACACCATTGACTATGTGATATTGTGATATTAAGAATATAATATGTTTTTGTATTTTCCCTACTTTTCTTTTTAAATTATTACCAAAGAGCTTCTTTTAGGTTCAAACTTAAAATATGAATTTTCAAATATTCATTAACTAGAAAATTAAAAAAATAAGGTATGTGTACTCATTTTCAAAATATATTGGGAGATGGTTATTATTAAATTCTTAAGAAAACAACTTAACTAATGTTTTTTTTATAGTTAAAAATTTTAGTACAATAATAAAATAAAAAGCAAACCTAGAAATTTAAATAGTGCAAAAGATCTTAATTTTATTTATTTATTTATTATGATTAACTAGGTGTTAGTTGGCCCGTGCTTCGTTGCGAGTGCGGCTGTTGTGCATACACTTTAATGTTAAGTAGTATTATGTAACGAGTTTTGTTCGTTGGGCTGATAGGTTTTCTTCAAAGCCAACCCTTTAGTTGGGCCGATCAAAGTGATCTTTAATTGATTGTAAGTGGCCTTATGTGTGTAAACTATATTGTTTAATTTGCAACCTTAGTTTGAAAAGTAAAAAATATGAATCCGTTTGTATTTCACTTTTTAGCAAAAAGGTGTCATAATACGTGGACCAATAGAAACATAATATGTGGACCTAACGTGCACGTGTTATTTTCTAACACCCACCGCCTCTAGCTCGGCTCGTTCAAACTTTTTACCTTGCCAATCCCGAGTAGCTCTCCAGCCGCTATGTGTCGTTAGCATCCCTAAGCTAAACCTTTAGTTGGGATGATTAAAGTGACATTTAATTGAGTCAAGGTGGGTTTTTACGTGTGTGGACCAAAATCTTTAACACACATGGTAAGCAGAATAAATTTCTATTTTTAATAAACTTGTATGCTTACTTTAAAAAGTCAACAATGATAGGAAGAAGCAATTTCATTTTATAGCGCATGTTAGTACACCTTGGTGCAAGTTAGGAGTAATATTTATATATAAGTAGCTGATTACGCGGGAGTGTTCCGGGGTTGAAAAATCTAATATTACTTAATAAAAAAAGGATAAAAGAAGTAAACAGTCTCAACCTCTTTAAATGTTAAAGAAAGTTAAACTAATGTTTATACTATCAAAAGGGGTTCTCATGCTGCGTTCCCAGCAGATTAAAAAATCCCAACCTCTTTTAATACTAAGCATATCGTTATAGTACATGAACATGGGCAATTTATATATGTAATAGTAGGTTCAAAAACATATATACTATCATAACATGATTAATGACTTGCCTATATATAATTAAGAAATTACTTAAATACATTGTGTTTTTTTCTGCATGAACAAAAACTCACTAAAATAACATTTTTTCGTTTTTGTATAGCACTAGTTACGTCAATTAAAGCACTAGAAAAATACAAGCCCTCTAACTCCTAGATACATACAATCGTTTAAATCTCTAAGCTTAATATTAACTTACTTCAAAGTTATTAATCAACATCAACAACTAGAAACAATTATCATACAAGTGACACATTAGTCGGTTACCCCAACAAAATACCCACAACTGATTCATGCCGGTTAACATAAACATTAGCTCAAATAAAACATGTTGTATAATCTTAAACATTAGCTTTTGTCCACATGAACAAAATCGACAACCTAGATTGTAGAGGCCCATCATGTTCAAAACTTCAAATGATGACCATGTAAACCATACAAGCATAACACCATGTGGGAGATAAAAGAAGACGATAGAAAGCAACCGACTCTAGAAAATCCATAAAGGAGTAAAATAAAATTAATAAAGAAGAATAACATGGATAAAAAATCAAAATATCCTTATTTTGAATACACATAACAACCCTAATGTCACATAGTTATCTTACAATCCTTGCGCGACGTCCCTGATTGCCCAGGGATTAGCCAACATGTCCCAGTCTTAATTAGGATCACTGATTTTGTCCTACTTCAAACTAATCAAAAGAGCGACAACAAATCTTTACCAGTTATGCGTTCGTCATATAGACACAACTAAGCATGTTCACCACCTTGGTCCTTGATCCGCTGAGGTTGATAACTATCTCAATTTGTTTAGTTTTCCTTTTTATCGTCTGAATATTCATGAGCTAAAGAAGAAGGAAAATGATTACAGAGAAAAACTCCCGAGCATTTGTCAGATATGTCGATATCAACGATGACACATTATTAGAACACGTTTTTAAAAGAATTACATGGTACAATTAGTAAAGAGTAAACCAAAGCTTTCTAAGTACATCCCATATCAAAACAACCTTCAAACGTATGCCCCTTAACACTATACACAATCACACTAAGGTCTTGGGGTGTACTTTAACCCTTCTGAACTCTACATAGGTATCACATCACTCATTTTTTTTTTCATTTCACTCTACCTCATCGTAAGAAAATGGTTTAGGTCTATTAACTCCATCTATCACTATTGTTTTAGTGGTTTTGGGCTAAATAAGGGAAAAAAATAATTAAATTTCTTAATATTCTTTTAACATATTAACACATAAGCCCTTTTAACGCCCCTTAACACAATGAGAGAGTGGTGTACAACATCGATTAACATGACATGTTACCGTTAACGCCCCAAGTGTTAGAGGCCTAACAATTCTTATGGAGTCCAATTTTATTTATTTATTACATAATAAATAAAAAATATCGAATAACAACGTACTAAGGTAGCGTTTGGTATGCATGAATGGGAGGCGGAATGTAATGGAGCATTACAATGGAATGAAAAAAAGGTGTTTAGTTAGTCAAGGTAATGGAATCATCAATTACCTCCTCCAACCTCCACCACTACCACTCATCGCCACCACCGACCACCGTCACCAACCGCCATCGCCGACCACCGCCACTCACCACCAACTACCGACCACCACCGCCACTCTTCGTCATTGACCACCGCCACCACCACCCATCGTACCGCCGTCGCCGACCACCTCCACCAACGACCACCTCCACTGACACCCACCACCATGCATTGGTTAAAGATAACCTTGATCTCTTCCAAAAGTTTCCCAACCGAGACTTGCTTTTGGTTAAAGATAAGGTCGTTTCTTGCTTTCCTCATACTTCAAAAAGCTGTTAAGACAACCCCGTATTTCTTCGTCTGACATCTTCGCCCAGAATAAGATCCCGAATCCCATCAAAAGTGAACTCGCTGGTAGAACTAGTAATCGCTGTAACAGTCCCTGACCAACTATCTGGCAATGATAATAACAGTAGTAAAGCCTGAACCTCATCCTCGAATTTGATACCAACTGACCCAAGTCTTGACAAAATCGAGTTTAAGTTGTTGATGTGCCCTGTAACTGAACTTCCTTCTTTTATCTTCGTGTTCACCAGTTCATGTATCAGGAAAACCTTGTTAGCTGCCGAAGGCTTTTCGTACATATTAGAAAGTGCATCCATAATCCCACGCGCTGTGGTTTCCTTCAGAATGTTGAACGCAACATCCTTCGTTAGTGACAATCTAATAACTGCCTTAGCCTTTTTATCCAAGGCCTCCCACTCGTCCTGTTTTAACTTCTCCGGTTTGTCACCCAGTACCATGTCCAAATCCTTCTGAACCAGCAAATCCTCCATTTGCATTTTCCACCAACCAAAGTCTTTTCCATCAAACTTCTCAATCTGAAGTTTACTACTCTCAGCCATTGTCTCAAACTGAGTAATTTTCTGACTTTGGATCTCGGTAAAACAACTAGAAAAATAATCTTGGACAAATAAAAACAAACCCCACAACAACCAAACCACCCGACTAAACTGCCAAGTAAACTCGCCAACCAAGTTGTAATCCCAATAAACCAATAACCAATAACCAAGGCTTTATAAATAAAAATAAAAATTAAACATGTATTCCTTTTTTTTTTTAGACAAAACAAACAAGGAACAGAACACTAATTTATATTTGTTCACCTTTTTGACCTTGGCACTAATTGGCGTCACAATTATAGAATGGTTGACAAACTTTGTTTTATTGTGGTGAACTGAAGTCTCAAACAAAAACAAACGATTGATATAATTTTTAATAGCCGGCTGCCAAATTAAAAAAAAAAACTAACCGATCTGTCTCTCGCGTTGTGTTTCTCCCGTGTGTAACGAGCCGTAGCTCTGATACCAGTTGTTAGGATTCGATCTCTCGATCAACACACAAAACACAAACAAACTGCAAGAGAAAATATAAACGAACACGAGAACACAAGAATTTACGTGGTTCGGTCAGCTGACCTACGTTCACGGGCTGCAACCAGGATATTTTATTATTGCTTTCTGCCTCACTCGTGATGAGGAATTACAAGTACAAGATAATCTATTTATAATACAAGATTAGGGTTTAACCCTTGGGGAACAAGAAAACTAATTATGGGCTAAATAAAACAAACGGGCCGGACCCTTGTCTTTAATTAATCTGCCAATTAATTGTCTTATAACCCAAGCCCAAATCAAGGCTCCACAAAACCAACAAAAAGAAGATGATAGAAAGCAACCGACTCTAGAAAATCCATAAAGGAGTAAAATAAAATTAATAAAGAAGAATAACATGAATAAAAAATTAAAATATCCTTATTTTGAATACACATAACAGCCCTAATGTCACATAGTTCTCTTACAATCCTTGCGCGACGTCCCTGATTGCCTAGGGATTAGCCAACATGTCCCACTCTTAATTAGGATCACTGGTTTTGTCCTGCTTCAGACTAATCAAAAGAACGGTAACAAATCTTGACCAGTTATGCATTCGTCAGATAGACACAATTCTAAGCATGTTCACCACCTTGATCCGCTGAGGTTGATAACTATCTCGATTTTTTTTTAGTTTTCCTTTTTATCGTCTGAATATTCATGAGCTAAAGAAGAAGGAAAATGATTACACAGAGGAACTCCCAAGCATTTGTCAGATATGTCGATATCAATGATGACACATTGTTAGAACATGTTTTTAAAAGAATTACATGTACAATTAGTAAAGAGTAAACCAAAGCTTTCAAGTACATCCCATATCAAAACAACCTTCAAACGTATGCCCTTTAACACTATACACAATCACACTAAGGCCTTGGGGTGTACTTTAACTCTTCTGAACTCCAAATAGGTTCCACATCACTCAATTTTTTTTCCATGTCACTCTACCTCATCGTAAGAAAATGGTTTAGGTCTATTGACTCCATCTAACACTGTTGTTTTAGTGGTTTTGGGCTAAATAAGGAAAAAAAATAATTAAATTTCTTAATATTCTTTTAACATGTTAACACATAAGCCCTTTTAACGCCCCTTAACACAATGAGGGAGTGGTGCACAACATCGATTAACATGACATGTCACCGTTAACGCCCCAAGTGTTAGAGGCCTAACAATTCTTGTGGAGTCCAATTTTATTTATTTATTACATAATAAATAAAAAAATATCGTATAATAACGTACTACGGTATCGTTTGGTATGCAGTAATGGGAGACAGAATGTAATGGAGCATTATAATGGAATGAAAAAAAGGTGTTTAGTTGGTCAAGGTAATGGAATCATCCATTACCTCTTCCATTCCATTCCCTCCAAAAAGCCTAAAATTCATTCCATTCACCCTCCTGTTTTTTCCATTCCATTCCCTTTGTCATCCTTTGTCATCACCACCAACCACCACCACCCACCTCAACAACTACCACTCATCGCCACCACCGACCACCGACATCAACCTCCATTGCCGACCACTGCCACTCACCACCAACTACCGACCACCACCGCCACTCTCCGTCATTTACCATCACCACCGCCACCCACCGTACCGCCGTCACCAACCACCTCCACCGACACCCACCACCACACACTGGTTAAAGATAACCTTGATCTCTTCCAAAAGTTTCCCAACAGAGACTTGCTTTTGGTTAAAGATGAGGTCGTTTCTTGCTTTCCACATACTCCAAAAAGCTGTTAAGCCAACCCCGTAGAATGCTTTCCTAGATCGAGAACCTACCATAGCCGTGTAGTGGAGGTGCAACAAGTCCCGAACATGGAAAGCAAAGAAGTTGGGAACATAACACCACGCAAAATCACCTACCATACCTCTGAAAAAACCGGACGCCCTGAAAAAAGGTGGTCATAACCTAGCATTCTACCGGGTTGTCTTAACAGCTTTTTGGAGTATGTGGAAAGCAAGAAATGACCTTATCTTTAACCAAAGGCAAGTCTCGGTTAGGAAACTTTTGGAAGAGATCAAGGTAATGAGCTACTTGTGGATTAAAAATCGCGGGAAGAGTGGATTAAGAATCGCGGGAAGATGGCGGACATGTCTTGGGAGCCTTGGTGCAGGTTTGACTTGGCAAAAATGGGATAGGTTAGGGTTACTTGTTTTCGGTGTTTGTATGTTGTTTGTTTTGCGGTTGTTATTATTGGTTTATGTTTTTCGGATTGTGTTTGCTAGCTTCTTGCTAGCGTTATGAAATAAAAGTTTTGTTGGCCGTTTAAAAAAAATTGTTTTGGAATCAAATTGTAACCATGGTTCCTCCGTTTCTTAGAGGGTGTTTAGGATTGAGTTTGAAAATGCAAAAGTGCTTTTAGTCAGAATACTTAGGGGCTGTTTGGTTGATTAATTGCTGAATCATTAAGATTGTCTGAATGGTTAAGAGGCTCTGAATGGTTAAGAGCTGAATCATTCATCATCCCTTATTAGCTTAATGGTTCAGCACTTAGTCATTCCATTCAAATGCTGAAACAAACAGTCTGAATGCTGAATGATTCATACCTGAATGATTAAGAGGCTGATTAAGAGGCTACCAAACAGCCCCTTATTGGCTTATGACTTTTTGAGAAAAAGTTTTAAAAAAAGTGTTTGGATTAGCTTTTGGAATGAGAAACGTCAAAAAGTTAATAGATTGTTTTTTTAAGTGTTTCGTTTAACTTATTGTGAATATTGGTTGTATGAGTGATAGATTTGTAATTTTTTTTCAAAAGCCAAAAGCCAGAATTTCCTAACTTTTTAAAAACAGTTTTTCCACCCTTAAAAGCCAAAAGTCAAAACAGAGAGCATTTTTAGACTACACAAACATTGAAACTCAATCCAAACACCCTCTTGATATATAATAACCAACTACATCCTCATCTCAACCCATGTTCTAGAGAAGTGTGTCGGTTTGTGTATATAATTATCTCTCAATCCAATACCTCGTTCTCTAGAACCTTCCATCATCCATGGCCTCTCCCTCTCAAGCAAGTCTCCTCCTTCAGAAACAGCTCAAAGGTCTCCTCTATTTTTTTTAATAATTAATAATTATTGGGTTTGTTTTAATTTATAATATTACATGATCCGTACCCTTTTGTTGCAGATCTTTGTAAGCACCCTGTTGATGGATTCTCCGCTGGTCTTGTTGATGAAACCAATCTTTTTGAATGGAGTGTCACCATTATTGGTCCCCCTGATACTTTATAGTATGATTCTTTCTTTTTATTATTATTATTATTATTATTATTATTATTATTATTATTATTATTATTATTATTTAATACTGTGATCCCTTAGTTAAAACAATTTTTTTTATTATTATTATTATTATCATTATTATTATTATTTTAAATACTGTGATCCCTTAGTTAAAACAATTTTTTTTTTTTTTAATTTTGTATGATTGTTTTGTTGATTCTTGTTTAATTTTTGGAAATTTGTTTGGTTAATTTGTTTGGTTAATTTTATTGGGCTTCTTGGGGAGGGGTTAAGCTTAACTGCTTAAGGACTTATATATTGTTATCATAAACCCTCATAGAAATTGGAATGTATTCTTTCTTGGTTATTAAACGGGTCGACCCAGGATGGGCTCGAGCTCAAGCTCGAAATTAAACGAGGCAGGTCGGCTCGGCTTGAGCACAAGTTTGGAGTTAAACAAGCGTAACAACGAGCTAACTAGCTGAGCCTTGAGCCGAGTCGAGCTAGGCTCGAGCTCCTCTCAGTTACAAAATGACTCGGCTCCTTGGTTTTAAAAAGTGTGCCTGAGGCACATCAACGCACACTGCCTAGCGCTTTATGCAACTACCGCCTAGAGTAATTCCACGAAGCGCATAAAAGGCATATTTTTTTTTATTTTTTTTTTTGGCCCTGAGGTACGCGCCTCTTGTACCCAGATTTAATGCAGAAACATGTTGCACCTTGGGTTTTTTTGGCTTGTACATATAGGTAAAATCATATAAACCTTATTTGTAGCTATATTTTGGGTAAAGGAAGCTAAAAACCTATGGGAGATATATGGGATATATAAAAAAGTTATATAAATACTGTGCGCCTCGGGTACGAAAAGTCCATCACTTTTGCGCTTGACGCTTCGCGCCTCGCTCTTAGACTTTGTTGCTTTTGTGCGCCTATCACTTTTTAAAACCAAGCTCAGCATGGCTCGGCTCAACTCAGCTCAGGTCGTTTCAAATGGAGTTATTTTTGAGCTTGTTTCGAGCAAGCTACGAGCCGAGCCGCAAGCTTTTTGAACAACCCTAGGGAGGGAAGAAGGGGATGGGGGAGTGGTCAGTTTGTTAATCTATCGTTGGTCAAAATCTTTTTTTTTTCATTTCAATAAAAGAGGCAAATTACATAAAATAAAAGAGGCAAATTACATAAACTTATAATCTATTGTTGATTATAATTTATAAGGTTATTTTTTCTGATTAAATTACCAAGTTATGTATTTGTATAAATATTTGTTTTGTAGATCATAGACTGTTTACTAATCTATTCTGCCTCATATTTTGGGTTCATTGTTTCAGTGAGGGTGGTTTCTTTAATGCTATAATGACCTTTCCACAAAATTACCCAAACAGCCCTCCAACCGTGAGATTTACATCCGAGATTTGGCATCCTAACGGTTGGTAGTTTTCATGTGTACTTATTCTCATAGCATTTTTATTTTTTGAACTTCTATCATCAACAGTGCAAGGAACCAAACACTTTGGCTTTCAAGATTATCGATTGTGATTTATTATATTTGTTGTCTCACAGTTTACCCTGATGGTAAGGTTTGTATATCAATCCTCCATCCTCCTGGTGATGATCCAAACGGCTATGAGCTTGCAAGTGAGCGCTGGACACCTGTTCATACGGTATGCCTTTGATTATTTTAATACTATTCATGTACCTGCCGATTGGTTCAACACTTTTCTTTGTTATATTGTTTTAAAATCGGAAAGTCTTAAGGGTTACTAATGTTAATATGAAGTGCACAAAAGCGACGAGGTCTAAAACGAACGCAAAGTGCAAAAGCGGAGTGCTTTTTGTACCCGTGAGGCGCACGACGACTATGTAACTTTATTTATATATCCCAATACATTTTGAGTTTCCTTTACCCAAAATATAGCTATATAAAATGTTTTTATATGATTTTTCCTACATGTACAACCCAAAAAACTTAACGTACAACATGTTGCTGCATAAACACACCCTGGGTACAAGAGGAGCGCCTCAGGCCAACAAAGCTCCAGAAGAAAACCCAAGAAGCGCGCCTTTTTGGCGCCTCTTGTATTTACTCTGGGCGTTGAGCGAAAAAGCGATGTACATCAAGCCTTGATGCCATAATGTTCAGTTCTTTATAGTATAGCTGAACAGGGGATAATAGGGTTATATAGGAACTCTATGACGATATTACAACGAGATAATTTGTTTTATTTACAGGTTGAGAGCATAATGTTGAGCATTATTTCAATGCTTTCAAGCCCAAATGATGAATCCCCTGCAAATGTCGAAGCTGCGGTAACACACATATTGCGACTTATTTGTTGATTGATAATCATTTGTAATGCTTGAATGCTGAATATATTTTTGTTATTGATGTGATTGCAGAAAGAATGGAGAGATAGAAGAGATGATTTCAGGAAGAAAGTGGGGAGATGTGTGAGGAAATCACAAGAATTTATGTAATACGGGTACGCCTGCTTGAATTTAAACCGACTACTTGTAGAATCAACATTCACAATGCCATTGTTTTATGTTTTTTTGTTTTGTTTTTTTTTGTTTTAAAGTGTTGTTTTATGATTCCTTGTGTTATTAGCTAAAATGAAATGAAATGGTTGGTTTATTTGCTTGTTTTGGATCATGAAAAGGAAAGGAAGTTTTGTGTGCAACTAGATTGTTTCTTTTTCATCATCATCATACTCAGTTAATCGCACCAATAGCAAAGTTAAGGTAGGGTCCGAGGAGGGTAAGATGTAGACAGTCTTACCTCTACCCCGTAGGAATAGAGAGGCTGCTTCCAGTGAGACCCTCGGCTCGATAGTGGTTTTGTATCAAGCCTAGGACATAAGGCACATAACACTTAGCAATCGAGACAAGCCTGATTGATGCATGTAAGTCAACCAAATGACCCGATTGTAAGTAATCGACACGTCTTCGTTCGAATAAGTCAACCAACATCTTTGAAACAAACGAACCGAGAGCCAGGAAACGAAAAACAAACTGGCAATGTTTGAATGTCGAAACTGCACCTTTACAACTGCATATGACAACATGGTCGTCTCTTGCATACTTGGCGTCGTGTTGCGCTATGACGATAGGGAATATGAATAACCCCAGGAAGTTAGCCTATGAATCCCAAATCTCCATCAGTAATCATATGCAAGATCGCAATTGGTTAAACAACAAGCATATTTATAAGATCAAACATATTAAATTCTACTACAATCAGCTACAACTCAAGCATGAAGTTTGGAGATAATATAAGAACTCCACACTTAATGAATGACACCAAAGAAGTCTCTGCCCCAACCAAAAAACAATTGATTCTTTAAATATCTATAAAATGGGACTAAAATAAAAAATGTGTGGCTGCTGGGATTCGAGCCCAGGTCTCCACGGCCACAACGTGGAATTCTTACCACTAAACTACAGCCACAATTGTGATCTTATGCTTTCTTATGTTTAATTTATTCAAAGACAAACCCAAACTACTGATGTAATGATGTCTACACTCTTTGTAACTATACATTATGTATTGCTTTTTGTTTATAGCTAATATATATGCTGTAAACAATTTAAACTATCTGACCAACTATTCAACAATTAATGTTTGAATTTTATTTAGGAGATTTAAAATTACCAACCATTTATATGGGTAAAACTAATTTTAAACTATCACACCCACGTTAACTTCATATTTTAAAAATGCAGATACAGTCTATTACATTAAGACTGTCCTTGTGGCCCGCGAATGACCAGCCACGAGCCACAAATTTATATACGTGGATAGTTGAATCCACAACACATAGCCGTGAGCCGTCGCGCGAGCCAGCCAAAGCTACCACACTCGCGTGTGGTAGCGAGTCAAATATGACCGTTGGCTAGTCAAGGTAGCCGTTGGTAGCCAAACCTCTATTTTTGGCAAGCTTCAAATTTCCAATTCTCACACCACACCAACATTCGAAAAAAATTCATCACTCTCTACAAAATGGCTTTAGTATGGAACGATTTTTCTTCGTCCAACTCGTCCGAAGAAGACGAGTTGTTTATAGAAGTGGGTAGGATAACGATTGAATACCTGATGGCCCGGTCTCGAAGACGAAGGACTCCGGCGCTAACCCGACAACCGGCGCTAGACCGTGACAGAAAGGGAGCAAACGATACTTTGTACCGACACTACTTCAGCTCGGATCCCGTGTATACTGAAGATCATTTTAGGCAACGCTTTCGAATGAGCAGACAATTATTCATGTGCCTATCAGATGATTTGTCGGAGCATCATCCTTTTTTTTCAACAAAGAGAAGACGCAAGGGGCCGACTCGGGTTCACCTCCGTACAAAAATGTACGACCCCTATTCGGCAGCTAGCCTACGGGCTTGCGTCGGATGCAATGGACGAGTATATTGCGATGTCTGAAAAAGTTGCGCGCAACTCTCTTAATTATTTTTGTCAAGGTATACATCTATGTATAGTTTACTCACATATTTTTTACACTTTTATTATCAAATGTCGTTTTCGTAGGGATCATATCTATTTACTCACGAAGGTATTTGCATAAACCAACAATGTATGATATCCAACGCATATACGAGGTTCATGGTGAAAACTGAAAAACATGGGTTTCTTGGCATGCTTGGTAGTCTCGATTGTACACATGTTGGTTGGGCTATGTGTCCTATGGCCTAGCGAGGTCAGTTTCATCGCGGTGATCATTCTGGCCAGAGTGTGTGTTCGATTTATGTATGAGTATCGTGTGTGTAGTGTATGTGTTTTTTAAAGTAATGTGTGTGTTTGATTTATGTGTAGGTATTGTGTGGGTACCGTGTATAAATGTGCATGTATGTGTGTGAATGTAGTTTGTAACTATATATGTGTTTTATGTTTGTGCATGTTAATTAGGTGTATATGTGTAATTAGAGATTTTCAAGGAACTTATATACTTTTACAAAAATTAATTTTACTAACTGAATCTAAGCGTCTAAGATTAGTATTTTAAAAACTCATACTATTTGTAAAATTTCAAATGTTGTAGAATTAAATTTGAGTTTTGGTCGACGGGAAACTCTAAAAAATAATATATAAACGTGAATAATCCAT
Organism: Ambrosia trifida; assembly: GCA_028751855.1. Taxonomy (NCBI): domain Eukaryota; kingdom Viridiplantae; phylum Streptophyta; class Magnoliopsida; order Asterales; family Asteraceae; genus Ambrosia; species Ambrosia trifida. The sequence goes on along the minus strand of CM054126.1, from coordinate 2,555,850 downwards.
CATAAAACTAATTTGGAAAATAACGGGACATAGGTTCAGGTTTGCGTGCTCGTCGTAAATGAATTATTTTTACTAATGCTTTGTTAAATAAGGTACGGGTTCCATTTTCCTCTCTTTATAATATTCTTTATATCCGATTTGTTTTTGCTTTGGGTGCAGTCGTTTATGAGACATACTTATTGCTTTATTGTGGACGTGTAAGTTAGTTTTTGTTTTGATATGCCTTTGATATGATATGATATAATATGTTTGCATAAGTTTTAATAAGCTTCAAATATGTTTAGTATTCTGTTTCGGACTTCGTTTCTTCATATTACTTTTACATGTAATATTGTTTTCCTGATACTGGGCAACCTTTGGAATGCCATAGTTTTCTTTATCATGCTTTTCTATTTGTCTTGCAGGTAATAAGGGAAATATGGGGAACCAAGGATGAGATTTGTGAAGATCGAGTGCTAAAAGACTTATAGTTATTTTGCATTTTAATTTACTAGTAGGGAACCCGCGCGATGTGGCGGGGGCGACACTTTGTATTGTGGTACTCATTTCTTATTCTTATAATATTTGTTGTAGCATCGTTGTGGTGGATATACGTCATAAGCGTTACACGTGTCTAGTAACTAATAAATTTAGTATTTAAATTATGAAGCACTTTAAGAAACAATTGATGCAATAAAGTAGTATACGAATAAGGAAAATAAGTCTTAAACATAAAAGTTGAAAACTAAAACTCAAGTGTGAACTACTTGAATTATACTGAGATCAATTAGTCGTACGACTTCCAAATATGAATAATCTCATTTATATTTTCAGACCACCATTCATTAAGAGTGATATCTTAAATTTATTGTAACATTTCATGTTTGAATGTTACATCTTTTGAAAGAAAAGTTTCCACTATCTTCTTTATTTAGGTAATATTATATTGTTCAAGTTTTTTAAGGACATATATCAAATCGTTTATAAAGAAATTTAACAAAAAAAACATATAAAGAATTCCTGCATAATCTTTTCTCAAACAAATAATTTAGATATTCAAAACAAATAAATTTTATATCAAACATAACGATTTGTATTTGATAATTCAAACAGATTCGAGTTGCATGGATGCTTCAAATCAGGATTCTGGAACATCCCGACAACTATTTTATATTATTATTTTACAACTATTTATCCATTTCTTAAAATTTACAAATAGCCAAAAAAAAATAAATTAACAACCTTAGACGCAACTAGGGCTGTAAACAAACCAAACGTTCGATGAACAGTTTGTAAACCGTTCGGCGGGAAGTTCGTTTGTGTTCGTTTGTTTGATAAATGAACGAACACGAACAAAAAATTCTGTTCGATTAACTAAACAAACAAACACGAACAAATGTCTCGTTCGTTCGATTGCGTTCGTGAACATTCGGCAATGTGTTTGTTTAAGTTCGTTTGTTTATATCCCTTCGTGTATGTTTGTTTATGTTCGATCACTAGTTAAAACTTAAAAGTTTATAGTGTTTCAGTTTCTTTCCTAACTTTTATTTCCCTCCTAAACTTTCCCCCCTTATACATAACATTTTTAAGTAATGTTTTGATCATTCTCGCATTAAAAAAAAACATCAATCTTTTTAACTGTTAGTCTTGCTATACTAATGAAAAATCTCAACCTTTTTTTACGATTCCTTAGTAGATAATTGAAGATGCAAGTTTATATTAATATTTGTTTTATATGGTCACAAGAAATCGAAGAATGTGTAAAGTTTAGGAAAGTTGGATATTGACGATTCTAGACAATTTTTAGGATAATCATTAACTTTTGAATTAGGAATATCATGTATTCATGCCTAAGTAATTTTAGATAATTATGTCTAAGTTAGTACAATTTGACTTATCGTTTAGTGGATGTACATTGTCTCACGGTTAATATTAACATTTTTTTAGTTAGTTGCATATTAAATGTTTGTTTTTGTTTGTTTGTGTTCAAGACCCGTGTTCACGAACAGCTCGCAAACAACTGAATTTCTTAACAAACAAACACAAACATAGAATTATGTTCGTTAGTGTGTTCGTGAACGGTTCGTTTGTCCAAGAAACCTTAACAAACAAACACGAACAAAGCCTTGTTCGTGTTCGTTTGGTTCGTTTACAGCCCTAGACGCAACCTTAGACACTTGTACGACTATTGGCTTGTTCCAATCCGTGTGTTCTTCATCGAAATGAACATGCAAAACCATAAATGTTAACATTTACATATGAGTAATATAAAATCATATATACATTATTGTTCATAAAAAAAACATGTTAATATATATATATATATATATATATATATATATTTTTTACAAACTTAATTGTTATGTATTAGATAATAACCAAGTTAATATATTAGATTTATATATAAAACAACTTCTTTATAAAATATGTTAAATAATCCAAACACACAAAACCATAAACTAACAAAGAACTAACTTTAGAAGCTCAAACCTTTGAAATTAGATTTGGATCCATACTTAATTTTGTAACTTGAACAAAATTGAACGGGTCATTTACTTTAATTATTATTTTTACCTTCGAGTTATTTTTAGAAACAAAAACAAATTTTCTTAGTAATAATAAAACCAAAAAGTTTATTATAATTGATTGTTAAGCGGCTCTGATCCATGAAATGGTAAAAATAAGTTTGACAAAGGTCCCGTCACACTATCTAACAAATTAATGACAATCAAATTACTAAAATTTTATAGAAATTATAAACAAAAACTATAGCTATAGAATTGAAATATCGCATTAGCAAATTAACCACGACGAACCAACTACAAAATCCATAGAAATTAAAATAAAAAACAATAATATCATATTTGATCCTGAAGTGGAAACAACCCAATTAAACAACATTCAACATATTTTTTATTTTTAATTCAAACCCGTTTCCACATACGGTAACCATAAATTCTAACCTTAGCATTACTCTTTTGTTCCTTAGTCGGCTCTTTCTTGGTCTCCTCTGTGACATCCGTCACTTTTCCTTTTTATACTTTTTATATATATAATAATAAATAATAATAATAATAATAATAATAATAATAATAATCAGATTTTTTTTAAACTAACCCACACATAACCCAAACCCATTAACCTACCTAAGCCCAACACACACAAACACCCACCTCTTCTTCTCTTCCCTAGCCTGCTGCTCGGACCAGCCCAACACATGAGCCCAAAGTCTGGCCCAAACTCTCTCCCTTCCTCTTCCTGTTTTAATAAAAAAAAAAAAAAACATTGCTTCTCCCAGGACTCGAACCCGGGCAGAAGCGGAGTCACCCACACGCCACAACCAACCGGGCTACACCATCACATCTGATCTTATCCCAATCCTTATTATACTTAAACCCACATTACAATCATCTTTTTCCCTTTCTCTTTGTACGCGAGCAGCAGCAACTGAAAGTTTCCTTTTTTTTTTTTGTTGTTTGACCAACTAATTGGCTTAATCATGTATTAATCTTGGTAAACGTCATTCAACCGTGTCATTCCAGTCAACAATCACAAGCAATTATCCCTAAAACAAGCCTAATCACGCGTTAAGTTTAAAAACGAGTCAAACCTTGCTAAATCCTTAATCCGACCTCAACACTATAAATTGGGCATTCCTGAACGATCACAACTCGCAAATTCTTCTTCCTCAACCCTCAATTCCACTTAACAATCCGCTATTCTTGGTATTCGATCGCGTTTGACTTTAAAGTTGACTGAGCATTATACGCAAAATCGTGTTTGTAAGTTCATTTTTTCTTTGTGGGTTTTGATAATCGGCTATACACGAGCAATAGCCCCAACATTACAAAGGCTATTGCTTGTTAAATCGTGTTATTGTTGATCTAGGGCTCGAAGCACTTGATTTGGGGAAGAACACATGAATCAGTTAGCGTATAAGATTATTTTGAAACAGAGATTATCATCAACTGATCACACAGATCAGTTGGTAAGGCACGAGTTGTGGAAGGGCTTGGACCGACCCTGACGCGGGTTCGAGTCCCTTAAGCAGCATATCTTTTTTTTACTCCTTTATCTAGACATTTAAACCTTCTAAAACTTTTAAAATAGATTTAAAATACCAAATGTGATTTATAAATCCTATAAAATTTATTTTATGCAATTCAAATGGTAATGTTTATTATCCAATTTTTAGATTTTCAAAAATAATTTATTTAATATATATTATAAATATTACAAGTTTATTCTATTTTATTTATAAAATTCTATAAAAATATCAAAACGATTATATAAATTTCCACAAAATTTATTCTGAGTTTTTATAACATTAAGCTTTTCAGAAATGATTTTTATTTCTGAAAAATCATTTATTTAATATTTTTAATCAATTTTTGTTAGTTTTAATCATAATTAAATCATAATAAATCCAATTTTTAATTTTTTTGTACCAAAATTTTACATAAATTATTTTTATTCATTTGGAACAGAAATACAATTTTTAATTCAGAAATTCTTTAATTTTAATATTTTTAGATATTAAAGTCATATTTTGACAATTTGAAATAATTAGATTAAATATTCTACTTTCAAGAAAATAATTTTATAAAAATTATTTTCATACTCAAAACCTTATGTTATGACTATATTCAACTTAAAATTTTACAAAGAGACTTTTATTTATTTATTAAATTTCTTATATTTAATAAACAATTTGTTTATTAATCAAATAAACGTTTATCCCCAATTCGAAGCCCTAGAAAATACTTATAGACTAGATAGACTTAGACTTAATTGTTACATTATGCATAGGGTGATACTTGACAAATGTTGGTTTACACTTATTCAATTCCAAGACTTACCATCGTGCTAAGGTGAGTGTTACTTATCCCATTTTTCGTTTTTACAATTTTTGGGGTGATTCATGCACAAGTATACAAAACCTTCATATTCATTTACACATACATTTTATTCATTTACAATTCATATACGTGTCTTGTTTATCTTTGTGCTTATGCTTGAACATGAACGTAGCTTACATACAAAATCATACAGACATATCTTATGTTATGGTGCTCTTTACATACAGACGTAACTTATGTTACGGTGCTCTTTACATACAGACGTAACTTTAGTTACGGTGCTCATTTAGACATAACTTATGTTATGGTGCCCTTTTAGACTCACACGTGTTGAGGTGCTCATTATCAATTTCATTGTACAACTTTACATTTGATCTTTGTCTTGTTTGGTTACTTGCGTGTTTACATAATGCCTTGGTGATGCTAGACACATGAATTGTACTACTTTTCAAACTTATACTATACGTACAAAACTAAGTAGTACTCACCAACATCATATGTTGACAAAATTATTTTCGTGCATGTTTCAGGATAAGCTGCTTGACGCTTCACATAGGACTTTGGACTTAGATTAAATCAATCAATTATCTTTATTTTTGTTGTCTTGTATTTAATTTCACATGTTGTAAAACAATATTCAATAATCATATATTTACATTTTAGTACCATGAGCTTTTGAACAATCGTCACTACGTGGCACCTCGATGATTCCGCCATCGGTTGGGGTGTTACATCCTCCGAATGACGAGGAGAAACATCTTCAATCAACTTAATCTCACACTCTGTACCAAGTGCCTTTAGCCCATACTTCTTTGCAATTGTCTCTATATTGGTCCAATCCTTCCCAACATCCTCTGTAAGGATATGGAAATATCCCCCAAGCCTTTTGAACTTGTTGACATACTTTGGAATACAATCATCAAAATAGACTTATAGTTGGTGACGGTTATAAGGGAAATATAGGGAACCAAGGATGAGATTTGTAAAGATCGAGTGCTAAAAGACTTATAGTTATTTTGCATTTTAATTTACTAGTAGGGAATATTCCTTATCTATATATGTAATAAACTTGATTTTTTTTACTATATATGTATTTTGTAACTTGAACAAAATTGAACAGGTCATTTACTTTAATTATCATTTTTACCTTCGAGTTATTTTTAGAAACAAAAACAAATTTTCTTAGTAATAATAAAACCAAAAAGTTTATTATAATTGACTGTTAAACGGCTCTGATCCATGAAATGGTAAAAATAAGTTTGACAAAGGTCCCGTCACACTATCTAACAAATTAATGACAATCAAATTACTAAAATTCTATAGAAATTATAAACAAAAACTATAGCTATAAAATTGAAATATCGCATTAGCAATTTAACCACGACGAACCAACTACAAAATCCATAGAAATTAAAATAAAAAAACAATAATATCATATTTGATCCTGAAGTGGAAACAACCCAATTAAACAGCATTCAACATATTTTTTATTTTTAATTCAAACCCGTTTCCACATACGGTAACCATAAATTCTAACCTTAGCATTACTCTTTTGTTCCTTAGTCGGCTCTTTCTTGGTCTCCTCCGAATGACGAGGAGAAACATCTCCAATCAACTTAATCTCACACTCTGTACCAAGTGCCTTTAGCTCATACTTCTTTGCAATTGTCTCTATATTGGTCCAATCCTTCCCAACATCCTCTGTAAGGATATGGAAATATCCCCCAAGCCTTTTGAACTTGTTGACATACTATGGAATACAATCATCAAAATAGACTTATAGTTGGTGACGGTTATAAGGGAAATATAGGGAACCAAGGATGAGATTTGTAAAGATCGAGTGCTAAAAGACTTATAGTTATTTTGCATTTTAAATTACTAGTAGGGAATATTCCTTATCTATATATGTAATAAACTTGATTTTTTTACTATATATGTATTTTGTAACTTGAACAAAATTGAACAGGTCATTTACTTTAATTATCATTTTTACCTTCGAGTTATTTTTAGAAACAAAAACAAATTTACTTAGTAATAATAAAACCAAAAAGTTTATTATAATTGACTGTTAAGCGGCTCTGATCCATGAAATGGTAAAAATAAGTTTGACAAAGGTCCCGTCACACTATCTAACAAATTAATGACAATCAAATTACTAAAATTCTATAGAAATTATAAACAAAAACTATAGCTATAGGATCGGAAATGGAGCGCAAGTTTTTGTTTATAATTTCTATAGAATTTTAGTAATTTGATTGTCATTAATTTGTTAGACAGTGTGACGGGACCTTTGTCAAACTTATTTTTACCAAAACTTGCGCTCCATGGAAAATACATATATAGTAAAAAAATCAAGTTTATTACATATATAGATAAGGATTTTTGTTCAAGTTAGCAAAAACTAACACCACCAGGTGAACCGGGTTGTCAAACTTAGTAGGTATAGGTGGTTTACTCCATGGAAAAACTCGTCGGAAAAACTCACCGGAAACATCTCCCCGAAAACCGTTGGTCGCCACCGCGCCAGGCGGGCGCCGGTTGGCTGTCAAATTGTCTTCCAGAGAGAGGGAGAGAGATATAGACAGAGTTGAGATAGAATGGAGAGGTAGAGAGAAAGGGGTGAGAAGAAAGGAGATAAATGTATTTATAAGTGGATTTTTGGTGTTGGCTCCAAGTTTAATATTGTGTATAAACGGCATCGCGTTTGAACCATTTCGCACCCAGACTCAATATTTGTCCGCGAATTTTGCAAAAAATATTTACTAAAACAAAATAATTGGTTTTTCAACCAAAATAAATATATTTTGTCAAAACGGGATTAAAACACGCTCACATACGCGGTGTGCATTTTAATCGCGTGCAATGATTTGTTCTTGGATTTTCATCATTTTAATGATCCGAATTTTATCGTGAACGATTAGAATTCAAAATAGAGAAATAAATATTCAAATTATTTATCATGATTATAAATCACGAATTTCGATAATTTTAACCTGGTATTGCTTACTTGTGGGATCTCAATATCGTGTAACGATTGCGTTCGTATGAATTACATGCTCGACCGTGTAAGTAACAATCCAATAACATGTATATAAAATATACTTGTGTCGATCACGCGTGGATGATTGATCCGACATCACTCCATAAAAAGGTTACGGAATCGTCCGATCGCTCAAGGTACGTGATCCGGTTCGCTATAATTGATAGTTTATGAATTTTCATATTATCGTATTATGTTCATGAAATCCCCGTACACGATAGATCAAATCACTGGTTGAGATCGTACATAATGCTGGATTCGCGACTTCCAACGGCAAATTCCGACGCTTGTGATGCAACTTCTGCCATAAACCAGGAAGTGGGAAACCAGTCCGGTGGCCTCTGGAATTTGAGACGTCGTTACATGTTTGTTAGTATTTTAGGGTTAGAATAAGTTTAGGTTTTAACATTTAATCCCTAAACATGTAAACTTTTTCATAAAAAGTATAAACTTACTTTAATATTTTAACATATAATCCCTTTTATCTTCACTAGTTTACATGTAAATTGTTTTGTATATAGTACGATGTACCAGACTATAAGGTACATTGTACCACGTACCGAATGAAACTACCTTATCGTACCGAATTTTAGAAATGCACGAACCGTGTACCAGTTTTTGTTTCGCATACTGTAACGTACCGTGATCCATGTGACTATGGTTTATACCTATTTTTTATTTCGGAGATTTGAATTTATCACTATTTTTACCCGCAAAAGCTATCATTTTAACATATTAAAAGTTACATAAACCCAAAAATATATACTGATTCGTATAGTCTAGATCAAACTCAGATAGTAAATAAGTAAAGAGTGTATTTTTTTTATTGTAAAATTTTATATGTAACCTTTATATGGCGATCATTACAAGTAGGAATTGCCTATGCTAGTGATAAGAAGTTATAATAATTATCATATTAGAGATACCATTTGTTACATTTGTACATATAGTGATGTCTACCGGTATAGAGTGATAGCTAAGAAAAATGTAATACAAACTAAAATTTATACTAATATCCACTCCCTACTTTATTATATGGTTAATCATGTCAATATGAAAATCAAATTATTTAACATTTTATTCATTTGGATGTTTCGGTCGTAACAATAAATAACTCAGTAACAGAACAAGAAATATGCGGCATCATGGTCGTGTATACACTTTGGCTCACGTATCTCATTACATTCCATTGAAATATGCATCTAATTATGTCCTACATGAAATGCATTGGAGGACTCATGCGCGAAGCCACATTCGTATATCACCTTGGGTGATAAAATGTAGACAACTCTACGAAGTTCGTGTTAGAAGGCTATACCTTGTTTGAGGTATGAGAGTAACATGTTTTTGTTGATATGATATATACATACATTATTCAAAGTATGAGAACTAGTATTATATATAACGGTAATAACATGTCGGGGGATATGATCATATGAGAACTACCAAATAGCATACGTTTATTCCATCATAAGCTAGTTTTATTATTATATAGTTACAACATTAACTACGTACCTTATGTAGACACTAACAACTTTTTACGGGGCCGTCTTTGGGGTGGTCCGAGGAGGCCAACCGGACAGGGTCCATAAATCTTGAGGGCATAATTTAAAAAAAAAATCCTATATATATGTATATATTTTTTATATAACTCATTTAACACTTAAACTTTGGTCTAAGGGCCTATTTTTTAACGGTTCGGATAGAGTACATGAATTTTTAGAGATTTTCAGGGATGACCCTGACTTTTTACATTGAACATATCGTTAAAAACACGTCCTTGTTGTATGTTAGATAACTAGTGTATAGAAGTTTGTTTTCGCCTTATTGATTTAGTGACCGGTTTAAACAAAATAATGCGACCTTGATAGTCTAACGAGGCTCGAATGTATTATAAGCTTTAGTAGAATGTTGTGTACGTTAGTCGAATATTCTCCCCCAACATTACTCTTTATCAAAAAAAAAAAAAAGAAAGAAAAAGAAACAAACATACGTTACTTACAAACACAGTAAGCCAGGCCACCAATGGTGCGTTATATTGTTAACATCGGTCACTAAGACCATTATGCATAGTCTAAATCAACAACATGAAAAAAAAATCTAAACAATTGCTAACAAAAGGCAGGAGTGTACAGGGGCGAAGGTTAAGAAGGGCCAGGGGTGGCCTTGGCCCCCCCTGTTTTCTGGCGCAGTGGTAGAAATTTACGATTTTCATAGATAAATAGAGTCCGGCCCCCACCGATTTGCTACTAACGATCAAAAAAATTAAGTCCGGCCCCCACCGTTTTGCAAACCAAGCTTCGCCACTGGGAGTGTATGAATACCAACATCAATGTAAAATATTGAACATGTACAAACGAAGATGATAAAGTGTAAATACAATGCATGACCACCATCCCTCACACATGTATATTATCCGGCCCTCTCTTTGTATGATACGACGGTTAATGATTCCATAGACATGTAAGCCATATAAAAGATTCACAATACGAAGAAGCCAAATAGAGCAAGGAAATTAATGTTGGTTGAAATGAGTTCTTTGGTTCAAGAAAACAAATTGGTCACCACTCCCCATCGTCTCTATTGTCTCAATATGAGGCATTAAAAGTGTTAGAAAAATTGAATATATAAATTTAACGAAGGACAAGAAGACTTAACCATTTTTTAACGAGTAACAAACTGTATATATGCCTCACCATTCCTACCATAATTAAAAAAAAAGTGCAACTATGAAGTGGCACTAGTTGTAGTTTAACCAGACAAGTTGATACGTTGCATAATACCTCCACAAGATTGGTTTTCCGGAGCAACTAGAAATGTTAGGACTCTCCTTGTGCCTAAGGCCGTGGAGCTACTTTGTAGGTTCAACGGGTCATGCGGAGTAATGCTGTGACACCAAGATCTATGAATGTGGTTTTCAAAAGATATATTGTTGTAATTCAAATAGGGCTAACGACACAGCTTGTTGTCCATTTTCTTTTTATTTTAATGTATTGGTACGCAAGTGAGAAATGAAAGTTAATACTAGAAGCAATGATCAATCTTTAGATATTAAAGACCATCGCTATGCTAATCCTTATCATCGATAAAAATATCGCTAATTCATAGTGATATTTTGTGTGTTTGTACTTTATATGTCTAAACTCCATGGATTAATAGGAATACTAATATCTAGATTACCCTAATATTTACAAGAAATGTGAGTTTTGTTCAAGTAGGTATTGAATTTCATCAACTTACACACACTTTGTTAATGATACATAACGAAATGGTGATATGCCAAAGTCGACTCACGTATAATTTGTTTTTTAGCCCGCATTTAACGAAATAAGTGGATGCATGATCATAGTGTTGCGTAACTCATGACTATAAACATAATTAATTATTTGTAATATAACTAGTTTATACCACAAGAACTTTTCAGAATAGACAAATCTAATATGAAATGATAAAAAGAAAAAGCAATGAAAAGATAGGTGAAACTTTTAATTTACACTAATAATATATTTTCTCCGTGATAAATGAGTTTCTACTCTGATTCTTCTCTTTATCCGGCTTATTGCTTTGTTGTACACAACAACAAAAAAGAAAATTAGATATTAAAAACTTGTTAGAAAACAAAATTTGACGCCAACCAACCTTTATCTTATTTGCCTATCTCAGGAGTCGGATTGATATGTTGAATTGTTTAATCTACATTTTCGGTTAAAATGTAGATTGCTTTATATGGGGATTGAACAAAAGAACCAATAGATACAATTGCAATTTGCCATTGGGGTTGGTGGCCCGATGGTAGAAGCAAAGCTTCTAGGAACACCTAAAGAGGAGGTCATGGGTTCAAGTCCCACAAGGAATGAAATTTGCCGTTCAAAAAAAAAAAAAGATACGATTGCAATTTTACCTTGAGACTTTTAGAGATTTCCCTTCTTGGGATCCGATTCCTAAGATGGCTCAAGGCCACACGGTATGGTCTTGGGCATGGGCTTTGCGTTGTTGGCCCCAACCTTTAAAAAGAAAAAAACGGTGATGAAAAAAGTATTTCGGCAAGACGAGAAGGTAGAACACTAATTGCTAACTAATGAAAATGTCAAAGTAGTAGCTGAATCACTACATTGTAAGGCTGGAAAATTCCCCTGTCAACAACTAGGCCATACAGTGTGGATTAGTGAAGCACCATTGTGGGCTGACGTGTAGCTTAGGTGGCTTCATGACCACTAATGGAACACCACCCCTAAACTTAGTGATGGTGTTGAGCATGGAGAATCCTATGAAGGTCACAATTGAGAGAGAAAAGAGAAAGAATTGTTGAGGTGCACAATTGAGAAAGAAAAGAGAAAGAATTGTTGAGATGGGACCTGCAATGGTGATTTCCACTAGTGAAGCACACTCATGTTTAGTGGAAAAGGATGCTAACTTGGCGTTAAGGTGGATGATGGTTCACTAGTGAACCACACCCCAAAACCTAGGATGGCGATTGGATAAAATATGAATAAGATTTATAGCTAGAATCTGGTAGTGGACATGTTTAATTCAAAACTCTTTGATTAACATATCATTCGCGAGGCGGGTAACACTTACGAACTTACTTTTTTTTTTTATCTCTATACAAGGAGTTGGTAAGGAACAAATAATGATGTCCAGAAAGTTTGGTGGGTTGGGGATAAGGGGACTCAAAGAAGCAAACTTGGCGATGCTATTTAAATGGTGGTGGAGGTTAAGGAAATTTAGTGAGCAAATGTGGGCTAAAGCAATATTTGGAATTCATGGATCATCTTGGGGCAAGGAGTTGGTTTCGTTAAAGAAGATACAAACCGAGGTGTGGAATAACATTTGCCAAGTGGGTAAAGAGTTTGCATAAAAGAGCAATAGACATTCACCAAAAGTTGATGCCGTTGATAGAAGATGGAAGTAAAACAAGGTTCTGGTTAGATATATGGATCGTCAATGGGTTATGGAAGATTTGAGGTGATAGAAACCAAAGAGTTCTTTAATGGAAAAAAGAGCTCGGAAGCGAAGTTAAAAAAAATGGTCACCACTCCCAACTAAATCTCCTATGTGTAATTTTAGCGAACATAAATTGTCAAGAAGACTTAATCATTTATAAACAAGCAACAAACTGGATCTGCCTCATCATTTTTCACTGTTTATGCTGCTATGAAGTGACATAGTCGTACTTAACCATATAAATTGACATCATTGCATAACACTATTCACATGAATGGTTTTTTGATTTTTGAACCAACTATAATAATGATCAAATCTTATGACTTTAAAGAGAATTGTTATGTTTGAATCAATGTCATAAAAATACACTAATTCATAGTGATAATATTTGTATGTTGTGTATTTAGATGTCTAAACTTTAGCATGTATTGAATGTGTGAGTGTTGTTTATGTGTATATTGAATTTTTTTCATTAAGCATACACTTTGTTAATGATACACAACGAAAAGGTGATGCACGAGAGTAGACTCACGTACAATATGATATATGTTGATGTTTGATGAAGTAAGACCATGTGTTACCAACACCCATGCTGACTAGGACGTTAATCAACGTTAAACACTAGCCCAAGAGTGTGTGATTTCATCGTGAAGAAAGGGGGTGTGACTGCTTAAGATTTTGGATGTGCGGGAGAGTTCTTTGTTTGTTTTAACCAATGATGTTTAAACACATCATGTCATTATTTTTTTTTTCAAATTTATTTAATTTAAATGTTAATATAATTAACATTAACAACATAAAGTGAAACAGTTATACACTACTTCTAAGAAAAACCTATCAGATAAAATAAACACTCACTATAATAAAACCTCAGACTCACACATGATATTTTATCACGAAGAGACTTTACCTGACGACTACGTTCGATAGAGAAAGTGATCCGGATACAATTAAATTTGGGGAAATGGATTTTAATACTCCCAACTATCGCCTGTTGGCGGATAATACTCCCAACTATCACTTTGGTCATTAGCACTCCAAACTTTCAACTTGTTTGCTTTTATCACTCCCAAACTAACTGAGGTCTAACCCGGTTAGTGTTCGTGGCCAAAATGTAAAAACCTAAACTTAAGGGACCCTTTTGAAACTTATTATTATTATTATTATTATTATTATAAACATCAAGACACAGATAGATCTATCGAGAGATGGAGAGAGAGAGAGAGAGAGAGAGAGAGAGAGAGATGAAGCCACCTGCACCACCACACCGCCACCGCTGCACCACCACTCTCATCCATCACTCGTGAGAAGAAAGAGAGATGAGAGAGAGAGAGAGACGTGAACAGAGAGAGATAGAAGAGAGAGTACACCTCCGGTCATCTTCTCCGACTATCCATGTGTCTCCGGCGAGCCATCAACCACCCAAACATCACCTTAGTCCAACCGTAAACCCTCCTTCTTCTTAATCTGCTTCCCGAGTACGATTAACCCCAACCAAGTACGATTAACCCCAACCCGAGTACGATTAACCCCAATCTGCCGCCTCCTTGCTTCTTCTTCTGCTAGGGTTTCGTTGGAGCTGTTTAATGGAGCTGCTTTGGTATATATTAGTTATTCGGAGCTCCGGGAGTGTTTAACGGAGCTCCGTCACCACCAAATCAGAACAACTCTGCCGCCTCCTTGCTTATTCTTTCTCTGTAATATACAGTAGGTGGTGGTGGTTTAGAGAGGTGGTGGTTTAAAGAGAGAGAGAGAGAGAGAATGGGGGGGGGGGGGGGAGGGGGGTTCTGTTGCAGAAGATGAGGGGGGGGGGTGGGATTTATAAGTTAAACGTTTAATGTCAAAATTGCCCCTTAAGTTTTGTTTTTTTATATTTTGCCCACATATAAGTTTAGATTTTTACATTTTGACCACAAACACTAACCAGGTTAGACCTCAGTTAGTTTGGGAGTGATAAAAGCAAACAAGTTGAACGTTTGGAGTGCTAATGACCAAAGTGATAATTGGAAGTATTATCCGCTAACAGACGATAATTGAGACTATTAAAATCCACTTACCCATTAAATTTTGCCATTTTGTATTCCAAACATCCCCAAAGTGTAGACCTATCCATCCACAAAGCCAAAACCCAAAGCTAGTATTCAAACACCGTTGAGTCAGTCAGTCAAGTAAACAGTGGATATGGCGGCAAGGGTGCATACAACCACCTTCACCACCTTCTTCTTTCCTAAATCCATCACCAAAACCCATACCAAATGGTTCTCACCATCATTACCTTCTCCCAGAAGATCACGTGCTGCCTTATACTGCACGTGCAGTTCCAGTTCCAGTTCCACAAAAGAAGACCCTTTTGTCCTCACAACTCCTCTTTATTACGTCAATGCCCCTCCTCATATGGGCAGTGCCTACTCCACCATTGCCGCTGATGCTATTGCTCGTTTTCAGGTTATTCATTTCATTTTTCTTCTTCTTCTTCTTCATATTATTATTATTATTATTATTAAATGTTTTGTTAATGTTACAAGATTATTGACTCAGTTTTAAATACCGTTTAAACCCTAGTTTTGATTTTAGGGCTTTCAAATTATGTTTGAGATGTTTGGAACTTGGAAGCAAGATAATTATGTTTCAAATTATGTTTGGTGAGTAAGTTTGAATCAAGATAGTTATGTAAGCATGTTATTAGAAACAACAACTATACATGCTTCATAGGCGTAGCGCGGAGTCTAGATGCTCGGTGCTAAAAAACTGAGGGCTTTTTAAGCTAGTTGCATAGTATAAAATATAAATACCATTTTTTATGGTTTTAGACATGTTTTAGGTTTGTTTGGGATGTTTTAAATTGATTTATTTAGGTTGATATCGGCTTATTTAGGGGGTTTTATTACCATTTTTTGCCGGTAAATGCTCTGTACCTGCATTTGAGAGCCTGAAACAGGACCTGTCAGGGGCATGCTGTGGTGCATTGGACTGCGCTTAGGCGCCTTAGGCACGGGCCTTTGGCAACATAGAAAGGGATCTAAAGACTCACTTAGAAAGTTAGAAAGATGTTTTAAGTGGTACTTGTAATAGTAAACGAGTCCCTATCGCACTTCTTACCCTACTTACTAAATGTCCCAAAGGGCTTGTAGCGTAGCGGTATCAAGTTGTGTACATAATTGTGTTCCTCCCAAGTGGTTGAGGGTTCTAGTCTCATAATGGACTAAGGTGTGGATTTAGGAGTAGGATTAGGTTGGTCTTGTTTGTTTTCTCTTAATGCAGTTAATACACTTTCCAATATATTTTAGGTCCAATTGTTGAAGCATTTCACTATTAATTAGACTTTCCATCCTTTTCTTGGAAATGTGGCCCAAATGTTTATACCATACGTAGAATCTTTCATCTACTAACTCCGTTTAGTTCCATCCATATAATTCAATGTTATCAAATGTTCAACAATTAAAATGTCAACTTAGTCATCTCGAGATCATGTTCATTTATAATACTTAAATCTTCAAAATTTGATGATGGTCAATCCGCTCACAAATGTACTCCTAGGTTAAAATGTTTTTTTTCCCGTTCTATTAAGGGAAATAAGAGTCTTAGTTATATTGACTAGAGTAAACAAATCCAATTTTTAGTAAACTAGGAACAATTCAAGTTGGTAAATGAAGTTAAACAGGGACTGAAACCACAAATGTAGTGAAATGCACATAATAAAGTGGGTTGAGACGATAAATGTATTCGGATCCCATGTTCACAAGTTATATAAGTTCGCCTTTGGGGGCTGCAAAAATATATAAGTATGCATCTCTTGTGGTGATCTGTGTGTAAGAGTTGCACGCTTGCTGTCTTTTAATAAATGAACGATAGGATGAACACTCTCTTACCAGCTATACTAATCATGACGAACACAGAATTAGTTACAAGAATGAGTGATCATCCTTGATCCTCCGGGCGTTTTAAAAGCCTCGAATAGTTGTTAAGTTAACTGTACCAATAAATAGAAGAATGTCTTTATAAACATACTAAATTTTATGAGATATTGAAAGGACATTTATTTGCACTATTATCTATTTGTAGGATTTGGCCACGTTTGTCACCAACAAATCATAAATATTGATGATAATTATGCAACATGTGAAACTTCTCATTCTTTCTTTAAGGATATAAAGGACAAGTGGACAACATTAGCTGCTTGGATCATCATAATTCGTAAGTAAACATAAAAGACTTACATTAAGATTAAGATCCATTAAATACACTTTAAAGATTGAAAATAGTAATCTTAATATTCATGCATAATTGCTTAAAGTTGTACTTATGAATCTAATAAAACTTCGAATATTAAAGTAGAGGTTTAGTGATATGTGCATATGATGAAACAGGACATGCAAATAAACGCATTCTTTCACATTTCTTAACCTATTTAGTAATTGAAGTTCTTGATTCGTCAATTCATAGTCAATACAAATGTTTAACGAGAAGCACAAATTTCTTATGAATAACTCAAACTTATACAAGATTGGCCTATAACTTAGATAAGTTAGTTTGCATTCTGAATTTTGTTTGTAATGGCAGAGGCTTATTGGAAAGAATGTTATATTCATCACTGGTACTGATGAACATGGAGAGAAAATAGCTACTGCCGCCGCTGCAGGTGGCTCCACCCCAAATGACCATTGTGACACAATTTCACAATCTTATAGGGCGTTATGGAAAGATGTATGTCATATCTCTTAAAAAATCTCATGTGTTATCTAATATATTCATTGATTTTCATTCATAACCGCGTGCTTTTCTTTCTTACATTTAATTTCAGTTAGATATATCTTATGACAAGTTTATTCGCACAACTGATCCTAAGCACGAAGCTATTGTGGAAGAATTCTATTCAAAGGTTCTTGCTAATGGCGATATTTATCGAGCTGATTATGAAGGACTCTACTGTGTCAATTGTGAGGAGTACAAGGTTAATAAACTGATCTATTAATAATATGGGTTGATTTGGTTCATATTTATTTCAAACCGGTCAAAGCAAGTAATTCAGTGCAAACAACCTCCATATCGATTAATTCAAAAATTAGACTATTATTAATAATCTATTTATGCCATCACATATTTTCTTTTTAAATGAATTGGACGAAAAGTCGGCAGGTCAACCAAACCAATCTGATCTATGTAGAAAAAAAATATATTTATATACTTGATACATTGACAAATAATTGAAAAGTGTTAATTGTATATATTGTATTTAGTATCTGATATATTAATATATGGCATGTGGGCCCGACATAGGCTTTCCGAGGGCTCTATCTGGTATATATGGAGGGTCTCCCTCCATTGGAATGCATTCAGATAATTCAAATCCAGTTTACATAGTGTTAAAGCTTAGGATTTATGTGGTTTTCTGACATCCTTAGTTTATTATAACATCTACAGGATGAGAAGGAACTGCTTGAAAACAATTGTTGTCCAATGCACCTAAAGCCATGCGTGTCAAGGAAAGAAGACAATTACTTCTTTGCACTGTCAAAATATCAGAAAAAGTTGGAAGATATTTTAGAGCACAATCCAGATTTTGTACAACCATTGTATCGTTTAAATGAGGTGAGAAAATATTTAATTGACTTTTGCCATTGCAACTTAATGAAATGTAGCATTGCTGATGCTAAAACTTATTAGGTTCAAAATTGGGTGAAAACTGGGCTCAAAGATTTTTCTATTTCCCGAGCTTCAGTGGATTGGGGTATTAGAGTTCCTAACGACCCGAAACAAACCATATATGTTTGGTTTGATGCCTTGCTAGGGTATCTTTACTTTTCTTCTATGCATTTTTTTATGATTATTAATGTTTCTGGTTTTTTTAATGTCTATTGGAAAATGATTATTAAAGCTTTTATCTCTAATTTTGTGTATGTGTAGTTATATATCAGCATTGTCAAATGACCAGGAGCAACCTAGTTTACAAACTGCAATTTCATCAGGTTGGCCTGCTTCACTGCACTTGATTGGCAAGGTATTATTGGGCTCCATAGAAATGGAACAAATTAATTAGTTCAAAGTTCTAAAATGTCACTAAGTATTATTTCTTATATGATTTTTCTTAGGTTTTGAATGCCTTGTGATTACAGTGTTGTAAAAAGCGGCCTAGGCGGCCGCCTAGGCGCTAGGCGGACACATTTAGTCTAATTTTGACCTAGGCGGCTTCCTAGGCGTTTTGGCCATTAGGCGGGCCTAGGCGATGGTTTATTTATTTATTTTTTTAAATTTCTAGGTATTTCTTAGTATTATGTGTATATATCTTAACATATTTTCAAAAAACCCCTAAATTTGTGTATATATATAATACGTATAAAATACCAAAACGCCTAATTCCGCCTATTTTTCGCCTAGTCCCGACTAGTCCCTAGGCTGGACCTCACCGCCCGCCTAGCGCCTTTTGCAACACAAGACTTTCGCCTCACAATCAGTTTTTAATATGTTTTTTGGCTCTATTTTATCATTTGTTGTTCAATAAACAAAAATGTTACATACATAATGCCATAATGGAATCATGATCTTGTCTATAAACTATATTGCAACGGCATGATATAAATATATTATCTAAACTTTGTGAAATAGGTGTGTTCGGTAACAGGGCAAAACCGGTAAGTTTCTGGTACGGGTCAGTTGGTTTGAGTTGACCCGAAGCATTTTTCTGTCATTTTTATGAATAATTAGTATCTTAAGTATGACTACTAAAAGTACACATAAGGCTACTTTTGCCCTGTTCCTTTTTTTCATTTGCACATTTATCATACATAATGGAAACAGATCCATTCATAAGCAAATGGGTCAAAATTGCCACCTCAACTAATGCTAGATATTTTTTTTTTCTTCAGGATATATTGCGTTTTCATGCAGTTTATTGGCCAGCTATGTTAATGTCGGCGGGACTGAGCCTTCCCAATACTGTTTTTGGCCACGGTTTCCTGACAAAGGTATTTACTTACTATTTAGCCATTAAACGCATATGTTAATAGCTTATATAGTTAAAAAAAAATATACTTTAAGATCTGATTTTTCTCTTAAAAGAACACTTGAGTTATAAAACATGTAATGGGTATATACTTTCATTTCATGCAGCAATGGTTTTATTTGTAAAATTTTAGGATGGGATGAAGATGGGAAAGTCACTTGGGAATACTCTTGAACCAAACGAGTTAGTGGAAAGATTCGGGCCTGATGCTATCAGGTACTTCTTTCTCAGAGAGGTTGAATTTGGAAATGACGGGGATTATTCCGAGGAACGCTTCATCAATATTGTCAATGCACATCTCGCCAATACAATTGGTATATTGTTTTATTCATAGTATTAGAATAGTGTTTCTAATCATGTTTGACACATTATTAGAAAATAACTTCAAAGTTTTGGAAAAAGGTGTCATGGGTCAACCCACCTCCAGGTCAATTTGACCCGTTTTGACCAAGCTCATCTTTACTTGTGAAATATTATCATTTTTATTATTAATCATGGCATGTAGGGAATCTTCTTAATCGTACGCTTGGACTTTTGAAAAAGAACTGCCAGTCAACTTTGGTTGCTGATTCAAGTGATGCAGCTGAAGGAATTGAGTTCAAGGATACTGTAGAAAAGCTGGTAAGATTTATAACAGAAATTTCCTAACCACTTGTTTTAAAAGAGCACACACATTACATGAATATTGGTACGGTTTTGTTTTTCCCATTATCAAAACAGTAAAGATTCATGCGTGTTACATGAATCTAGTTTTGTAAAGTGTATTACCTCCATGTAATGAACACTGCAACCTTAATCAAAACTGTCGACTTATTTGTAATGGCGACATTGGACAATTGATATAACTTTATGTTAGAAACTTCAACATCCTATGTATCTTTTTAGTAATTATGATTAGACGATTAGTTCCTTTAAACCAGGGATGGCGATTCTTGACACAACAAAAATATTCAGGTTTCAGGTTGTCATATCTAACTCGTTTACCACCTGATTAACCCATTTATTACAATCCAACATGTTTATCACTCGTTAACCCATTTACAACTTGATTACAAATCATGTACAACACGTCAAGTTGTTCGACTCATTTAGACAAATGGGTTAAATGGGTCATGTTCAGCTTATACAGTTTTAAGTTAGTCCGTGTTAGGGTTGATGTTTTTACATGAATAAATAGATGGGTTGTCCTTGGGTTCAACTATTCAACCCACCAAGCTGACACTATTAACACCTCTAAATTCAAGAGAAAGAATGTTGTTCATGGTATTCCATCCAAGCCATCAAAATTAAATAGGTTGACTACCAATTAAATTTCTAAGATACCGTTCAAATGTGACATAGTTAGGACATTTTTGTAGAGCCAAATCAGTTTCATAACTTTTTGTGATAGTCCCCGAGGGCAATTAGTTAATATTAGGTTATGTTTTAGTTAAGTGGACTCTCTTCTTCGTGTAGGTTGAAAAGTCAAAGGTTCAGTACGAAAGTCTCCAGCTATCATCTGCTTGTGAGAGTGTGATGGAAATTGGAAATGCTGGCAATCTATACATTGATGCGCGTGCACCGTGGTCTCTTTTTAAACAAGGAGGTGAATCTTTTGATTCTGCTGCAAAGGTATTGTCAATCTTTCTCAATTTCAGTAACTTCTGATATCAACCATATATTCATCGCATGGACTTTTTCAGTGTTTACAAAAATCTATAGGAAAATCATAAAGGTGACCCCTTTGGCCAGGGTTCTCGTAACTTATATAAGTCATTTTCACCAACTTTGTAAATGCACACAATCAGGTGGAGGGTCAAGTAGTCACACCTTAAGCAAAAAAAAAAAAAATAGAGTGTCGACATCCCATTGATAAAATAAGATCGATGCACCATTTTCGCTTTTTTAGCCTTAAAAGTCTAAAACCATGCCGTTTTCCGTTTGGGGATGACGTGTCATCATTTGATTGGTTGCTCGGCCATGCATTTCAATTTTTTTTTTGTCCAAAACCGCTCCATTTGTGACATATAACTCCACATGGCGTCTTTTGATTGGGTCGGGTCATACTTTTGCGTAATCATTTGTAACAATCAAACGGCTGTTTTAAGTAAAAAGGTCTCATGTTCATGATTTTCTGTAGATATATTAATGTCTACTTAATCATCATCATCATCATCATACTCAGTTAATCCCACCAATAGCAAAGCTAAGGTAGGGTCTGAGGAGGGTAAGATGTAGACAACCTTACCTCTACCCCGTGGGAATAGAGAGGCTGCTTCCAGTGAGACCCTCGGCTCGATAGTGGTTTTGTATCAAGCCTTGGACATAAGGCACATAACACTTAGCAATCGGGACAAGCCCGATTAGTGCATGTAACCCCTTGTCTTTTGGCTATCAACGCTACCACATGATGCATGATTAACCATCCGGCGTTTTTAATGTTATTTTCACAAAATTCGTAAAATAACGTTAAAATTAGTGCAACTTTACTTTTGCCCCCCGAGGGCCACACATTTATACATTATATACGCACAGCCGTAAGCGGGGCTAATCATGCTAATACAAAAGTTAATGTATATGAGTCAACTCCCACATTCATATCAAGTATGCTAATAGTTTTTGTACAGATCTAACAAAGATATGCATTTACTTGTTCATTTTCTGTATTATCACTGGTTATCTTAACGCAGGATCTCGTGCTTATATTAGAAGCAGTGAGGATTATCGCGATTGCATTGTCACCCGTTACACCAAACTTGTGTCTCAGAATTTATCGTCAACTTGGCTACACCGACCAACAGTTCCATGCTGCCACATGGGTATCCCCCCACCCTGATATAAATTTAGTTACAAAAATTTATATTATTTCTGTAGTAATATAATTTGCTGAAAAATATGTTTTAAACAGTTTTATACATTAAAAATACATTATGCAGAGTGATACAAAATGGGGCGGGCTAAAGGGCGGTCAGGTGATGGCTCCACCCAGCCCCATCTTTGCTAGGATCGAAACAGTTGCAGAAGCCGAAGGTGTGCCCGCGACAGAGAAGAAAGTTTCCAAGAAGAAAGAGAAAGCACCACGAAGTCAAAGTACCATAGGAGCCTAGACGTATTCGTGAAGTTACCTCATAACGAATTTACTGTTCTAATCGAAATTGTCATATTACCGATTCCTTGTTCATCTGCGGTCCCTATTTTACATTGTTGTGATGTACCAATGTACCATACACTCATAGAATGCACAGAATTGGACTTTAATACAAGCTTATAAAGAAAATTGATCCTAAGATAGTAAATGATATATGTCATCACATGTTACTTGTTGCCATATTGATATTGGGCATGTGATCCAAAGGGCCCAAACAATTTTCAAGATCTATTTCTCTTTAAAGCCTTTTCTTATATGATATCTTTCATTCTTAACTTTAATGGTTTTAATGTTTTTTAATCTATATATAATTGGTGATAGTCAAGTTTACACTTATATGTTAATGCCTTTCAAGTTTTATTCGCAACATTCTTCCTTAATTCAACTTGATACATAAATGGTTTATGGTTTATGTTTAATGTAAAGGATTAATTTCTTTGAATTTAGAGAAAAAATGCTCAAATAGTCCCTGTGGTAGTGTGGTATGCTTAAATTTCACTTATAGTCTCTATTTTTTCAAAATTACAGGCATAGACACAGTTCTCACCTTTTGACAACGTTTAACTCGGATAGTCCCTAGAGTGAATGGAGGTTAAATTATTCAGTTAAGTGAGTGTGAAATGACTAAACTACCCTTACTTTAATAAAAATAAAAAATCAATTAATTAACAAAATACAAAATGGTTTCACTTAAACCATTAGCCAATCATGTGACCCCACTCATTCTATTCTTAGTGGGACCCACCCACTTCATCTTTCAAGCCTATAAGACTATTTGGTGTGGTGCCATTTTCCCCCGACTGCCACATTAACGCCACATCATTTCCCCCATTTTCTCCCCCAAAGTTTGGAAATGGTTTTCCCCAATTCCCCCTTCCTTTTTTTATTCTTTTTCCTTTTTATTTAAATATATATTTTATATTTCATAATTATTTTTTTATAAAAATAAAATAAAAAACGTCAAAATGAATAAAAAAAACCGTGAAAATTATAAAAAAAAAATGGAAAAACATAAAAAACGAAATTTCATAAATTTTTAAAAAAATACAACCTAAAGTTCACAAAGTAAAAATACATATTACAAACTAAAGTTCACAAAATAATAAAAATTACAAACTAAACTTCATAAAAAAAACCCCCTAAAAACTACTCGTCATCAACAACGGGTTCAACGGGGCCGGGGTTGACATGAAAATTATTCCAAATATGATCGACGAGATCCGAAACAAGGTTTCCATGAATAGTAGTATCGTGTAACGCCCACGTGTTTGACATATATCATTTACTATCATAGGATCAATTTTCTTTATAAGCTTGTATTAACACTTTTGTCTATAATTATCCTGCTTGATTTATTCATCAAATTGAGGTTGTTTCAACTTTCATTTGTGGTCATTCTATAAATAATTAAAGTTGGCATGCAACATTATGTGGAGGGTACAAAACAAGATAAGACTATGTGGTGTGCACTCGGGGAAAGGAAACGGGGAGGTGAGTTGGCAAACTCCCCGATCGGGAACACCGCCCCCCCGTATTTTTTTCGGGGTAAACGGGGAAAATTACCCGTTTGAACCGAGTGACTTGATTGGATGATATTTTTTGAACGTTGGTGGTGGGTCCATGGCATATAGCCGTTTGAAATAAAAAAAAATAAAAATAAACCTTTTATCTATATATATATAAACTTCAATTTAAACCTTTTATCTATATATATATATAAACCTTCATCAACACAACCATACCCACAACTATCATTTTCCATCTCCACAAAATTTATAAAAATTCAATTTGTTACCATGAGTTCGTCGGAGGAGGAGGAACAAAATGTGATAAACTTTTACGTTGGCGCAATGATGGAAACGGCAAAACTTATAGCCGAGTTGGAAGACGAAAGCGATAGTGAAGCGTCTTCGGTACCATTGACACGGAGCGCGGCGCTTGATAGAGATCGTGAGGGTATGTTTTTGTTTTTTTGTTAAAATGTTTTATTTTTTTTTGTTAAAATTGTTTATTTTTTTTTGTTGATATGTTTTATTTTTTTTGTTGATATGTTTTGTATTTTTTGTTAATATGTTTTATTTTTTTTAAAGGTGCACACGAACGTTTGGTGGCCGATTATTTTGACGAAAACTGTGTTTACACGGACGAACAGTTTAAACGTCGTTTCCGAATGAGTAGAAGATTGTTCGAACGAATTGCCGATGATTTAGCTAATTATGATGAATTTTTTACACTACGATACGATGGTAGAGGAAAACGGGGTTTTACGACCCTACAGAAATGCACGTCTGCAATTCGTCAATTAGCATACGGCACTGCGAGTGATTCATGGGATGAGTATTTAAGGATGTCTGATAGAATGAGTCGGGAATGTTTGTACCAGTTTTGCGAAGATGTTGTGAACTTATATAGCAAGGTTTATATGCGTACGCCAAGAAAAAGCGACATCGAAAAGCTCTACGCGCACCATGCAGAGAAACACGGCTTTCCTGGCATGCTAGGAAGTCTTGATTGTACGCATTGGCCATGGCGTAATTGCCCCACCGCATGGAAAGGTCAATATACTCGGGGTGACGTAGGAGAACCATCACTTATTCTTGAAACCGCTTGCTCACAAGATCTTTGGATTTGGCATGCTTTTTTTGGCGTTGCAGGTTCGTGTAACGACTTAAATGTTCTTGCAAGATCTCATATTTTTGACCCCATGATTAGAGGCACTGGCCCTGATGATTCTTTTTGGCTCAATGGCGTAAAATATAAGCATGGGTATTATTTATGTGACGGCATATACCCAAGCTGGGCGTCTGTTGTGAAGACAATATTGAATTCTTCAGATGACAAAAGGAAAAAGTTTGCGAAGTGTCAAGAAGCAGCAAGGAAAGACGTCGAACGATTATATGGTGTGATCAAGGCGAAGTGGCATATAATAGAACGACCAGCACGTGCATTCCATCCACAAAGATTGAGATACATTATGTACGCGTGTTTGATACTTCATAACATGATAATTGAAGACGAAGGTCGTGCGATATGCGTCTACGATCCGAATGAGATTGAAGAAGTGCTCGAGCCAGTTGACGAGGGACAACAAGAATCAAACACGTGGGCGTTACACGATGCCACTATGAATGGAAACCTTGTTTCGGATCTCGTTGATCACATTTGGAATAATTTTCGTGTCGACGACAATGACGAGTAGTTTTTTCTAGTTTTTTTTAATGAACTTTAGTTTGTAATTTTTATTATTTTGTGACTTTAGTTTGTATGTTTTTTAATTTTATGAAATTTCGGTTTTTTTTATTATACGTTTTTTTTACGTTTTTTTTTTATTATTTACGGTTTTTTTAATTTAATTTTAATAAAAAAATAATTATGAAATATAAAATATATAATTAAAAAAAAGGAAAAAGAATAAAAAAAGGAAGGGGGAATGGGGGAGTTGGGGGAAACCATTTCCAAAGTTTGGGGGAGAAAATGGGGGAAATGACATGGCGCTGATGTGGCAGTTGGGGGAGTTGGGGGAATGGGGGGGGGGGGGCACACCATATAGTCTAAGAATGTCAAATGACTTATAGCCCTCTTAAGTAGTTGAAGGAGTTAAATGA
Organism: Ambrosia trifida; assembly: GCA_028751855.1. Classification (NCBI taxonomy): domain Eukaryota; kingdom Viridiplantae; phylum Streptophyta; class Magnoliopsida; order Asterales; family Asteraceae; genus Ambrosia; species Ambrosia trifida. Next base: position 2,529,296 of record CM054126.1, on the reverse strand, counting down.
AGAGATACAAGAAATTCTTGGTATCGCTTTTGATAAAGAATGGTAGTGAAACTATGTAGATGTGATATATTTGAGATGTATAAGACTTATGACTAAAAGTAATCTCATCACAATGCAAGTAGTTCACTGCTAGAATTTTAATTTTACTTTTGTGATTGATATTTTTCTTATTCGGGCGTTAGTTTACTGCAAAACAACAATTGTTTATGGAGGTAGTTAACAAGTTTAATGTTAACTTATTATTTGATTGAAATATGTAAAGCTTATAACATTCATAAACCACATTGATGCTATAACTCGAAAACTTGATAATCAACGTAATAAACTTTTGTAATATTATATACTAATAAGAGAACTAATAGAGTTACTACAATACATCATGATGAAATTAATAAACTGACATAAACGAGTACCGTGTTGTAAAATGTCATCGCCGCAAAAGGGTAATTACACTATTATTATTTATACTAATAAGAAAAGTAATAGAATAACAAACCCCCCTCATTTTTTTGTGGGTTTTTATTATTTATATTATACGTTGTTATTACAAACTCCCCTCATTTTTTTTATAAAGTTCCCTCATTTAACTAAATTGTGGATAACTAATTAGTAGTTACACTTTATCCTCTTGTAAAAAACAAATTATCCCACAATTTTTAAATGACCATAACTTTTTGGTACGTAAATATTTCTTTAGAAAATACATCATAAAAACGAGCATTTATTCTCTTTAATTTGAGTTAATTAAAAACTCACAAAACCAAAAACAAACGAAACCGAACCGAAATTAAGTAAACCAAAACGAATATTTCATGTACTCATATACTTTTAGCTTGTATATAATGAATCTATACCTCCAACTCATATAATCCTAAGCAAATATACTTTTAACTGGGTTAACCCTAGTTAGTTTTGGTCTGATGAAATAAAAACCAAAACAAGTTAGGATTGACAGATTCCAATTTTCAAGTTGGGATTATTGCCTTCAACTCGACAAAGTTAGGATTATTTAGTTCTAATTCCCCAATATTTTAGCTAAAATTTGGTTTTAATTGAACTGAACTGAAAATTGTCAATCAAACCAAATAAACCAAGCTAATAAAACCAAACCCATTAGCTGATTGGTTAATAAAATCAATCAACCAATAGCTTTGATTTTGGTTGAGACTAATAAGTGTACTAAATTGAACCATACACACCTTTAAAAGTGTTTGGGTTTCCGTCACTTCAAACATATGTAACATACCTACAATGTCTATATTCTCCGTCGTATCACACCTACACTTTTCTAAACATTTCCAAACCGGTTTCTACATATACGGGTTTCGGTCTATAGAAAAGCAGCGTCTAAAAATGGTAAAAAGTAAAAACATAATAATATACCGATGATGAATCAGGAGCCTGGTGCGTTGGCCGTACAAAATAACCGTCACGTCAATAAATAAATACCATCCCATCATCATCATCATCATCATCATCATCATCCATTTACATTATTATTATTATTCAATTCAATTCGTTCATTCATACTACGGTGGAGACCCCGATAATGGAGGACACCACCACCACCACCGTCATTCCTCCGTCAACATCTTATCCATCCAAGACCAGAGAAGACGGCGAACTCTCTGCTTCCGAAAACGACGTAGTTTCTAAAACCCTAGCCTATATTATTTCACTCTATTCTTATTTCCATAACCTTATTATTATTATTATTATTATTATTATTATTATTATTATTATTATTATTATTATTAGTATTATTTGTTTTTAGTCTGTTGTTTTATATGTTTTCATCTAATTGCAACACTCATCGTAGGGTTTCCGTAGCTGCGTATTTATTTGTGTGTTACATATGTTGCAGTTGTTTTAGGTTTTTAAGTAGATCAAATATTATTATTATTATTATTATTATTATTATTATTATTATTATTATTATTATTTGTTATTAGTCTGTTGTTTTATATGTTTTCATCTAATTGCAACACTCATCGTAGGGTTTCCGTAGCTGCGTATTTATTTGTGTGTTACATATGTTGCAGTTGTTTTAGGTTTTTAAGTAGATCAAATTAAGTAGTGGTGTAACGTTTCAGTCAATTTCATAAGAATATTATTGACCTAGATGTTTTTAGGACTATCTTATTTCCACTTGTTTTGGTGTTACAACAGTATGATTTAGTTTATTTTGTTTTCATTTGTGGTTATATTTGGTAGTCATGTTTTTATATATGTAACAGTTGTTTTAGGCTTTTAATTAGATCAAATTAAGCAGTGCTGTAACATTTTAGTATAAGAACATTATTTACCTAGATGTCTGTAGGTAATAGGTTAAAGGCGACGGCCAGCGGATGTGGAAAGTTATGGGGCGTTAAGGGGCATGGGGTTAGGTAGATAACGAGCGTGAGACATTGAAGAGGTGGTGGGCCCCATGGAACCAACTAGTGAGATTTTTTCTTCTTTTTGTTTTTTTTTTTAAATTTTTCGTTTAGTTAATATTTTATTGGGTGGTGGGTAGTTAAAACTTGTGCAACAAATTAACAATTACACACTAAAGGTGAAAAAGATTGAGTGAGAGAGAGCTCATGAATACGTGGCAGACACTTTATGACGTGGTGGTTAAAACGTATAAACCATAACCATTACACATAGCCTTATTTCAATAGTCTTGGTGTTACAACAGCATGATTCAGTTTTTTTATTTGATTTGTGGTTATATTTGGTACTCCTGTTAATGTGTATATGGATATGAGGTATTTGGGGTATATTTGGTCAGTTGTTACTTGTTAAGGCCTGTGTTGAAGGGTTTATACGCTTCTGATGCTGAAATGAGCAGTTGTTAGTCCTAGATTTTAATAGTTGTTTCAGTTGAATTACACGAAGGTATCCGGTCTACGTGCTGGTTGATGCATCTACTAATCGCTATGTTGGTTAGGTTATTTTGTTCTCGTTTTGTAGTTATTTAGATTTAGTTGATATTTTTTTACGTCATGTATTTGGTCGGTTTCTTATTATAGGCGCAAATGTAATAAATGTGTAACCATCACAATTGTTATGTAGTTGAAAACCTTATTGTTAGTGGAATGGAACTTGCATTTTTCTTCCTGACCATTATAGGTAATTTGAACCCATTTTATGCTAATACAGTGAGTTTCTTTCAGGAATTTGCAGGTTCTCGGTTTCCTGTTGGAACTATTCTTCCAGCGGTCTCATTGAACAAGGGTGCAAGTGTTGTTGAGAAGGGTAGGTCTGACAAAACGTAATGTGTTTCAAAGTGTCAAACACCACTAAACAGACTCATTTTTATGCTACTCTGGCAAAACGGCTTTATGCTCTGTTGGATATCTTTTCTGATTGCTTGAAATGAATAGTACTTTTTTTGGAGATCTTATAATGCTATTTAAAATTGGATATATTATAAGAGGAAACGCTAATCGGCTTTACAGAAGTTTCCATTTACAGTCATTAGAAAGCCTATGGACTGCGTAAACAATAAGAAAACTTGTATGGAAAATAGATATACAACTTTTAGTTCCATTTTTAGTAGAAAATTTTAATTTATGAAGATCCTTGTTCCATGTATTCAGTAATACGTGCATATAATTTATGGCCCTGTCCTGTCCATATCTATTTTGAATCAAAACATGTTTAAAAGTCAAAACACTACTCAACACCTTTTTAGCGCTTTTGTTCATAAATTTTTCATAATGACAACTTTTAAACTGTGCAAGTCGTATGCATGGGCTCATATGCTTCATGAAGCAATGTTATCAAGTCAAATATATGACACTTTACACTCTTTTTACCTCGCATTTTTGTTGAAAGTTACAATTTCAGTGAAATTGCTTATCTGTTTTGATGTTTCTTGCATACTTAATAGGGATGTCTGCACCGATGCATAATCCCGCTGTAGCTTCAAGAACAACTGTGCTTCCAAACAAACGTAAAGGTGTGGAGAAGAATCGAGTACCATTTGTGATTAGTTTCTCAGATGATGACAGTGGTAGTGACTCTGAAGAATACAAGAAAGGAAGCACAATAGAATCTGATGAGATGACACGTGGCACCATGGAGAATAGAAAGTTGCCTTCTTCAATGGTGGGTTCACGGTCACAGATGTTGCAACAAACTTCCAGAACTAACACCAAGAGTCCCAAAATTTTATCCACCAGTCGCACATTTGTCTCATCAGTGAACAAAGTGAATGCAACCAAATTCAAGAATGGTGGAAGCACATTTGTTGGGATAAAAAGTCATCCTAAAAAATCTAACCCCCCTAGCATCATTAAATTTGGCCAAAACATTCATGTCAACAGCAATAAACTCCAAGACTTAAGGCAATTGATTGCAATTCGTGAAAATGAGTTAAAGAGTAAAGCTGGCAAACTTGATAAGGAGGTAGCTTCAAGTTCAAAAAAGAACAACCCTGATATGAATTTGAAAAATATTGCTGTTAAGAGCAGAAATATTCTTGAACGTGTAGCTGTTGATTCAAAGGAGCCAGAAAAGAAACGCCTAAAAGTTAGTGATCCACCTAGAAACGTTGTTTCTATTGGTCGACATGATAGGCCTCCTTCAGAGTCAACAGTAGCAGCTGGAGTTGCAATATCTGTTGGTCAACATGATAGGCCTCCTTCAGAGTCTACAGTAGCAGCTGGAGTTGCAGTTTCTGTTGGTCAACATGATAGGCCTCCATTGGAGTCAACAGCAGCAACTGGAGTTGCATTATCTGCTGGTCAACATGATAAGCCTCCTTCAGAGTCACCAGTAGCAGCTGGAGTTACGATTTCTGTTGGTCAACATGTAACTTCTGCACTGGAAAATGATGGCTTGAAGGGTAGATATGACAGTAACTATTGTGACAAAGAAACACAAGGTGGGCCAGGACAGTCCAGTACAATGCGGCAGCAGATAAAGGGAGTGAAAAATACAAGATCACAAATCAGCAATAGCAGGCAGCATAACATGATCACAAATCTGGGGGAGTCTTCATCACAATTAATGGCTAAAATTGATAAGCCTTCTCCACCTAAACAGGTACATTGAAAAAAAATTTAGAATGCAAGAATTTGTTTTTATCTCTAAACTCTAAAGCTTAGTTACTGCTAGTATTCTTGCCTGAAAAAAAATATAAAAATTCATGAAGTTTCATCTGTTAATTATTATTTACGAACCACAAAAGGACTTATGGTCGCATATGCTGTATTCCCATCTTAGAATGTCTTCAGCATATAACTTACTAAATACTGCAACAAAGTATATAAATAATCTGGGGATTCACTTGCTTTTAGTCGCTTACATGTTCACTCCTTTTCTGCCACATTCCATATGTAAAAGGGGTGGTTTTGTTAGGATAGTTTATTCTTTGGCTTTTGCAAACCATACAGCCCACAATGGTTATTGGTTAACTAAATTTAAGCTATTTAGTTATCACAAAGATATTTTTTAAGAGAATAGCTTATAAATTTGGGTGGTGGGAAGATAGATAGCATGCCACTTGCACTCATATTAACACAAAGCTATACGTGATAGATATTTTTAAAAAGGCATTCTCTGATGCAGTTCGGGCACACTTAATATTGTGCCATTATAGACAATTATTTTCTATGTTATGATGATCAGGATCCTAATAAATTTACACCCCTGCATATTAAACGCTCTAGAACTTATACCAACATTAGTCACTTGAGAAAAAGGCACTAGATAATTAGAATTATACAAATAAAATAAAACAGAAGGAATATTAGTAGTGGCTAAAAATTGTGAAGATGCTGAATACAAGAAATCATTCATACTTTTCGTTTGTCCTACTAGTCTGTTATGTGATAGACTTATAAGTAAGATTCATTCAACAATCAGCATTTATCTTTATGATGAACTTGGATGTGAAATATATAGTTTCAAGGTATTTTGCCACCAAAGTGCCCTTTTGTGTGTTTGATTGGAATAGTCACTATCTTAATGGTAAAATTTGTTTGATAATTAAAGCACATTGCTGTCTTTGATTTTTTCTGCATACAAGAGCTGTAAAGCATGAAAACAGGATTTATAAATCTCAAACAAGCACACACAAATAGAAGAAGAATAAAAAAATAAGATTACTTGCTTTTTTAATTGTGGTTATATATGTATTTCATTGATTTAAATCAGCCTGGTTCTGGATTCAATGTTTCTAGAGCGCCTTTTGTACATACCTAATTGTAATAATCCAAATTCGCTATCTTCAACCATTTCCATTTCAGCCCTTTGAACTCGGTATTTGAGAGAGCCAAGACCCCATTTTTATAATAGTGAAAAAAAGCCCCAAGTGTGCAAAAGGGTATGAACAAAATCCCATTCTTTCAAAAATATCGAATTGACAGAGACCTGAGTCCTATATTTCTGAGCTTCTCTTTTGGAGGTAGTCAAATCTATTTTTTTTCTCAAGCCTCATTAAGTAGTCATTAAGGTCATAGCCCAAATGCGCCTGTTTGGTCTGGAGAAAAGAATACAGATAAAAGGAATTAATATTTTTTTCTCTTATTTTATAAGAGTCTGAAATGTAAACACAGATAAAAAGAATCAAAATCATTTCCCTCACCTCCCTTTTCAGTTCTCTCAGTTTGGCAGAAAATCCAAAGAATTGCGATTATCGGTTCCATTTCTTGGTGAGAGCGGCTATTTGCTTTTAAAAGAGGGATGTGTGTGTGTGACAGTTCACGGTCTTTGCACTTGTCACCAAGTTGGGGATATAGTTTCTGAAACCCTATATCTTTTCTCCCTGTTTCACCCTTGCCAATTTTGTGATTTGGATACCAAAATTGTTGCTAGTTGCCTTTCCTGCAAGCTCACCGCAATCCGTGCTCCTTGGTGTCGCTGGTTTAATTACAGTATTCCACCTCATAATCCTTTTGTTCAATTTGTTGAATTGCTGATTTCCAGATTACCTTCGTTTGTTTCTCATGTTTGTCCAAAGTTGTTAAATCTATATGGGTTTTAGATACCACTAAATTCTAGGTCATATGTCATATTCAACACATGGTTCAACATCTTCTATATACACAGGTTTTCTGATTTGTTTCAATATCTGTTCAATCTTTTTTCTAGATTACAAGGGTTTAAATAGCATGATAAAAACATAACTGATGGCGTTATCTAAATTAAATTAATATATTCCGTTTCTATTTCTCTTTTAGCTAGCAATCATTACAATTCTCCATGTCACCTCTCAGTTCAAATCTCTACTGTTACCATACAGTATTTCTCTGGATTTCCTTGTATCAAATTGTAAACTTAAGGTTACTGGAGCAGCTTACCTCAAACTAGCAATCGCAATTTTAACTATGTTGATTTTTTATTAGTAATCATGCTTGTGTGTAAGCCACGATTTTCTAGTTTTTGCTGCATTTTATAGACCAATCCTTAAATTTGACACAACTTTGCTAATTTAAAAAAAGAGCCATGTAATCGTATCTTACTCTTACAATTCACTTGATTACTTGCAAATTATGAAACCTGAAAATGCCTTTTGTTGCAACAATGTATTGACCTAACTATGAGCAACTGCTTTCTTGTCAACCAATTAAAGGGTTCTCTGATGAATTCAAGCTTCTGGAGTCATTTTGGTGCCACAACTGGCGAGATGGACATCAAATCACTCCTCGAACTTGAGGAATTGCAAGATAAGGAGCTGGATGAAGCACAAGAGTATAGACGCAAATGTGAAATTGAAGAAAGAAATGCTTTAAAAGCTTACCGCAAGGCTCAAAGGGATTTAGCTGAAGCTAATAGTAGATGTTCCTATCTTTATCATAAAAGAAATTTGTTTTCTGCTAATCTTCGGTCTCATGTGATGGAGGACTCGAATATGTTCTGGTCTAATATGTCACATCAGCATACTGATGCTAATGTGAACTCTATAACTAACATGTCAGAAAATGCTATTCCATATCATCAAGTGCAGAATGAGTGCGAGGAACCTAATACTAGTGGATCAGAGCCTGAGGAGGAAGGAAAAACAAACGACGTTGACTCTTCACTTCATGGAAACAATAGTAATAATATTTTAGCTGAGGATGAACAAACATCTGCTTTTGGGCTCAAAGCTGGCGATTCAAGCTTAGATAGTCATGTGGAAGGAATGTGTACCGAAAGGAATAACGAAGTTAATAATAATTCAATTACCATCGACACCAATGAGGACTCATTGCTTCTAGAAGCAACATTGAGGTCTCAATTGTTTGCAAGGTTAGGAAATAGAAAGTCTAAGAAGAATGAATCAGGCCAGATCATGGAGACTGCTACTAGTGAAAGAGAGGATGGGGAAATTATGGAAGATTCTGGAAACATAACATCTTCTGAAACAGAGAAAGACCAAATTTATGATATTGGAGGTATATTTATTTCTATTTTTTAGTGTTCTGGCGCTCATGTTTTAGTCATTGTTTATGATTCCTAACTTTTTATTTTATTTTTTGTAATTAGAAGATATTGTGATGTCAGAGAAAAATATATCTGAGCAACTTGGGAGTATGAAAGACCAGTGCGATGTTGAGACGTATCCTGTTGAGTATGGATCTTTTTTTGCTGAACCAGTTCTGAAGAGTGCTTTCAGTCATGTAAAGTTCACAGCTATGGTTAGTTCTATGCAGTCACACACTGAGAACACACAGATCCACACTGATGACATTATTGGTGAGAAGGAAGTTGTTAATGGTGTTTCTGGGGCCCAACCTACTGATTCAGTTTCCAATTCTTTATTGGACCTTTATGTCGGTGAAGTTGGTTCTTATTCTAACAACTTACCAATTAACCCCTTTTGGCCTCTTTGCATGTTTGAATTACGAGGTAAATGCAATGATGATGAGTGTCGTTGGCAACATGTCAGAGATTATTCATCTAAAAACATTGATTCTAACAGCAATGGTATGAAACTATGAACTCCCTGCCTTTTGTTTTTAAAGTATGTTTTTCTTTGCTCAAATATCTCTATGTGACATTATCTATGCAGATCGTGGGTCTCTTTGTTTGGCTCCACCTACTTATCTGGTCTGCTTAGACAGTTTGAAATCTGATTCACATCCATACAAGTATCTTGTAGCTCCGACCATAGAACAACGTTGGAAAAAGTCTTTTAGTGCTTTCTTAGTTGTTTCAAGTTCAGTACTTGCAGATCTGAACTCAGATGAAAGATATCTACATGGCCCTGAAACACGCATTGAGGTCCATGGTGTTTGGAATAGACAATCATCGTATTTTCATGGTCAAAATGTTAAAGAGGTCAGCTCACTTGCTGATATTTTACTTGAATCAGCTTAAAACTATATAATTGATACCCTATGAAAATGTAAGCATGTGGTTTTTTTTTTTCTCGGTTTAAGAAGGTAAAATGTAAACAAAGGTGAAAGAACAACGGTGTTATCTTTCAATCAACTTTTTTAGCCAAAAAGCTTTTTAAAAGACGCTCCCTTTGTCTTCTAAGTTCTAAGTTATATATTTATTATGTTTATATAGGGCCTGACAGATGAACATATGGATGGTATCTATCAATGTCTTGAAACGGCTTTCCAGAATCTCAGTAGAGAGGTTAGCAAGCATAAGGGACGTACAGAGGTAATTGCAATTTTAGCGCCTCTTACATATGCTATTTTATATTCCGGATACTATATTTTAATGTTTGATACTTTGATCAATAAAATTTTTGCAGTGTCTTATAGTCCTCGCTCGAGCACTTGAGGAACATCCTACATCTGTACTTCTCTGGATTGTTTATTTACACATTTTCTATAGCAATCAGAAGTCGATTGGAAAAGATGACATGTTTCGTTATGCGGTATGTTCTATGTATTCTTGTTCCCCTTTTCAACATTGTATCATTATCAATCTAAAATCAGGTTATTATTTTAATATAATAGTTTTTGATCAATTAAAATAATTAATCATTTATAGATATAAAAATACAAAAGTGTTGCAGGTCAACCTGACCCGTTTTGAACCATACGTAACAATTGTCTATTTTGACCTGAACGCATCTTGGCCCTTCGTTATGGAGTTTAAACGAGCCAAGCTGAACGCCTAAACTGGAGCTCACTTAAGCTTGAGCTCAACTCGTTTAACTATACTGAGCTTGGCTCGTTTCGATCTCTTTATTGTAGCTCAAGGTCGGCCAGTTTTTTTATTTATTAATTATTTTATTTATACGTTTATGTAATAGTTTTTGTATGTTTAAATTTATTGTTTTTTAATATATATTATTTGCTTAATTTTACCATTATTGTATGCATAATAATGATCTTTTACGAAATATATTTTCGTAAATAAAAGTTATCATATTTATACAAATAACATGCTCGTTTAGGCTATACGACGAGTCTAGTCAAGCTCAGGCTTGCACTCCGTTTATCAAACAAGCTTCAATTTAGGCTTGAGCTCGGTCTTGAGGCTCGTTTAGGCTCGGCTAAATTTAAGCTGATTTTTTAGTAGCTCACGAATGGCTTGGCTCATTTACACCCCTACTCTTTGTCGATGTTCTTTACAATGACAGTGTTTTTGTTAGGGTGTTCTCCAACTTTTAGTTTAATTTCTTCGTCTATTTTGTTTTTGTTTTTTTTTTTTTTTTGAAAGTCAACATATTGATTTTGATTTTTGCATACAGGTTGAACATAATGATTCTTCTTATGAGCTTTGGCTGATGTTTATCAATAGTCGGGAAAAAATTGATGATCGGTTGCTTGGGTATAATACTGCAATTTCTGCACTATGTCAACATGCATCTACTCCTAACCGGGATCTGGAGCTCGATAGCGAGTGCATCTTAGATCTCTTTTTACAAATGATAAATTGCTTATGCTCGTCTGGTGAAGTCAACAATGCTATCCAGAAAGTATACGGGCTGTTATCCTCTATAAACATGCCCACAGATTTCCATGCACCGTCTGTGCCCGATATTCAGAAATGCTTAACCCTTCCCAACAGGTGTGTCTTATGGATTTGTTCTATGTACCTGCTGATGTATAAAAAATTACCCGATACCATCATCCAGCAATTCGAATGTCCAAAAGAATTATCCGCAATAGAATGGCATTCCGTTCAGTTAGCAACTGATGAAAAACAGCAAGCGGTCACCCTGTTAAAACTTGCCCCCGAGTATATTGATAGCGAAAGGACAGCTATATCAGCACAACAGTTTGCTCTTAATCACATCAGATGTACAGCTGTCCTTAAAGGTTTTGTTTCTTGCAAGGACCTGCTGGAAAAGTATCTTCGGTTATATCCATCCTGCTTGGAACTTGTTCTATTATCAATCCGGGTCAACGGGTTTGACTCAACTGAGTCAACATTTGCCGCATTTGAAGAGGGGTTAAGTAATTGGGCTGGTGAACATGGTATACAGTGTATCTGGAACCAGTATGCTGGATATGCCCTTGAGACGGGAAAAGTTGATCTTGCAAAAGAGATAATGGAACGATGGTTTGAGTCTATGTCGGAGACTCATAATCCAAAACCCGGGATTTTGAGTATGAGTGCATGGATGTCTAGTTTGTCCCATACAGATGTTATATTCGGGCTGCTCAATCTTTCACTACATAAACAAATGCAAAATGATCATACAGAAGCCCGTATTGCCATCGAACAGGCATTTGAAGTTGCTTCTTCTGATGATTACAACCACTGTGTGAAAGAGCATGCAATGCTTTTGCTCAGAAATGATTTTGGTTTTGGAAAAGCCCGTTTAGACTGTTTCTTGAACATGATGAATCGTTACGTTATGGATCCTCGTGCTTTACGATCTCTCAATTTACTCTCTAGAGGCTTCATCAAAAGCATTGGGAATCCAAAAATTCAAAAATTCGTTAACAGTCTATTGTGTCCGGTTTCTTCCGATTCATCCTTGTTGAATCTAGTTCTTGAATCATGTTTCGGCCCGTCCCTCTTACCGTTTGAAGCTTCTGAAAGACCAACAGATGTTATAGATCTTGCTGAAGCTGTAATGGAAATGAGGCCCGCGAATTACCGACTGGCACTTCGTATCTGCAAGAACCAATCTGACGCAAATGCCAGCATATCTTTCTGGGCAAGTGCACAGCTGATCGATTCTCTGTTTCAGGCCGTCCCGGTTGCACCCGAGTCTGTATGGGTTGAGGCAGCTGGGTTGTTAAAAAACGTGGTGGGTTTCAGGCCAATTTTGGAGAGTTTTCATAAAAGGGCGTTATCGGTTTACCCATTTTCGTTGAGGCTATGGAAATCGTATCGTGGGTTGTATGATGATGATGATGATGATGATGATACTACTAAACAGGCAAATGCAGTAGTTGAAATGGCTAGAGAAAAAGGTATAAAACTTTGACAATGGTTGTAGGTATGTTGTGGTTAATAGATTGAAGAAATGTGTGACTAGATAGCAGGTTACTTAGAAGACTGGTTGTTGTTGACCAGGCAAAGTCAAACTTTACATATAGGGATGGATAGTCTATGCAAATGGCTACACTTGTTTTTAGCAAGTACAATCAAGTGGGTTTTTTTAAACTCATTTTTAGTAGTTTGGCAAAATGGGTTTTCTTGGGAGTGCCATGATTGTTTTTTTTTTTAACGTCAAAATTTCCTCCCGTTTTAGTTGTTAGTGCGTATCGAACCCATAACATCCATGTTAGTAAATTACCACCACATCACAAGAGGAGGTGCAAAATGGAAATTGGGATTGTTAACCGTACAACCATCTTTAATACCCTCGCTTGAGGTACAGGCAAGCGCTACCAAGCCTAGTGAGTGTTATGATTGATTTGATATATTTTATATTTTCGGAATGTGTCATACTAGGCCCGCTTACGGCTGTGCGCATATAATGTATATATGTGTGGCCCTCGGGGGCAAAAGTAAAGTTGCACTAATTTTAGCGTTATTTTATTAATTTCGTGAAAATAACGTTAAAAATGACGGACGGTTAATCATGCATCAGGTGGTGGCGTTGATAGCCAAAAGACAAAGGGGTACATGACCAGTCGGGTTTGTCCCGATTGCTAAGTGTTATGTGCCTTATGTCTAAGGCTTGATACAAAACCACCATTGAGCCGGGGGTCTCACTGGAAGCAGCCTCTCTATTCCCACGGGGTAGAGGTAAGGCTGTCTACATCTTACCCTCCTCAGACCCTACCTTAGCTTTTGCTATAGGTGGGATAAACTGAGTATGATGATGATGATGATGATGGAATGTGTCATACTAAATCTTTTACAGGTTTGACCTTAACACAAGTTTGGCTAAACGGGGTGTGTTTTGATTAATATAGTGTGCTTTAGGGTTGATCGGTTTAACCCGCTCATGTGTTAAATTATTTTGAAAAAAAAAAAATATTTTATGCCATCAATTAAACTATTGTGTATTATAATGTTAAAATAATAAATTTTACAAAGAAGTGGACCAAGATTTTTTACGTATATCTGTACTATTTGTCGTAAATTTGTAATTTTAAAATAAGTTTAAACTCATAAAGAAGTTAAATTTGAAAGTTTGGTTCAAACTGACCTTGTTCGTATTAATCTACAGTTGGTCTTGGTTAGGATTTGTGCAGGGTTGGGCCCGCCTACACTAGCATAATTCGCTTTGCACTCCTAATTTGTTGGCTTCACACATGTACAAAATAATCTATTTTTGTCTCGTTGACCGGCAATAATTTGGATTTAAAAAATTATCCACAACAGTCTCAATTTTCAACGTATTGACCGACAATAAATTTTTTAACTTTCAAACTCTTTCAATTTTGAAAATGGGTTAGTTTTCAGTTAACAAAAGTTTATTGTCGGCCAAATACTTTGAAAGTTGAGACAGCTGTGAGGAATTTTTTAAGTACACGTTATTGTCGGTCAACAAGGCAAAGATTGAATTATTAAAATCCAATTCTCCAAATAAAAAAATACTAAATGTTGTACCCAACCGTAAAAGATATAAAAAATACTTGCTATAAAATGTATAGAAAAAGGTACGATAGAGATCATCACTAGTGTCTAGTGCCCCCTTCCCTTCATTTTATTGGCTTTCACGAAACCCAAGAAAACCATTCAAAATGCAGTGTTAAAAATTTAACGCCTAAGACTTGTTATGTGATTTTAAGGCCTAGGGGGCGGGGTGGAGGGCTCTAAGGGGCACTAAAAGAGGATTTAAGACCCCATTAGCGCCCCACTACGGTGAGCCTATGTGAGTAAAAGAAACGAGTCACATTAATATTTCCAATAATACAACAGTTGCTTGTTTTTCTTTGTGAATATTATCGGTAGTAAGAAAAATTATTCACTCCAAAATTATGAACAAGCTAATTATAATGGTATGAATTTTATTTAATTTAATAAGTAAAAGTTTATTTTTCCCGAATAAAAAGTAAAAGAAACATAAAAAAGGGCCCAACCGGGTTCGAACCGGTGACCTCTTGATCTGCAGTCAAATGCTCTACCACTGAGCTATGGACCCTGGTGTCAGTATTACTTCTATAAATGATTAATGACTAGAAAACACGTTTTGACCGATTGTATTTGTAACTCATTTCATCATTCGTTTCAATCTAACTTGAAGTGTTTTTGTAATCGACTTTCGGGAAGTTTTATAACTGGCTTTAAATATTCGTGTTTGATTTATTATATAAAATTTCTATGCAAGATATCACAATGCACAAACAAATAAATAATCTGAGAATTGAGAAATAGGCATAATGCAAGAAATGAGATCATGTAAATTTTATACGTTATGATTGTTAGGGATGGCAAACTAACCCCAGCCTACGAGTATACCCTAAACTTGACATGTATTGGTTCGGGCTTGGGATTAGTTTTAAAAAAATACTGCGGGTCTGGGTCGGGTCTGGGATTAGGTGATACCCGACCCGATTACCCGAAACTACATACCCAAATACCTGAACTATATACCCGATCATATACCTATGAATTTTTTAACGCATCACATAACCCTTAGACTAGCCAATGTGGGGCTAGCCCACTTGGTAGAGGCACATGCCTCTTAGAGGAGAGGTCTAAGGTTTAATCCTTGGCAAAGGTGTTGTAATTTAGAATTGTTGGTGCAATAGTATAGGAGATGTAACATTTGCCGTTCAAAAAAAAAAAACATAACCCTTAGACTAATGCGTTCGATATTTGCAATGTACGCGCGTCATCATAAACTAAAAACTTTATAGTATGTAACTAAAATATAGGTATGATTATTATAATACTTTCAATAAATAACTTTTTTTTTTCTTATTTTATATTAGTTCTTTTTAGAATGATCGATATCAAACTTTCAAATTCATTTAACATTATATTATATTGTATAATGGCATGTATCCACCACTTGCCATGTAAAATATTTATGTACACTATAACGTGTTTTTTCTTGTGTATATATTTTTTTATCATAAACTGATTATATAAATTCGTAGGAAGTTTCTTGTAAATAATTCAATTGTTCAAATACATAAAAAGACCACGCGTTGCATTGACCTTTCATATAGCTCAAGTCCCCTATATATATCCACCATCTAAATCCATAAAGGACCATAACACACCACCCCAACCAAAAAACCTATATCTCGGGCTAGAAAATGAGTTACAGCGGCTACTCACCCGCTCCTTCCGCTACATTCACACGGTCCGCCAGCATTGATCCCACAAAGACCGTCACTTACGCATCCCAGCTATCAGCTCCCACCATGTCAATTGTTCTTAATAGACACTCCGAAGTCCGAACCTCAGTTGACCTCATCTAGTCAACTCATTGGTGTACCTCCGGTACAAACTGATGTACGTCCAATGATAAAGTCTAGTAATGAAGTTACTAGGACTCGTGGGCCGGACCCGACCCCTTCCAGTGGTCATGCACCGGGGTTTATGGGTCTTAGGCCCAATTACAAGTCTGTGAACGACGCTGACGAGGTTGCTAGTGATGGAAAAGCGCCCACGATTGCGGGCGTTGGTCAACGAGAACCGAGTAACAACAACGGGGCATCTGATGAACCTGAGCCCGTTAATCCACATGACTATGTTGGAATTAGTTTGGTTGGAAATAAATTTAAGCAGGTTAACCCGGATGCATACTACGTGGAGAAAGATGATCCATATTACTACTGATTTTAATTTGTGTGATTTGTTTGTTTTAAGTGTGACAGAACATGTATATATATATTTGTATTATATTCCGTGAATATTTAGAATATTTATTTTTTTATTTCCATTCATTGAATATTATTTGTATTTCCATTCATTGAATATTTAGTAAACTAGAATATATCCTGAAAGCTTTCTAGGATAGCCAAATCTAATATGAAGTGATAAATATGTGTTATGATGTAACATAAAATTAATGTATTACAATATGAGAAACAACAGTTTAAGTGTGACAGAACATGTATATATATATATATATATATATATATATATATATATATATATATATATATATATATATATATATATATATAGGTTTAGGATCCTGTACAAAGCACATTTTTCGTGAGAAATGTGAAAAGAACTAAGAATTGACATGTAGACATCATGTTTTGGATTTAGGAATGATGTTTTAGGTTGTTTTAACTTGAAAAACACCAAACACAACAATTTAAAACACAATATAATGTATTATAGTCATTAAATTTAAAAAACAGCTAAAACACACTACTTAACGCTTAAAACACACTGCTAATGTTCTTAGCATGGTGTTTTAAGTTTTAAGCCTGAAATACATTGTTTTCGGTTTTTAATTGTTATGTTTGGTGTTTTTATAGGCAAAACAATCCATAACATCACGACTAAGTTCAAAAAATGATGCCTAAGTATCAATTTTTAATACTTCTCACACTTCTCACAAAAAAACCACTTTGTACACGATCTTGACCCTATATATATATATATATATATATATATATATATATATAGGGTAGGGATCCTAAGAGAACCAACCCCTATTTGAGAACTGAGAGAACCATTCTGAGCCACACATTTCATATAAAGGCAAAAAAAAAAAAAAAAAAAAATTTTTTTTTTTTTTTAATCGCACATTTTTATGCAAGGAAAAATTTTTTTTTTATTTTTTTTGAATTTTTTTTCATTTATACATATGTGTATATGACAATTATACATATGTGTATATAGCAATTATACATATGTGTATATAGCATTTTTCAGCTATACATATGTGTATATTTCAGTTATACATATGTGTATATAGCATTATACATATGTGTATAATGCAATTATACACATGTGTATACTGAAAAAAAAAATACAAAAAAAATAAAAAAAAAAATTTCCTTACATATAAAGCAGCGATTTTTGCAAAAAAAAAAAAAAAAAAAAAAAAAAAAATTTGCCTTAGAGAAATGTGTGGCCCAGAATGGTTCTCTAGTTCTCAATTTGGGAAAAGGTTCTCATTTGAACCAAATCCTATATATATATATATATATATATATATATATATATATATATATATATATATTTGTATTCTATTCAGTGAATATTTAGAATATTTATTTTTTTATTTCCATTCATTGAATATTTAGTAAACTAGAATATATCCTGAAAGCTTTCTAGGATAGCCAAATGTTAATTTGGTGTAATTTGTTTTTAAAAAATCTCGTATATAGGAATGTTCAGAATTCGATTCGGATTCGAAAAATTCAAAATTCGACTTAGTTCGATTCAATTCGAATTCGAGTCCAGTAACTCGAATTCGAATCTAGTATGAATTTATGATTTTAAATTCGATTCGAAATTCGAATGAAAACTGTGCATGTATATTTTTTAAATACATATACACATATACACATTATTATATACACAAATACACACATTGAAAAAAAGAACTTCTAAATTTTTGTCAAACTCTAAGAACTCATACTGTCTACAACTTTTACCATAACCATATTTTACATATTTACCTTATACATCACAAAGCTCTAACAAACTATACTCTCTACTATTTTTACTATTCCCATATTTGACATATTGTTGTTTATCAATTTTGTAGATTTGTATTTTATATGTTAAAAATAATGAGTTTGTATTAGTTTTAAAACTAAAAGTAAAACAATTTATTATTTATGGTGAATTTGAACTAAATCGAATTTATTCAAATTCAAGTTTCTTATTCGAATCGAATACGAATCGAATAAATTGAATTTTAAGCGAATACGAATCGAATACGAATTCAGGTAAAAATATTAAAAATTCGAGAAATTCGATTTGAATAATTCGAAAATTCGTTATTCGATTCGTTGAACACCCCTACTCGTATATAAAAGTTATTACCGTTTAAAAATTGTCAGGGGAAAATGAGAGAGAAAAAGATTTTTTTAGGAAAATAAGGGGGAGGATTCCACGTGACACACCCAAAGGAAAGGATGACCTCATTGAGCGCCATGTCAGCTTTAGTGCTTTCTTTTATTAATATACTAGACTTTTGCCCGCGTTTACACGCGGTTCACCAACGTACAATTATTTTGAGTGGTAAAACATAAAAAAAATATAGTAGAAATATTTTATTAAAATTTAAAAGAAACCAACATACAGATATATGGATATAGATTTGTATTTGTCTTTCCATTCATTGAATATTTAGAAAATTATATATGTATTTTCATTCATTGAATATTTTCCATGAATCCTTTAGAGGCTCCATTCACTACCACATACAACGAAATAATGCCCCTTTAATTAAAAAAAAGAAAGAAAAAGAAAAAATTGATTGGTTGTGACATGTGGCCCCCACCAAATTCCTTGTAAACCGTCATTATTGTGTTCACTGCCATTCACTAGCGCCCCCAACATTATATGTGTGATATGGTATGTATGTGGTGTCAGCGTTGTATGTCGTATCTAATATTAACACATGGGGGGAGGGGGGGTGGATGAATGAAGAATAAACCCTCCAACTCGTTAGATAAATCATTTACACGATGGTTATAAATATAACGATCAAAATGATAAAGCGTTAAAATACAATGCATTTTACGTATCTTTGTGCGTGTATTTTATATGGTTCTAAGCATTGCCGCATTTTGCTCGTATGGTCCCAAAGTGTTGATAGAATGTTATGCGGCTGCGTATTCTGCCTTGAGAGCTTTTCCTACCTAACGGGTTTCATTTGTTGAACATGTGGATGATTATGTTCATCTAGTATCACCTGTATTGTTCAACCATCATACCAATTAGAACAGACAGTTATTTCTTTTAGTACTATAAAGTACTATAATTTAAACTGTTGATATGTGGTGGTTTCGGTGGCGGTGATGGTGATGGTGGGTGGTGATATGTGGCGGTAGCGGTGGTGGTGGGTAGCGGTGGAGGTGGATGGTCATGGTGGTGGGTGGGCGACGATGGTGAGTAGTGGCGGTGGTGGGTGGTGGTTGGTGACGGTAGCATGGACGCATGGTGGTGGGTGGCGACGACAATGGTGGGTAGTGGCGACGACGGTGGTGGGTGGTGGCAACGATGGCGATGGGTGGAGGTGGATGGAGGTGATGGTGGGTATGTGACGATGGTGAGTAGTGGCGGCGATGGGTGGTGGTGGGTGGCGGTAGTAGTGGTGGGTAAAGGAAATCGTGGTGAGTGACGGTGGCAGTTGGTGGAGGTGGCGGTGGGTGGGTGACGGTGGTGGGCGGCGTTAGGTGGTGTTGGATGGCGGCGCTGGTGGGTGGGTGACGATGGTCGTTAGTAGCGGGTGGTTGGTGGCGGCGGTTAGGCATTGTGTTTTAAACTTTAGGAGAAATGTTTTATATTCTTTTGGTATTGTGTTATATAGAACAACAATAAAAATAACAACTTAAAACACAATCAAATGTATTTTAAGCATTAAATTTAAAACACCATGCAAAGAAATATAATCAGTGTGTTCTAAAGATAATCAATGTGTTTTATAACTTAATGCTTAGAATACATTTGATTGTGTTTTAAATTGTTAATTTTGTTGTTTTCTATATAACACAATACTAAAAGAATATAAAACATTTCTAATAAAAATTAAAATACAATGCCTACATAGACTTCTTACACTTCTCAAGAAAATTAGACTTTTTAGCCAACTCCTTACCTACTAAACATATATATTCTTTCCAAAATGTTTGATAAAAAATGAAAATCATATATGTCAACAATTCGTAAAAAAATACCATGATGATATGTTTTCTAATGGTGTTTGATTCATCAAGCGGGTTGCTAGTCTATTCAAGGTTTGCAAGCTATCTATGTATGAATATTGATTCATCATGTGTTTGCTTTTTGATATGATCACCCGGTATGACATTGGTTAAAAGGCATTAGCTATAAAATATGATAGTTGTTAGAAATAAGAACGGACATGATTATGTCGAGATACCTGTCGCAATGCGCGGGTATTTCCACTAGTAATGAAATAAAAGTCAAAACCAGTCCGTTACGACTCACTAACTCAAAGATCTGATGTTGCTGATTGGGCTCGTGTTCTAAAATAATAAGGCGGCTCGCGGTGATGCATGTTTGCGCCATCAAAGTGCGCCCATCGCCCACGCGCTCACATGTGCAAGTTAGGGTGGAGCACCCTTCGCGATTCCACTAGTGTGTGCTTCCATGGAACAATTAGTAGGAAGAGTTCTCACTTAAATACCACTTCAAGTATTGTCTCTCCACCAATGTGGGACAAGTTCTATTTGCCCTTTTCACTTCCATAGTTCAATATTCATTGTTTCATTCTCTAATCTTTGAGCATCGATATTTATTCATCTTAGCTCCGTTTTGGACGTGGGTTGGTTCGTTTGCGAAGCTCGCACAACATAGAACATAAACACATAAAGAAATATATAAACAAACTTGTGTTTCAAAAATATCTTTTAGTCCAAAGTTAGGAAAAACTCATTTTTCTATATTTGTGAAAATGCTCTTTTCACCCAAATTTGCAACAAGGACGAGCTTTGTAATCAGGTATAAACATAAATAACAAAACTTGTAATTCAATCTCTATATTATTTAATATATTAGATAAAAATAATAAAAATAATAGGTTCGTTTACTAAATAACCTCAAATGAGGGGTAAGTATTATTAAATATTAATAAAATTAATATTACATTAAGACTTGACGAGCTTCACAAGCCAAACTCGAGTTTAGGTTCGATAAATAAACGAGCTTTGTTTTAGATTCAAGCCCGGCTCAGGCTCGATAAGGCTCAACCTGTTTCAAGCTTTTTCTCAGTTAGTCCACGAGCTGCTCGACTCGTTTGCACCGCTATGTATGAGGTTAACACACCAGCCATATAACATATTTGACATCAGAGCCACAAAAACATTTAATATATAAAAATAGGAAAAATAAAGTTAACATTCAACGTAACGACAACCAATATTACAACATACATCATCATACTCAGTATATCTTACCAATAGTAAAACTATTGCTGTAGGAATAAAAAGACTACTTCAAATCAAACCTCATGTTCTATAGTATATTTTATTAAGTTTAAACCACACAGTTGAGATCTATTTATCAATTATTATTTATTTATTTTTTTTGTATCAAATACATATGTCAAGGAAGTTTCTTGTAATGTATAAAAAGACTAGGCGTTGCATACTTGCATTGACCTTAGACTTTTCAACATATATATATCATCCAGTCCACCAAGTATATACTATATACTATAATATTCCACACCAACCGGAAAACCTTCTTCTCCGGTCAAAACAATGAGCTCCGGCGACTACTCACCGGCTCCTTCCGGTACGTTCTCACGTACACCCAGCATCGACCCAACCAAACACGTCACCTACGTAGCCCAATCACCAGCACCCAGTTACCAATCTCTTGCAACAAGTCAACGCTCTCTTCCATCTGATCTGTTATCCGGTCAACCTCCTGTACGGTCAGACGTACGTCGTGTGGTCAACTCAAGAAACGAAGTTAGCCGTGACTTGGATCCGACCCGGTCCAGTGGTGGTCAAGCACCCGGGATGTCGGGTAATTTGCATAAGAACCAGTCGGCTAACGAAGCTGGTGGCGTGGTTGGTAGTGAAGCAAAAGCGCCGACCATAGGTGGTCTTGGTGAAAGAGATCGGACTAATAATAATAATAATAATAATAATAATAATAATAATGGAGAAGGTGAAGGTGAAGGTGAAGGTGAAGGTGAGAGTGTTAATCCTCAAGATTATGTTGGGATAAGTTTGGTTGGGAAGAAGTTTAAGCAGGTTAATCCTGAAGCGTATTATGTGGAGAAAGATGATCCATATTATTGATTTTAGTTTAGTTTATTTGTTGTTTTTAGATTTTTTACTTTATTGGAAATGTTTTTTTTTTTTTGTTTTTGTTTTTTATAGATGGGTTTTAAGTTAGTATATCTTGGTTTATTGTTTGGCTTCAATGAGGAGGAGGGGTGTGGATCGGGGAAGGTCTTTGGTGGGTTGAGGTAGACCTCCTTCACTGCCGGTGCCATCGGTGCTTCCCCACTGTTCTCCCCGTTCACTTTCTCTCTCCATTGCTCACTTCATTCCCCCCTCTCTCTTGTCTCTCTCTCTTCTCGATTCTGCTGAGGTGGCTTCAGTGGCTCGGGGGTGGTCGGTACCACACCCATCCGCCTTATTGTTGTTGTTTTGGTCAACGTTTGGATTAACACGTTCGTTAAAATGAACACCATCAAACGTCACTACGCGAAGAGCTCATTAGCCATTAAGATTATATGATAGGCACTGACGAAGTCCGCGTTTTGACACCCCTAAACTCATTAACCATGTTTGATTTTGTCTTGTCTTTACTTTTGGTCGTTCACGGGCGTGCCACTTGACAAAACTGGTTTTCTTGTCTTCCAAGCTGGCTGCTTTGTCTTCTAGTGCGCGGGGCCTCATGCAAGGGAGCATGGGCGTACTTGGTCAATCCCGGGTCAATTTTATCATCGTTTAAGCCCCGAGAAGATCTTTACACATACTTGAAACATGCTTCGGGTCTTGTATTCCCAGGAATCTCTGATTTTAGTTGTTTTTACCTGAAAATCATCTATTTTCGGATTAGAGCTCTAATTTCCCGAGAAACACAAATAGGAACAATTAAGTAGCTATAATTATCAATTTAAGCCCAATTTTACCCTATTATGAGACTAAGTATGCATGTTTTATATGTGTAAATGATAGCACATCACTATACAATACATAGGATAAACAATCCAGATCTCACAAATTCAACATCTAAATAAAACTAACGAATCTAGATAATAATGATTAACAAGTTCGAATCAGGATATACCTTCACAAACTCTCACAGATCTCTAGAGAGCTTCTATGGGGATGTATTGTTCGAATAGCTTAGCTTCCACCGAATAGAGCTTCGATGGCGATGGTGTTCTTATTGTGGTGACAACTAACACTCCATCGTAGATTTGTGGTTGTTGATGGAGACAATTGTGTGGTTATTGACGGAGGATGTGGCTTCAGTGCTTCAATCAACAATAATGGTGGTTCGAATGTAGAGAGAGGAATTAAGATTTTCTTGGTGAAAAGGTAATCGTATGAATTAGGGCTTTCTTGTTGAAGATTTTTTCGACTGCTTCAATCAACAATAATGACGGTCAGAACGCGGTTGCAAATCTCATAATGGTGACCATGTTATAAGATTTTTTCGACTGCTTTGTGACCGAAAGTAATCAGTCGCAATATTTGCAACCGTTTTACGACCGCTTTATGGTCAGTCACAAATGTTGTTACTAATAAGAGATCGGTTGGAAAACGCTTGCTAACTTTTGCAACCATTATTTACGGTCGCAAATTCTGATTGCAATTGCTCATTTTTTTAGTAGTGATAGGCCGCCGCCGCCACTCCGTCTTTGTGGTCATAACCACTGTTGTCGCTACTAAGTATCACCGCCACTTGTGCACCATGATCACCTCCTATGTGTAATGTGTCACCTTCGACACGACCACTGTCACCATCGTCTATAAATTATTTTTCTTCTTTGTATGTACCTTACTGCCTTACTATCCTTTTTTTTTTCTTTTTGTGATTTAACAGGTATTGTGCCACATGCTTTTATGCCAAAAAGATATCCTTGAAAGCTAGGTTGAAGATATTTTAGTTAATGGGAGCTACATACATATTTATGTGAATTGTATTGTATTGTATTAGGATGGATGGGATGGTCATCACACCCATCAATACCATCACACTATCACACTCAATAATATTGTATCGCCTCAATTTTATCACACTCCATCAGATTCATCATTAAAACCATAGGGTGAAATGATACCCATCACACTCATTTTTTTAAGTAAAATAAAAACATTACATTAAATAAAATAAAATAAAATAAAATACTAGAAATTAAATAAAAACATTACTAGAAAATACAAATTAAAATAAAAATGAAATAATAAAATTAGATGAGCGGTGGGTGCGGCTCCTTGAACTTGATATCTAAACTACCAACGTGTTCCGTTAGATCACATCAAAGTTGAAAGTGAGTTTGTTCATTCCTTCCATTTGATAATTTTTTTTGGTTGTTTGTTTGTTGTAGATATTGTTTATGATATTGATTTTGGTTGAAAAATGAAGTTTGCATATAGTGTTTTAGTTTTTTTTTATAATATCTAACGGCTAGAATCTAGCGTGAGGACCATCACGATATTTATTCATCACGGGCGTGATAAAAAAGTGAGACGGTGTTCGTAATGATCACGGCCAGCCCATCACGAACCGCCCCATCCACCCTTAAAGATATCAACTTTAACTTCGATACTCATAAAATCGAGTACTATTTGTGTTATGTTTAAGGCTGATCAGTTTAGAGTTTATCTGCGCGAATATGAGTAATAACAACTTTTTTAACAACAAGTAATAACAACTTAGGGGCTGTTTGGCAACTGCTGAATCAATAAGTATTGAATCAGTAAGAGGTCTTAATGGGTAAGAGGCTCTGAACCAGTAAGTGTTGAACCAGTAATGGTTGTTTGGTTGTATGTCTGAATGAGTGTGCAAAATGACTATTTTATCCCTATAACAATAACACCTCAATAATTTAAAAAAAAAAACCCCTAATCAATAAAAATCCTACTAACATTATTATTATTATTATTATTATTATTATTATTTCCTTTTAAAAACCCATAACCAAACCACTAGTCACCTACCCTGAATTAACACACACATGACACAACTCTCTGCTTTCTCTTTTCAATCAAACACACACACAAAAAAACTTGCTTTCTCTTTCTTAAATCAAACACACACACACAAAACTTTATTTTTCTTAAATCAAACACACAGACACACAGTTGTTGGAGGTCAGAGGAGGAGAGGAGGAAGGTTGGATGACGGCAGTTGGAGGTCGGAGGAGGAGCGGCGGCGGCGGTCGGAGGAGCGGCGGCGACGGTTGGATGTGTTCAAAGGAGAGGAGCAACAAGGAGGAGATGAGAGGGGTAATCACAGTCATTTTTTCCATTCAGCATGTGTTCAAATCTGACCCATTCAGTGCTGAACTGAATCATTCAGAGAAAGGTTTTCATGAACCAAACACACCTACCTCTGACCGATTCAGAGGTAGGCTCTGAACTGAATCATTCAGTTGTGAAACAAACAGCCCCTTAATAAGTGACTGAATTGGTTCTGCCAATCATCTCATGTTATAATTAAATAACAAACTTATGTCTTTTTTTTTTTTTTGAACGGCCAGCAAATCAATTCCGAACACTCTCGAAGTACCCGCTGAATAAAGGAGTACTCTGAGAGTAACCCAGGTCCACCAATATATTTCACACCAGTTTCCGGGGAAAACCCGTCGCCCGAAGGCCCACTGCGGTAAAACCCGGCCCACCAACAACATTTTGTTGCCGGTAGGACTCGAACTCCCTAACTCCCATAAGGAAAGCAAGGAGGGTGTCACTCCACCATAAGGGGATTGGCTATGTCTTTTTTTAATGGCTAAATTTTATCATCTATGGGATTTGAATCTCTCACCACTTAAAAAGGTAAAGCCTTATCCAGCATTTTGATACCATTAGGCCAAAGGGCTGTTTGGTAACAAACAAACTATAATCGTAACTGATCAACTAAACCATACTTTAAAAGAGTCTAGGGGTGTGCACGGCTATGTTCAGTTTTATGGTAAAGCCATAACCATAACCGAATTATTTGGTTTCTGGTTTTGAAAACCATTTGGTTTCAGTTTTTTCAGTTTTATAAAAGGTTTGAATTTTCTTTCTTTTTTTTTTTTTTTTTTTGATTTTTAGGTTTTCGAACATAATTACATAAATTTAAAAATAAAACGTCTAATCCAAGATTTAAGAATTTTTCTTAGAAGTTTACAATTATGCTAGTATATTTAACCTTTTGAATTAACATTGTTCCCATAAACCTAAACTTCTAAACTATTTTTAGGTTTCTCCAAGTTTTTATTAAGACATTTTCTTTTATAATAATTTGAAAATTATTTATTTTATCCTAAATTTTGGTATTTTTTAGTAGACGGTGTATAAACCATTTCAAAGATAAATATGTTAATATTCTTATTATAAATACTTACCATTCACGAATAAAATTAATAATTCCTAAAGCAATGTATAACAAACATTAAAAAAATATTTTTTGGGGATACTCGGTTCGTTGTTTTCGGTTTTCATAAAAAGCAAAACCAAAACCAAAACCGAACCATAAATTTCATTCGGCTTTTCCCGGTTGTTTGTGTGTGTTGGTTCAAACGGTTTTTTCAGTTTCCATTTGATTTTTTCGGTTTCCTACTCACGCCTAGGTAAAATTGAACCAAATAAATCAAATGACTGATCTAACTAATGGTTATGTTTTAGATTTTTTTGTTAATCGAATTTTTTTGTTATGTTTCATATACTCGTATAAAAAAAAACCGAACTGTATGATTAAACACCTTTATTTACTAATCATTTAACCTTTAAACAATTAGCTCATGCATTTCACGTATGAACCAAGATAGAATCACATGATTGGTAGATACGATAGCTTAAATTAACATTTTGGATACAATCTAAGGGTAGGCCTTGTATGATGCATGTATTGCTAACTCTCAGTTTGGTCTGATTCATTTTGTTACTAAAAAAAGGAGGAAACTTAGTTGATTACTTCTCCACAAACCAGGTTTTTTCAATACCCGGTTCTATGTACGGGGTTAGGTATCACTTCTACCGAATATTGAAGGAACCGATTTCAGTTCTGGTTCCTAGCATAAAAGCTATACCCAATTCCTTTTCGGGTAATAACCAGGTATTAAAAAACCAAATATACCGGGCATTGAAAAAAACCGGTTCGGGTACTAACAATATACCCGATTGGGGCTACTGTCCTAAAATCAAGCACAACGAAAAAAAACCAAAGATATTGCAAAGCGCCTTAAACGAGCAAAGCACTACCATTATTCACAAGAGAAAGTCAGGGTTCTCTTTTGAAGCTAAAATGTAAATACTAAAAATTGGAACCGTAAAAGTGGAACGTAGTTTTTTTTTTTTTTTAAATTTTTAACATGAGCGAAAAACCTGGTATCTCTTAAAAAAAAAAAAAAAAAAAAAGAATCCGCCTTTCCACACCTTAATCAAATAAGGTGTTGCCGCTAGCAACTAATTTACTTAGCGTTTTTTTCAACGACAAACTAACGTACTTTTAAATATTGCTATATCTATTCCTTCTAAGATTTGAACATTAAATATTGCTATATTTGTTCCTTTTAGTATTTGAACCGACTTCATGAATAAAAGTAAATAGGGAGACATCTTATCACAACACCATGTCCTTAGAAATAAACTATTAATTTACTAACAAACTTGTTTTAATGTAACTACTATGTGTATTAATACACGTGCGTTGCGCGTTTTTCATATTGGCTTTTAAAAGGCGATATTTAAATATCATCAAACAACAAATTCAGCGTTGAAACTTACAATCAGCGATTAACGGGGAGTAGTAACTCTGTTAGTTACTATTAAAAAACTTTGTTAGAAGTTAACGGGGAACAGTAAGTCAGTTACCTAACAACGTTTAGAAATTAACAGAGTTAAAACCGAGAACAGTAACTCTTTTACTTACTATTCAAAACCCTAGCTAGAAGTTAGCAGGAAACAGTAGCTCAGTTAGTTAAGTTACTGTTAGAAAACACGGTCAAAAGTTAACGGGGAACGGTAACTAAGTTACCAAAAGTCGGTTAAAAATTAAAGGAGTTAAAGTTAACGGGGAACAAACCCGGTTAGAAGGTAACGAGGAACAATAAGTTAGTTAGCTAACGATGGGTATAAGTTAATGGAGTTAAAGCTAACGGAGAACTGTAACTCAGTTACCAAACGCCGGTTAGAAGTTAACAGAGTTAAAGCTAACGGCGTTAACACTAACTCAGTTATCTAGTGACAGTTGAAAGTTAACGGAGTTAAAGTTAATGAGGAACTGTAACTAAGTTACCTAAAAATTTAACGGAGGTCGTTAGCACTAACGATGTTAACACTGACGCCGTTAGCACTGACGCCATTAGCCCTAACGGCGTTAGTTTGGCGGCTAATTTTAGCAATTCTACACGCTATTCAATTATAGGGGCGCATTCATACATTTGAATGAATTTGAATTGTAATTTGTAAAGCCCAAATCATGTGGCCCAAATGTGTAAAGATTAAGTGGGTAAACAAAAATTCCAGACCTGGATTCATTCTCTTAGGTCTAATCTTTAACAGGCCCAAAATCGTTATTAGGTAATTTATTTAGGCTAACCAAACCAATCCAATGCCAATAACCCATCAATCAAATCTCTGCATTTTTTAAATTTCCATAACTTAAAAATTTGGGATTCTCCGCTGAAACACACCTTCCAAAAAAAAACTCGAATAGTGACCCATGCACACCCTTATCTAGTTTGCTATGTGGTATGCTGCTCTAAAAATCGATCCTCCAACGGTTATAACATTCGAACTTCAAATATCTATAGCAAAATTTGCTTAAGTAAACTACAAAACCGAGCCCCCAAATCATCACCAAAACCGATCAATTATGGTTTCTTGAACACCGAATCATTTGGTTATGGTTCGCTTTTATGCAAAGACCTCACCAAACCGACCCATGATCGACACTAACTTATAGACATGATTTGATAAACTACTTGACATGTTATATTTGGTTTTTAAATACATGAAACAAAAAAAAAACACAAAATACATTTAAATATTTAATCATACATAACAAAGATACAGGATGTACATAACACTTAAGTTTATTACTGATCCAGTGCTTTTGGCATACCATCCTTTCACAGTTGCCCTGTTTGCATCTTCAACCTAGAAGATGGAGCCCCACATGTAATCAGCTGCATCAACACCTGAGAAGCCTTCATCCTCCCACCACCATCATACCGATCCTCCACCGTCCGATCGCTCTCTCCCCCTCTCACCATCTGATCAACATATGTTCCACCTGTCACTTCCTCTGAGCTTGAATTTGAAGGCGGTGGAGACGGGATCTCCTCCGTCCCCACCGCCTCTGCCACATCCTCCTTCCGCTCTCGATCACAACTACGCCGCCTGCGCTGCTCCTCTGTCTGCGTAGCTGCATCAGCGGCAAAATTCGCTGCTAATTCTCTGCTTGATTCACACTTCACAACCATGTACTCTTGTGGATTATCAAACGAGCTCCATGATTGATTCCGTCTTCGGATAACATTCACTGCTGCGGCTGTTGTACCTTAGGCCGGAAAAAAAAAACAAGTTTAATCAATATCAAACATGAAAACAACTCGTTTAACTACTTTATATCACATGTCTACACAAGTATCAAACATAAAAACGACTCGTGTAACTACTTTATATGTCATGCCTATAACACATTTGTATATTTTATGTACCAATTGAGAAACGACGGATCATAGCCTCCTAACTTTAATTATTTTTTTTAGAGTTAAATGTCAATTTAGTCCCTGAGGTTTGTCAAAAATTGTCACTTTCATCCAAATCTTTTTTTTTTTCGTCAATTTAGTCCCCGTGGTTTTATTTTTTTATGTCATTTTAGTCCCTGTGGACTAACAAGATTTGGATGAAATTACAAATTTTGACAAACCTCAGGGACTAAAATGACAAAAAAAAATGAAACCACAAGGACTAAATTGACGAAAAAAAGATTTTGATGAAAGTGTCAATTTTTGACAAACCTCAGAGACTAAATTGGCAATTAACTCTTTTTTTTAAGAAGCATAAATTACATAGTGTACTTTTTATCATACATGCCTAGTCGTGTCATATCATAAACAGGTCAGGAATTACATAGTGTACTTTTTATTAAACATACCGCTGCAATCCTCGGCGTAGTGATTTGTCTCCACCGGTATTGGAACATGAAGAAGCTCTGATCCTTTGAGGACGTAATCATGACCGTTTGTTACTTCAATCAAGTCGTCTTCTGATAGATCATGCCATACGTAACCGTTTTTGTAGCTCCTGATTATTATTCATAATATTTTAAATCAAATAGTGAGAGTTAAAAGAATATTTTAATTTGAAATTAATTAGGTGTTTATTAATATTGTATACCGTTTGAATGACCATGAATACATGTTTGCCATTCCTTTTCCTCTATGATAATTCAACGTGTTCATAACATCTGCCAACAAAAACAGTACAAATTCGTCATAAACAAATTCGATTTTGAACTAAAATTTAGGGCTGGCAATTCCTGACCTATTTAAGAAACAGTTAAAGCTGTTTAATAAAAGTACATTGTGTAGTTTTATATTTTTTTACACGTAATTAAAATTAATAACATACGAATATGTTTATAGTTATAAACATGAGATATAAAGTAGTTAAATAACTCGTATTTATGTTATAAACTTATAATATAACAATATTCTAATACTATACTTTTTGCTATTATATTATTGACCTTTTTTTATTATTCAACTCGTGTATACAAGGAAATATTTACAATTTTTACGGTATGTATCATCATCATCATCATCATCATACTCAGTTAATCCCACCTATAGCAAAGCTAAGGTAGGGTCTGAAGAGGGTAAGACGTAGACAGCCTTACCTCTACCCCTAAGAATAGAGAGGCTGCTTCCAGTGAGACCCCCGGCTCGATGTGGTTTGGTATCAAGTCTTGGACATAAGGCACAAAACACTTAGCAATCGGGACAAACCCGATCGGTGCATGTACCCCTTTGTCTTTTGGCTATCAACGCCACCACATGATGCATGATTAACCGTCCGTCGTTTTTAACGTTATTTTCACGAAATTAGTAAAATAACGTTAAAACTAGTGCAACTTTACTTTTGCCCCCTGAGGGCCACACATATATACATTATATGTGCACACCGTAAGTGGGGCGTTAATTTTTACGGTATGTCATTCAGTTAATCTTTTTGAATATGTTCATTGCTATAACGTTAATCTTCGTTTAAAAAAATAATATTTCTTTTATATAATTCGTGTGATCAAAGAAGAAAGTGATTACCTCTGAGATAAAGGCCATCAACAGAAGAGAGAGGAACGTCAATGAGATGCGGATGATTAATGTGACCATTTCTAGTGAGGTAATACAAAACCGGAACTTTTACCGCTACCGGCGACGTCGTTTTAGGTATGATTAAGTTTGGGATTGTATCAGGAGCATTGAGCATGACCGGATTATTATTATTATTAATAATAATATTTCCGGTAGTTGGAATGCGATTACGAGTCTTCTTAGGTCTTCTGGAGATGAAAATCTGGTTTCTGTTGGAGTCGGTGGCCATGTGATGTGAGTGTGAATGTGAGTGTAAGGGTGGGAGAAAGAGATGGCGGGTATATTATTATTATTATTATTCAGTTATGGGTATATTTATGGGGAAGAGGGAAACATTCTACTCTCTTTCTACATAAATACTTAGACTATCCGTTTACGGCATGGTTTTGAAAACCGGACCGGGCTCTGGACCGGTTCGGTTTGGGTGTTCGGACCGCTGGTGTAGTGAACCGGCTTCGGACCGGTGAACCGGGAGGTCGGACCGGAAAACCGGGAGGTTGGACCGGTTTTTTGTATTTTTTTTTTTTATTTTTTTTTGTTTTTGGGCCGGTTCGTTGGACCGGTCGGACCGGTGAACCGGCCGGGGGTCCGGTTTGACGTCCGGTCTGGTTCTGAAAACCTTGGTTTACGGTCGCGAGCGAGCAGGCGCGAGACATAAACTTTAATCTCAAGTAATCTGATCATTTGACCCTGTTGTGGCTGGGGTGAGCACCGGCGCGACCAAAGCACATATCTCTCTTGTTAACACACGCAACCACCGTCGCCCGTGCTCGCACCGCGGCTGTTCGCGTGAGGCTGTTGTGGCTAGGGGTGAGCACCGGGATGAAACATTCCTCGCGCTGGAGCTCGCTCACGGCCCACAACGAGCAGTCTTAGAAACAATTTGGACCACTTTTATGTTATTTTTTATTAGTTTATGTTTTAAGTTTAATAATTAGTTGTTTTTATGAAATTATTGCTTAAATCAAGCATTTTATTATTTACGTTAGGAAAATTGAACTTAAATTATTGCTTAACAATTGTTTTTTTGTTATTACACACACATGATTATCAAAGATTTAGACTTGCTTTTCACTATATTTAGAGGGTGTTTGGGATTGATTTTTCAAAACAACTTCTGCGTTTTGAAAAAATAGGGGCGAAGCTGCTTTTAAATTATTGCGTTTTGGTAGGCTAAAAATTCATTTCAAAACTCAACCTCAAACACTAAAAATTGATTATTTGCGTTTTCAAAACGTAATAATCTAAAAATCCATTTCAAAACGCAACCCTAAACACCACCTTAGCCCATGAGTAATGAATGTTTCATCATTTTGCTCATAATTATTTATGGGAATAAAAATGTATGATGATTATACGAGTGGATGGTTGTTGATAACAAAAATGGAAGTTATGAGTGTCGGTAATTAAATTGTCAATATGAATTATGATGGTGCGATAAGTCAAAGTTTGTATTATTAAAAGATAACATGTCTGTTTTGTGATTTGGCCGAAGAGGAGATGGTACAAGGTAATTTATTTCTAGTTTGTGAGGAGTTTTATCTTCATTTTCTGACATAATACTATATTTATCAACTAACAATTATAAATAATTTATGCTCACTAAAAGCCTTTAACAAGTAACATATCAGACTAAAAAACGACCAAAAGATATTAGAATCAACTGTCTGTCACATTTAAAAAAACACTCATCTCAAGTGTAGGTTTTTTCTTTCTTGTTCTCCTGTGAGAACCCTTTACGGTAAAATCATAGAACCCCACTCATACCCAGTTAACCGATAAAACTAAGTAAAACATTACGCTTCAAAGAAAGCTACTAAGTTTTTGTTAAGTGTACAACTAATAGAAATATGATTGTGTTAGGGGTTGTTTGGTACCTCTTAATGAGGCTCTGAACCATTTATTGCTGAATGATTCAGCATTCAGCGTGTTTGTTTCAACTTTTGAATGGAATGGTTAAAGCTGAATCATTAAGACTTGAGATGTAGCTGAACCATTAAGCACTGAATCATTAAGTACTGAACTATGCTGAACCTTAATGAGACTCTCCTACCAATGTGGGACAAGAAAACTAACCATTTAGAGGTCCAACTTAATCATTCAGCACTAAACCATTCAGACCTTTTAATAATTCAGCACTTGATCAAGAGACAGCCCCTTAGTTCCCTAAAATGGTTCTACAACATAATAATAATAATAATAATAATAATAATAATAATAATAATAATAATAATAATAATAATAATAATAATAATAATAATAATACATTTAGTGTTGGAAAATCAAATTTACCTTTTTCTAGACCAAAACAATACAAAAATATGATTAAAAAACCATTAAAAAAAAAAGTACAATAAACTTTGGAACCTACATCAATAGGTCTAGAAAATGCATGAATATCAATTCCCAAAAACACCCATGTCCTTTTTTATTAACCAAAAAAACTAATAAATAAAAATAAATACTTATTAAAAAATCATATAATAGAAATAAACACTTGTTTGTCCATTTATGAAGGGATTGTGTCCAAAATTGGAAGGACAAGGGGCCAACATATTTCCATAATTACATCAAAATGTTATGATTTCTTTGTTGTATTTATGTATGTAAATAAATAATATGGCTCAAAAACCGGAGTCAACAATATTCCAAATAATTCCCATTTCCCAAGTTGCCCCCCGTGAACCTCTATTTTGTAGCTACCTCACATTCATGTAATGCTTCCAAACTCAGGATATACTTGTCTTTCCTGAATTACAAGTTTGACTCTCTAAAAGTCAACATCAATGAATTGATCATATATATCATATGTCCTTAAGTCCTTAACCACTACATTTGTTATTTACATTAATATTAATCAATGTTTAAGCAATTTGATTGGTCCAAAATGATGCAATCAACTTCAAATCAAAGTTAAATCATAGTTAATACCAATTGGACATTTTACGACAACTTTTTATCTTTTTTTTTTGAAAGACTTAGTTCAGTGGAAATCCTTGTACAACCTCAAACCAGCTGGGCTGGAGATCATTGGCCAGCACCGCAGACACCCTGTTAACCAACAAGATATGGACATCTGATCGATCACAATTTTCGTTGGACAATTGACATTCAAAAGATTATGATAGAAAACCAACGGAAGCAAGAATCGAACTTGACACCTCTCCTAAAACCCGTTGAAGGTTATGTATGACAAAGCACTTTGTAGTACATATTATTAGGTGTTGAATTACATCTGAGCCATTGATAAATCCGACACAAAACCAGATTTTGATTCTTAATCATTGTAACATGACAAACTATATAAACCAATAACCATTCAGAAACATTTGGGTCAACAGATTCAGTCATCATTATATGTTCTTCATTTTGACTTTTGTCAAACAAATAATGATAACTCATAATAAGAACAGGAAGCATTAAATGTCTATTTCCCTCATAAAATTGTCAAAACAAATTTATGAATCCAATTATACAATAATAAGACATCATGACTACCAAAAAAACACATATTTTCTGTTATCTAAGTTTCGAAAAATGTAGCATGCAAACGTTAGCAGCCAATAAACATTGATGCAAGTCAAGTTTTGCTAACGAACCTTTTTTTCGGTCTGTGCAGGATCAGGTCAAAATTACTAACCACCTCAGATACGTATCATGTGGTCCAGGGTTCATGCCGTGACAAAACCTGAAAATATCCATGTGCCGTAAAGTTAGCATCGTTGTCTAGAAACGTATTATATGGTATTATCCATTCCATGAAAAATGGTAAAATTTGTCATGGCATATACATACATAGTCAAAGCAAAATATTAGGTTATTCTATCACAAGTTTATAGCATAATGGGACCCCAAATATTCCAACTAGCTCATTTGTAATGATGGTGATGGGCAAATAAGATATTCTAACACAAAACTTAACATATACATATATAGGTGTGTTTGTCTGTGTATATAACTATATGTGTGTGGATACATGCATATGCATATCCAAATGCATATCCATATGCATATCCATATGCATATGCATATGCATATGCATATGCATATGCATATGCATATGCATATGCATATGCATATGCATATGCATATGCATATGCATATACATATACATATACATATACATATACATATACATATACATATGCATATACATATACATATACATATACATATACATATACATATGCATATAGATATACATATACATATATTATGAAAATACAAAAATAATTTTAAGTTAAGAGACTATGAGAACTGTATAAAACATGGACCGATTGCTTTTAATGTGATACACAAGGTAGTTATGTAACCATGTAACCGCCTCTCTTTATCTTCCCCGCTACATCTATGATCTACCCAGCACTATGTACACTGCTTATTGTAGCTCTCTACTTAAAATTGGTTATGTATTGAACATGTCGCCTACATATATTGATAACATCAAAATCCTTATTGTCTACGAAACAACCAATCTTGGTGTTAAACCATCCTCAAATTTGCTATGAACCAATTTGTGTAATGATAGTGAGGGGAACACTTACTTTGATACTTAATTAATTAAAAAATCTAGATCAAGTAGAGCATTGTAACTTTTGATTCGACAAAGTCTAACAAATACTAGAGGAGTTTGTAGACCAAATGCAATGGGCGAATAAATAAAGCTTACCTTGAAACCATGAGGCAAATAATTGGTAAAATAAATAACAAAAATTACGCTAAACGATCGGTATAGGTCAACAATGGTGTCATCTTGTCAGTTACTTAAACCATGAGGCTAATAATTGGTAAGCTTAATACATAGAAGAAAAAAAGAAACAAACTATTTTTACCATTGATCATATATGGAATAGGAAAAGGAATTTCAACTTACTTTATTAAGCCTTAAAAACCGTTGGGTTATTTGTTGGGACACAACGAGGAAAGATGACCCTTTAAACCGCACTCGTAACAAATCCTCCTCTTTAGCTTACCATCACTAACAGCCGCCGGAGTTTTAACCTCGTCAACTTCCATGGCATCACCCTCCTTGCTTGAATTTCCCACGTCAGCAGCTTGTTTCTTTGGGCATAATGATGATAGATGACCTCTTTCACCACATTCATAACATGTTCTCCTCCTTAGCTTACCTTCACTTATAGAACTCGCCGCATTGTCACTCGCTTCCTTACCAACAACTGCCACATCAACTTTCTCATATACCGTGTCTTTAACTTCCTTCACCGAATTCACCGCATCAACCGCCTGTTTCTTAGGGCATAATGATGACAGATGACCCCTTTCGCCACATTCATAACATGTTCTCCTTCTTAGCTTACCTTCACTAATGGAACTCGCCGCATTATCAGTCACTTCCTTACCAACAGCTGCCACGTCAGCTTTCTCAACTTCCATGTCCTTAGCCTCTATCGAATTCGCCGCATCAGCAGCCTGTTTCTTTGGGCATGCTGACGATAGATGACCTCTTTCACCACACTCATAGCACGTTCTCCTCCTTAACTTACCATCACTAACAGAATTGACCATGTTATAGTCAACCTCCTCATTATCTTTAACCACCACACGTGCAAAAGTTTCAGGGCGCGAGTTTGCCACATCAGCAGTTTGTTTATTCGGGCATGCTGAAGAAAGATGCCCTTTTTCACCACATTCATAGCATGTCCTCCTCTTGAGCTTACCATCACCAATGTTATCAACCTCCTTTTCATCTTTGTCAAACGCCACATCATTAATTCTATTATATGCGTATGACACATCAGCAGCCGCCTTTTTGTTTGGACATAAAGAAGACAAATGGCCCTTCTCACCACACTCATAGCACGTCCTTCCCTTCACCTTACTGTCACCAACGTTATCAGCCTTCACTTCATCAAACGCCACATCATTAGTTTCGCTACTTGTATGTGCCACATCAGCAGACTTTTTATTTGGACATGATGAAGAAAGATGGCCCTTTTCACCACAATCATAACATGTCTGCCTCTTTCCTTTTCTTGCCACGTCATCATTAACATTTCCTTCGTTTTTACTGATAGCGGGGTCCACTTTTGAACCAGGGGTTGCTGATTTTGGTGGGACCGCACATCTAACTCTCACGGGTCTATCAAAAAGCGGTTTTTGATCTAGTTTTAATGCCATTGTTAACGATAAACTATCGGCAAAATCCACATGAGCAAAACCTTTGAATTCCCCTGTTTCTTTGTCTTTGCCAAGTCGGACAGATGATATACTGCAATCCGAGAAAAATTTCTTTAATTCGTCTTCTGTCATATCCCATGACAAATTTCCTACATAGATCCTGTTGTAGCCCTTCACCATTGCAGGGGCAAAGTCGGAAACTTTCTTCTCTCGGGTTGCCTTGTATGGTTGAATCTTGAGAGATAGTCCACCCCTGCAACAAGAAATAACTTCTTCATCACATTATTAAATAGCTTGTGAACGGGGGTCAATTCAGGTCACTTCAAAATTGGTAAAATGAAAAAATAGCTAAAAACGGCAAATGGGTCAAACGGGTTAAGATTCATCTAAAGTGTATTTTTAATTAACACAAACCTCCTAAATCAGTTTATCCAATGAATTTAATTATTACTGAAAAAAATACAAATCATACTTGACACAGTAAAAGCTTTAGATAAAACAAAAAGAAAAAGATTTTTTGGACAAACATTATTTCGTTCAACTTGAACCGCACCAAAAAAAAGTTTTCATTTTGACCCTGTTATTGCGCATGCCCATTTTGACATCTCTATTTGCAATGATCATTTTACTAAGAAAAGTCGTCACTCACATATCCGACCCATCAAGCTCCAGTGCTCTCTTTGCTGCAGCTTCGGTCTGTAATAAAAAAAATGGGACGTGAAGGTTTGTAACCATATTAAACAAATATTGATGCAATAAAGTGTACAAAAATAAGTACAATAAATATGTGGCAATAATGCACCTCTTTATCCTACCCGAAAACTTATCATTGCTATTCCATTAAACTTTCCAGTCTCCGGAAACTTCAGACAATCTATTTCAGTAATGCTTCCACATCCTTCAAAGAAACTTCGAATATCGTCCACAGTTGAGTAGTATGGAATGCCTCCAACATAAATCTTTGTACAAGTATTCTCATCTTCTTTACTGCATCAAACATTTGGCACAAAGATTCAACCGAAAATGTGTTAGAAGTTAGAACACCCATCATCAATGAAATTCTTGATTGGTTTATAACCTAGGTTTCGAAATGAACAAAGCACAAGAAAGCGATAAGGTTTCTATCATCGCGTACTCAAAACTTAGATATAAATAACCACTATATATGATTTAATACAAAATAACCTCTATGTAGAGCTTAAAAAGCTATAAGTACAACCTCCTTGTGCACAAATTCTGCCCATGTACAAGAGGCGCGCCTCGCGCCTTATATATGCGCCTCTTGTACATCCATCACCTCAAGCAATCAGAAGCGCAGAGCCTTGCGCCTGGGTGCACCTCACACACTTTTTAAAACCAATTTTACAACAAATGGAATAGCTGAATGATTGAAATCAACAATATCTAATCCGTTTAGTCAAAAGTGAACTCACCCTTCAAGGGCATAACACTTTAGAGCTGACGCCCATCGTGCATCACCTTTTATACTTGATTATTTTATATTAGTATACAAAAAAGCCTATAGTTTGATGTTGCAGTAGGGGTGGGTGCATTAGCGAACTCCAACAAAGTGGGGAACCGGCTCAAACAAACTCCGATTAAACTCTTGCATGGGAACCGGCTTGTTGAACCCTAAAGCTAAACCCTATAGCTAAACCCAAAAATCTTAACCCTAAAGCTAAACTCTAAACCCTTTTTAGGACTCAACAAGCCGGTCCAAACTCCAAACCTTGGTTTTAAAATGCGCGATGTGCTCCGATGCGTTTTGATCCCAAAAGCCGATGCGCAATGCGTGATGCGCGCGCATCACGTATACGACGCTTTTGTTATTTTAAAAAATATATATAGATAACATTTTAACTTGTTGAATTTAAAGACTAAAAATTTAGATATTAAAATACATAAATACAAGAAAATAGCTTTAGTACCATGAAAAAAGTTCAATATAACCAAAATAATCCTTGAACCCTTATGTGTACAAGTAGCGTATGTAAAAGGTACAAGTAATCTATGTAAGAACTCACTTAACAACTTCATCAGCTCATTGTACAAACTTATTAAGCACATTCTACTAGCTCATTGTACAATTTTACTCTATAGAGGTCGGTTTTACAAAAATGCACGCATCAGGGCGCATTATGCGAGCGCATCAGGAGCGCATTATGTAATTTAGAGCGCATCATCCTCGCATCACGTAATAGCTGCGCATCGCATCACCTGATGCGATCTCATCAGCGCATCACGCATTATGCGCACATCATGCGCACATTTTAAAACCAAGCTCCAAACTAAATGAGTTTAATCGGAGTCCGTAATCTATACCGATTACATCAAGACATGTTTAGCATAAAAAAATCAAGCATTTACATAAACCTAATTAAAAATGCAACAATCTTCAACTACTAATAGTTATAATCAATTCATTAACATCCAAAAATAAATTCCAAATAACTGAATGCAAACTACAAACAAATATCCAAATACAAAATAAATTTCTAAACACATTTCAAAATCATACCTTGTTTGAGTTTGAACTTCTATTTGAACTTCAACAGCTTCTGTCACATCTTGCTCTTCACTTTCTTTCTTCACACTCTCTTCATCCTCCTTCTTTACCACCTTCTTTTTCTTTATCTTTTTCTTCTTCCTCTTATTAATATTATTATTATTATTATTATTATTATTATTATTATTATTATTATTATTATTATTATTATTATTATTATTATTATTATTATTCTTTTCAATCACCCCCTCCTTATCTTCTTCACCCACATCTTTCTCTCTCTTCCTCTTATTATTATTATTCTTCTTCTTCAACCCATCATCACCCACTTCACTTTCTTTCTTAACAATAACAAGACCAGTTTGTTGATCTGGGTTTGGTTGTAAAGATGGGATTTTTATTCTTCTTATCTCTCTTTTGGACAATTTGGGCTTCTGGGTCACTGAATTCAGGAGCTCTTTGAATGATTGATTGGGTTGGGTTGGTTGTGACTCTGTTTTGGATAAGGATTCTGATAGTACAGATCTAAGCTTTTGCTTTAGTTTTTTGTTTGATAAAACCATGGTGGCAGATGATGATGGTGAAGAGAGAGGCGCAGGTGGAGATGTTAAAACCCACAAAAACCCTTTTCTTGGTTATGGATTTGTGTTCATGGGTGATGCAATGATGACCCTGAAGTTTCTCCTATTTGCACAATAAGTCCTTGTTTAAATCGAAAGATAATCGTGTCGGGTTGACTAGTTGAGTTTAAGGGTGTGACTTTTTTACACGACATGAATCTAACACGAATTTCGCAGGTTTTGATTTAGACTAAATGGGTTTGGGTCAGTGGTTGAACTCGTGATAGAGTTCGTGTCAACCCTGACAGGTTGGTGGGTTGAACGGTTTAACCAATTTACGACATTTTTTTTACAATATGTTTTTTTGTCATAAGTTAAATTGGTTAGGCATATCATTGCATTGTTATAACTTATAAAAGAAATTGACATATGATTTTATAATTAAAATGTAATTATTCTATATACATTTGTGTTTTTTTAGTAAAATTTTAATTTTAATATATTAATTTGTGAAAAAAATG
This sequence comes from Ambrosia trifida, assembly GCA_028751855.1. NCBI lineage: Eukaryota > Viridiplantae > Streptophyta > Magnoliopsida > Asterales > Asteraceae > Ambrosia > Ambrosia trifida. The sequence continues at coordinate 2,488,109 of CM054126.1, read as the reverse complement.
AAAATAAAAAAATTGGGTTGAACAGGTCGTGTTCGAGTCAACCTGTGAATATTCAAGTCGTGTTCGGGTTCATATGTATGACATGATTTTTGGGTTCGGGTCGTGTTCGGATTCATGTAAAATTTTCGGGATCAAGTCGGGGTGAACTTGCTAACCCACAAACACGACCCGTTTAGCACACTAGTTGAATTGGTAAGTACTAACATGAACCATGTATTTGTTTGTGGTAAAGATATTAACGATAACTCTAACATGGCTCGTGTAACTAGTATATTAAATTGTTAAAGTTGTAAATGATTTGATGTGCTTACCTTAGAATATAGCAAAATATAGTAAAATTGTTACATGCTCTAGTTATAAACATAGATTATGTCTTTAGCATGTACGTTTTCACTGGACATTTAAAGGGGTTGCATAATTTGTATGGATAAACCTTAATATTATCAATGGGCCAGGTTGGGCCGACCAGGTAGACGGGGCTATTTTTCAACTTGTTTGGGTATATGTCGAACCACCGTTCGCAAGTATGTAGATAGGCCCCTTGAATTTCAAACGATTGTTTCCCTGTCGTTGAACGTCGTTTGATGACATGTAACGGCAAGATCAAAAAACGAGAGTATGGGTATAGTGTGGTCTTTTTTTTTTTCCAAAAGTAACCTTGGAACATGGGTGTAAAAGAGGCGACCATGACCTATTCGGTATTGACTTACTTAAAGTTTGAATAGAAATTTTGTTGTTAAACAAAAAATCAAATAGAACTTAAAGTTTAATTTAATAAGCGAGTTTGAATTTTATATGTGCAATTTGATTTAACCAAACGTCTTTAGCTTAGTGGTATCAAGAAATTAGATAAGGCTTTATCTTTTCAAGTGGTGAGGGTTCAATTCCCATTGGTAACAAAATTTTTAGCCAAAATAATAATTTATTGTCTACTATTGCGAAAGAAGTGGGTGTAACGTTCACACGCTTCTTTGGTTGATCAACTCAAGCTGAACTTGAGACAATGGTGTGTGCAAGTTACACTAACAAATCTTAAGTTAATCAATATCGGGACATTCTCATTTTTGATGGACAAACCCTTTTCAACACGAGCATAACAAGGTTTTATTTGAGTTTATGTTCTAATAAATTCCGATTACCCTAGTTCATACCATCACCAAAGCCGAATCAAGTTTGCTATGCCTTCGAGATTCAAAGGGTCTCATACTCTTATGTTATGTCCACTACAGAGATATTTGAACATAAAGAATTATCTGTCATTCTCCTCATAACTTCTCATTCATATAACCAACAACAAATTATGTTAGCTCCTTGTAAATAAAGTAGACAATATTGGACGATATAAATGGTACATATTACAAATGGTATAAAAGTCACATTTGATTTAAAGGGTACAGATTACAAATGGTATAAAAGTCACATTTGTTATGTACCGTTTACAATGGAGGCAATTTTCATCGAAGGCGATGAGTCCCAAGGGTGGCTTTTATGACGCCTCAAGCAAATCTCATATACATGTCTTCGTGCATCAAATACCATCAATACGTTTTGGGCATACCGGTTACGCTGTGTTCCAGAGTTTCATTTAAGGGTGGAAGAGAAAGGATCTCCCTCCTCTTCCTTTCTCTCCGGTCCCTTCCAAATTGGAAAGATTGAAAATCACTCCAAAAAGCTCTATATTATCCCTCTCATTCCTTCCCTTTCCCACCTACAAAAAACTCCGGAACACATTTTCCCTCACTTCCTTCCCAATCCTTTCTCTTCCCCCCTTAAATGAAACTCTGGAACAGAGTGTTAAAGATGAAATGAACTTACCATGCATTATCCTTCACAATGCAATTAATTAAACTTTCAACTACCCAGAAAAAAGTGGATTTATAAAAATTTAAAGATGAACATCACAATCTACAACATCATGACCCACAACAAAACACAAGTACAGTCTTGAAAAGTGCAGTTTCACACCAACACACATTTTGCTTTTATTAATTGTAAATGGAAATACAACAAGACTGCCATGAACACACATCATGACAGTTGTCCATCTGGGCTTTCTGGGTTCGTTTAGCCCGGACCGATACTATATACAACTTTAGGAAGCAGGGCACTGGGTGAACATTGAGTTACTGGTCATAGCATGATCCTGGACCATAAGGCGGGCTTCGAGCATACAGGTTTGTTACCGGGCTAGCTTGAACACCACGTCTGGTCAACAGGCACCTGAAGTACTGTAGTCTGGTTAATGCAGCCTCAGAGGTGTTGCTTATCGGTGCAGCTTCCTTCGAGGTCCACAACCGCTCTAAAAAAATTATAAAAAAAAAAAAAAAAAAAAAAAAACCTTAAGCACAGCAGATCACTTAAGCAAATTAAAAAAATAATGGTAAGCTACGGAGCTGTTAAAAAATTAAAAAAAAAATTAAAAAAAAGGATATAAGGAGAGTTTAAGATACCTGCAGCTGCTGCAGCACGAGGCCATATTGTTTGCTGAACATTTGAAGGATCAGCGGTCTCACTCCACATGCAAACTTCTCCACCAATCACAAGTTCTTGTTCAGTAGAATCAGTTATCCCTTCAAGTGGCTCAGCATCATAAAAACCGTCCCATGGGACATCTAAATGATCAAGATACCAAACCCCTTGATTGCTGTATATGCACTTAAACCCTTGTGCGACCGCCTTCGGACAAACACCTGGCCCCAACCTGACACATTATAACCACCACTTTTCTAATTAAATACTAGTTTTTAAAGAAACTAGATTAAAATAGGAAAAGGACACTCAGAAACTTCACCAGTTATGCACAACAGTATTTGGATTGAGCTTTTCGGCAAATGTGTTGAACGTTTCTTCCCTGTGTGGATAGAATACAATACATTAATATAATATTTGACAATTGTCATAATTTAAATACCGTAAATAACATGAATCCTGCTAGCTATTTTCATGGATTGATATTTAATGTCGTTCCGTACTTATAGACTGCAATGTAATTACCATTATTTTTCACTTCTGATTCGAACTTGACTGCTAAAGTCAACCTTCGACAGACGGAGAAAAGGGTAAATTGTGGGGTTGCTTTCCTTTGGAACAATGCGAATACTAAATTACTAAATTATATGAAGACTAATTATGTATAATAATAAAATATGTGACATACCAATTAACCGGAGTCCAGTTTTTGGATATTGCTATCTCTTGAGCTTTGATCACAAAGTACTGATATGCATCCTTAGCTGTCATGTTCCTCTCCTGAAGCCTATATATAATCAAGAAATTATATGTATAGATCAGAAAAGGGTAGTAAAGTCATTATTATTGTCATCGTGTAAATTTGTAAATACAAATGTGGGGAGACAAAATAAAGGTTTACCATTGCTTCACATGGGGAGTGTATTTCCAACAATCTGCACCGATGTACATTGTGTAAGACAACAATTAAATTGTTCATATTTAATTGTATCATCATATTATTTACTAACCTGTATTGACTTCATCACCGCCTAAATGAAAGAGCTCAAAAGGAAATATATCGCGCATGTCTACAAAAATGAGAATATGATGTCACAAAAGTATCGGGTTTAACAGGACTTCACACAAACAATTTAAATTATATAAACGAAGCACCAGTTAACATCATGTGGTGAAAGCTTACTAAAACTAAATACATAAAGAAATTGCAAGTAATCAGTAATAGAGTTTGACCTTGTAAAATTCCAGAAAGCACCTCAAAGGTGAAGTTCTTTGTAACATCCAAAGGTTCTTTACATGTAGATGAAGGCCAAAGATCAGGATATCCAGTACCCCTGCGTGGGAAGCAGCTCGATTATTGATTATCAATAAACTAATATATTACGAGGTAAATACCTGCCACCTTAACAAACCAATTAGAGTATAATAAATCGGTAAAGAACTAAAGATGATAATTCTTTCTTTACTATGCTACAAACATTATCATGTGCTTTACTTGGTTGCTGTTCACTATGCATGAACATGTTTGAAATTAGCCTAATTAAGGCTTACAATGCTTCTTACTTTCTAATATGGTCTACGTCATAGAAAGAAATTTGAAGAATATACAAGTATACCGATACTAAAGCCTAAAACACAACTGGCATTTCAAAGTAATGTTTTTATGGTGAAAAAAAGAGCAATGCATACTTAAAGTTTGCACTTGCATTAAGTCGAGTTGCGGATATAAATTAGCAGCCTGGTTATATGAACATTCATTGTTCAAATTTATCCTATTTTAATGTGGTGTGAAGTCCATTATTTTGCATAATCAATAACATAATAAAAAAAGTGGATGAATAACTCTCATATACCATGATTCTGCATGACCAGGAACATCAATCTCTGCCATAACATTGATACCTGTCATGAAAGATTCAATATAATTAAGAAAAGAGGACCAACCAATACTAACAAAACTAAACGCCATATAAAAATTGTTCCAATCACGTTTACTTATTTAAACAACTGTAATTTAACAATCCTTATTTCACCTAAAATATCTAACAAGTTTCGTTAAATTTAAACCCAAGACGATAGCATTCATAAATAGAAGTTTCAAGTGGGAAAGAGTGAGGCATAATAGACGTAAAAGATGAAAGAGTACCTCTCATTTTCGCAAAGCTTTACAGTAACATCACCATTGGAAACATGAAACAACAAACAAACTTTTAGTAATTCAGAAGCAAAAGTTACATGTTAAGAGATCGTATGAGTTGGCACAGTTACTTTTATATACTTTTGATAGAAGTTTTTTCTTCAAAACTAATAAACTGAGCATATATAAATCCCATAAAAATCATAAAATATAGGCACGGAGTCTTACTTAACTATTTCAGAAGCATCTTCCACAGTATACCGTTCCCACTTCGTATATGCACCTTTCCATAGCTTTGGATATGCAGGTACTTCTAAAGGAAATGACTGTTCATCTATGATGTGCCAATGAAGAACATTCTACTGAACACAAGTCACAATATCATTCAGAAATACGTGCAGTTAACTCAAATAGAGAAAGAAACTCGGCCAACTGAAATCATATATACCGAAACATCTAAGAGTAACTTACAAGTTTGGCATATGACATAGATTCGATTATTTGCTTAATTATGTCAATTGGGTAATAGTGTCTTGAAGTATCTGTGGAACAAGACAAACATGTTTATCTTACTTTTCCATCCTTTATTTTGAATGGCAAAGCCAATTTAACGTTTACTTCCAAAACAACTGTAACATACCAAGCAAAAGCCCGCGAAACGCAAATCGTGGTTTATCTTTGATAGACCATGGAGCTTTGTATATTTGTACAGTTTTAGTTCCATAATCAAAACTACATAACTGGCTAAAAGTCTGCAATATAGCATTAACATATGCAAAGAAACAATGTGAGATTTTGAGGGACAATCCACTGGTTTAAAACAAATTAAACGACTGTTATGCCCATACCTCTAATCCGCGCAGCGCGCCATAGACTGTGTTCGCCTGTATTGTACATAATATTAGAAAACAACAATAACATATCACATTATTATATAATATAACAATTGAGGGTGAGGTTTTCATTGTAGCTAATGTCGAATCAAACTACGGTTTTTTTTCTTCTTTTTGTTTACCTCAACCCCTCAACTTTCAGCATTGGCACTTACACCTCCTCAGCTCTCCGAAAGCTTTGTAAAATCTCATTTTGACCCCCTCAAGTTTTACACTTTTACATGCTTATTTTAATGTACGTGAGTCGATTATAATACGTTTTCTTGCTTATTTTTACGTATGTTTTCGACTAGTCTACGTTAACATATTTGTTCGAAAACGAGTCGAGTCAAATATGACTAGTTTTTCACCAGGTGGTATAAATTCAAGTCACTTTACGTTTCGATGCTGCCGCAACGCGCATTACCGTTCTTTAACTTAAAAAATCACTATTTTGTTACATACTTAACTTTTAGTACGTTTCGGTATAAATCCAAGTTGGTCTACATTTCGACATAAATTTTTCTCAATGATCCAGGTCAAATACAATACATTTCCGTGCTTATTTTTACGTACGTTTTCAGTTGATTTACGTTTTGACATAAAAAATTTGTTCAAAAACAAGTCGTGTCAAATATTTGACGCCATAAATTCGAGTTACCTTAAGTTCGGATCAAAAATACTAGTTTGGTAATAAACTTCACTAAAAGATTCATAACAAATCACAGACAGACAGAAACTTACCTCAATTGTAACCTCTCCAACAATGGAAAGCCCATTACTTTCCGCAATCAACAATGTATAACTCTCATCAACACCTAATTGAAGCTGAACCACATTCATTCAAACACCTCATAATTCACTTTATCCAACCAACCAAAACTAATAATAATAATAATAATAATAATAATAATAATAATAATAATAAAGTTGAAGACTGACCTGTTCGTCATTGGAATGAACAATAATATTAACTAAATTAATATCAAACTCCAAACCACTAACTCCATCATCTTTATAATAACTAGTACCCAAATGATTAAACACAATCTTTTTATATCTTTCAACCGCTTGTCGAATAATAACGGAGTTTGGTCCGTTAACGGAGAATGATAGATTGGGGTTCAGTGTTAGGGTTTGGTTGCCGTAAGTGAATTGGGAAGGTAAGGGCCATAGGTATGTGACGGTTGATAGGTTTGGGAGTGTAGGGATTGTTCGTGAATAGGTGAGGGTTAGGGTTAGGTAGAGAGATATGGAGAGGAGTGTGAAGAAGAAGAAGGAGAAAGGATTAGGGTTTATAGTTGGGGAATTGGTTGACATTTTTTGGGGAAGATGAGAAAAGTGGGTTGACCTTTTGAGAGAGAGGGACAAGATGGATAGATGTCTAGGTTTGAGGGTAGTTAATTCACTTGCTTTGTGTGTTTCAAGTTCTTTTTTTTTTTTTTTTTTTTTTTTTTGAAATGTAGATTTTATTCAAAAATACGAAGAAATACATCCGGGCAAACAAACGAGATTACATCAAATCAATCGGGTATTTACATCAAACATTTCAATCTATGCATTTCATCTTAGATCTATTTTTAAACCAAAAATACGACGTCACCTTGATGCTTTCGACCACTTCTGTAGCACGTCTCCTTTTACCTTGAAAAATACGATCATTGCGTTCATTCTAAATGGTCCACAAAGTAGTAAGGATTATACCTCGCAATATGTTTTTAGCTTGCTTGGTAAACGGTTGGTTCTCCGTTATCTTTAATAAGTCATTAACATCAAAAACAATCGACGGGTTCAAACGACACCAATGCTCCACACGGTTCCAAATCTCCGCAGCAAAGAGGCATCCAGTGAAAATGTGGGTAGACGTTTCAGTGTCCGAGTCACAAAACCCACAAAGATCATTTTGAACGCTAACTCCACGTTTGTGCAACTTGACTTTAGTCAGCAACTCGACTTTAGAAAGAGAAAAAAAATTAATTGAAGATTTTTAAGTGTTTCTCTAGTAGGTAAAAACCGGTTTTAAAAAATTGATTTTTTTAAATAAAAAAACATTTTTTTAATCGGTTTTAAAACCGATCCCAACCGATTATACTAGTTTGGGAGGATTTGTAAAAAAACGGTTTTAAAACCGAACCAATTTTTCCTCTTAAAAAACAGTTTTTAAAAATCTGGTTTCGGTTATAAAAAAACAATTTGTACACTGCTTTTGAAGAGTTGAAAAGGAGAGAAAAGAAAATAATATTTTATAACTATACATTTGTTTGATATTAATTCTATATCTATATTATTTATACTATACTGTAATGCATGAGGAAGAGTAGTGATGAGATTGGGTACTGAACCACTATCTTGATCAACCCAACCCATGTACTAACTTGCGCAGACCAAAGACATTGCGCAATCGTCACCCAACTGCCATGCAGCAGAAGGTCATCCACTCTCCTACAGTCATGGAAGGCCCCGCGCGCAAGACGGTAAAGCGGTACTCGTTCCATGATTTCCTTAATTATCGCCTTTATTAATTACCTTACTAATATAACCTAGGGTAGTGGAGACAACCCTAATCGGGCCTTGGCACATTACGATTAGAGTTTTGGGTGATGGTGGCATATGTCAAACTCTATATAAGGGATGACATCCCTAATAGAGATGACCCTTTTTGCTAACCCTAAAAGCTATCCAAGATAGTATCTCCATTCACCCCGGTTTTTATTATAAACAACTACATTTGTAGTCGTCTCCCTACCCGATTATTCTTTTACTTTACAGGAACTCTCGTGTCATAAAGATATCAGTGAAGGATCAATCATGTGGATTCATAGTCGTATCATCCCTAATAGGAGGTAAGGCTATTTGTTTCTTCAATTGCGTCATTCGTATCGGTTCTCATCTTTCATACTGGTACTTATGGATTTACCGACTGGAGTTGCTTCAAGCCCTGTGGATGTTGATGCCACAATCGAAAACCAAGTTGATGTTGTCACCCCAAACACCGTCACAAAGAAAGTTACTCAGAAGGCACCGAATCTGACATTAGACTTCATTCCCGATAAAGACATGGTTGCACCAGGTCATAACAAGGATGCTGATCAGATTCCCCTAGACCCAGACGAATGGTTGGCTCGGGAAAATGCCAAGAACGTGGCAACATATCAAAGAATAGTCTTGGCAAATGCCAAAAGAGACACTCAGAAGACATTAAGCTATGGAACTCAAGGCCAAGAACGTGAAGCAGTTCATGGCAGGAATGGTGGCAGCCGTCTCCCCAAGGGACCTCGTCAGGCGGTGCGTGGTGGAAATCGTGGTTGAAATACTCGCGATCAGGACTACATCAACCTAGACGATGAACCTAACGGCTATGAAGAATCTGACGATGAAGTCATTTACGACACGAATTTCAAGCAACAATCCAAGTTGGTGGCAAGCAATCATACACGCATAGATGAAGATCTTTACAAGCCTTATGGGCCAAAGACCTTTGCAAAAAGGTCAAAGTTATGCCCGCGCATCGCTTTGGCTCCCATACCACAGGGGTTCAAACTCACTAGCAGTATTGGGAAATACGATGGCTTACGTGACCCGAACGACCACCTGCATGCATTCGAATGCGCTGAAAGTTCCGTCTTGTGGCCAGTTCAAGTTTGGTGCCACTTGTTCACCCAAACCCTAACGGGTGCAGCCAGGGTATGGTACGAAAACTTACCCGTGGGAAGTATGGTCGATTTTGACGACCTGATAAAAAAGTTCAAGAATCACTTTTCGCACTTGCGAAAACACAAGAAGGATAAGGCACACATCTTGTTGTGCATGGGAAACGATAATGAAACGGTAGAGGACTACATAGTCCACTACAATAAGGAAGCCTTACAGCTGGGATGCGGTGAGGAGCTCACGCGTGCGGGATCATCAAAAGAGTCCGCAGCGAGGAGCTAATGAAGTGCCTCACCGGGAAGGATGGCATACCACACAGTAGCTCTCATACAAAGTTTCCGCCATTAAAAGATACACACACACAAAACACACATTCAAACGCATATGATACAACTAATAACCTTATTTTTTTCTTCTTTCTTTTCTTACGGTTATAAACGACAATCAGATCATCGACGGAATTTAACCCCACAAAAATCTAATATTGTTATCTCAAATAACCCAACTAATCGACCCAAAAAAAACGTAAGGAAAACACAAGGAGTCAGTACCTCGTCACACGACGGTGAAACAAATAGGAAGGTGAGTCACCGACGACAATGGTGGTCCGCTATTCTGGTCACCGGTCTTTAGTTCAAGCAAAAAGAGTGGCGGCGTTGGTTATGTGCCGGAAGTAAACAGAATGGTGGTGTCAAAGTGATGCGTGTGTGGTGATGGTCCCAGAACTTTTGTCGGAGAAACAAGGAGGCCGGGAGAAGAGATGGTTGGTGAGTTGGGTTTTATGATTACACAGGAGTTTATGATGAGTTCCAAATCGGTTTTGTTGCGTAATTAATTGTTTTGATGAGACGATTTAATGGCAATGATAAAATGGTTGTTTCATTTTGTGGTTTAATGGTAGGCTACGGTAAAGGTTCGAGTCAAATTCAATGGTTGTCTTTATACTTTAGTAATTATTTTACACATAAATGAAAATAAAAATGAGTTCCTCAAGGTGAAGACGAAAGTATCAAATTTAAACCAAACTGTTTCAAGAGAGGTGGGATATGCATCATCATTTCCTTCGTTTGCACTTACTTTTACTTTTGTATTGTATAATTTGGTGAGCTACAAAGTAGAAATGACAATGTATAGATCACCTCCACTTGTATTATGAGAACCAAAGTATGAGTGTTTCATGAATAGGATATGATTTGCATTAAAATTATTAAAGGTAGGGTAAGGTAAAGGTCACATTCAAAACATAAATTAATTTAACTTTCTTTTAGTAACCATTTAATTGTAGAGTTAAATAAAGATAGATTTAATTGTTTTTTTAAATGTATCTTACCAATTTAATAAAATTACTATTTTACCCATGTAGATGAATGTGCAATGACCATTTTAACCGTCCAGGATACACTATATAGTAGTAAGTAAGTATAAGTATAGAATAGATAGTATAGATATAGATAATAAGAGAAGTTAATGACTAATGAAACACCAACTTACATAATCAAATCATCCCTACCTCTTTCTCAAATATTGTGTTCATCAAGAACTCTTAAACTCATAAGATTTGTACAGGTTAAAGGGGAACTCAACCAAGATCAGAAGATGTTGTTTACTTCCTTATCTGTTAAGGTTATTGGACTATATGCATATCAAATATTAATGTTTATACATGTTTTCCATTATGTTATTAAAGAATTGAAAACCACCACCTTTTTGGTTCAAAATGTTATAAATGCTCGTGCTCCCAAGGTGAGAGATACACTTAGCCTAATAAAACAAACTTATAATAATTCTTACAACTATTTCAACTCGAATGTTGTCGTGAAGTATAGAGTTTGTCTCGATGGTACTTTCTAAGGGCTATGGGGACTCATAAATTAAGTCGATGGTGAATTGCAACTCGCTTTGCTATGAACCAGAGTCGAGTCAATTGTGAATTGCACCTTGCTTGGCTATGAGTCATGACTCATGAGCTAAATCTTCATAGAGCATGTTTGAAAATCTTGAACGGTCGGATGAGGTACAAGGGTGGACGAGGTGGTCATCACGACCTATTTTATCACACCTAATCATTTTGTGTCACCTCAATCTTTCATATTCTTCATTACTAAACACATGAGGCGATATACATCACAACCGTGATGATTTTTGTCTATCACATAGGTGGTGCGCGGTGTATCACAACCATCACATGACTGTATCACGGACCGGCCCATCCCCTTAAGTGAGAATAATTTTCCAAACTAATACGACTTTTTGATGGAAGTATTCTTATAATTGTTTTAAAGGTTAAATATTTTGTAATGTTTTAAGTATTCTTGTGATGTCTCGACTTCGGGGGGCAAGAGTTTATTTTTCGTAGACTAGGGTTCGTCATACGAAAAGACGTGACGGTGCAGCTTGTCGCCCGTCTGCCTGTTATTTTGATGTGATTTTCGCTTTTATGAAATAAAATTTATATATCAGTTGGGCAAAAAAAATACATATTTTTATATATATATTTTCGTGCAGCTTATAAAAGTCAACAAAACAGTAATTACCCAAAGACGAGTAAATAAAAATATTGATAAGAAGTGTTGTTTTTACACGCCAAAACTCATGCTCATATCTTACTTTTTAATTGTTAAAGTTGATCAATATTTCCACCTTTGATCGTGTTAGATTAGACAACGACGTAAAGATGAATTGTTGGTGACATTTGGTAACTTTTAATAAAGTTTGAAAGTAACATTGGGTAGATCTCTTAACAATTGCATTGTCCATTTAATAATAAATCGATTTAATACTTTGTCTCTAAAAATACGACATGTGATATTTTATTTAAACTTTGATACTTAAAAATTAAAATCGTGTATCTTATGTTTTCATTAAATGTTGATATTTAAAACTTCTGAACAAATAATAAAATTATATGTCATGATATCATTAAACTTAAAAAAGGAAATAGGTCATGAAATGACATTTTATATTTTTATTACATTTTGATAGTTAAAAACGTCAAAACAGATAATGAAGTGACACTTTATATTTTCATTACATTTTGATATTTAAAACGTCTAAATAAATAATGGAATTACATGTGGTACTTTCATTAAATCAAATGTTTTTATTTTAAGCCTCTAAATATATAAAAATTCATAGTCAATCTTGTTAAAATTAGTAATCCCAAATTGTTAATTCGATATTTTAAGTGTACAAAAAATAATCCAGTTTTGTATGATCGTATGAACATGTATATTCTAGCATCGATATAAAATTGACTTTTCATGAATCTTCGAGTAATCAAATAACAATCTTAATCAACCAATAAAAAAGCATTATAATCAGCAAATGAAACTCAATATCAAGATGAAACGAACAACGATAAACAAAGTAAATGAAATATAAGGTGGTAAGGATCAGCTAATATAATCACAATGTTTATATATCGTAGTCACAAATTCATACATATGGGTACGTATCCAGATACACCACAAATTATGTGATACTGTTGGAACCACAAAACCATACATCAAAACATACATATTAAAATATTGTAGGGTTCATTGCACTTACAAAAAAATATATCAAATAATACACATATTGATGTTATTCGGTGGATATAGGTTGGGGTTCGCAATCGCACCAGCATAAACGTCGAGGAAAAAAAAGAATGTCGGCTGGTACTTATGTTGTCCAGACTTATCTTTTTGGTTCGTCACAGTAAAGAACAAAATCTCATTTATATTTTACTTGGTCGTTTTTGAATAAAACTTGTTATCGAAACTTAGATAAAATTAAACATGTTGCATTGTATTTTTAAAACAACGAAAATAGTAAGCAATGCCACTCGCTCTATATATAAAAAATCCACCATGAAAATTTTAACGTCAAATTAGTAGAAATTTGAGCAATAAAACCCGTGACACCTGGTAAAAAGATTATAGTTTTGTCATTGGTAGGATATGATTTAACTTGTTTTGTGGAGAATTTTGGTTACGATTTTGGAAAATTAGACAAACCGAACCAGACAGTTTTCATGGTTAATGCCTTAATGGTTCAGTTTGTGGGTTTTAGATAGCACAATATTTAAAGCATATATTGTATTAATTTATAAAAACGATAAGGATTGATCGTGAATAAATCAAATAAAAGTCTTTATATTTCTGTAATTAAAAATTATTAATGATAGGATCCAAGTTCAAAACCATAAACTATCAAATCATTAAAACCGAGTAGTAAACTATTGTTCCGTTAAAATATAACCATAAACTATCAAACCGTTAAAACCGACCAACAAACCGATCTTATATATTTCAAACCAGCCAAACCGACCGATGCGCATCCGTTTGATGGATTGGGCAATTTATGAACATCCTTGGTATGTTGTCTATAGCTAGGGGACGTACATCAAATCAAAACATATATAGTCACAAAACATTCAAAAGAAACATTATACTCTAATATGACATGTCAAAGCAAAGGGACATATACTAATACTAATGTGTATCACGTTTAATAGTACCTATATAGTATTAAAGAATGTGATGCAATTCTTGATTCTCTACATGTATCTCATTCATACCTTCTCCAAATTTAAGTTTTTCTGATTAAACACATACTTATTCTCACGTTGGAGGAGGCAGTGGTGGAGCCATGAATTTTTTTTTCCAGTGGCTTGAAAATAAAAAAAGTTCGGGTCAGTTTGACGATTCGGGTCAGTTTGACGAGTTTGAAACGTATAAAGGGTTTCAATTTACAAAAAAAAAAAAAACATTTTTTACAAAGAGTGAATATATAGTAGTTATAAATTATGATATTTTGAATACCTTTATAAATATTTTTTAAGTTAAATTATATAATTGATCATGGTGCTATGTACAGAAATCAAAAGAATTTTGACCCAACAACAAACTATTAACAAACGAGAAAGGAAACAATTCAGAAAAACAAGCAGAAGAGAAGCCTCGAACCCAGAGCACTACATCAAATTTGTTATGAGTTCACTCATTATATTATTTATATGGGTTCAACCAATATTTTTAATATAATCTGAAGCTGAGTGGGTTCATGTGCACCCGTACCTCACCACTTAGATCCACCACTGGGAGGAGGGTCACAAAGAGAACCCACTCTATGTGATGAGGTTAGCCGCGTATTATGTTTTGTGGCTTTCGTTTCGAAGTTTCAGCTTACCGCTTTACTCTGGTTCTTTTCATGTGGAAGCTCCGAGTCAGAAATAAACGTTCGTTCATTCACTTCACTCATGTTATCTACTTTGTGTGGTGTATAAATATACGCTCCATTTTAATAAACTTTAAATATCCAATTTTGTTATACATGAGTCACAAAGCTAGGTACCCGAACACTACTCATGTGACATTTATTTTGGTTATGTTTTTGTATTATCATTGAAAGAACTGATAATCCAGTGGTCCATAACTTATCACAAACACCAATTGTGTGGTTTTCATCTTTAAATATGACATGTGACGTGTATAGCTCACTATTTCCTGCATGTAGTATTCACATTTTGGATTTTATATAAGGCTTAGGGGTGTGGGCTCGGCATCACCCATCGGTGGGTGAGGTGGATGGGTGTGCTGACGGCAAACACCGCCCCCGACCTCTTTTCGGCACAAACGGTAAAATTCCACCGTTCTCCCCGATCCCTCCTCTCTGTCTCTCTCTTCATTCCTCTCTCTCTCCTCTCTCTTCTCAATTCTGCTGAGGTGGCATCGGTGGTTGGGGGGTGGTCGGTACCACACCCCTCAGCCTAATTAATTTAGAAAACTTTTATTATTTCCCATAAAAATAACCTCACTTACAAGTTTTTTTAAATAATAAGAATAAACTACCATTTCCTCCCTGTGATTTGAAAAGTGCCATTTCAGTCTAATTTTTTTTCATGATTATTTTCGTCCCTAACGTTTTTAAAACATTCCAGCTTAATCCAAAAGTTCAACCACTGTTAAAAATAATTGTTTAAAGATGTGTAAAAACGTCATTTTACAAGTATATTTTATATTTTATTTTTTTCTATATTAGATGAGAGAAAAAAAAACTATTGAAAACAACCATTTACCCCTCATTTACCAGCGAAACATAACAATTTTTATGTTTTTTGATTTAAGTGACATGGTTTGAAAACGCCAGTGACAAAATGGCATGAATTTCTTTCTGGACTGAACTGACAATTTTTGTCAAACCACACGAACAAAATAACAGTTTACCCAGATAATAATTTTACACATTTTTTTTAGTATTTTACTATTCTTGTTACATTTTGTAAGATATTTAATTCCAGAACGTAAAAAATATGCCGAAATTAGTTTTCTTCAGAATATCCTGGCATTAAAATAAAGAAAAGGAAAAGACAATCTTGTCCCCCACTTGACTCTCGAGTGACTAGCCATCTTCTAGTAGACGTGACCGTACACGATTCTTCCCCAACAATATCCCACTCTTTATATTTCACCACCATACGATCCTGCCACGTGTCAAATCCCACCAATTAAAAACACGCGTACATCCCACGCGCTTATTATGCATCTCACTACCACATACTTACCTACCAACACTGGATCTTCTTATTATTACAAAACCACCCCTAAACTTTTAACTATTTACATTTCCTACCCTTCCATCTCTTTATGTACCTATATAAAAGATTCTGTCTCTGCATATTCAAAAAAAAACTTGAACTTGAATTTGTGGGTCTTTAGGGTTTTGGGTCTTCTGAACTGGGTCGGTCTTTTTTAGGGTTTTGGAAATGGTGGAGACGATGAGTGGTGGAGATGATCATGGTGGTGGAGAGGAGGAGTTTTTATTGACGGAGATGACTATACGTGGCGGCGGCGGCGGTGGTGGCGGCGGTGGTGGTGACGTGTCATGGCGGTTGAACTTTGATGGGTTTCAGTTTACGTCTGAGCATAAGGAGAAGCCGCCACGTGGCCTTCATGACTGCCTTGGTGTTTTAGGTATATTTGTTTGTTAGAATTAGAATTAGAATTAGAATTAGAATTTTTTTTCTTCTGTTTTATAATATGATATGAATAGATTATGATGAAAGTCTGTTTTGTATTTTAGTTTTAATTGTTTGATTTTTATTTGTTTGTTTGTTTGTAGTACAATTGACCTGATTATTTATTTAAATTTATTTAAATTAGTTGATTATTTTTCATTTGATTTACTACTACTGATTTGGAATTTGATTTGAGAATATTATTGTTGTTGGATTGGTGCATTTTTATATGTATATGTTTTTTTTTTTAATTCAGAAAGGGTTAGCGGCGCAGCTTGTTGCCCGTCGGCCCGTTATCTTAATGTAATTTTCTTTGTCCTGGAATGAAAAAAGTTGGGATTTAAAAAAAAAAAAGTGATTACTTTTGTGTTGAGTTTTGATTTGATGTGATCATATAATCAAATGATATGTTTTATAAAGTTGAAATGAGACAGTGTAATGGATAAGGGTATTTGAATCTAACTTACGATGTTGGTAGCGTTTGCAGAGTGAGCGAGTGAGTGAGTTAAAGTGTCATTTGTTTGTATTGGAACATGATTTATATTATAATTTTGCGTAATTGTGTTATTAATGATAGCAAGATTGTGTTTTAATTGACTTGCTTAAGTTTTTCAGTTCAGGAAGATAATGTGGCAGAGTATTACCAGCAGCAGGTAGAGACGTTGGAGGGGTTTACGGAGATGGATGAGTTAGCAGAGCGTGGTTTTGTGCCTCGGTTGTCGGCGGTATGAGTTGATTGTTTGACTTTTTACTTGCACTGAGATGGTGATATGCTTTTCTTTTTCTTTGTGTTTTGACGTTTTGACGTGGACTGAGGTAATTGTACGACTTTGCAGGAAGAGAAAGCAAGTTTGGCAAGAAAGGAAACACTTGCTATTAGAATATCGAATGTTGCAAACATGGTTCTTTTTGCTGCAAAAGTTTATGCGTCTGTTAGGAGTGGTTCGTTGGCCATAATTGCGTCGACTTTAGATTCGCTTCTTGATCTGTTATCAGGGTTTATCTTGTGGTTTACTGCATTCTCGATGCAGACTCCGAACCCCTATCAGTATCCAATTGGAAAAAGACGTATGCAGCCTTTGGTGAGTCTCCAGTCCTTCACTGTCACATTTACTGTTTCAACTTGCAAAATTCCTCGCCGTTCAAAAGTATTAAGTTTTAAAAGAATGATAATACCTATGCGTTGGCAAAAGTCCATATCATATTTATAATTATATTTTGTAACATGTATGATGGTTCTTGCATTTAAATACGGAAACGTTCTTCACCGCATATTCATTCTCATATATATTTTGTTTATCGCCATCATGGTTTTATGAAAATGATTTGCAGGGAATTCTCGTGTTTGCATCTGTTATGGCAACTCTTGGGCTGCAGATTATTTTGGAGTCTGTTCGCACATTGGCATCTAATGTAAGTAAATTAGTCATCGTCTAGAACTGAATAGAATATCGCTTAATGATTATGATCTGAACGACTTTGAGCTTTTAAATAAATTAAAGACCATTGTGACGGTTTCAGGAAAAGGATTTCAATTTAACCAAAGAGCAAGAACAATGGGTTGTTGGGATTATGCTTTCCGTGACATTTGTGAAACTCGCCCTGTGTATATATTGCCGATCATTTACAAATGAGATTGTAAAAGCTTATGCTCAAGATCACTTTTTTGATGTCGTCACTAATCTGATTGGGCTAATTGCTGTGCTACTTGCTAATTATATTAGTGATTGGATGGATCCCGTCGGAGCTATTATTGTAAGTTCTTTTTTTACTTTCCTTTTGCGAATAATTAAAAACGTGCCAAATAATAATTAGCTTAAAAGGGGTTATATAACGGGCTGAAAGCCATAACGTAGGCAGCCTACTGAATCGTTTTACTTAAAAATTTAAATTATTTTTGGAATAATAGTTAAAACTTATGTTATTTTCAAACCCAATCCACCTTATCCGTTTACAACCTACTAAAAAGTGACCCATTACCCAACTCGAGCATTGTGCCTCTTCCATGCTAAGAGTGCGTTCCAATAACTAACCCATGCTCGTATAATTTTAGAGGTGACAAACTGACAATTTCGATTCACTTATTTATAAAATGGGTCGATGCTGATTGTGTTTAATTCAAACGGGTCAACTATAAAAATAGCTAAAAGGGAAACGGGTTGAAAGCCACAAAGTAATAAAGCATACAACTTTACTAAAATGTTTAGATTTAGGTTATTTTTGTAGTAATATTAACACGTCATTATTTACAAATAAAGTTCAAAAAAATGTACTTGAAAATGTTTGTGGGTGAACCCACTTCACCTTGTCTGTTTCGACTGTACTAAAATTGACCCGTTTACCAACCCGCTGCCTTTATGCTATAAGTTGCCGGTTGCCCTCACATAATTAACCTGTGGTTGTAATTCTAAAGGGCACAGTATCGACCCAGATACATATAAATGGATCGATTTGGGTTATGTTTTAACATGTCAAATGAGGAAGGAAATATTTATAAATTTTTTTTTATTGTTGATGCAGCTAGCGCTTTACACTATCCGCACATGGTCACTAACAGTCTTGGAGAATGTAAACTCTTTAGTTGGAAAATCAGCAGCACCAGAATATCTACAGAAACTGACGTACCTCTGTTGGAACCACCACAAGGCTATAAGGCACATTGACACCGTACGAGCGTACACTTTCGGATCTCACTACTTTGTTGAGGTTGATATCGTTCTACCATCAGACATGCCTTTGCAAACAGCTCATGATATTGGTGAGTCATTGCAAGAGAAACTAGAGCTTTTGCCTGAAATCGAGCGTGCTTTTGTTCATCTTGATTATGAGTACTCTCACAAACCTGAGCATGCACAAACACATCATTAAACGAAACAGAAAATTTGTGATTCTTTGACCTCCATGTCGGGTCAACCGCCTGTAACTAAGTTCTCATTCACATGATGCAGAATACTGATTATTGTACTTGCTAAGTTCCTTCATTTATGTGAGATTTTAGTGGCTGTGTAGCTAGTTTTATGATATTTAATTATCTGTGCAATGCATGTGAATGTGTTGGATATTAATTAGATCATTGAAGCATGAGTACAATAACATAAGCATGGAGTGTATGGAAGAAAGTTTTATGTGCAGGGTGGTATACAAGCGTATAGACAGTGTTGTAGAACTCGCTAGGCGCTAGTTGATCGGTGGGGTAGCGACTAGCGATAAATCGGGATTAATCGGATTGGATTTTTATATATATTTTTTTCAAAGTTATACATATATAATGCTAATTTTATACCTTATATGTATAAATTTAGAAGTTTAAGGGCTAAATATAAACTACTGAATATGGAATTGTTCCTAGTAAGACCTAAAGAGAAGCACAAATTACAACAGATCTAGAATATAAAAAACGGACCATTTATCCCGACTTAAAGGAGGAAGGTTCGACCTATTCACAATCCACAAAAACGAGTCTTCCTTTATAACCTTGATTGTCCTTTCAATGAGAATGAAGTGCCCCTCAAACATCATACTATTTCTGGCTTTTCATATGTTTCAAAAGGTGGCGATCGTAACTGTGTAAACCAAATTCTTCCGATTCTTACAACCGGGGCTGTCGAGTAAGATTTGAACCATGCTCTTCACATCAGTGCATTGAGTTGTACACTGTGCTAGATTATAGACCCATATTTTAGGGAAAATGGATTTTAATACTCCCAACTATCGCTTGTTGGCGGATATCACTCCCAACTTTTACTTTGGCCGATAGCACTCCCAACTTTCAACTTAGTTTGTTCCATCACCCCCAAACTAACGAAGGTCTAACCTGGTTAGTCTTTGTGGCCAAAATGTAAAACCAAAACTTTGGGACATTTTGAAACTTTTTATTATTATTATTATTATTATTATTATTATTATTATTATTATTATTATTATTATTATTTTAAGTTTATAACCCCCCCCCCCCATCCACACACACACACACCCTTTTCTCTCTCTAAACAACCACCACCCTTCACCATCCACCACCACCATCACCTACTAACAGATCTAAACCACACCCATCACCTAACTTCATCTCCACAACCTTCACCAGCCACCACCCCCATTATCACTAAACGTAAGCCGTCCAACAACCACATCCTTCTCCGCCGCAACAACATTCAACGACGACCTACTACACCCCAAAATACACGACACGTCATCCAAACCCGCATCCCACCGCGTCTGATCATGAAACAACTTCACATCGATTGGTGGTGGTAGTTAGGCTTAATAGGTGGTCAATTGGTGGTCGATTGGGGGGTTATTGAGGTCGATGGTGGTGGTTGCAGGTCGGTTTCCCTATCGTCTTTCTCTCTCTACCACACTCTCTCTAATTCAGCGTCGATGGTGGTGGTTGCAGGTCATAGAAAAGGGGGGGGGGGGGGGTTATTGAGGTAGATGTAGATGGTGGTGGTTGCAGGTCGATTGGAGGGGGGTTATTGAGGTGGTGGTTGCAGGTCATGGAAGGTGTGGTTGTGGAAGATGATGATGATGAAGATCAAATATGGTTTAGAGAGAGAGAAAGGGGGTCTGTTATAGAAGATGGGGGTATTTATAAGGTGAAAGTTTATTGTCAAAAATGCCCCTTAAGTTTTGTTTTTTATATTTTGACCACATAGAAGTTTTGGTTTTTACACCTAAGCAATGCCACGTCAGCTTCTGTTAGCCACGTAGGATAAAAACTAACGTTGTTAAGTCTGGGAGTGATGAAAAAAAAAATGAAAGTTTGGAGTGCTAATGGCTAAAGTGAAAGTTAAAAGTATTATCCGTCAATAGGCTATAGTTAGGAGTATTAAAATCCATTTTCCCCCGTATTTTATATGGTATTACATAATAGATGTATTGGGCTATTGGCCCAAATCCTTTCTTTAATATAGTTGGCCTCCTAGTAAGAAGATGAGCATGCTGGTATGTACTACGTAGGACTTTAGGAGTTTCCATGGGGCCTGATGAGCTAGGCGAACGATTCAAATTCCTTAACTCCTTTCTCAATGCCAACAAGTATGTAGAGCTGTGCTTTTCAAGCAACATTCGATTTGTTGTTATTAATCGTTCATTTAGTTTTGTGTTTTCAATTCGGAAAGGAATGGAAGATTTCTAGCATCATTGATCCATTGTTCGGTGTTTTTAATCGTTATGCCTTCAATGCACATGTCAACGTTCATTCATAAATCATAACATGGTGGTCTAGTAGTATGGTGCTTACAGCCTTACATCCCTATAAAAATAGTGTACTTTCAAATCTTGCAAGTGTAAGATTTAGCGGTATTTATGTGTTAAAATTGTTGATAAAAAAACTTTTGAGTTAGTTGTTGGACATTTTTTTTAGTTCATTCGATTAATTTTATGATTTTTTATTCATCTTCATATAAATAGGGTTTACTATTAAGTAGTTTTTTCATCCCAATCACATGTTAATAAATAAGAAAAATATATATGAACGAAACTTTTTTTTTTTCTGTTGTATAAATTTTCACAATTTACTTTATGCATTTTAATTGTAGTGTCTGTTCAGTACCGAAGGCAGGATTTTTTCATATGATGTCATTTTATTATATCTAGGTTTATAATAACCCGGAGTCATCAAATCTAGGGGTGCATCATTCAAGGGGCGGCTGACCCATCAAATTTCCCCTCAGAAGTTTCGAGTATATAGTCTTTGTATGGAATTTTTTGGTATACATGGTTTCGACCCCCTGTTTTTTTTAAATAGTTATATAAACCAAAACTTTAACCCAAAACAAAGTAAATGTAAAGCCCAAATCCTAAAGTCTTAAACCCAACAACTACATGAGCAGGATATTAGATTCAATGAGCAAGCGATTAAGTTATTATCTCTTAGCTACTCGAGCTAGGCTTGGTAAAAAGCTCAAAACGAGTCGAGCCAAGCCTTATCAAGCCCGAGCTTGAGCTTAAAACAAAGCTCGTTTACTAATCGAGCTTGAGCTTAGCCTAGCATGTGAAGCTCGTCATCCTCGTCGAGCCTTATCGAGCCTTAGTGTAGTATTAGGTTTATTAATATTTAATAATATTTACCCTTCATTTAAGCTTGTTTACTAAACGAGCCCGAGCCGAACTTCATTTATCGAGCTCCGAGTTTATTATTTATATTATTTCTATTTAAAATATTAACTAATAGATAGTAAACGAGCCGAGCTCGAGCTCTCATAAGTTTTTCGAGCTCGAGGCTGGTCGAGCTTGGGCTTAGCTCGGCTTGTTTGCAACCCTATCCATAATTGAAGAATTCAAAAAGGTTAAAGGTTGACGGGCTGAACTGTAATACTTCATCTAGGTACCAACCATTTGTCTCATTTTTTAATGTTTTAGTGTCCTTGTTCAATTGTTTGTTATACAATGCTTAGAACTTTGATATTTATTTATTGTATTTAATGTTTGACTCAACCCGAATCGAATCACCAACCCAAACATATCACCCGAACCATAGCTACAGAAAAGAAGATTTAGGTCCCGTCTCGTGACCGCTGACTTCCGAGCCCCCGATCCAAATTCTCAAGCTTCACCACTGATCAGATCAAGCTACATAATAAAAAGCAATATCATAATAAAAATAGGGAAACTAGAATTAAATAATCCTAACTTGGTCGGGTTGGAAGACAATAATCCCAACTTGAAAACTGGAATCTAACATACCGAACTTGTATTGATTTTTATTTCACTAGACCAAAACTAAGTGGGTTTAACCCAGTTAGTTTTCTAGCTACGTGACATGTCATAAAGTGCAAATGGATCAATATAATGCATAAAATGCATAATATGGCATGTCACATAGACCGAAAACTAACTGGGTTAAACCAAGTTAGTTTTAGTTAAGTGAAATAAAAACCAAGACAAGTTAGGTCTGTTAGATTCCAGTTTTCAGGTTGAGACTATTGTTTTCCAACCCGACCAAATTGGAATTATTTAATTCCAATTCCCCGTAAAATACAATATCTTTCGAAAAAAAACACAAAATAAGAATATAAAGTCATTCGAAATATATATAAAAAAGCATTTTAATTGCTCATCATGCGTATGGTTTTAAAACGATTTATGACGTCTTCAATTGCAAATGGTGTCGCTCGTAAAAAAACAATGGTGTCACTCATAAAAAAACAGTGGTATCACTTGTGTTTTTCTATAACATGATACATATAATTCGCAAATTTGAATGGTGTTAGGCGACACTGTTGTCGAGTATATGGCTTCGCCAATGTGTTTACCTTTAGTGGCGAAACTTGAACGTATAGACGGTGAGGCTGAAAGTCACGATACCCAAATTTTTTTTTTTTTTTAAAATTGGTGGGGCCAAACTTAATATATATACAAAACTTTAAGAGAAAAGCAAAAAATTTACAGTACTGAGCCAAAAATCTGTAGAGTATAAGCTTCGCCTCTGTTAATTTTTTTTTTTGGAGAGTAGTGTTTTAGCGAGTTTTGGGTACAGAGGGCCATAGGTTCGAATCCTGTCACCTTGACGTGAGGCATTCCGTCAGCAAATACTCAAATATGAACATCCATCGACCGTTACCACTTCCTCTTACTCGTGACTCGTATATGTACTTTCTATAGCAAGCACACGAGACCTATACTCAGCAACTTTGCTTAGAAACCTTTTTCCAGTTTCTTTATGCCCAGGCTCCCTTAGTTTTCTGATCAAATGATCAGTTATCATTCCTACAATCCGGCGAAATTCCTGTGTTGCAAAGCGATCACTGCCCAGGATTGAATCCCATAGCACCACACGAGTTTCTCTTTTCAAACCCAAGCGGTTATTTTTTCGGTAGAGCATGAGATTTGCCTCTGTTAATTATCGTTTATTGTTTTAATAAAGTATTTGATCATATTTAATAAAATAAAAATAGGAGACCATAAATGGAATTATGAACTTGACGAAGAATGGAGTCCGGATACATAATCAGATCTTAGCACGACATGACATCCAGCCGACAAGGTCTTTTTTAATGTCATTAAATACAATCAAAAGATATAGCGTCACATGCGTATCCAAATACATTTTGTTTTAGAAAATACACAACCATTAAAAATAATTTCATCAAAATTACAAAAATCATTCAATAAATAAAACTAAGGCTACTCAGTGAGCAGACGTGAGCCATCCCCGTCCTCCATTTTCAGCCCCGTCCCCCAACTGCACACCGCCCCTGGTCCCCCGTCCCTCGCGTCCTCCTTGAGACATCAAGGACGGACCAATCAGGTAATTTCTTTCTTTCTTTTTTTTTTTTGAAAATCCAACGGCTCCTTCATTTCAACGGTAATTTCTTTTTTTTAGGATGCTATGTAATTTTTTTTTTTATTTTAGGATGCTTTGTAATTTTTATTTCAGGATGCTTTGTAATTTTTTCTATATAATTTAGTATTTATTTGAACATTATTTTATTCATTTATTATTTTTATAAAAGTAATTACAATTATTATTAGAAAACAAAAAAAAAAAATATTAAATGCTTGAGACATGGGTTTTGCATGTCTGCACACCCCACCCATGTCTCAAGAATGTTGAGACCATAGTTGTCAAAGCGCCTAGGCGCACTCAAGGCGCATAGGCTGAGCCCGGAGCCTAGGCGTAAGGCGCATAAAAAATGACGGCTTTTTATAATTAAACGCATAGTATAAAATACATTTTTAGGTATTTTAGAGATGTTTTAGGCTTGTTTAGGGCTACTTTACGATGTTTTAGGGTTGTTTAGGACTTGTTCATGACTCATTTTGGATGTTTTAGAGGTTTATGCAACTTTTAGCCTGAATTTGGCCGGAAATCAGCCCTGATAGTGCGCCTCAGTGCCTAGGTGCGCGCCTCACAGGGCGCAACGCACTTGGTGCGCCTCGAGCCTAGGCGCGTTTTTGACAACTATGGTTGAGACACCACTTTGGTGATGTGACAGCCTACGTAGCACTGAGACATTACATTTTTGGTGTCTGCTCACCTAGTAGTCTAATAACTAAAAAGGGTTTTTTATCCATAAATAAATAAGTAAATTATTATATCTTTTACCATTAAAATTATAGTTTTAGTACAAACTTAACATTTCAGTTGATGGTAAATAGTATTTCAAGCCTTATAAATCTCTCTATATGTATTTTAACATTCACCTTAGTTTTAAAATGTTGAATTTTGGGATGGACACCGTTTTACACATCAATATAATTAAACAACAATCCAATCTGCCTATAATTATACATCCTAGACATAAACCTTTAATCTCTTGAAAATGTACACCATTTTACACACCTGAAATACCGACAATTCTTTGGTTTTTGACACCTTACATACATACGTAATTCTAATTCTAAAATAGTGTTAATTTCACCGAGTTTTAAATAAATATTTCAATAAATATTATTTAAATCCCTTAATAGAAGAAAATTAATGGGGTGTTTGGGATTGAGTTTTGAAATGGATTTTTAGATTAACGCGTTTTAAAAACGCAAATAATCAGTTTTTAGTGTTTGAGGTTGAGTTTTAAAATGAATTTTTATGCTACCAAAACGCAATAATCTAAAAACAGCTCTACCCCATTACAGCAAAACACATAATCAGTTTTTAAAAAGCAATCCTCTCTAAGTTGAGAAAAGTATAACTAACATGACCCACAAATCGTTAACGTAACAAACTTTACAAACTAAAATAGACTTAACATATTGAAAACCAGAGGTAAGCAAGCTGCTTAATCTTACGTGCACCAGGGGTGCGCATGGAGATAACCTACGCATCCTCTAGTCTCCCAGACCTAGTCTCATCAGCATCCATGTCCAGAACTCCGTTGACTTCCCGTCCGGTCAAAATCATACCGTTGCAGCACCCTTACGACTCCGCTGATGCACCGCTGACGTCATCCTCCTCTACGACGTCGTTTACGCGATGGACAACGAAGGTGAAGCAGATGAAGACCGTCGATTGGATTGATTTTTTCCTTCCTTGTTCTAGATGGATTCGTAGCTATAATTGGCGTGAGAATTTACAGCCTGATGTTATTGCTGGTGTTACTGTTGGTGTCATGCTTGTTCCTCAGGTATAATCGTATATTCGTATAATTGAATTTCGTCACGTGTGGAATTGATTATTATTATTATTATTATTATTATTATTATTATTATTGTTATTATTATATTGTGTTGCTGATACGGATGCATTTTATTGGCTGGATAGATAGTTTGATGACTACGTTTTTATTATTATTGCGATTAATAAGTAGTATAAGTTGGAGAGGAAATTTGTTACATTCAGATTTCAGATCTATTAAATCTAGGTTTATATTATTATTAATTTGTTATACATTTCTAGATAGGAAGATGATAATTGATAAATTGATAATATTGTTTCTGAACATAGGACTGACTATAGGAGGTTTCACTTCTGTATAAACTTTGATTAATATAGAAATGGCGGTGAGCGGAAGCATAAAAGATAACTGAGAGGTTTATGAAAATATTTAAGTGTATTACTGAATGAAAAAATGATTACATGAGGTCTGTTACTCTGTTATATAGAGGATTCTAAATTTGGTAGGTATTGATGAATATTTTAACTATTTAAGGTAATAAGTGATTTACACAATTTACACTAACAAAAGGAATGATATAGAAATGGCTAAAATTTAGGGGAAGTTTTCGGTGTTGGAAATCGGAGATCTAAATGATGTAATTTAAGGGGGTGTTTGGGATTGATTATTCAAAACAGATTATGCGTTTTGGAAAAGCAGGGGTGGAGCTGCTTATAAATTATTGCGTTTTGGTAGCCTAAAAAACTGATTATCTGCGTTTTCAAAACGCAATCCAAACACTAAAAACTGATTATCTGCGTTTTCAAAACGCAATAATCTAAAAATCAGATTCAAACGCAATTCCAAACACCCTCTAAGTCTGGTAGTTGGGCCAAACCGCCTATGACTGTTTGCCGCATGATTTGGATTGTCGAGACCTTTCTGTCCACTTCTTATGGTCCTCGCTACTCCACTCGTAGCCCAAGTTAAGCTTTTTTTATATTTGGCGCTTCTCTGTCATGTTTCCCTCTGTCCAAGTAATAGCTTGCTACCTCTTGGATTAGCTCCATATAAAAAAAGTCTAAATAGTTGCATTATTTGCCTAATGTTGGCTGGTTAGAGGAAATGTTTGGTTTAATGATACAGCTATATTGCCAACATTTGTGTTTGATCCCTTGTTTTTTCTTTCTTTCTGTGAGCAGTCTATGTCATATGCAAAGCTAGCTGGACTTCAACCAATATATGGACTTTGTAAGCTGAACATATGGTCCTTACATTTTAGAAGCTAGTCTTATGTTGTGATCACAAGATCATTTTAACTGTTGTTATGTTATCCTTCATTTCAGATACTGGATTAGTGCCTGTATTTGTGTATTCCATATTTGGGTCATCTCGTCAGTTGGCGGTCGGCCCAGTAGCATTGGTTTCTTTACTGGTCTCTAATGTCCTAGGGAATTTTGATTCATCTTCTGAGTTATATACAGAACTCGCGATATTGTTGTCACTCATGGTTGGGATTCTAGAATGCACAATGGGGCTGTTGAGGTACTTTTCGTCATCTACCTATTTTATCTTATAACTAATCTCCTGCTCTAGTATAGGATTCGCTGATTAATCTCTTCTCCAATAGTTAGCTTATCTTAATTTACTCAACCACTGTCATGCTAGGTACAAGAGGATTAAACATCCTTAAAAAGATAAATTTAGGGTCTCTAATTAGCATCAACTAACGGACAATTTTTATAGTAACGGATTTTCGCTAAATGTAGGCTTGGATGGATCATTCGCTTTATCAGCCACTCTGTCATTTCTGGCTTTACAACTGCTTCAGCTTTTGTAATTGCCTTATCACAAGCAAAATATTTTCTGGGATATGACGTGGACAGAAGTAGCCAAATAATTCCATTGGTCAATAGTATAATTTCAGGAGCAGATCAGGTATCCTATTCTTCACATGGATTTATATTCTATTGATGTTTTTTCGTAGCTCATTGAAGTTTATTTGGCATTTTTGTATTCATTGTAAACATTAAGAGTTCCTCCATACCTGTGGAATGGTTTCACTTTCACTGCTGAAATTCCAAGATAGCTATAACCTTTTCTTTTAAGTTATTCAACAGAATTTGCGACATTACCCCTTGCAAACTTGCATATTGTGTTAGATCCCATCATTATGTCTACACATCATTTTCTTTAATTTCTATTCGTTAAAGTGTAGTCTTAGCTGCAATAATTATTTTTCTCATAATTTGTTTACCTCTTTTGGTGACGGGGCGACTCGATTTTCCTAACTAATCTCTACTAGTGCATACACTCAAATATGATATTTCCATGAGAGGTCCACCATTATCTCTTATGTTTTCACAATTACCTTTTCTAATCATTGACAAAATTTACTTTCTTGTAGTTCTCATGGCCTCCTTTCATGATGGGGTCCTTGATCCTAGCAATTATTTTGGTCATGAAGCATTTGGTACATACTTTCTTCCAAATCAATATTATTTATCCAGTTTGTATGATGTTTTATTTATTTATTTATTTTATTAATTTTGATGGCTCCAATTACAGGGGAAAACAAGAAAGAATTTGCGGTTCTTGCGAGCGGGGGGTCCCCTCACTGCTGTTGTTCTGGGTACAGCCTTTGTGAAAATATTTCATCCTTCTTCCATTACTTTGGTGAGAATAATGAGAGAAGTTTTTTCTGAAATACTGGAATTGAACTTCTAAAATAAATTGATGACCGTTTTCATAGATATGATGTATCCATTAATCTGTTGATACTAGACCAAGAACCTGACAATGGGATACTTTAGTTTCGGTTATGTTTAGTTTTTGCTTGTCGGGTTTCAGATTGGTATATGTTTCTGTTATTTCCCTACATATGTATTTGTTACCTGATCAAGATCATATCATATCAGTATATCACATGCCTCTGGTTTACTTATTCGGTCAGAAGGAAAACAACATTTGTGAAATTGATGCAAGTGTTTCTTTAAATTTTTTGACAAATAGAAGCTAACATAAAATTTAAATACATGTTCATGGATGTTTTATTCTTCTGAGAAACTATTGTTTTCTGTACCCTCTGTACTCTTATTTTTAAATTTCAAGTTAATTTTATTTCTTAGATCTCCATTGTTTGCCCTGTAATGTGAAATGCTCATGATAAAAACATCGTTTTAAAATTATTTCAGGTGGGAGATATACCTCAAGGGCTTCCACCATTTTCCATCCCTAAAGACTTTAGTTATGTCAAGTCCTTAATCCCGACTGCATTCCTCATTACTGGTGTGGCCATACTGGTAAAGAAGATTACTCTGTAATTAGATATAATCATCATTTACTCTTATTATTTTAACCATGTAATCACTAAACACCCATACTGCAGGAATCTGTGGGGATTGCTAAAGCCCTGGCAGCAAAGAATGGATATGAACTCGACTCAAATCAAGAGGTGTTATTTATAACGAAATAAACACCAACAAGTTTATATTTTTATCATTTCTTAATCATGTATAACCATAGTGACAGAAAAAAAATGATAGCTAATATATTGTTGCTTTCTAACAGTTATTTGGCCTTGGTGTGGCTAATATATGTGGGTCCATGTTTTCATCATACCCGTCAACAGGTGAGATCAGTGCAATTTGATAACTGTTAGAATATGCGTTAACACTTTTTTATTAGTTCTCCTACTGAATCTGCTATATTGTTGTATAGGTTCCTTCTCAAGGTCAGCAGTTAATCATGAAAGTGGGGCGAAGACTGGTTTATCTGGTATCATCATGGGCATTATTATGGCCTGTGCTCTACAATTTTTGACACCATTATTTGAATTTATTCCTCAGGTATGCTCCTTAGTTACGACATCATTGTTAAATTATATTAATGCTCCTTTTCATAAGAAGTTCTTATGCTAGTTAAGCCTCATACACCAGATTTGATCCAAAATAAACCTAATGACTTGTTTACAATTTAAGAATCTCTTGTGTTTTTTTGTTCACTTTTGCAGTGCGCTCTTGCTGCTATTGTCATTTCTGCTGTCATTGGTTTGGTCAGTATTATTATAACAACTTGAACTATATACTCCTAAAATTCCCATTTATTGTCATAATCGGATTTCCCTTTTGCCTTTTGGCCTTTTTTTCATTTGAATAAAATTTAGTCTAATTTTCTCAGATGATCCTAATTTTTGATTATGTGTTATTTAAAGGTTGATTATGATGAGGCTATATTTTTATGGAGGGTGGACAAGAAAGATTTTTTTCTTTGGGCAGTTACTTTTGCAACAACTTTGTTCCTTGGTATTGAAATCGGTGTCCTTGTTGGGGTGAGCTACTGTTTCTGTATTGCATAGTTCTTTTAAGTGTTTGTGTGTCGGTCCAACCCATTTGGCAAGTAATTAGGTTTTAAAATCACTAATCTAACCGACTGTTCGTTGTTTTGATATGCAGGTTGGTTTTTCACTGGCTTTCGTGATCCATGAATCGGCCAATCCGCATATTGGTAAGCTTATTGTTTATATAATTATTTGTAATATAACCCATGAAGATGTTTGTCTGATTGATTAATAATTATAAATTTGTATGATTGCAGCTGTGTTGGGTCGACTTCCTGGGACCACAGTTTACAGGAACATCCAACAATACCCGGAAGCATACACATACAATGGCATTGTGATTGTTCGAGTTGATTCGCCTATCTATTTTGCCAATACAAGCTACATTAAAGACAGGTGAAAACTATAATTGTAGCTTAAATTTGATGGTGTTTTTTTATATTTATATATTTTTTTGCCAAAAATTTTTAAAATATATTTTTATAAAATACCAGGCTTCGGGAGTATGAAATTGTAGTTGATCAGTCTAGCAAACGCGGACCAGAAGTTGAAAGAATATATTTTGTAATCTTGGAGATGGCCCGTAAGTTGCTTTTCCATTTGAATACTAACAAAAGGATTTATTATTGACATACTTATATATACCTTTATATTAATATTAATGTCTTTCTCAGCTGTTACTTATGTCGACTCCAGTGCAGTTCAGGCGCTAAAAGAGTTGTATCAGGAATACACCACAAGAGACATCCAGGTACACACTTTTTTTATCTAGTTTGGGAAATTTGTAAAATTACAATCAAAGTTGCTAAAATCGGGAAAAATATTTAATCTAAGAGACATTTTCGTCCATTACTTGTGGGCCCTGTAACTTAAAACGGAGCGAAAGCTAAGCTTGTTTTAATTTAGGCCCTTTTAAATCCCACTTGCTTCTAGCTAGTTGGTCCAAATATGACCCGTATAAAGAAGTTAAGAATTTTTATTGGTTAGATAGAATAGTTTAATTTATATCTTACAAATATAAGTTTCTCAGACTGTAAGTTTGTGATTTTATGATATGCAGATAGCTATTTCGAACCCAAACAAGGAAGTACTACTTACACTTGCAAAATCTGGATTCATTGATCAAATCGGTAAAGAATGGTGTTTCGTGAGAATCCATGATGCTGTTCAAGTTTGCCTCCAACACGTTCCTAATCCAAATGACCCACCAAAAGTACCAGATTCATCTTCTTCCAGGTTTCTAGAACGATTAGGAACACAAAGAAACGAGGATATATCAGCATCTAAACTGGAGTCGGGTCAAAGGGATTCCATAAGATCTAAAGATTCTGACCCACATCTGGAACCATTGCTGTCAAGAAAATCTCATTAAAGATTCATTTCATTTGCATTGAAGTTTTACCATATTCTTGTGATCCCAGAAAATTCTTTATTGGATTCTTAGTTGCTGTAAGTTATTGTCATGGGCGCGGACGCGTGTTCCATGCTGTGAATGTTCACAGTTATAGGGTGATTATTTGTGTATATTCTATGATTATGGCAATTTGTTTTTGTAATTAATCAATGAATTTGATGAAATATTCTGTATGTTCCATGAAAATCTAGATATCATTCTGGGTGTTGATTGTAGGGGGTGTTCATAAACCGTTGAAACCATAGAAAGTTAGCCGGTTTGAAACAAACTGGTCCTATAACATTTACTATTATCGTTCATTTTAGGAATATAAAGTTACGTTGATTATATTCGCGAATAATTCTGTTGAACTTCTAAAAATCTAATACATAATTATGCTTTTGAAATAATACGTCAAACTGTAAGCTATGAAAACCCGCCGGTTTGGTTTGTCTTTTCCAAAACGCAATTAGCTGTTCGGCTCAAAATTGTTGAAACCAGACCGCAAGCACCCCTAGTTGATCGTAGTTAAAAAATTATACCACCCGGGTAGATTCATCAACTCCTGTATGCTCATTTAACAATGCACATACATAATGCCTTACACAGAGACAAATCACACTCGTAACAAGTTACATTTACATAGTTAACTAACACAACCATATGTCTGTCATCCATCAATTCCATACATGATGGAGAACACTTGTTTCGAGATACTGTGTTCGGTAAGTCAGGCCACCCATGACCCAACTCTCATTCCTCATCAAAAAATAATAAACTAAAACGTTTATACAGAGAAAATATGCTATGAGAATATATAACATATATGGAAAATAAAAGATCAACAACAGTTTAGAGGGTGGTTTAAAACGTAGTTGGTATTATTATTTTTGATCCCACATCGGAGAAGGAGAAAAAATGAAGAGAGAGTAGAGGAGTATAAATAAAGGGATATGTGGAACGTAGAAAATTGCCTTAAACTAATGAGTAAGGAAAACAAAGCGAGCGGTGAGAGCCGGTCGCCGCGCCACTCATAAACTTTTGAGCGCATGAATTTATGGAGGGGTTATAGGCTGGCCAAGTGTTGACGCTGCTTACTTTGCAGAACTCACTTGTGCGGGCCTCCCGACCCAACCCCAATTCTTTCAGTCTTAAAATTTATTATTTTTATCGTCTTCATTAAGATTGTTATAATTATCTTTTATAAAAAATCGATTCTATCTAAAACAACGTGCTGGTTTATCTTTGTTTCAAATGTACGCTTGCATACTTTTGTTCATTAGGCCTCCCGGTTCAAGGCATGTATGTTGTTTGAATAGGAATAACACTTGAGAAGTTTTGTAAAGGAAGAAGTGTTAGGGTGTAGGTGGATATACAAAATTAAGTATAAGTCTAAAGGACAAGAGAAGTTGAGAGAGAAGTTGAGAGATTTAAGGCTGAGCTAGTGGTTAAGGGGTATAAGTCAAAAGGAAGGAATAGATAGGACAAGAGAAGTTGAGAGATTTAAGGCTAAGCTAGTGGTTAAGGGGTATAGTCAAAAGGAAGGAATAGACTTTGATGAAACATTTTCCCCTGTTGTTAGATTTGTCACTGTTAAATGCATTATGTCTTTAGCTGTCCAAAATGATTGGAAGATGTTCCAATTAGATGTTAATAATGCCTTTTTATATGGTGAATTAAATGAAGAAGTGTTTATGGCACTTCCAGAAGGGTATTTTTCTGAAAAGGAAAATCGAGTTTGTAAACTAAAAAAGTCATTGTATGGTTTAAAGCAAGCACCTAGGATGTGGAATGAAAAACTTGTAGGTGTGTTAAATGGGTTAGGCTTTAAGCAAAGCAAATGTGACTATTCTTTGTTTATTAAAACTTTTGAGTCTGTTATTGTTGTTCTACTAGTATATGTGGATGACATTGTGATAATAGGAAATTCTTTTGATGAAATTATTTAAGTTAAAGAATGTTAAAACAAAGGTTTTTAATAAAGGATTTGGAGAGTTGAAATATTTTCTGGGAATAGGAGTAGTACCTTGTGAACAAGGTTTGTGTATGTCCCAAAGGAAATATTGTTTAGATCTATTAACTGAGTATGACATGCTTGGATGCAAATCAGTGAATAGTCCTATGGAGCCAAATCATGTTGTTACTTCAATTTGTAATGAACATAGTGAAATGTTGGACAATATAACAGGTTATCAACAATTGGTTGGTAAGTTGATATATTTGTCACATACTAGGAAGGACATTTCTTATTCTGTTCATTATTTGAGTCAATATATGCATAAGCCTTTGAGTGGTCATTTAAAAATTGCCATGAGATTTTTAAGGTACCTTAAAAAGGATCCTGGAAAAGGATTATTATTTTCAAAAGGGTCTAAGTTTGAATTGAAAGCCTATTCTGATTCGGATTGGGCTAAGTGTATTCAAACCAGGAAGTCCATCTGTAACAGGTTTCTGTGTCTTCTTAGGAAGTTGTTTGATTTCTTGGAAAAGTAAAACGCAACCTACTGTCTCTAGGTCGTCTGCTGAGGCAGAGTATAGGGCATTGTATGCTACTGCATGTGAAGTCATGTGGGTCATTAGTTTGTTGTCTGAATTTGATGTAAAATTGGATTTGCCAATACCTTTGTATTGTGACAATAAGTCAGCATTATCAATTGCTGTGAATCCAGTTTTCTTTGACAAAACTAAGCATTTTGGCATAGACTTGTTCTTCTTAAGAGATCTGATTTCAAAAGGAGTTGTTAAAATTCATGATATTAGGTCTAATTGTCAGGTTGCTGATATTATGACTAAAGGACTTGGTCCAGGGCATCATTTTGAGTTGTGTAAGCAACTTAACATCATCATCATCATCATCATCATCATCATCATCATCATCATACTCAGTTAATCCCACCTATAGCAAAGCTAAGGTAGGGTCTGAGGAGACCCATTTGCTGTTTAGTTGTTTTGACCAATTTAAAGTTATTAGATTGAGGGGGGTGTTAAAAGAATAAAAGGTTTCACTTAATCAATCTAATAAGCTTTGTAGTATTGGTTGTTATTCTTTTACTTTGATATGTTGCGTAATGTGTTTGCAGGTTACAAAGTGAAAGATAGAGTGGCTGGGTTGCTGACGTAGATGAGAGGTGCTGAGTAGATTGCTGATGTAGCAGACTTGTTGTTGATGTAGCTGTGATGGTGTTCGAGTAGTTGCTGTGCTGATGAGTCATATATTTATGTGGATGTGGGCTTAACATATAAAGTCTTGGTTAAGCCAAATACCCAATATCCAATACCTTATGGGCCTGTATTGCTTGGATAATAAGAAGAGTTGGTGGCCCATCAGATTGGTGTGTTTCTTCTCAACTGTGGTGATTATGTTTGTTACAAATGAGTGGTTGTGATTAATATCACACGGATCCAGAGATATCTTTCTCTCTCTAGTATAAAGTCTACAGTCCTCTTTCAGACTCATTCATTCTCACTTTCTCATAATATTTTCTCTCAGTTTTTCTCTCGTGTTCATTAAGGCGATTAGGGTTTCAGTTTACATCTTGTACTCTGTTGAGGTGTTCTAATCTTTGTATAGTGTTGTAGATCTTTTGATCTGAGAGTTTGTTAGTGTTGAGAGATTATTGTTTGTTCTTGTAATCATTTAGATCTTAAAGTTTGTTATCGTCTTTGTTGATTAAATAAAGTTCTTTATGTTCATGATACCATGGATTTTTGACAAATTCAATGTTTGGTTGTGAGAATTTTGACCCGACCCGACTCGAAAATTTTAACGTTTGGTCGTGAGAATTGTAACCACCAAAAAAGTGAACCCATAAGAATAAAAATTCTGAATCCGCCATTAGATAAGATTAAGCATCCGATTGATACAATTAATATACTGAATTAACTTGAATCAAACTTTTCTTAACAGAAGAAAGAAGACAAATTAAAAGATAATATCACATTTAAGTCACCGATTCTTCTCCAACAATATCTCCTATTATTATTGTGATTATTTTGTATTTAATTGTATTTATTAATTTCTTGTATACTTGTTTGTAATCTCATATATAATACAACTCTAATCTATCTATCATTAAGAGAGAATTCATACACTTACATGATATTAGCCATATACCGATCCCTTTGACTTGTGGCGTAGGGATTTACTCAAATACCGGGCCTTGATTTCCAACACACTTTTAGTCTCATGGTCAAAGCATCCACGATTCGCGTTGTTCTCTCCTTAGCCGTTATAAATGAGTGGTCTCTTCACCAACTGGATATGAACAATGCCTTTCTCAACGGCCTTAAATCTGAAACCGTTTTCATGGAACAACTACCTGGTTTCGTGGACCAACGATTTCCTAACCATGTTTGCAAACTAAACAAGGCTCTTTATAGCCTCAAACAAGCTCCTTGAGCTTGGTTTCAGCGTCTTAGCGCTTTTCTCAACTCCTACGGCTTTCACTACAGCCGCGTAGATCCATCCTTATTCGTTTTTCATTAGGCCAACCCCATAATGTACCTCCTTGTTTATGTGGATGGTCTCATCCTTACGGGTAATAATTCCACTTTACTTCGTGAGTTCACGGATCGTATTTGTTGAAATGTGGCTTGATTGATTAATATGTTCAAGTATTGTGCATTATTGGATGCTGATTTTGAGTTATTAAGGGTCAAGGACAGATCTGATTTGGATAATGTTTTGAGGGTTTTTATAAGCCTAAAATTGTGAATATTGAGTTTGGATAGGATCTACACGCTTGGGAGACCTTGGATGTACGATCAAAACGTGTTTTTCGGCTTAAAACGCCAAAATACGAGCTTTTGAAATGGATATTTCAAAACTTATTTTAAACAGGTTTTCATGACTTATTTTAATGTAAAATATGGAGTGATTAAGTATTCATGAAAGACCTAACGTAAAAACCTAAATGTATTTGCAAAAGATGCGCAAAAACGCATGTTTTCAACAAGTTTTACGTGTTTAAAACACTTATTTTCAGGTCTGATGTAAAGCAACTTGTTTAGTGTTAAAATGTGTATAAAAGTCATCATTTAGGTTGTATAATATATTTTCCATGGTAACGGACGCTTACAGTGCAAAACTATGTACTAAAACTAGCCAAAATATGGATTTTGAGGCGTAAAACGGTTAGATTGTGTAACTGTTTTAGAAAAACAAAATTGGTCCTGATTGTGGATTATATGCAGATTCTAGGATGTATATTAAGTTCATATAATGTCCATAGATTGGTATGTGACATTCGGAAACTTGTATGTGTTGGAAATTGCTAGAACATGTCTTAGAGTGCGTTAAGACGATGTGTTGGCATGTATGGATAAATTGGAATTGATTATGTGATATATGACTCGTAGGTTAATTACTTGAAATGGTTTCCATGAAGTCTAGGCATTCTATATGTAACATGTGATTTACTAAGAATGGCCGCGTTTTTGGTAGAAAACGACTTTATGTGGAAAACAAGTCTTATATGTAGTGACTATGCGAAGCTAATTGCTACATGTGTATTTGATTATAATGAATTGATAGGTTTACTATGTCGAGTTATGTGGAATTTGACTTGGATTGATATATGTGTGAACATATAAGTGTAAACCTAAGGGTCGGGTAATTAGACGCGATATGCATGTACGTGAGGTCTAAAACTTAACCAATCGTCAAGGTCACCAATGGGTCAATAGGGAAGGGTAAATGAAAATTCAAATATTTTTGGTTAATCTAAGTCGAGGGAAGTTTGGTGAATAACTTGGACAGACTTAGAATATTTGCTAAAATAGCCCTATGGATTTTAGGGTATTGTTAGTGGCATATTGTGGTTTGGACCAGGGATTGCATGATTGCTACGCTTGAGGTGAGTTTCACGGCCCCATTTCTTTTAAATGTTTTTGAACATTTTATAATCGGGGGATTAACATGCTTGTATGATGAGTAGACTATAACTTTATAGAACATATGATGGCCTTTGGCATATGCACGACGCGAGCGATTTGGTGCCCGTCTATCCCTTTGGGGGATACTTCCTCGCATGCTTAATCATTAACTCTAGGTTTAGAGCCTTGAATTGTATTGATAGATCTATGGGATTTGACACCCCCTCCCTGACTAGTCGGATTGGACCGGGTCTTATGAGATAAATATACTTCATTGAAAGTCGCCGAGAGACACACTTGGGTGTACATAGTGCGCAATGGGAAGAATTGTTATGGTTTGATTAAGAGCCTTAGGTTGCGATCATGCTTGTATGACCTAGCTAGTCTACTTGGTTCTTAGTTTAGTCGGTACTCGACCATACGTTTTTGAACAAGGAAATGATTTGTATTTGCCTTAAAACTTGTGAACTCGCCAACATTTTTGTTGATATTTTTAAGCATGTTTTTTAGGTACTGATGCATAGGGTTCGAGAGTGTGGGTTTAGCATGCACTTCTTATGGAGATGATGTTGGGACCATAAAACTTTATAACTCTTGAAACTATGTTTTTAGTTCGTAAAACAATGTTTATGTAATTTTGCTTCACCTTTGTTATGACATGTTTTTAAACTTTCTTGGACCGAAAACTTAAATATGTTTGACTAGAGGGTGGTTCCAAGATGTCCATATGTAACTATGTGTCGTTTGCTAAACTTTGTGGTAATAACTTCCGTAACCTCATGACTTGCTTTCCGCTGTGCGCTATCGGGGTGTGACAGAAGCCGATATCAGAGCGATGGTTATAGATAATTAAAAACTTTTTGGTCCATACTATAACCATGAATGCTCTCAAATATTTTATGAAATATTTTAAGTCTTAGTATGCATCATGTAGAGAACCTTAGAAATAGTATTAATAATAGTTATGTTCTTACGATATACTATTATTTGTGCTTATGTGATTAATTATGTAATATAATTAAATATTTATTAAGTACGGATACTTCTTGTCACAAATCATGGTTTCGTCATATATCAGCTTGTCCAGTACCGAGAGTGAGCTGGAGACTCCACCTGAGCCGTACTCATCCACCGACTCTAGCAAGCCTCCGCATGACCCATACATTCATGAGTTTGCACTAGTAGCCCCAGTGGCTAATTGTCACACCCCGCCAAGGCGGAAACACGAGATGTAACTCGAAAGGTTTTCAAGCACAAGATTCAAGCAAACAACTAAGTAAAACATAAGCTTTGATTTCAGCTTGTCAAAAGTTACAATGCGAGAAATTCATTGTTTTTGGAAATTGAAGGATTTTATATCCAAACATTGTAAGACTTGATAGTTCAAATAAAAATCCCCGCAAAAATGGTGTCGTGTAACGCATGCTTGAATCCCAAGTTCCATTCATGAAAGTCTAATTACGAGAAAAAACATGCATAAAGATTTGTCAACATAAAGTTGGTGAGTTCACAGGTTTTGTGACTCATTGCAAATTGTTCATGTACGTTTACTCGGGAAAATCCCGTGAGTTGTCTATGAAAACTTGTAACTTGTTTGTGGAAACCATGATTTGTACTGTGGGAATCCTTGCATGGTATTCCTTGGACTGTGTCTTTTGTACTTGAAAATCATACGCTTAGAATCCTTGTAAGGTATCCGTTAGGATGATTTGGGAAAACTCGTAAATCATTCCTTCGGAATATTATTGTAAAACTTGTAAAAATATTCCCTTGGAATATAGCATGAAAACTATTTGAGAAGTACCGTATTACTTCTTAATGTTTGAGAAAATGTACATAAGCCTATGAATTCGTAAATGATCAGGTTTTTGGTTACCTGTAAACCAAAATGAATCAGTGCCTAGCTAGGGCAATGATGTATGTGTCAACATGAGCCTATAACCAAACCTAAACGTGTTGTGCCTCGCCCATTGTACACTACAGACAATGTATGATTGTTCAGGAATAACATGCACTCTCTTGATATCTGACATCCGGTTAGCACGACTAACCAAGAGTGGGGGTGTTAACCCAATAGTACTATTCAAGTGTTCAACGGCTAAGTCCATAGCTAATGGTTATAGTAATGAAATGACACGAGGACTTCCTTGCGCAAATTGTACTGTACCAGGACTCCCAGTCCTATGTTTGTCTCATGCACACATAATGATCGAATTCATTTCATACTAAGCTTGTAAATGTGAACTTTGTGAATGTAACATGTATATGTACTTGTAAATGTGAACTTGTAATGTAACTTGTAGATGTAATACTGACAATTGTAAACATGTCAATGAATACTGATAACTGTATACTTGTAAGTGAAAACTATGAACTGTAAACTTGTAAATGAAATCTGATAATGGTAAAATTGTTTATGATAACTAATATCTATAAACTTGTAGATGCATGTTTGTCCCCCAAAATTGTAAAACAGTAAAAAGGGGTTGTGAAACTCACCTGGTATCTGTGCGAGTAGTCTAGCAAATGAAAAAGCGTGAATGACTAGAGTCCGAACGAATGTGCCCACAAAATTGAACCTAAAAACAAGTGAAATGGGTTGAGTCTGGGCCGTTTGCTCCACAATATAGCTTCTAGACATTTGAACTCTATGGGTTGTGGGCTAGAGGGTTGGTTGCGATCGAGAGACAGCACCGATAGGGTGGTTTGGTTTGAGCCAAGACAAGAGTGAAGAGAGGAGTGTACGTGTTTGAGAGTTAGTGAGTTTAGGTGTTGTGGTGTGTAGGAAAGGTCCATGGTTCTCCTTATATAGTGGTCGAGAAAGAGACAAGGGTGTGTATTTATGGCTAACCTTTCATCCTTGATCATTGGTGTCCAAAACTTGCTTGCTTTTTTGATGTTAGCAGTTGACTTTCACTAGTTTGCACATGTTGTTTGTTTTTGGCAGCCATGGGCCGACTTTTGAAGGCCAAAAGAGGAAGTCAAAGTGGCATGAGATGTTGTGTAGAAAGTCCAAGTTTCCATGTTGGTATAAGATGGTAATAGTGAGTGTTTTAGATGGTTGTGAGGAGTGTAGGTGTTGGAAGTGTAGGGTGTTTCTTTTGTGTGATCTATGTATTCATGTATATATATGCGAGTGGGAGAGATGAGAGATGGATGAACATGCAGTGTTTTGGGTAAGTCAACACCCTTGATCCATGTTTTTCTAAAAGTAACATACTAATTTCATATAACTAGTTGACTAGAATATGCATGCTCTTCTTGGAACTTGTAGGCCGAAAATATAGTGGCTAGGTGGGACTAGAAAGGAAGTTAACACAAGTGTTTTCTAGGTGTGCAAAAAGTGTCATAATTGAACCAGATCCGAATGGGAACATTAATAGATAAGATTGATTGTAAAAGATTATATTCAAGGGGGATTAAAGTATCAAAGAATCTTCTTATCTGTATTACAAAAGATTCCTTTGAGGATCATTACCGTCCTAGTAGCTCATAATGACTAAGAGCCACATTAGATGGACATTAAGACAACTTTCCATAACAATGACCTACATGTTCATTAAGTAACCAGAAAGTTCTAAACTGAAGGTTAAGAACACTTACTTTGTAAGTCAATAAGATTCATGTATGGGTTTATGTAAGCATAAAATGTGTTTGAATCATAATGAAATTACTCTTCATCAAGAACTAAGTGGATTAAAGAACCTACCTCAAGATGAGTGGGAGCAACTAATGAAAGCTTGTCCTTACATAGATGACGTTTCTCTTGACAAGTATATGTTACCTAAGTCAAAGCATTATTCATGCATAATTTTGACATGATGAATATCGGAGATTCATCTTACATGATATGAATCAAAATATACCGAGATAGACCCAACGGGATATTAGTTTCATCCCATAAGTTTTACTCTAAGTGGGTTCTTAAGTATGTAACATACAACATTGCTCTCTTTTAGAGGATAATAGGATAAATGAGATTATTACCTTATGCTTCATTAATTAGAAGAATTATGTAAATTTAAGTCTATGCTTGTTTATGATATTGTTCATATTGCTTAGTACTAGACTTGTCTAGATTGATGAAAAGCATCTAATGGAACATTACAATATCTTTAAGAAACAAGAGACTATGATCTAAAGAAGAAGGGAGAACCTAAAGTGATTGACTACTCTTATTCTAACTTTGTTATATTCAAAGGAAATCAAGTGTCAATTTCGGGGTATATTATAACGTCAGCAGGCATAACTATCTTACGGAGGAGTCATAAGGAACTGTTAACAACAACCTAAGTTATCATGACATAATGTGTTAATGATCACAACAGAATGGCCATTAGATGTTATTGGTAAATTTATTAGATGACTCATAACTTATTAACTCCATGTAAATACTAAGTTGAAGACTTACTGTGATAAAGTCAGCTGCCCTAATTTCTCGAATAGTAACAGTTTGAGAGGAGCTGCATTAGAGTTTGATACGAAATTATTGTTCGC
This sequence comes from Ambrosia trifida, assembly GCA_028751855.1. Classification (NCBI taxonomy): domain Eukaryota; kingdom Viridiplantae; phylum Streptophyta; class Magnoliopsida; order Asterales; family Asteraceae; genus Ambrosia; species Ambrosia trifida. Next base: position 2,445,846 of record CM054126.1, on the reverse strand, counting down.
TTATGATTAAGAACAAATAGAGGAAATCAGAATTTTGTATCGAATGCATTCATGATATGCTTATGGATCCAATAACTAAAGGTCTATCACCTATAAGTCTCACTAACGGGTCAACTAAGAGAAAAGGGTATCACTAGTGACCATGTACAACTGCATATCGTACTATGAATGACTCATGACTAATGACTAATGATTAATGATTATCTTTCCTCATTATGATTTGTTTGTCTATTAGTATGCTAAGCTAGCATAATGGCATAAAGACAATAATATAACAAATGAACAACTAAGGGCATAACGTAAATTGATCCTAATGTTAAGTTTTAAATTTGGATTGTAGTATGATTAATGGGGGTCCTAAGTCGAATATAGACTTAACGACTGTATTTCTCTGCTACAGTTTGGGTTTAGAATTAAAATGAGTATTAATCTCTCGAGACTAACGTAATGCTCATAACAAATGATTACTTGGCTAAGTGGGAGAATGTTGGAATAAATATATGTGACACTTGTATATTTATCGATAGCCTTTATAATCATTTGTATAATGATGATCAATTATTAATTATCCTAAGCCCAATAACATATAAGTCTTTGATGTGCAGACTTATTATTAGATGAGCCTTATAGGGTGTCCCCTGGTATGCATAAATAATGAGAGTTTACTAGGGATTAAGGGTTAGACAAAATCATTAACATAACACCATTAAAACTTCCGGCCCTCCCTCTCTCTAAATCGATTCTTCATCAAGAATCCTAAATCCATCATAACTGCATACCCTAAAGGGAACCCAATCATACTAACAATCATGTCAACCTCTACTATCTCAGCATCAATGTCAAGTCTCACGAATCTCTCAGGTATTATCATTATTATTATTATGTTTTCCATTATATACAATCAAAACTGATCAACATTAAGCTTACGAACTTCACACTATCCAACACTACTTAGCTTTTTGTTAGAAGTGCTTATTGGCTTATGAATTTTTGAAAAAGAGTTTTAAAAAAAGTGTTTGGATTAGCTTTTGGGATGAGAAACATCAAAAAGTCAATAGATTGTTTTTTAAGTGTTTCGCTTAACTTATTGTGAATATTGATTGTGTGGGTGGTAGATTTGTAATTTTTTTTCCAAAAGCCAAAAGCTAAGAACCAAAAGAAAGGGTTTCTAACTTCTCAAAAACAGCTTTTCCACCCTTAAAAGCCAAAAGTCAAAACAAGAAGTGTTTTTGGGTTACACAAACAGCTTATTGACTTATTGGCTTCTTGAAGTTGTTTTGAAACTCAATCCCAAACACCCTCTTAGAATCTAACATTTGTCTCAAGAGTCTTAAATAAAGACTCTTTAACCTGTAAGACTAAACGGTGTTGGGGGTGGCATCGGCCCGTCCAGCCCGTCTAAGGGCGGCCAATTCGTCCAACTTTGGACGTTTGAGACGGGGCAATCTATTGGTTGATGAATGGTGGTGGGGCCTTGGTAACAGTCATATGACCGTTTAAGAATAATAATAAAAAGCAGTTTTCTATTTAAATAATTCATTCCTTCAACATTTTAACAAATAAAACACATATAACTACAAATCTCTCTCAAATATTTACATCTTTCCTCTCAACCTCTACCAAAATTTTTAAAGTTGTTATAAAAATTACCACATAATGTCGAATGCTCCTTCTTTTGCTTCGTCATCTTCATCGTTCACTGAGGAAAACCAATTTTTTATAAATATTGTGGCGATGGCGGCGCAAATCATTCAAGATGAGGAAGAAGAGGTCTCAAGTGGACGACGAACTAGGGAAGAGGTAATAAACAGAGACCAGGAAGGTAACATTTTTTAAAATTATATATTTATGTTTTAGTTCTTTAATTTTTACATACATTTAGTTTTTTTTTTTTAAATTATGCGTGTAGGTGCCCACGAAAGATTAATGCATGATTACTTTGGCGAGCAACCGTTATACCCGGATGTTACTTTTCAACGCCGGTTTAGAATTAGTCGACGACTATTTTTACGTATAGCCGACTACTTATCGAGTTGTGACCCATTTTTTACATTGCGATACGATGCTAAAGGCAAAAGGGGGTTCACAACTATTCAAAAAATGCACAGCTGCATTACGCCAACTAGCTTACGGGACGACAGCCGATAGTTGGGATGAATATTTAAAGATGTCTGATAGAACTGCACGAGAATGTTTGTACAAGTTTTGCAAACGTGTTTTGAAGATCTACAGCAAAGTATATTAGCGAAAACCAACGAGGAGCGACATCCAAAAATATATCAACACCATACCGAAAGACATTGTTTTCCAGGAATGCTCGGAAGCATTGATTGCATGCGTTGGCCGTGGTGGAATTGTCCAACAGCATGGCGGGGAATGTTCACCAATGGTCAACATGGACATCCTACAATAATCTTAGAGGCTGCCTGTTCCCATGCTTTGTAGATTTGACATGCATTTTTTGGAGTTCCTGGTTCAAACAATGACATTAACGTCATCAATCAGTCTCTAATTTTCGAAGATGTTGTGAAAGGGATCGGTCCAGACACTAGCTTCACACTATCATGTGTGCAATACCAACGCGGGTATTATCTTGCTGATGAATCACCCGAAATACTCCACAATAGTTAAAACCATTTCACACTCGGACGACGAAAAAAGAAAGAAATTTTCCAAGTATCAAGAAGCAATGAGAAAGGACATCGAACGTTGTTTTGGTGTTCTACAAGCAAAGTGGCATATCATTGACAACCCGACAACAATGTTGGCACCAAAAAACTTGCGGTATTGTATGTATGCTTGTATTATCTTGCATAACATGCATATCGAAGACGAAGGAAGGGCCATTTGTGATTTTCATGAAAACGAGATCGGAGAGAATAGTGTTCCCGTTAGTCTGGCTCAACAAGAACTTAACGAATTCTCATTATGCAACGAGCAAAACTAGACATGTTATTTATTTTAATTATTTACTTATTTTTATTTGTTAGGGTTTTTTAGGCGTAATTTTATTTTTATTTGTAACCTTATTTTAAATATTTTGTTAATTATTTTAATTATTTACTTATTTAAAAATTAGAAAATAAAAGAGAAATTGTAGCCAATAGGAGTGGAGGACTACCCAAGGAGGACTACCCCACTCCCTTGGGTAGTCCTAAACTTGTCTAAAACTAAAGATGACCCACTATTTGTGGGTCAATCGTAGATTTATATGGTTGGAGTTTCCGCTAACTTTATTCCTTACATAAATCCAAAATAAAGGAGAACTAAAAGCATTCACGGTTAATATCTATCATTATAATTTAACTTCAATGTTTTCAGGCCCGAATCGAATACTAAATCGGAGGCCATATTTGTTTACTTGTCCGACCGGCTTGACCAAAAAATAATATTCATAAATTAAAAATATGAAAATTAATGATACTTAGAAACTGTTCCAATTTTATTTAGAATTAATATCTATATTTGTTATTAATTTATATAAGTTTGTTTCTTTATGTAAATTAACTTACCACCGGGTTTACCGAACCACCGAACAAAGAAAATTAACGGACCGCCCGATTTTTTGCAATGTTAACGGTTTCGTTTGACCGGACCGTTGTGCTTGGCGAACTTCGGTTGAACCGGCCGCCGGTCCGATCTGGTCTCCAAAACCTTGATTTAACCAAAACACATATTTTTTTTTGAGTTAACAGTCAAAATCGTCCTTGAAGTTTGACCAATTCTGCTTCTAATATCCAAGAAAGTTTATTTTTTTTATTTTTTTTACAACTGGACACCCGAGATTTGCATTTTCTTGCCATTTCCACTAATTTGTTAACCTCGTTTGTTTCTTCTGAGAAAGTAACAAATTCTATAGTTTTGAGAAAGTAACATTATAAATATACTAATAACTAGCAAGGTGTTTGTGCTATGGGGTGTTGTACGTTGCGCTTGGTGGGTGTTTTGTGCATTTGTGGGTTGTAAGGCTTGAATTATGGGTTGTATGGTTGGTGAGTTTGAGTTGTCCTTAAGAGCATTCACATTAGTGCCTCCATTTTTTTGTGAGACAAAACCCTATAATTTTTTATGAGGTTAGAAGTGGTTGTGAGTGAAGAAAATGGGGAATCTACTGTTTATCGGTAAATTTTGGGTTCTTTGGGAATCTTTTAGGGAAAACAGAAAAATTGTATTTATTTTTTAATATTTGTTGAAAGTGACTGTGAGTGGAGGAGAGAGAAACTGTAATGATTTTCAATGTAATATGTGGTTGTGATTGGTTGAGAGTGAATGGGGATGAGGAAGCTATTGAGAATGTTTTAAGGTGGGTGGCTTTGGGATGTTACACGTGTTGCAGCTTAGCCATTAAAACGGTTCTTTTACTCTCACCGTCTCTCTTTGTTTGATTGCCCGATTGCTTTTGATGATGATTTGCTTCTTGCGAGGCTAAAGAAAGTGGCTTTGTGGGCTCTTGCTTGGTGATGATGACCCCTAGGCCGGTCCGATAAAGATGGTGTGGAGTCGTTATATGCTTAGCAAGTCGTCAGAGAGCGTTTTTTTGTTACAGTTGAACTTTCGTTGACCAAACCTAGGGTTCCAATGAAGCTCCGATGAACCGACCAAACCTTGCATGTCTCAGATCTGCGTTGATCGATGAATTTCAAGCCACCTTCCACATGTTAGGTAAGTCAAATATGTTTTGATTTAGTTTTCGTTCTTGAAATTTGCTTGGTTTTAGTATTTTTATATTTTTTATTGTTTATTGATAAATATTATAAGGCGTCTTGATTAACCCGTAGATGAGAGTTTGTACGTGGGTTGTGTTTGGAGATGACCTCTAGGCCAGTCCGATGAAGGTTTTGTGGAGTGGTTAGAGGTTTAGCAAGGTGTCAGAGAGCGTTTTTGGGTAGAGTTGAA